>JBCFYV010000100.1:14229718-14368510 GCA_039000515.1 Timema cristinae
TAAGTGTTGACTAATTAAAATACACTTAAAATTAGTTTAATAGAATTAGAAACTTTAAACTCATTTAATTTAAAATATCTAAATCTAAGTTCATAAAAACATTAATAACATGAAATGAATACAAATAAATGTAAAAATTATCACAGTCTTGTTGTTGGGATTGCTTCCCTTACTCCCTTGTTATTGATATTCCTGTACTGATGATGTCTAAAGAAGTTCTATTTTACCGACATGTTTCGGTGCTAACAATTGGACGCACCATAATCATGGAGTCCGAAGGGTGGTAGGACACGATGAGATCGAACTTAGGAAGTTTAGATTATGTTATTATAACATAATCTAAACTCCTTACGAAAGATTATTTTTAGAATGTTTTCTAAAATGTTAATAGTTATCCAAAATAAAACTATTATTATTTTAAGTGTAATAAATAAGTATTTTATCAAAACTGACGTATTTATGAACAGAGCTTCGTCTTTGCTATTTATTAATAAATAAATATTTAATAAATGACGTATATACATATATACATAAATATAGATATTTTTGTTACTTTTTGAATAATTTATTTATGATATCTAAAAATTTCATTACATATTTATTGGATGATGATTATTGTACATATTAATATACAATTTACTAGGATACATTTTTAATCAAATCATATAATGTTGAAAAAGCTACCCCTGAACTACACAATAATGTATAATTCAATAAGGGATGAAGTTATACTTGCTATAGTTTTAATGGTTAGCAAAAATGAATAGCCATGAAGAGAATATTCTTATTTGATTCAAACAAACGTTATATACTAATATTTCAATCGTTATAATGATATTTAATTCTTTGTAGGTATGAACCACCTCATACCACCCAACCAGAGTATCTACATATTAACATTCATAGTGGAGTAGTGATAATGGTGAGAGTGGTTGTATTTAGACAAAATGTTCTCTCAATTGTGTGGAGGAAGAGTTGAAACATTTATCTCCTTCGGGGAATATTTTCCCATTAAAATCACAACGCACGTAGTCTCCGTTGACAGTTTATTTTGATATTCCCATTAATAAGAATCAAGGTCAAACTTTTACAAAAGTTGGGATATTATTCCCTAAGCCCTTAGAGACTATTTGCTTATGGGCAACTATGCGTTGCGATCAGACGAGCCCATTCATTTAATGCGTACACATATTCGTGCCTAAAGAAAAAATAGTTTATGTAGAGAAAATATGTTCTACAAAAACAACGCTTTTATAAAGAGGAGTTTTAATTTATCCATCCGATGATTAGCTAATTAATATTAGTTAGTTAGTTGGTTAGTCTATTACTTAAACTACTTCATTAAATCATATTATTTGACATAAAAAATGTAGAATTTTATAATTCATGTTATTTTCATGTTATTCATATTTAAATAAACAATTTTAAAATATTGTTTTGTTTAGTAAATGAATTTACGTTCATTTTAAATATTCATGTTTTAAAATAACCGGAAGACGAATTCTTAATCCGGGACAGCTGATACTACTTTTGTGCTTCAAAATGTATTCCAACGTAATTTTATTTAGTATGACAATACAAGCAAAGGAAAAATTTGGAGATAAGTAATATGGAATTAGAAGAACTAAATCAAAAAGAGATTGGATTTTTACTACTAGAAAGAAAATAGGAATACAACAGGTCCTTACAAAAATTATATAGATTTTAAATATACCTATGATTCAGTTAAAATTAATCTATTAGGAAGAAATATTAGATCCCCAAACAACTTTAGAAGTTATGTGTGTCGTAAATGCATGGAAGAGTATTTGTTGGAGGTAACTTATCAAGACTTTCAAAGTAGGCCAAATAATGGATTGAAATAAGGATATGCTGTTTCCCTCTTACTTTTTACCTTTCTTAGAGTATTCTCTAAGTGTAATGACAGAGAGTAGGGAAGGGTTGACATTAATCGGTACAATGCAGCTATTAGGATATGCAGAGGATTTGGTTATGTTGGGTAATAGCAAGGAAGTTGTTGTAATAATCAAATACAACAATTTTACTAGAGGATAGTGAGGAAATAGTTTATTTAGAAAATGCTAAATATACTAAGTAATCACCAAGAGATATTAAAGCGAAAAATAAGTGATTGTACTGTACATGTTATATAATTTAAATATTTATGTTCAATTTTATCTCATAATAAATATATCAGAGTGTAAACTATGATATTAATACATTGGGAAAACGTATTCTATTTCTCGGTTAGTAATCGGTTAATATATCTCCTGTTGTCAATGTTAATCTCAGAATAAACAAAACTAAAGTTTTACCTGTTGTTCTCTGTTGGTGTGATACATGGTATCTTACCTTACATGACGAAAATAAGTTTAAGATTTTCGAGAACAAGTTGATTGAACCTATATTTAATCCAAAATTAGATGGAAATACTGAGAAGTGGAACATGTTATATAATGATGAGTTTCACATTCTGTACAAGCCACAAGACATTGTTAGGATTGTTAATTATTGAATATTATAGTGGGAAGAACATGCAACGTAAATAGAATAATATAGAACCATGTTCAGGGTATTATAGAACCAATAGAAAAATTCAAAATGGAAGATATTTTGTAGACGCATGTAGAGGGTATAGTATTATAATGAATTTTAAAGAGATATCATGTATTGATTTGGACTGTATAGAACAAGATCAAGATAGATATGGCTTATTTGGTAAGTACGGCAATTAAATTTTACATCTTCCTAAGAGTCCAGGTTTTTTTTTCATACAGTGTGATGCTACAAACATTGCATTTCATCAGTTTCTACCTCAGTTCCTAACTCAATTTGCTTGTCAGGAGTAACCTCCACTTGTTGAAAGATTCCTTGTCCATGGTGATTCACAACTTAATTTCCTTGGTGCAGTAGGCATCCTTTATCAGCAGACTTTCAAGGTATTTGAATTGTGCTTTGATTTCCTACTACTGATTTTCAATTTTGGCTTTAATTGGCTCTTATTTTTTTGAAATCACCATAACTTTTGACTTCTCAATGTTGATCTCCATTCTATATTATTTCCCAACTCCATCAGATGGTCCATTCTCTCTTGAAAATATTATTTATTTTGGCTTAGTATCGCTAGACCATCTGCGTGTTTTATAATGTTGATGACACGTCCTTCTAGCCTGAAATTGACACGTTCCTCCAGGGCCCCAAATTTTGAAACGTACTGGTGGCAAGCTGCTAGCGTATTTTTCTTATCTCACACACAATCTCTCGAACCCCTAATTTTGAAACTTATGTGAAGTGAAATCTGACGTCACACGATCGACTAGCTATAGTATTATACTCGCCAACCTCACACCATGTGAGACAGGGTTAGTCTGGCGAGTAAAGCACAATGAAACAAAATTGTTTCAATCTCTCTATTCGATTGCAGCCTCCTGAGAGTGAATTGTATAACTAAGTCTATAATTGTACAAATAAGTTTACAGAAGTAACATATATGATTGCTTTGAACACTTTATTCAATCCTTCAAAAAATATATTTGTTTGTGTGAAGTTTTATTAATATATCTTAATTTGTTCAAGTATCTCTAATCAGAAGCTTGTCTGAGGTGGTACCGTGATATCCTCATAATGTAGAGTTCACGTGTTCAAATCCTAATGGCTCTAATTGCGTTCTCACTAACTTACAGTTGAGAAAGTTTTGTAATTATATATAAAAAAAATCAAGATTTTGATTATTTTGATGTTTTATCAGCCCTCGAATCAAAAACAGTGGTTTTTGAATTTCCTTTCTATATCTGTATTTCTGACGGTCTGTCCGTCTGTCTGTCTCTCTGTACCTTGGAGTAGAGCATAAACTATTTCAGCGGTCGGGCTAAAACTTGGTATCATAGGTTTTCATAGAGTTGTCCTTACGGTTTTTTTTAATTGGTTATTTAACAATAAAA
The DNA here is from genome assembly GCA_039000515.1 of Timema cristinae. NCBI lineage: Eukaryota > Metazoa > Arthropoda > Insecta > Phasmatodea > Timematidae > Timema > Timema cristinae. The sequence goes on from JBCFYV010000100.1 coordinate 14,233,660, forward strand.
TTAAGGGTGGTTTACGGAGGGGTCAAAAGATATTAAATCGAATTAATCAAAATTGGTTCAACTATTTTGATTAAATTTCATTTTTAAATATTCATCAATATAACAAAAAAATTGGCTACACTCGAGTTCTCGTAAAAATGAATTAAGGGTTCCTGTCAGATGTGTAAATTCTAGTTTTTAATCATATCTCCGTAACTATGTGAGATATTTAATCAATTATCATTGCAAACATGAAGGTATATTTATACAAAAATATTTTATTTGAAACATATTTTCATAAAACCAATAATTCTCAGGATATACACCAATAAATATAAATATAATTTATAGATTTTCGAACATTTAACGTAAAGTATTGCGACCATCAAGAAAATCAAATTATTGAGATGTGGATGGGTGTCGACTTTTAATGCCCCCCCCCCCTTTCCCCCAACACCAAAAAGTGTTTGTTTTTTTCAATGCCATCTGTCTGTGTCTCTGTCTAACCCTAGATTTAAGAGTAGGTTACTAAAGGGCTAAATAATAAATAACGTTTTTTCTTAAATACGGCTCTAACGATTTTGATTAAAATTCCTCCATAGGCGTTGATTAATATTATAAACAAAATTGTTATTTTCATTTCACCATGAAAATTACTTTAAGAGTACCTTAAATATATTAATACAATTTTCAGACCTTTAGTTTTACAGGTATACAATTTATGTTTTAATGAAATATTCACCAAAGACATAGAGAAATTAAATAATAGTAAGTATTAAAAAATTATGTTACTTTTCTTTTAACCTTTTAGGGAAAAAAATTGTACAATAATGATCTCTCTCTATCAATTTGAACTCAATAGTAAATATTTATAAAAATTACTTGTCAAAATATATAAATAAGGACTTTAATAAAAATGCGTTGACCTGAAAATCTGTAACACCTAATAAACATTTTTATATGGAAATATTTTTTTTACAAAGTGTTGATCCATGTAGACCCATTATCGATCCTTTTAATTGGTTAAAATTTACAAATGAGGACATTAATTCTTAAAAAATAAAATTATAAAATTTAAAACCAGAGTCAAATGATTTTTTTAAATAGTTAAATTTATGATTTGCTTTGCTAGTATATATTTTTAGTATCACATATATTACGAGTCTTAATTAAATATCTCCATTTTCTAACAAGAGAATGAGAAAGTCCGTGTGGAGTTCGGTTATTATTATATTATTTGCTATTATGAGTTATTATTTTTAAAATTCCTAATGAAAATATACCTTTCATTTTCAAGTATTGTGTTGTAAACCTCTTGTTATAATTAATTAACATTATAGGAAGCGTGGCGGAAAACCAGACAAGAAGTTTAACAATCAAAAACATAGTTTGTTTTATTTAGGACAAATTTGATGATAAATACATAATAAGAGCAAAGAATTACAAAATAGCGTGAAGCGCATCTTCTCCCAGATTTAAATAAATCTGCTGAGATATGAGAATTAATAAATAATACAATACCTGAAAATAATAAAGGAACATATAGTCATATGTTTGTCACATGTTTAACAATAATATAAATCGTCATCATGGAAACCTACGGTTTCTTCTATGGTTCCCTCGATTAATAGCATTAAGTGCAAGCAATAATACTACATCGCGACTATTAGCGTACTTCACATTTATGCAACAAAAGATAAACATTAAACGCGTCTCAAGATCTAAAGAAATCAACATAACGTTGAAGCAAAATGATATATAGAATAAGACAATAGGCTAAGTCTCAACTCTAACACCTAAGTGCCCTGTGCTCTCAGTTAAATAGATAACTACTAAACCCATATACACTAAATACGCTAACAAAGGATGGGTGGTAAGCCCGAGACGCCTAGCGCACCAAAGTGTGACCAAAAATATATATACGATATTAAACATACATTATGAATGTATGACAAGACTAATAATACAATTAGAATGAATTGAACCTCATACAAAGAGAGAGAATGCAAGCGCATTCGCATTGACCTGCGCGCAACATTTTCATTATTCTAAGTTTAAATATTTATAAGTCCCAAACAATAATTTAGACAAGATGTCTCCCATTACGTCAAATATGAAATTTAGATAATAAATAAATTGCGGCTCCTTGCCGCCGTCCTATCCAAGCTCTGTCGGTGGTATAATAAGTGGCTATACAGAGTCCGCGTTCCACTATATATACATTATTGTATCCACAGAGAGATGGGCCAAGGGAAGGAGGGGGTAAGTCGATAGAACAAATAGAAACAACAACTAGAATATTCCAGAACGTCCTAGCGGCGGAAGTGCCTGATAAAATCTAATTTTTTCACCAAAACAGCCTCTTTCTGTTAATATGCCTCAACTACTCTTTCATTTTCAAGATTATCCTTATTAGAGTATTTATTGATTTTTATGAATACATAATGCATTTAACTGTACACTTAAAATAAAAACTCATATTATGTTCACTCTGTGATTTCAATATACCACAGAAACACTTTGTTTTAGTAAATCTAATACAAAACGTTTTTGGACACTCACAATATTTAGATTTCTCATACACGAACGGAATATCTTTGAATCAATGTTGCGACTGCAAAAATGGTTTTATAAACAAATATGTTCACAATGCTGGATCGCGATCTTAGTTGGATTTAGATTCAGTCATATTATGATTTTGTGAGATATATTATACATTAGATATATTTATAATGGATATATTATGTTATCCATTAAATTTGATATGAAATCAATTTAATGACGGGCAGATTGTGAATATTCAATGTAAAGTTTATTTCACAGTTATTTGGAACAGAGTTAGTTTTAAATTAAATATTTAGCATTAAATGTGAATTCTTACTCTATTATCACTTTCTCGCGTTTAAATTTTAAATTTTAAATTTTACTATCACTTGAACCTTTATAAACTATAACACTATAAATATAGATCCCATGTACCTCGATTTACACATGTTTTGTCACGAGTTCTCTACGAGTGACCTAGAAATTAATGTTTTTCTTGCTACTCTAGAATTGTGATTAATTTGTGATACCACACACCAAAATTATGTAAATCTATTGTTGATAAGCTATTAGCTCAAATAATGTTTGAGAACTAAGGAAATTGTATAATTGAACAGAATTACTAATATTGAGTATAAATTAAATAATATTAAAGATTTTAACTACATTTAACGTACCAGCTACTAATATGAGAAATATAATAGGTTAAGTCAAAATGCATGGTATCATGTTCAAAATTAAAAAATAAAACATTTTGTGTAGGAGCGTGGGTCCTTGAACATTTAAATAAATCTCTAAAATAAACAGCATTTTTAGTTTATTTTTCTTTAAATTTGACGTCATAACTAAAGAAAAAATAAAATTTCAAACTTTTTAAAGTGATGGAGGTTTCTTATTCCATGATGTTGCTCAAATTTTCCCAACTATGATCCAGACAGTTAAAATGTATTAACAAAAATATTCTCAGTCAAAAATAACACGAGGTATATGATAAATCTGTGAGATTCCATTTAAATTGGTAAAGGCAACTTTCGGAAAAACATTAAGAATTATCTAGTTATAGCTCATCGTATGTTTGTTTATTAGACACAGTGCACTTCATGTAGATGCATGCTGAGTAGACACAGTACACTTCACGCAGATACATGTTAATTAGATTAAGTGAACTTCACGTGGATCGATGCTGATTTGACACGGTGGACATAAACTTCACGTAGATCCATGCGGAATATATTGAGGGACTCAAATAATCACTAATAGCTACATAAGAGGTTGTAAATCCCTTTAAACACTAGCAACAGTTGAATATTGTACCATGTGAACGAGAAAAGTGGACAAACTGTATTTCATCATGTGAAAATAAGGTATTAGGTTTCAGTAAATTATACCTGAATCTCCACTTCACCTGTATCAAAGCTCTCCTTTTTACTGTCAAAGAATGTCTGATCAATTAAAAGTGTGTTTTAATCGTTGGTAGTAAATAATTTAATTTTATACACAATGTCCATTAGGGTTGAGGTGTTGTCCTGAACTTGTAAAAACTCATTGCAGTTCAACCACACTTTACATAATTATGAGTTCCTGTATTCGTTTATAAAATACTACTACATAGTAATAGATCATGTCAAGCCTAGACCATTTTGATTTTTGACCTTTGACTTTTGACCCCAAGATGTGTTTTCTCCAGTGAAGTCATTATGGCGTTTGATGTCGCAACCATGAATGTGTTATTTTGGTTTGGTTATTCTCGGTGGAATAATCCTTTGATATTTGAGTATAGCATTAGAGTGGGGGTCATTGACTTGGTTTGTAGGGTGTTTATTCTTGTCCATACTTGTTCAATCCTGCACATTTTGCCTCATTTGATTTTATTCATGCTCATTTTATTTGTATGTATGTCCTATTGGTTATTTATGTAAGCCCCATTGAATATAATTTTGAGGCAGGATTGGGGGTTGGTGTAGGGAGTTTTTGGATTTTTTTTTTGCAGAAGTGTAGAGTCCCTAGAGTCGTGTACCATTTCCTCGGCGTTGGTCATGCGTGTAAGTTCAGCCAGTCCTCCACTCTCATTCAATATCACCAATATCACCCATTTCAAGTAAGGGTGGGAGAGTGCATTGATATCCTCTCTCGACGGCTGTCTAGCATAGAGTGCAATCAACTGGTCCGGTCTCCCTGTCGCAAGCCAAGGAATCTATTTTAGTGTTGAGTGATGTTTAATTTGTGGCTCTACATGTCAATATAGGAGAGGGTGATTTGCAAACCTCCCCTTCTATGTGGCAATGAGTTTTCCCCGCTGTTTTATTTGTATACCGTACATTACTTCAAAATTGGGTGTTTTAACCCCTCTACGCCATCAAGGAAATTTATCCCAATGCTAAAAATTAAGCTATATTGTCAACACACTTCATGGCACTCCCTGGGATAGCAGTGATGTGGATCACATTCCCCTCAAATCCCGCTTCTCTCATGCCACAATGCGTGCAGAAACCCTCTACGTCAAGGAGGCAGAAAATAAAAAGTTTCTATAAAAAACATGCCTATGCCTGTCGTAGATTTTACGACAAAGGTTGTTCGTCCTTGAAAACTCTCAAATAGGGCCACACCATGTGCATGCTATATATTTCTGTTTGGAATTTATGTCCAGTCTTCATTGTTTGAGGACTTCGTGAGTGGATGCTTAAAGATGTATACGCACACAATAAGACATGCTCTGAAAACAAACCCGTGATTTAGTTTTGAATGATAGGGTATTATCCCTACTGATCAACTAATCGCAAGAATAGTAAGGCATACCTCTCTTGTCATCAACATGGATCCACACACAACCTGAAATGCATTGGATCACAATCTTTATCAACATTAAAGGCATGGGAGAGTAATTATTTAAGAGTTATAGTTTTTCAACTCGTAAAAAGTTACATTTGGCATATATACGCAAAAATGTTTCCCACTGGTCTCATATCACGATACAAATTAAAGCATAGCATCATATATTTGCAGCCATTACTGTCTCATGTTCCTTCTCTATCGCGTCCAGAACATTCCAATGAAACTTTTACTAGCTCTATTATCACCAACCAATCTTACATACAACGGCGTCACGGTGTTGAAATAATACAACACATTTTTCAAGACGTATGGGTCCTGCCCCCCTTTCAGATGCCGCGTCCAATCAGCGTACGCCTTGTCATCCCCCACCATCTATCAAAGATCGTCCCAACGGCGTGCCACTGACTATAACGACAATCGTTGTAGTGATCAAACATCATGGAAGGTCAAGAAGTTTGCAACCACAAAGAAAATCCAATGAAGCCACTCGCCATCATCAAAACGTTGTTTACACTGGACGAAGTCAACACCAAATGAGTCATTGTCGGCATGAGTGTCGAGAACATCTCTACGTCCTATATACATCTAGAAAAATTTGGAGGGATTTTTGCGGTGCTTAACAGCACAGAGTGGCAAGAACTTTGCAACTACAATTAGGTCATATCAAAGTTATAAAAGAAGTAGCTGGTATTTTTGGGGAACACCATCCAGATGTGTTTCCCATCAATTTCTGCTGAACTGTTGGGAAATCTCATTTATGGTGAAATTCTTTTGCCATTTGTTCCGAATCCTTTGAAGTCAGTGATAGCATGAACAATGGCAAAAGCTTCTTACTCAGTGCTGCTAGATTGTGTTTTATTATTTGGATAGTTTCAATAACTGACAATCGGAACTGAAACTGCAAAGAGTGGAAGGAAGGACTCGCTAGTGGCCAGAAACATAAAACATTAAAAAAATTCTACTAGGTACTACTAATTACTAATAATTTTTTATTAAATCTTTTGCAGTTGATGAGTGCAAAAAAGTTGGAGAAATATAAAGGACACGTGTGACAGAAATAAGATTAAGAGAACAAGATCAGCAGCTCCTCCACACGTACACAGGGAGAATTAACAAGCAACATCACTAAAAGAACAAACCACCGAGAAAATGTAGTTACCCCTTTTGAAAAGAGAGCAGCTAAGCGAAATAAAACTATACAGAAGTTGGTTTCGGCTGAACAAAGAGTGTATGAGATCAACCTGTTTTTTCAAATAATGGCAATTATCATTTAAAAAAATACCATTTCACCTACAGCAGCGTGAAAATGTTGAAAAATTGAACATTATAGGTAAATTGGAGCTGTAAATATAGAATTAATTTGATCCTGCACCATTCCGAGACCTCCCTTCTTCAACTCCTGCCTCTGGTTCACTTTCAGATAGTGGTTCACTCAACACTACTCTCATTCTTTACCTGATCCGTTTTCTCGTCAAGAATGTGATCAAGCTCATGGTGTTGATTTAAAGGATATACATGATAAATCAAAGAAAATCATTGGTCTAATTTCTCAATATCAATTATTTACACTGTGATCCAATGATAACTGTTAGATACGCGCAATTCTTTGTACCGTAAATTTAGGATATTTTATTATCTTTCAATAAATTTGTTAATATAACTTGGTGATTATTGACCTTGTCTTTTATTCGTTATTTGTAATATGTTTTATAATTCAAAACAAAATATATGCAAAAATTAAAGTCAGTACCTAACTCAATGTGATGGCAATTTTTTCTTTAGTTGTCACAGGGTACAGGTTTTTGTTGTAAGATTTCTTAGATAGGTATTCTTCGATAAATTCAATCAGGAAGTCGAACTGTTCAAAGGAAAGGTGGACAAATTTGTTTGTTTTGTCTTCACGCAGACGGTTTCCAATCAATTTTAGAAATAATCCCTCTTAATTTCTCAATCCAAACATGAGGTATTTCTAGCCCCTTTTTCCCCGTACATTCAGAAAAGAACTTAAAAAATTTCCATCTTTTCACCTAGAAGGTATTGAATTAACAGCCTTCTACTTCTCCTCAATTTTCTCAAAGCCAAATTATCGCGACACTACCTTCCTAGAATACTTCCACCACGTGACTGATGAAAAAATAAGCTCTTTGGTCGTTAATTGGATATACGCAAATGCTAGGGAGAAATAGCACACCCTCGATTATCGTAAAGTGATAATAATTGAACATTCATTGTAGAGAGATAATCCTTATAACGAGCGAATTATACCTTTTAGAAATGAAACTTAATCAAAATCATTACAACCGATTTTTTTCTTTTTTCACCTTAAGGAAACTACCTTTAACATTATGGTTAAATATTCAATTCCAAAAACTCCTTGGAGCAGCCCTATGAAAACCCTATATACCAAGTTTTAACCCAAGTGTTAAATAGCTTAGGCCCTACTCCGATTTACACAACTACAGACAAACGGAAATGAAAAAAAAATAATCTCGGATTCGGAGAGTCATTAAACTTGGCAATTCATCAAAATCTCAAGTTCGATTTTTTTGACGACTAGCCGAATCCCCGTTCTTCACACGGGATATAATGTTATATTAATTTTTGGATTAAAATGAGGAATTAATTTTAAGCCTAATGACATGGTTGGACCCGAGAAACACCGCGAGGAGGTGACTATGTATAGTTTCTCATGGTGAGTTTTATTTTCGGCAGGCCCCCTTGCCTACTGCTGGATCAAATCATTAGTTTTATTCTCCCCATCACCACACACCACCCCGGGCCGGGCCCTCTCACTCTCACAGATACTTCAAACACTACAAAGTTCAACAAAATATAAACTACAGACTTCTACAGTGGCTTGGAGTTGCATATTAAAACGTAATTACATATTTTAGTTTATTGTGTGAATTCATATTTTACACCTCCTAAAACCATCCACGGGGTTAAAATTAGTTGTTATATTATTTCAAATACATTATTAGAACAAACTTATTAAACACTTATTAAACACTTAAAAAAGAGTTTATAAAGCAATATTGTTGATCAGGGTAGTTACCCCAATTTCACCCATTTAATCACAAACATCGGAGTGAAATTGTAGAAGCTAGGCATTTACTTTTGATGCTACTAATAAGTTAAACAGTTTATCTTCCAAAATTGTATACATAATGATTACATCTCTCTAAACAAGCTCACTAAAACGCTTAATTTAATGAAGCACTTATTTTTTGTATTCTATTTATCCAATACACATCTATTATTACAAATTTTGTTTGAAACCATATATAATTAGGAATATTGAATGTAGTTGAGATATAATTTATTTGGATTTAGGTAGATCCTACTTATTATATTATTATTATTATTATTATTATTATTATTATTATTATTATTATCCTCATCATTATTATTACAAAATTTAAGATACAATCCATAGTTTGACCTCCTTGTACAAACTTTTTTGTAAATGACGGCTTAGATTGTATGGGCCAAAGTTTCAAAGGAACTCCTTGGGAAGCTACTTCCTAACTATAAACTGGATGTACTTCAAATGATCGTAGTGAAGTGAGCATTTAATACGGTCTAATTTCAGGACACTTCAAACAAAGTTTTGAACTTTTATTAAAAATTTTTACTTTGAGCTAAATATTATGTTAACGACCTAACTGGTACTTTGATAAAACTTTTTTTGGGATATAATACTTTTAGATAAAACGCAGTGGAAGTTGGTTCATACTTTGCAGTTGATAGCTCAGAAGCTAAGAATACGTTTTATAAGAATTTAACCTAAGCTTACCATAAGTCCTTGAGACATAAACAAGAAGACTAGAGGGTGAATATTAGTTAATATAAACATTTTTTCACATACACATGTTTAACAAAGTCTCTTCACAAAGTAAATACAAAATCTTTTAGGTTGATCTGGATAAGGATCGCATAAAATCAGCATGTACATACCATGATTATTTTTCAGATAAATTAATTCAACTAACAAATTTTGGTATTTAAATACCTTGGTATAAAATGTGTGACATTTCATGTTTGTTATTTTGTCTTACGATTAGCATGAATCGTTTATTTGGCACTTAATCTATAGTTTTCCTTAGATCATAACTATTATATTGTTAATAAAATTACATATTCTCTCCACGGATGCTATACTTTCTGGCAAACAAATAATAGACTCGAATACATCACAAAAAAAAAAATAGATAGTTCTCATTCAATTCATAAAATATTTGTACCCATCTATCAGATACAGAAACATTTTCCTGGCGTGCATCAAACTGCCTCACAATTATAGCTTTTATAGGACCCACTGATCAAATACGTGAGTTTCATCTGTTCCCTTTCGTTTGATCAGTTCTTGTTCAAACTGTCCTGAATTTATTTATATTCTCTTATTAGCACTTACTCAAAATTATCAGTGTTTCCTAAGATGCACATACACTTGTTATATATTCTAGTCTGATTTCATGTGATTTCTTAATTTTTCAAAAAACGTTACCTCAGTAATTTTGCCCGAATCTACCAACAACTCTAGCTGATTTTGACTTTTTTTTTAACAAAAAGGACACTTTTCCTGGTTTATAATATATCCACAAGACTTTCAAAGATGACAACAACTTTGGAGCACATAGAGTATATTTTATATAAAGCAAATATATGTTTGGAATATAGACACTTAATATATTACAGATGCTAGCCACCATTTTATAAAGGGATCTTCAAACAATGTCTACAAAATGTCAGGGCACTTTATTTAGAAAGTATATATGAACGAAATTGTTAAAAATTCTATCAATGGATAGTCCTAATGACAAAAACCTTGCATATCCATGTTATAACATATCAGAATAATTGTTTCCTGCAAAGTCCCTGAAGTTATTAAATTCTTCAACTCTGATTGTTTGTATAAAAGTAATTGTATATTTTTACTGCAGATCAATCAATATTTAATGGCAATCATTTGAACGTACACTGAAAACAATTGTGTATAATGTGTGCCCAACAACCAATACAAATAGTCTCTTGCCCCAGTATAATCTCAACATTGTCCACACGTTTTTTTACCATCTCTTTTGCAACCAGCAACATTTGTTTAGTTAATATCAGTACATAAAGAAATATTCTTATTTTGTGTGACCAATTCATCAATTACTTTATTTAACATAGCACTTTGTAGTTCAGATGTTTCACTAGGAAAGTAGTTAGGATCTATAACTTTAACTTAAATACCACGACGCATTAAAATTTACTGCACACAACAATCGGAAACATTTTTTATACATCTAAACTTATCATAATGCTTTATGTTTTATTCAGATGGATTATTACATCATGTTTTATCTCCCTAACAACCAATTATTGATGCTGTGACCAACTTCTATTATTAGCACCAACAGGCAAGAATTCATATATTGTGTATAGAAATGCTATAACTGAATCCACAAATGAAGTGTTTGCACTTTACACACCAAGCTCAGGCTATAACTCTAATTTTGACACTCTGTTTTAGTCATTTTACTTTTCACATTTTGTGACAACCTTTAAATCAATAAAGGATTATTTTTTAATTAAATTTAAAATCTGGTTACTTTTCTCTTTGGTTAATTTATACTTAAGATAACAAAGTTAATCTATAGATTCCCAGTGAAAAGAACGGGTAGCCTATATCAACCACTTTCAAATAAAAAGAAAAGTTTGGTCTTTCTGATATTAAACGAATAGTTATTTTACCAAATAGCTTTAATTGGTAATCATTCTAAATTTTTTCGATTAACTTTAATATCGTAATATTAACATTGTTTTAGTTTTCAAAATAGTATCAATATGTAACGTATTATTTATTCTCTTGAATCAAACGTGTGAAATCTCGACCCTTTAATATCCACAGCAAAAGGGCCAAACTATATTGTACGTAAATCAAAATATTATATATTTTCTATTTGGTTATTTGGCTTCCATCCAACTAACAGATATATGTTTTGCTTCAGAAACTGTCAACAGTATTTTCATCTATCTTTCACAAAGCAACTCAAAAGATTAGGCTTGTGACATTTTCCATTCATCGCGATACCAGACAGTTTTTATTACAAACTTTTCAATAATCGTTCTTCGCTGAATTGGGTTCCACTCTGCAAGGTCATATAACCTATTCATGAAGTAGTAATATAGGAGGCATTGCATGTTCTTTCCTTGAATCTGTGCCGGGTCTGGGATCTCTCTACTGGTAAGGGGTAATCTCTTAGTTTCTCTGCCAAACGAATTAACGCTACTGTTGAAGAAATACGATGTTGTTTTCTTTAATTTTTGAAACTTTATTTAAAATCTCACTTCATTTCTATTTTCCATTTTTTTATATAATTTTATTTAAAATCATGAAAATTTTAATGTAAAATATGCCATACTTTTATGAGTTTGTTCTATTTATCTTTAAGTTTGTGACTTTTTAAAATGTGTATTTACAAATTTGTCCATATCCTACGTCACAATCACCAATAATGGAGAAGGATACAAGCATATTAAGTTAAGTTAAGCTTTGATTGACTAATTTTTGTTTAGCTTTGAGCATATTTTGCGTTTTGGGGTGTTCTTAAAACACAAATTAGTTATAATAATGCCATGAACCAATCATTTGTAATAATGGTTTTGAATACCTATTAATTATTTAGAAGACTTGTTAGTTAATGTGAATCTATTACTTAATCGAGCCATTAAAATAATATAATTTCAAACAAAATATTTATTGGATTAACCTACATTAACCTACATTTACTTCACAAAGCTATGTTTATATCTTCATCCTTCTGTTTCTCTGTCTTGCCATTGAGCATTGGGCTCTGAGATCCAAAATTAGAGCTAATGTATTAATGTATACAAGATATAACCAATTGAAAATGTACTTGGTACAGTTTTGCACTTTAGTACATATTACGGTTTTGCACTAAGCTGATAGCATTAGTTCATCTGACATCCACCTAGCGCTCAAATTCCTGCTCTAGTCATACTACAGAGGGTTACCATTCTATGCCTTTATAATCTATGAATTTTTGCAAGATGAAATTTCTAGAAACCAAATTCTATTTCCACGTGGAAAGGTCAAATAAACTAAAAGCATGGGGGCTAAACATTGTAATACAATATGAAACATTTCAAAATGTAGAGTCTCGTAAAATAAGAGAATATATATTAATGAGTTAATTTTACTATTATACAATAACCTGTGTTTTTAGTAATCCAACATTTTCTTTTTTAACAAATAGCATTCACATTGATGGGTGTTTAAATAACGAATACAATTGGTTAGGTATCTCTCACTCTGCTGCAGAAATCAAATTGAAATAAAAATAATACAAAGTTGTAATTTAATTTTAATTAACTTTAATAATTTAAAAAAAAAACCATACCTTTACATTTAAAAAACGAAAATAGATTAATGCATTGCTAAAAACTGACCAAATGAAACTTTGAATTCTGTATAGTATAGGATTACTTACCTCAATTTATATCAATTACTAGTAAGGTGGTGGCCCACCTGGTACTGCCCCTAGGCTATTTTCCATGAGCGAGAGTGTGTATTGTGATGCTCATTAACATGCTTTCCACATCCGTATGATTTACCGTTATTCCTCCATCCCCTGAAATACTTTCCACATCCCCCACCCCCTCCCTCTCCTCCCCTACAGCCCCCCTCACCAGCAAACCCCGGATATGTTGTTTCTTGATGATTAATTATTAATGATTGTTAATTGATTTTTGGATATGTTTAGGGTGTTGGAGTTTTATTCATTGATTTGTTTATTAGAACCTCACGCTATGGCTGTCTTAATTTGAATGAACATTGGCGCTTCTGTCACAAGGCTCTGTCCAGCACGAACCTCTCCTGACGACCGTTTGTGGTAGAGTGTTATAAATGGTTCCCCCAAGCCTTGAGACCCCCTCCCTCGTTCACAAACGTGGTGTGAGTATGTCGTCCCGACAAGACGAGTTGTGACAAGAATAGATATTCAGGTCATTGACCCGGGCAACGGGTTTTTCCCTGGCGCCATGTTGGTGGGCAGACAAGACAAGTCGAGACAAGAATAGATCGTGACCCTGTTCTTCTTCTCGTACCTTGTGGCGTCAAACGAGGGGTGCGCCCACTTGGTTGTCTATTTATAAGAGTTTGTAGAGCAGTTAAAGATCAACCAGTTACAGTAGCTGGTAAATATTGTCGACGCCGTGCAGACCGTAAAATTGTGTGATCTAACCACATTTACACTAAACAAATTAGTTACTTAAACATTAACAAGAAATTTAATGTTCGCAAAAATATTATGATATAATAATATATTTACTTTAAAAAAAATCACAATACACTTATGAGGATCATGAAACTATACACACTGACATAATATATAACATTTACACTAGCCAATTTGTCACTTAAACAGCAACAAGAAATTTAACGTTCACAAAAATATTTTGATATAATACGAGGCACGTCCAGAAAGTAAGAGTACTTGATTTTTCTATTTTAAAAATAAAATTGTATTTAAAACAAAATTACAGGATTTTATAGGTATGTATGTCGGTTATTTCTCCACGTAGTTGTCTTCCCGTTCTATGCAGGCTGTGAGCCGTGGCACAAGCTATTTGATGCCCTCCTCAAAGAATTCTCCCGCCATCTCCTTCTTCCAGTTCAGGACCTCTTGTTTCACCTCCTCGTCAGTTGAAGTCTGTGAGTCTTGAGGGAGGTGAAAAGATGAAAGTCTGAAGGCGCCAACTAAGGGGAGTATGCGGGGTGGTTCAAAATGTCCCAACCGAATGAGTCCAAAAGCGCCTTAGTGGCGTTGGCCGTGTGTGGGCAGGTGTTGTCGTGCAACAAGCGCACTCCCTTCGTCAACATTCCCTCCGTTTGTTTTGAATTGCTCTCTTGAGAATTTTTAGGGTCTCGCAGTATCGTGCTGCATTAATTGTCTCCCCCTAAATCAAAAATTCAATCAGAATGATACTTTTTTGGTCCCAAAATATAATGGCCATGATTGTTTTTGCTCGAAATTGAGGTTTTGAATTTTTTGGCAGATGGGGAACTGGTGTGCCACCACTATGATTACTGTTTTTTTGTCTCAGGAGTTTAATGAGCTGCCCATGTTTCATCTCCAGTCACAATCGAGCTCAGATTCCAATTCAAATCCCTCAAGAAACTCGCGAGTGCTAACGACCCGATTCACGTTGTGCTGCTCTGTCAGTTGTTTTGGGACCCATCTTGCGCACAATTTTCGGAATCCCTGCGTTTCTGTAATTGTTTCGTGTAAGAGAGATATGGAAAGTTGTGGAAATATCGCTGAAATTTCATCCACTGTCAATCGGCGGTCTTCACGAACAGTTTTCTCGATTTTTTGCACCAACTCATCGGTCAAAATGGAAGGTCTTCCACGCCTCTGATCGTCATGAACATTCGTTATGCCTTCATTAAACTCATGACACCACTTAAACATGTTCGTTTGGTTCATAACACCTTCGCCATAAACAGTTTTAATCCGTGAAAAAATTTCAGTTGGTGTTTTTCCTTCAGCGAGAAGGAAACTGATGACAGCGGGCACCTCACACTTGTCGGGATTTCTTATCGACATACTTTACACAAACGGGCACCACAAGGTGAGTTTTCATACTAATGAGGTCCGCCTGTGCTCGTTGTGTTCAGGAAAGACCCCACTACCACTCAGTGTTCCCAACCTTGGAAAAAAAATTCTCACAGCACGAGAGGGCAACCAGTACTCTTACTTTCTGGACGTGCCTAGTAATATATTTACATTTAAAAAAAATAAAATAAAAATAATCACAAGTAATACACTTATGAGGCTCTTGAAATTATTTTAAATTAATATGTTGATGAAACTATATACGCTGACATAATATATAACATTTACAAAAAACAAGTTAGTTACTTAAACAGCAACAAGAAATTTAACGTTAACAAAAATATTA
The DNA here is from genome assembly GCA_039000515.1 of Timema cristinae. Taxonomy (NCBI): domain Eukaryota; kingdom Metazoa; phylum Arthropoda; class Insecta; order Phasmatodea; family Timematidae; genus Timema; species Timema cristinae. The sequence continues at coordinate 14,248,987 of JBCFYV010000100.1, forward strand.
TGATATAATAATATATTTAGTTTTACCAAAAAATATCACAAGTAATACACTTATGAGGATCTTGAAATTATTTTAAATTAATATGTTGTTACGTTTTAAATATGAAACTTTATACGCTGACATAATATATAACATTTACACTAAATAAATTATCCTCTTAAACAACAAAGAAATTTAATGTGAAAAAAATTTTTGATATAATATATTTAACATATACAAAAAACCCGACCCGGTGGCATAGTTGGTTAATGCGCTTGTCGTATTGAGCTCGACTGCTGAGGACTGGGGAGATTGAGGTTCGAATCTCGGTCGTGTGAACTGGGCGTGGTTTTTCCTAAATGGTTTTCCACTCGATGATCATGGTTTCTTCTTCAACAAGTTTATGAAGAAAAGTATCCACAACATTTTCACCACTTTAGACAACAGGAGGTTTCACACATTTACCTTCGGAATCGACTATTACATATGCAAATCCTGATGGCGTATGCTTCGTCATTTTTGTAGTTGATGAGTCATCAGGATATGCAGACTGAGCTTATAAGCTATATGAGCTTGTATTTATAGGGTAGGAGGGAGGTACGGGTGTAGACGTTAAAACACAAACATAACAGTTTTAAAATATTTATTTAAATAATAAAAAGCATACACACAGTGAAAAGTATACTGTGAATATTTACAATATATATATTTATTAGAATAACTATAACAGTTTTAAAATATTTATTTAAATCATTAAAAAGTATACACACACAGTGAAAAGTAAACTGTGAATATTTACAATATAATATATATATATAATATTATTAGCATACACACAAAAGCTTTTACAATGATGAATAGTATACTGAGAATATAACTATATATTTATTTATATATAGCGGAATAATGGCCTCGGTACTAAATATGATATATACATAGAGATGGTTTCAATTTAAAAGAAAATAAATATATATACAGATTATTATATTTGAATAGATTTTAAATATATATACAAACAGTTTATTATATTTGACTAGATTTAAAATAAATATACATACAAACTGTTTATTATAATTGACTAGAATCAAAATATATACAAACAACTAATTGAACCCCCAGATACAAAGGCGCTAATGTAGCTTCCCGGACCGTAATCCTGAATTTTATCATTGAGGTCACCTAAAAAGTCGCCGTTCGAGGGACTCCAATCGCCGGAGAGTTCGGTGAATAGAACGTTATCTGTATCATGATACATAACGTGGTCCTCCAATTGTTCAAAGATTCTGTATAAGTGCAACCTAACCATAGCAGTCGTGTAGCACGCCACCACCACACTCGTTTTAGGGTTAGGGTGCAACGCGTCAAACGCATCCTTGTAATTGAGGAACATGACCTCATCATTTACATCAATGAAGCTGTCCGTGGTGATGTACGGATCCATCAGGTTTTTGTGGATGCCCTGATAGTCGTTAACAACGGCTACGTGTGGTAAATCGGGTCTTTGCCCAAACTTTCCCCATAGCGAAATTAAAATAGTTTAGCCAGAGTGCGGAGACCAGGGTTTTTACAAACAGAGCCGAAATTGAGTTTTACCCCTTCTCTTTCCTCATAATTTTGAATATAAGCTAACTTTTCCTCTTGTGAGTTACACCACTCTGGCCAACCGCTGGCTTCTTGTTTACTCTTCAAAAAAGGGTCAATGTACCCGTGAAATAATCCGCCAGAACGTGTCTGATGATCGTAAACAGACACATTCTACTCGCACAATTCGTGTACTGCTTCAACGGTGTAGCCTTTCTAAAAGGCTTTCTTGATCTCGTCAATCACCCAGACAACTGTCAACCAGCGATCTTTTTTGTCGTTGTGCTGACACGCACCTTGGTTTTTCTCCTCCACGCATTTCATGCACAAAATTAACATTAGCTTGTCGAGCATCCGTGTAGGCAATACGGGCATGAATAAATCCCGCGGAGGCAACACTGTAACTTTGGCTATGCCTTCTACTTGATCTATAGACGGACAATTTGGTTCCAAGTGAATTTTGGGGTGGCCGACTAGGTATTTTTTGTACTTGCAAACGTATGGATACTATTAACACATATCCAAGTACTTGATCTTTTCCCCACAAAAAGGTCTGCTCGTGGAAGAGCTTGATACAATTTGTACGCCCGCCAAAAATGCATCCATAGGAATGAGAGGCACCTTGGCATACACCTCGTGCTGGAGTAAAAATTGCTGCAAGTCCTTATCAGTGAGTTTCATCGCATTAAACATGCACTCCCACATCTCTACGACCATATAGCCGGCATTCTTAAACTTGTCTAAACAAGCCATGGTCGCTTCATATCGCGTCTCCATGGTCTCGTGGGGACTATTTTTGACGGGGCTGGTCCTGTCAGGGTCATAGGGAGGGCTCCCGTGCCAATAACAGCCCCAGAACCGAAAGACGGTGGTGGTATCTTCAGCTTTAACAACACCGTCTACACGCCACCCTTACTCATATTTCTCACATCCGTTACCCAAATGAAGAATAGAGAAACCGCGCTGATGGGCCTTCCAGCAGAGCCATTGTACAGCAACATGCAACTGTTGGTCTGCGCACCGATAGCCACCGTTAGGGATAATACCAATAGGATTCTCCTTAAGATGACTTGGGCGGTAAACCAACATGGCTGCTCCAGCTATCGTATACGCCTCTCTGAAAGGATCCACCTTTGCTTTCTCCATGGGCATGTCTCTAAACCTAAGACAGGCTCCGTAGGATCTCTACATTTTTCACACAATACAGTTCCAACTCGCGTTTAAAATCAAAGACAAAATTATCTTTGACCAACGCGTTTTACCACTTCTCAAAGTGCTCCTTTCCCTCAACTGACATGTCGCCGATGCCGTAGTCCTCCTTTGGAGGCAAAGGACCCCTATAACCCACGTTTTTTTTGTTGAAAAAATTGTGGAATATCCCTTGGTCAAAGACTCATCCAAGCCAAACATTTTGGGCAATTTGGACAGCAACATCGGGAGAAAGTTCAGCGAGTCAATAAAGTGGAGCGGACCATAACAAATGGACGATTTTCTCACCGTTCATTATAAATTCGGCAGTCCATTTTTAACCTCCATAATATATCTTAAAATCAAATTTCATCATAGGATTTTGCGCTATGGCCTAGGAGGGTGATATCCCTAAATTTTGAAGCTTTAATTTGTTCTATAAATCCAAAAAATTGGGCCATTGTGGTATCACCCTTGATTATTATGCCAGTCCTATCGCCCCCACAGTCAACGCAATGATGGCCAATTGCATCTATGTAAGCAGGCCTTGCAAAACATCTGCACGACACATATGTTAGGTTTGTGCAAGTACGTGCCTGCCGCACCTTGAAGAAGAGTTTCTTGTCTGCATTCAAAATCATAAAATACAAACATGAAATTGCTTTTTTCCAGTGACGACTTTGATGGGGCCAGCTTCATATGACAGAAATGACCAAAAGGACGATATGAATCGCATATTCTACAAAAAGTCTCATAACACCTATGTGAATAATTTGATTTTTCCAAACTGAAAAATTGGCCGCATACCCCGCAAATCTTTTTGACATCATGGTTAACAAAACACGTCTGGTTTGTGAACTAACGCCCGCAGTCTTTAGAGTCCACAAATCGGCCTCCGATACAAACCGCTTTAGCGTAGTACTTTTTGCACGTGGACTCGCACTTGTGTTTGTTCTTATCATTGAACGGCCCATGGCACTCGTGGCAAAGTACGAGCACTTAAATGCGGCTGTCAAGGATGTTATGACATCAAAATGGTTTTGCTTGTCGTCATGAAAATAAAAATCAAAGCAGCCCTTAAATGAATGTTCGGTGGGAGTAGGCCCCTCATATAGGACCTGTCTCCCCCGACTTTCCCTGAAAACCAGGATTTTGTATTCGGAGAGGTATGTTTGAAATAGTTTCAGTTCAGTTATTCCACCACCTTTCAAAAGATTTACACGTGCATCACAACATAGTTCCTCTGCTTTTAGTTTTTGAATAGGACGTCCAATTTTGATTTGTTTAAAGTCTTTCACGTCCATGCATCCTGGTTCTCTTTTATTATTACATATAGCTTTGGCGGCAACAATGCACGGGAGAGGCAAAGTGTGTCGCCATTTTGAATCGTAACGATCCCTTGGTTTTAATGGCTATATGGGCTTGCATGAGCTAGTTTATCATATTTTCGACTATCCCTCCCGCAGGGCTCTTAAAATGGCTGAGTTTAACGTACAGTGGTGCTGTACTCAAAAACAAACTATTAATTTGCAACACTCGACTTAAGTTATCAAGCAGAGCTGGAGCTTCCACCTGATCTGCTCGCTTAAATGAGACATACACAGGATTCAACGTAGAGTCAGTGCTACTCAAAAGTAAGCTGACATGATCATCAGCGCTAACACCATGGTCCTGCTTCCGATGGAGCAAATTAGTAATTTGTTCATTAAGCCAGCTTATTGCGTCACCATCGCTTGCTGGAGCACCAAGATGTATGGTAATTTCTCTTCCAGTATAAAATAAACGCCTCAATTGTTTAATCCTCTCTTCTACGATACGAAGAAGGATGCCATTTGACAATGCCCCACCTACTTGATTTACCGGGCAACTAAATCCCGGTTGAGGGGCCGAAGATGGTCCCCGCTCTAGCCGGTCACATGATCCTCGTCTCCCGCTCAACAGCTGGGGCTCGAGCACTGTCTCCCATACACACCGGCGGTGCTCCTTTAGTGTTGTGAGGGGGACTAGTAGCCAGCGGTGGTGGGAGGACCGTTCTTCCGTTTCTGGTCTCTAATTAAGCTATAACACATTCAAAGTAATCACTTTTACTAACATGAACTTATTTTTTTTATAATGTATAATAATTTCGGTATTAATATAATATGTTACAAAATTGCTTTAGTTAAAACCAACATTCACCGGAGTGAGTGAAAAAACGCCTCTTATTTACAATGGCAAGATTCGAAACTTGAACTCTTCCGGGAGCGACCGTCTGGTCTACACGAAACAAACGCTGTAGCCAACACACCGCTGGAGTAAATTATTAAATGAAAGTTTAGTGTGCGAAACTATATTTTGTTGACATAATAAATAACATTTATACAAATCAAATTAGTCACTTAAACAGTAAGTCAAAATTAGAGGAAGTGCACCCGCATTTTTCAAAGAGGGAGAATGGAAAATCTATTAGAAAATCTTTCCACATAAATTCCTATCAAATATTAAATATAACTTTAAATATCGTTTATTGTTAGAGACTATATTTTGTTGACATAATAAATACTGTAACACAAAATCAGAGGAAGTGCACCCGCATTTTGCAAGGAGTGAGAATGGAAAATCTATTAGAAAAACCTTTCCGCATAAATTCCTATGTTATATTAAATACAACCTTAAATTTCGTTTAATGTTAGAGACTATATTTTGTTGACATAATAAATACTTTAAACCAAAATTAGAGGAAGTTCACCAGCATTTTTAAAGGAGGGAGAATTGAAAATCTATTAGAAAAAACTTCCCGCATTAATTCCTAAGTAATATTAAATACAACTTCATATATCGTTTAATGTTAGAGACTATATTATGTTGACATAATAAATGCAGTAATACAAAACAAGAGAAAGTGCACCCGCATTTTGCAAGGAGGGAGAGTGGAAAATCTATTAGAAATAAAACTTCCCACATAAATTCCTCACTAAAATTAAATACAACACTAAATATCGTTTAATGTTGTTGACATAATAAATACTGTAACCCTGAATTAGAGGAAGTGCAACCGCATTTTGCAAGGCGTGAGAATGGAAAACCTTCCTAAATATACACGATGCTGATGAAGGTATATATAATATTTATTTTTTAAATTGAATACTATTCCCATGGATATGTTTACAATACACAAACACACGTCATAAATGAAAGTGTACAGATTTATGTTTAATCTTGGTGAAATGTGAATTTAATAAATGTCTAAGGTGTAAATTATAAGTTTCTGCCTTTGAATGGGAAATAAACATGTACAAAATAACAGTCAGGGTAATTATTTTAAAGGCTAAACCTGTATTTTGGCTTATGCCTAATCAACAGGGAATCGAACCAGTACCTAAAACCCTGACTTCCATTTAAACTATAAAACACTTTCACATGTCAAAGTAAACACTGTTCCAAACATGGGAAATTCTAAATGCTGGAATAGAGGGATTCTGATACAACAACATTATTTCTTTTTTTTTGGTAAGGCATAAATACCCTCTTCCTCTATCTTTAGCTGTCACCTTTGATGGTAATATCTAGCTAATGACTGCGCGGGTGGGAGAGGCATCCTGCCCGATTTCTACCCCACTCTAGCGTATAAACTACAACCCCCAGCGCTATCTAGTAGAGAGAGAATCTAAAAGGCAATCAGTGGCCACAAAACTGGGTACCCACGCCATCTAGTGTATAGGCGTTCAAACAGCCAGCCACATGCCGTATCAGTAATTGAATACTTGTACCAGCGTTAACGACAATAATAATAATAATTTTATCTCGGTCGGATTGCAACTAAACAGCTGTATAGAGGGAGTCTGTTAGTTAAATGGTACTCACATATCTGCCGGACAATTTCCTCTAGATCCCTGTAAACATCTTGGATAGCGCTGATAGGCGCCTGGAGACAGAAAGATGATGACGTCTGTGTGTGGACGGCGGTTCCATGATCTGGTGGGATGACACTTGTTGTTGGGCTGGTGATGTCGGTGATGGCATCCTCAAAGCCGGGGGATGACGTGAGCACACCGGCCGATGAAGCCGTAGTCTCCAGGGGCTGCGCCACATCCCCCAAATGCAACAGCTCGTCCCAAAAATCTGAAATTAAATAAATACATATTATTTTCTATCACGGGAAAAAACTGCCAAGTTTCTATTTCTCTAATTTACCTAGCGTCCATTCATTCCCTGCAATGCAAACCACATCACTAAAGTAGCTCAAAGGACCGGGGGTGTGGGGCGGTGAAGGCTGGACCATGGCCACAAACTCCTCGGGTTCATCTACTTGATAGTCTATAAAAACAAGAAAATCATTCTGTACAGAAAATCCCACTGTACTCCAAAGACTAACATACAAGAAGTTTTAAAAATTTACCTGAATTTGAACAATTTTCCAACGCGTTGAAACACATCTTGATCGCTGCTAATCGGTGGTTGATGCAAATTGAAATGAGCGATTGTAAATAATTCTGGGATATTTATACCCTCATCAAAGGGCTTGCACCTGTAATGTCCTAAATACTGTAATGTGTCTCTGCGCATGCGCAAACCGTATCAGGTCTTTGTAAATACCGTTAACTATCATACACCTTCTACCCATCGATGGGTATGGATATGCCTTGTCTCCGCTCTGGTGGGTCACCGTGTCTGTGTGTGTTGGTGTGTGTGTGCTGTCATAGACCTGGTAGTAGTTTTTTCACTCTCCATCTAGGCATATGCAGTAAGCACATAATTAGAGTGGGAATTAAGACGCGGTGATAAATGTGTGCAACAGGGTTTAATCATGATCCACCCGTATTCGAAAGTCTAGACTATTTCTAGAGTGTGAGATTTGAACCAGAACTTCCGTCTACGGGCAAACCGAACATGATCCTGAAACTTACGTTGCGCACTCCACGATTCAGATTTATTAAATAATTGCTCGATTATTACGCTAATGTGATTGGCGAAAGGAAGATTATGAGCCATAAAAATAAAAGCATTACCGTGTACCATTGGGGTGTTATATCCACGTTAAACTGTTGGTCCTCCATATTGATCTCACATTCACTCGAACGGGTAGTAAGACGCTGTGCTAATATTGCAGGGTACTTCATACCACAACTCAAGAGCCGATGGAGATTTTAGCATCACTAATAGGCGTTATAACGGTAACGTCTTTACGCTGTTAAATGCACCCGCATTTGCGCAACCGAGCAGTCCCTGATGAGGGCTTTCTGAGGGCCATGTCACAAGGTACCTGCATTATTGCTTTAGAATGACCAATAAAGTAAATTAAGTTGAAATATCCCCTGTTAACCTGAATTTCTTCAATATTTCTAGCAGCGCATATTAATAACTGTTGGATTACACGCTATGTACTAATTACACTAGTGTGCTAGGGATAAGAATTTAGAGGAAGTGTACCCACATTATCGTGGAGGGAGAGTGGAAAACAATTTAGGAATAAACACCCTTAGTATACGCGACTTGGCTTGAACCCCAATTTTCCCATTTTCAGCAGTTCAGTTCAGGATATTGCGAGAGTAGCGCCTTAGACCACGTAGACACCAAAGCGGATTCTTGATTTATTAAAGTAAATTTTAAATGTTCTAGTTAGCTATTTTATAGGTTTTTGCATAAATTTCTTTGAGCCTTAGTTAAATAATTGATTATTTTGATTACATTGACTTTAATTTTCCCAATGAACATCGGCCTTGTAATTTATTTGTGATAAAGTTTACCCTCTAATACAAAACATGAAAATAGTTTTATTCTTTATTTTTAAGTATATGTAAGAAAAACAATGCTTAAAATAAATCTTTAGATTGATTGATAATATATTGAACGTATAGCTTAAATTTTTGAGGCCATAGTTTTGAATTTTAAACATGTTCGATAAGAGAAGTTTGAATATATTTGCGACAGATTGTTAAGTAGTTTAACATAACACCCCCCTTTATTAATAAACTAATACATATTCAGAAGAAAAAAAATGACACCTGGATACGAGAATCGAATGGTTTTCATATATTTATTACCTATGTATCTTAGTACACGTGTTCTGGTTTGTTCCCCATTAAGGTGTAAGGTATACTCTTAAATATATATATATATATTCTAAAACTATAATTTTTAATATATAAATATTTCAAGTATATTTTTTGTGGTGTGAGTTAGATTTGTAAAACTTTTCTTTGCGTCACTACTGATTAATTTTGGGCATCAAATGTAAATTATTGTTAAAGTAATCCATGTAATATGGAACCCGAAGTTTGTTAGATCACATAAAGACACCTAAATACTGTAATGTGTCTCTGCACATGCGCAAACCGTATCAGGTCTTTGTAAATGCCGTTATCTATCATACACCTTCTACCCATCGCTGGGTATGGATGTTCCTTGTCTCCACTCTGGTGGAAAACCGTGTGTGTGTGTATGTGTGTGTGTGTGTATGTGTGTGAGAGCTCAAACTTTGCAATAACGCACGTAATCAGAGCGGGTAGTAAGACGCGGTAATACATGTGTGCAACAGTGATTGAATCACAGTCTAGCCGTATTTGAAAGTCTAGACTATTTCTAGAGGGTGACATTTGAACCAGAACTTCCGTATACGGGAAAACCAAACATGATATTGAAACTAACGTCGCGTGCTCCACGAGTCAAATCTATTTAATAATTGCTCGAATATTACGCTAATGTGATTGGTGGCAGGAATATTGAGTTTATATGAAACGAATCCGAAAAAACCAGCCTCAATATATCTGACAGGGATCAAAAACCGACTTCCTCCAATCTTGAGAAGCCTAGTATATTGCTAGAGTAGAGCCTTAAACCGTGTGGTCATTCTTTATGTTCAGAACTTGCTGCTACGTGCAATGCTAAGCTAAAAACCTATTTCATATTCGTTATAGATAAAATTACCGAGCATTAGACATTTCATTTATTTGTACTTAGTCCGCTCTTGCATCGGACAAGAGACTTGTTAGCATAGATTACTCCGATGTCAGAAGCTGTGTGGTGTTATCACCTATTAAGGGGTAACTAATCAATTCATCCGTTTCAACGTTTATATTTACAAATACCAAATACATTTCAGATAATTCATGTATATATTAGAACCGAACGGGTTGGGACGGTTGTCAATGACCGAGTAATCCTGTACTAATAATTATATCACTTCTTCAATCAGAAATATTATTATTGATTTTGAACATCTCCAAACTAGAAGCCTTTTTTATAACAGGTGGATAGAAAGATTGATAGAGGCTTAGCATTCACAAGTCTTGTCAGAGGGGGGAAAGATGGGTTTGAAAATCTTTGCCAGGACCGAGGATTGAACCCCAGACACTCTAACACAAAAGTAATTTTAAAACTGGTCTGGGACTTCTGTCAATGACGGAGTAATCCTGTACTAATAATTATATCGCTTTTTTTAGCAGGAGAGAGAAAGAGAAGTTTTTTTTCAAGTGTCCCAGGTTTGGATCCTGTGTCAAGCAGTTAGCGGAACATTTCTTCTTTTGTAATTATGACTGGCTTCGATGAACTCACAATGTTCAATGATATATAACGGGATCGTGGACAATGGTAGTAAGACGCGATGGTAGCTATTTATTATTATTATTATTATTATTATTATATTAGAAACTCAGTCGTAGTTTACTTGCGTCATTATATATATATTATTATCATTATTATTATTTAGCACCGCGTCTTACTACCCGTTCGGGTTATACGCTTAAGTACTAATTACGCTAATGGATTAGGAATTTGGAAGGTTGAATTAAAGGATGTGAACCCGTATTTGCATGGAGGGAGAGTGGAAAACCATTTAGGAAAAACCACTCCAGTTCACCTGACCGAGATTCAAACCTCGATCTCCCCGTCCTCAGCAGTCGGGCTCAACACTACTAGCGCGTTAGCCAACTACACCACAGAGGTGGGTAATATATATATATATATAGAATGCTTGATAGCGTATTTTGAAATATTTAACTGCTTAGTCTTGTCAGAGGTGAAGGAAGGGTTTGAAAATCTTTACCAGGACTTAGGATTGAACCTCAGACACCCTAGCACTTGGGACGGTGGTCAATGACAGAGTAATCCTGTACTAATAATTATATTGTTTTTTCAATCAGAAATATTATGGATTTTGAACATCTCCAAATTAGAAGCCTTTTTTATTACAGGCGTCCATCACCTGTAAGCCGATCTATATTTTATTTTATTACATGTATAGATCTTAGTGGTTTTACAGTTCAACAATCTTAGTGCAAGGTTGAATCTCTGTCTCTGGCTACCACATTCGATGAGCTCAAGTGAACGAGTGTAGAATAACTGTAAATTTGAAGTTATCAAGCCGGGCGCTATTAATAATATGACAGGTGATTAAAACCCTATGTTTAAATTTACATTCAATGAGCTCCAGGTTAATGAGTCTGTAAGGAGCACAGATGTTTGAATTTGGTATATCTCTTCCTCAATGCGGTCGCGTCATCTAACGACCTTCACGGCGCCTTACAGGGAGGGTTGATTCCCAGTGAAAGGTGGGCAGGCAGTCAGCTGTGGAAGGGGGGAGGCTTTCATTCAGCCAGCCACAGCTGGAGAGAAAGGTTCACACACTGGCCTGCGTGAGCCACGTAGGGGTCGCATATTCCTTCCTAATAAATAACGCCCTAATCAGTGAATAAAAGCTCCAACACCACTATCTTAACAATTAATTAATTAACAATAATCAATTAACGATAATTAATTAACAATCATTAATAATTAATAATCAAGAACCAACATGTCCGGGGTTTGTAGGCGAGGGGAGCTGTAGGGGAGGGGGAAGAGGTGCAAGATGAGATAAATGAGGTCAGGGGGTGTGAGGGTGGGAGGAATAATGGTAAATTATACGGATGTGGTAAGCATGTTAATGAGAATCACAATACACACTCTCGCTCATAGAAAATAGCCTAGGGGCAGTACCAGGTGGGCCACCGCACTACTATTACTCATGTTTATTAATTTATATCTAACATTTATATTGGAATACACGCGTATCCATTTGTGTGATTATTCTAAAACAAGTATGATATTTGTATATACATTATTGATTGTATGTTCTTAAATAAAATAAATGAGAATAGATGAACGCCTCTGGTTATTTAATAATGTAAATTATTGTTAAAATATATTTAGTAATCAGGCTGTATAGGTACTTTTAAAAGTGACGTGGAGAGAGAAATAAAGGACATTTGAAGAAGGAGAGCTGCTGGAGATGACGACATACCAACTGACCTTCTGAAGGAAGGAAGGCATGGAAATCAAATTGAGAAGTCAAAAGTGATGGTGATTTCTAAAAATTAAGAACCACTGATAATCATAATTGTAAACCATGAGTTGGTAAACAAAGAACAGTGGAAATACATGGGAAGTCGACTGACAAAGTATACCTACTGCACAAAGAAAACTAGGTCAAGAATATCCATGGTCATGAAAGCATTCACTAAAAAGAGGATACTGCTGCCTAGCAAGTTGAGTTTGAAACTGGAGAACAAACTGAAAATAATCTGGGCTCTTTTCTAACCCAGTATTCTGGAATGGAGGATTCCAGACTCTTAGCTTGGACAGGTGCGTTCAGTAAGTGGGCTGGTGTGTTCGTGTAACATTGAGTATCGTGGTGTGTCGTGTGCAGGACAAGTGGCGGCTTAAGTTGATAGATGACGTAAATATTTCATGATTATGTGAACTGTTTTAATCATTTACATTTATGTAACTTTTAAAAATATATATTCGAATGGTTCTCATGTGTTTTATATATACAATTTACTGATTTGATTTAAATTTTATCATACATATTACTAATAGTTTATTAATTAACATACTTTATTCCAATTATTTTTATTTAATTTAGTAAATTGTTTGGTTGTCAATTTAATTACACTAGTGTATGTGTGTTTATTTTTAATAACCAAAGCCTTGGGTGGTCCGTGAGTGTTTTAATTGATATTTAATAAGCAACGTACCCCAATATCCCAAAATAACCCCAGGTTCGCACGGCGACATGTGAAAGACCCTCCCTCAACCCTCAGGTCATGCTTCCCCGTTACAGTTTATTAAAATAGTTTTTTGTAGAGTTAAGTAACTACCAGATGCCCTTCTTCCTAAGCAAATTAGGGTATATTATTCCTCTCAAATTCTAATAAATACATATTCACTTTGATTCTATCACCAATTAAAATATATATTGAGTCCAAAAATTTTACATTTCTACATATTTTGCATGTGTATATACATTTAATTAGATTAATTACATAAACATATTTACACATATACATATATACTTTTATATTAATACATATATACATAATACTTTTATATTTGTACATATATACATATATATATATTTATATAAATAAATGTATATATTTATATAATAAATGTATATATTTATATAAATAAATGTATATATTGTAACGCAGGGCACTCGTGACCCATGATGGTCACCGTGTGAACCGCAAGACCTTTTGGAGATATTGGGGTGTGTTCCTGGTTAAACGGAATAATTAAAGAGATGCACGGAATATCCAAGGATTTTATTTCTGAAGATAAACGTAATATATAGTGAAATAAATAAATTAAATAAAACTAAAAACATCAATGAATTAAATAAAAATAAAAACGTCAATGAATTAAATAAAAAAAAGGTCAATGAATTAAATAAGGAAAGCTATAAAGCATCTGAATGTTATAATGTTCAGTTAGTGTACAATTCGCAATCAAACATAAGTCTCTCATGGCACACCACTACTGTGTAACTACAGCCTGAATCTCCAGTTGACTACAGATACACAGGTCAAAAAAAAGAAGAGGGAAACAACAAATTATAATACCAAGCACCATAAAAACTTGAAAATAATTTATTTAACAAAAATAATATATTTAAATTGAATTACAGAAATTTTAGCGAGTTGAATGCTATGGATGATTAATGAGTCGCCAAGGAATATAACTAACTATTTTATTAATTATTTAAGAGCGAATCTTTAAAATTAATAACAAACAGTAAACCATTTAATGGGAGAAGTACGGAAACAATAATTATCAAAGCACTTCAAACGTTTAATATGAACAATAAATAAATAACTTTTAAATGGTTAAGACCAAAATTAACTTTATTACGAGAGAAGATCAAAAACTAATAACATTTAGCAAACCATTTAAAGGGAGAACACAAGAAACAGTTATAATTAAATAAATTCATCATATCTGAAAAGTTAAATGAAAATATTTTAATCGTGAAATTAATACGCCCGAAACAATATCGACTTGACAACAACGGCCACAGAAACGACCAGTGACGAGAGATATCAGGGGATAAACCCAACGTTCGATGCTTACATGACGATGATGATGAGATAATTGTCCAGTTCAGAACTGCCACCAAGATAGAACTTTTCGTGATAGTAATATTAATTTTATATAAATTTTAATGGTTTTTAAATGTGAATAAATCAGATAGTATTCCTAAATTTAATTCACTACTTCTAACACAATCAAACACATTTAAGTAAATTTATTTGATTACAATTCCTATGATATAATTTTAGGGTCATTAAAGTGTAGATACATTTAATTTAAATGAAAAGGAAGTGTAAAATCTAAACTCTCTCCCTTGTTTGCCTGTTTACCAGCATGAATGTCAGAAGCGACCCTCAGAGAATATAGTGAAGTGCACCAATCTACACTCTCTCCCTTCTTTGCCTGTATACCAGCTTTGACTGTCAGAAGCGACCCTCAGAGAAGGTAGTGCACCAATCTACACTCTATCCTTTGTTTACCAGCTGTGACTGTCAGAATAGACCCTCATAGAGGGTTGTGCACCAATCTACACTCTCTCCCTTATTTTCCAGCTATGACTTTCATAAGCGACCCTCAGAAAAGTTAGTGCACCAATCTACACTCTCTCCCTTATTTGCCTGTTTACCAGCTCTGACTGTCAGTAGCGACCCTCAGAGAACTTAGTTGGCTTGTTAATACCTAAGATTACCGATCTGTTGTCATAGACCATAACCTATTTTTGTGAAAGTGTTTATTGATTGGGGCAGGAAAGTGGAGTTGGATAAAGGAATTGTGACATGGGGAGAGTATTATTTATTGAGCTAACTAGATCGATCCTTAGTGCATTGTGATGATAGACACAAGCACAGTCAGACTCGATATATAACTTGTCTGTGTGTGTGTGTGAGTGTGTGATATGTTTAAATGACCTGAGAGTGGGACCTGAGATTCTAGATGACCTGAGAGTGGGATGGATAAATGATTTAGAATTTTTGAGGATTACTTTTAATGGGTATCAATTTTGGTCAAGTGGATAGTGTAAATAAGGAATTAAGGAAAGGGTACTTTGACAAGAAAGTTTGGAATTTATTGGGGTAGGTAAGTGACACCTTATTCCAGTCGCGTTTTCTTCCAGTTCTTTGGTTAAGTGTAGAATCTTCTGTTTCTATCTACGAAGATCTCCCTTAACATCTTGCTCCCAGTCTCAGCGTGAATAAATGTGATATTCGTTCTTGTAGTGACTCCCAGTATGCACCTGAGTACTTTTTTTAGGACCACCTGAAGCTGACTCAAAACATTTGGCACTGTATAACTCCACGCTTCACAGGCGTAGACGAGTAGAGGAAGGACTATACTACTGTAGAGGAGAAGTTTAGTCGCGGTATTCAGCACCTGGCTCTTGAAGCGTCCATAATTCCGGAGGAAGACCCCATAGCTCTTTTCCTCGAGTTCTTGACATGAGGTTTCCAGTAGAGGCGAGCGTCCATTATGACACCAAGATATCTAAACTCGTTAGAGAAGGGATGTTTTCAAACAAGACACTAAACTGGTCCAGTGGATGGATCCTCCATTTAGATATCCTGATAGCGGT
This sequence comes from Timema cristinae, assembly GCA_039000515.1. Classification (NCBI taxonomy): domain Eukaryota; kingdom Metazoa; phylum Arthropoda; class Insecta; order Phasmatodea; family Timematidae; genus Timema; species Timema cristinae. The sequence continues at coordinate 14,264,633 of JBCFYV010000100.1, forward strand.
GGATTTTGCTGGGTTACCTTAATTCACCACTTTTCCAGCCAGTCACTGAACTGGTCCAGGAATCTTTGCATTTGTTAAAGCCGTACCTGATGATCCTGTGTGAAGTGTAAAACAGTGTGTCACCAGCAATAAGCCTGATACTTATTTTTTGATCCGTAGGAATGTCGGAAACATAAATGCTGTACAGAAACGGTGATAGGGCAGATCTCTGTTGCACTCCCACTCTGATTTTGTGTAGGGATGACCTCTCGCCTTTCATTTTTACTCTGAAGTGACGACTGTGATGGAAGCTTCTTATCGTGTGGATATACGTCCTAGCTAATTTGAAGTCTATCATCTTCGTAGGAGGCCAGCGTGCTAGACCCTATCAAATGCCTTTTCAACGGCCATAAGAACTGCAAATGTTATTTCTTTCTTGTTGAAACTCTTCATTGTCTCTTCAACAAAACTGGTGATAGAATGTACTGTGGAATTCTGACTTCGAAATCCAAATTGAATATCATGGAGTGTTCCGGTTACCTCGGAATACTGTTTTAGCCTCTTCAGAATGAATGTTTTCCTAAACCTTACTAATACAGCTGAGTAAGCTGATTGGTCTCCTGTTCTGGTGAAATTTAGTGTCCTTGTCTGGCTTCGAGATGGATATAATATCTGCCACCTTACAAGCTTCCGGAAAGTAGCCCCACCTTAATGTGGCAACAAATATGGAAGTCAGGAGTATAATGATTTTATCCGAGGCATGGCACAGCATTTCATTGGATATACGGTCCACACTCGAAGCTTTCTTCTTTTTTTTGATGCCTGATAGCCTGTTCCTCTTCATTCCTAGTCACCGGGGGTGGTAGAACCTGTATAGGTTCCTCGAGAAATATATTCACCTCATCTTTCACATCTCTTGTGAAGTTCTCATCCTGGGTGGGGCTTGATGTTCACCTTGAATTGGTATGACTCGGCTATGGCTTCAGCTTTGTCCACGGCTGTATAACTCATCCCATGACGTCCGTAAATGGCCGTAGCTCTAGTTTTCAAATTATCCTCTTTGAGTTGTTTGGTGATCTTGCACACAATATCCCCACTGTTTACTCTTTCCAAGATGTACACGTTCAAGCGAATCAGTTTCAACTGTTTCTCTCTATGATGAACTTGGGCCCTTAGCCTGTTGTATTCTGCCCTATGTCTCAGCAAGCGGGATGTCTGCGTTTCATGGCGCTCTTCCCTCATCTGGGTTATCAAGAAGCACAGATCTGGATGTTCCCTCTTTAAGTTGACTATCGGGGCTTCGTAGATCGTTGATGCCCAATGAGCCTCAAGCAGCGTTGATGTCATGGTGACGACCGAGTAGTCCACCTCTTCTGTATATTCAACCTCTCACTCTAGTGGTATTACCCTGCCTCAAGTGGCCAGGTATTTGGACCAGTCAATGCTTGGAATCTTTCTTCTAATAAATGTGTTACGAGGGTTGGTATTTTTTGGCATCCAACAAAAACCGAGATGTGGTCGGAGTCCAGATCATTTAAAGTGTGCAGGTCTCCAGGCTGTTGGTTGAAATCTGTAAGAATCACATCAAGCCCATCCGGTAGGTTCTATAATTGGAGGGATAGAATGTAGGTTCCTCTGGTTCCAAAACTTCATAGTTTTTAAAGGTTACATGATCTGCCAGGGTACGATCAGCTTGAATAGATACGAACCTGTGCCACTGTTTGTGTTTACAATGAAAATAACCTGTGGCGAAGAAATTTTTCTTGGCCGTAAGCGTGCTTGGATCTTGGGCTGTGATCGGGACTGAAGGGATCCTATACACAACACTAAGCATTATCTTGTTCCATGGTATGGGAACTATTATTGAGGTTGTTTCAATGTTTACAGTACCCGGAGTGACTGTAAGGTAGTGTCTCAGATTCTTCTTAATTAGGACGGCTGTGCTCCCACCCCTACCGGTAGGTCTGTCGGTCCTGTAAATGTATCCATTAAAAGTCAATCTTTTTGTTGGTGTTAAATGCGTCTCACAAATGAGGGAAATGTCAACTATGTGTGGCTGTAATAACTGGCTCGAAAGCTGGTAAACTGGGCTGCCACCTAGTTCCAAAGGGAGTCCGCACATCGACCCAATCCAAGCACCTGGCACTAGCTCATGGAACCAATCACGTCCCCTAGGGTCGTGACCAGTTCAGTGGTGTAGAAGATGTTTGCTCCGATCTCCCATTCTGGAGGCTTCTCATAAACTAAATCCTAGAAAATTTGGCAGCAAGCTCCTACACGAGGTCTGTAGGACAGGATTAAATATCCCATGTATGCTACCAGGATCGCATATATTTCATCTGGAGGGGGCGAAAATGAGAGAACCTAGTTTGCGCTACCAAGATCTCAAACAGACTAGCTGGAGGTGGTGGGAGCAGGAGAACCTAGTCCACACTACCAAAGTCGCATACATGTTAGCTAGAGGTGGTGGGAACAGGAGAACCTAGTCCGCGCTATCAAGGTCGCAGACTTGGAAGCTGGTGGTGCGATGCAATGACCCGATAAGATGGCGGTGAACAAAGGAACAGTTGGGCTCACAAGTTGAATCAAGAAAAATGCTTCAACTCGCCCCCACGTATGACACACTGCGCTGACTCACGTTACATGAACACTAGTCTAACAGTTCCACTTCCGGACACACTATCTCACTAACTAGACACGCTAGCCCATTCACTGGAGATGCTTGTTCACTCACTTAATATGCTAGACCCCTCACTGGACACACTGGTTCAATCACTGGACAGGCTGGTTAGTTCAGTGGACATGCTAGCCCACTAACGGTTGCGTTAGCCTACTCACTGGACGTGCCGATCACCACGTTTAACGAGCCACAACTTGGACCGGGGATCCTTCGCTGATCGTTCACCGTGTGTAGGGGTTACAGCTAAGAGTCTTAAATCCTCAATTTTTATAATTCTCTACTGGATTTGAAGATAATGAGCCCTGACTCTTATAGACGAGTCATTTCCCTTTCAATTAAGCTCCCTCTAAGGCCCTTGACAGTAAGGTTGGCTCATTACCCGCTAAACAACTATGGATGTATATGTATGTGCAGACAAAGGACCAGCAGTCGGACATTATTCTGAGTAATTTCGTTTTAATATTCATACGTAAAGTTATGTGATCTGTAACTGCCACCTTAAAATTATATATTTTAAAAACATTTAAATAACACTAATAGTACTGTAGGGAATGCCAGGCCACCACCGTGGTTCAGATTCCACCTTAAACTGTAGGTCCTTCATTTCATCTCACAATCACCCTACCATTACACATTAGCGTAAGTGCGTATAACCCGAACGGGTAGTAAGACGCGGTGCTAATAATAATACTAATAATAATAATAATAATAGTAATAATAATAATAGTACTGTACAATTTTATCAATATTGACAGCAAATAAAAATGTTTGAGTGTTGTAAGCTAGTCTTTCAACTAAAATTAAAATATAGATATAAAACACAATTTACAGATTGCTTCCACCCACTCCTGATAAAAACCATCAACAAAGATACGAACAACTCGTGGGACATATCAGTATTATTCAACTAAAACAAAAAACGCTCTATACTTAACATGTACAAATAATAATTTCATGCTAAAGGTTTACGTTTGTTTTTAATGACTCCTTGAATGAATGCTAAAATGTTAATTAAATACACAATTGAAAATAGTATTTTAAAAACATAATTGAAAGCAATTAACTTCTAATTAATATTATTTTAGCTGTCATGCAATTTACACAATACTTTGTTTTCTAAAGTGAAATAAATGGAATATTTTACTGTTCCCCTTGTACGTTTGAAATATAGTATGTTTAATTAAAAAACAAAGAGGATGTATGCAAATAGGACAATAACTAACCAAAACAATTACGTTAAAAAAAAGCCTGGAATGTTTCAATATATTATTTTAGGAAATAAATAAGTTTTATATGTATTTTGTAGAAGTGGTTATTAAAATTTCTCCAAATATTTTGAAGCTATATTTTCTTCTATAAATAACACCATAAAGATAGTTAATCTTACCCGTGCTCCATGTCACGCTATCCTCCTGAGCTGATTAGATATAAAAACAACAGAGCAGTACATAAATAGCACCATGGTCTTCGTGCCCACCAGTATGGGTATAAATAAAAGGAAAACATTATAATAATTAAATTGACGTTATGATTAGAAAATCAAACTTATAAAATCATAACTTTTCAAAAATGTGAAAACTGTTTTATTTCTGTGTGTAAGTGTATTATACCATTTGTTGAGATAAGAATATTTCCTGTCCTTCCCTGAACCTTTCTTGAATCATCCCCAACACTTTCAGAATCCTCCCCACATTTCCTTAATAATATAAGTGAGTCGACTTTCTAAATATCAGGGTTTGATGTTTAGTTGACTATTTTTTCATGTCTCTAGCTATCTTGGTATGGGAGCTATAACAACGACTGTTACAATGACTAGTTAAAGTTTTACATTTTTCATTTATTACAATCGTTCTCAAGATTAATTGAAACACAGTACATTCTATATTTTAAATGCTAGTTATCATGGCATTCATAGTATATATTATTAAAGGTCTCCTATACATCAACTGGATAAATAAATCCTAACAATGAGATCACGAACTCATAATAAGATAATTTTGCAATAAAATAAATTATTAGGAATATAAAACACAGTTAAATTATTATTAAATAAATCAAGGCTATAAGATATATCTTTATTTTCTTAAGAATTGACATTTTGGCCAGCTATTAAAAATATATTAATATATTATCAGAAAACCATGTAAAGAAATTTTAGCCTTATCTGTAAAATGATTTAGGTTCTAGTCCCAGTAACACACACACTGACAAACAAATGGAATTGCAAAATATAATTTTTAAGCTTCAGGTGGTATGAAAAGTTGACTCTCATTATAATCTCGAATTTTAATTTTACTATCAATAAAAATACTTTCTCGATCCACGGAATCAGGAGAATTATAAAATTAGTGGACTTAACTCGTTATCAGTTTTGACTTGAAAAATCTTGTTCTTACTGAAATTTATAATTATTATAAAGTTTTTTGTGTATTTTAATTTGTGCTGCGATGTTGTGAAATAATCCTTGACATGTGTTGGTTCTTATACATATTGTAGATTATTATTTTCTGCAGTTAACCAATGCGCATGAATTCTCTAGTATTTTATTTACGGGGTTAATTATGTATAATACTTTTTTTTTTGTTTCTACTCAATGGATATCAAACGGAAGTGTGGAAGGTCAGAATAGAGTGTGGAAAGTGTGGCTCTAGGAGAAATTACTTAATATAAAAATAAAAAGAATAACGACTTTGTATTGATGAAAGATTTTTACAGTCATCTTTTGACGGAGGTTCAAGAAATAAAACTATCCGCGAATAAAATATATTTGAAATAGCCTATTCCTCAGTGAAATAATAAATAATTTTTGATATTTGTGCAAGGAAAAATTTGGCTTTAGGAATCAAAACATTCAAGTACTAATCAACAGTCGTGGAGTTTCATGTAGCTGTAGCTGTAGTACATGTAAATAAAGACAGGCATAAAATAGAAACTACAAGAAAATACGCCAATGTGGATATATAATACAGAGATGGTAACTAATTTCTTAACAATTTGTGAAACTTGCTAAATGAAGAAAATTAAGAAAATAAAATGTTTGATTAATGAGCCACTTCTTCATCTGAAACCGAACAGCTGCCGCCAACCCAATCTCAGTGACACGCAGTCTAAAACTAATATTAGGATAATATTCATCGGGATATGTCAGGACCATTTGTAAGGTTTGTCTTAATGGGAGCAATGCAAAGCAAGAGGATAAAATATGTTGCCTCTCAATAGACATATATCTCCCAGCCATTTAAGACCTCAGACATTTCAGATTCAGATAGTGGTAGAGAGTTTGAAATCTTAGTTATATACAAATAAATTATATGTTGTACAAAGCTAAGGATGGATCATGGCCAAATTTAGGCATAGTCAAAGACAGGGTTCAGTAGAAGGAGACAATCAGAACACAGAAAACATGTTTGCATAATGTATGAAGGACCATTAATAAAAAAAAAATAGCCCTACGATCTCCTCTTGGGGAAGTTTATGTATAGCATAGGCCGTCACTCAGCGCAATACAAAGATGTACTCTGTACTGAGCACCGGACTAGACTCATTACATTTACAATGCATAGGCCTACAAAATTATAAACTAAATGTCGAGAATGAGTTTGAGTGTCAAGTAGTCCTCGGACAGATGAATGTAATGGAGTTGGAGACAGAGACCAAACACTAAGAGGAAGTAGAGGAATTTATGGCTGGTACTTACTCAAATATTTATTGTTGTTGGTTGTTGTAAAAAATAATTTTCAAAACTTTACCAGATGTGGCCAGATTAATGGCAGACATTAGAAAATTGTAGAGTCATTGGTTATAAAACTAAAGATGGTCATAACAAAATTGTAATAAAAATGGAGTTATTTTGTAAAAAGGTACATTAGAGTTTAAGGTTTTAATTCTATTCCAAACAAAGAGTATTTTGGAAAGTAAACAATTAGTGTTATTTATTTAATATTGGAATTCAAAGTTTACCTTCAAGTGTTCTTAAACCAAGAAAACGTACTAATCATTAAATATCATTGATGATTGTATCATGTAAATCAGCTATAGGGCAGGACAAGGAGTTGTGAGCTATTCATGCACAAAGAGGTGCACCCGAAGAAATTCCTATGCAGGAAACAAGGGAATCTTTTCCACTAGAGAGGGCATGTAAGTACATCCTGTTATAACAAATTCCTATGCAGGAAACAAGGGAATCTTTTACACTAGAGAGGGCATGTAAGTACATCCTGTTATAACAAATTCCTATGCAGGAAAAAAGGGAATCTTTTACACTAGAGAGGGCATGTAAGTACATCCTGTTTATAACAAATTCCTACGCAGGAAAAAAGGGAATCTTTTACACTAGAGAGGGCATGTAAGTACATCCTGTTATAACAAATTCCTATGCAGGAAACAAGGGAATCTTTTACACTAGAGAGGGCATGTAAGTACATCCTGTTATAACAAATTCCTATGCAGGAAACAAGGGAATCTTTTACACTAGAGAGGGCATGTAAGTACATCCTGTTATAACAAATTCCTACGCAGGAAAAAAGGGAATCTTTTACACTAGAGAGGGCATGTAAGTACATCCTGTTATAACAAATTCCTATGCAGGAAACAAGGGAATCTTTACACTAAAGAGGGCATGTAAGTACATCCTGTTATAACAAATTCCTATGCAGGAAAAAAGGGAATCTTTTACACTAGAGAGGGCATGTAAGTACATCCTGTTATAACAAATTCCTATGCAGGAAACAAGGGAATCTTTTACACTAGAGAGGGCATGTAAGTACATCCTGTTATAACAAATTCCTACGCAGGAAAAAAGGGAATCTTTTACACTAGAGAGGGCATGTAAGTACATCCTGTTATAACAAATTCCCTGCAGGAAACAAGGGAATCTTTTACACTAGAGAGGGCATGTAAGTACATCCTGTTATAACAAATTCCTATGCAGGAAACAAGGGAATCTTTTACACTAGAGAGGGCATATAAGTACATCCTGTTATAACAAATTCCTATGCAGGAAACAAGGGAATCTTTTACACTAGAGAGGGCATGTAAGTACATCCTGTTATAACAAATTCCTATGCAGGAAACAAGGGAATATTTTCCACTAGAGAGGGAATGTAAGTACATCCTGTTATAACAAATTCCTATGCAGGAAACAAGGGAATCTTTTACACTAGAGAGGGCATGTAAGTACATCCTGTTATAACAAATTCCTATGCAGGAAACAAGGGAATCTTTTACACTAGAGAGGGCATGTAAGTACATCCTGTTATAACAAATTCCTACGCAGGAAAAAAGGGAATCTTTTACACTAGAGAGGGCATGTAAGTACATCCTGTTATAACAAATTCCTATGCAGGAAACAAGGGAATCTTTTACACTAGAGAGGGCATATAAGTACATCCTGTTATAACAAATTCCTATGCAGGAAACAAGGGAATCTTTTACACTAGAGAGGGCATGTAAGTACATCCTGTTATAACAAATTCCTATGCAGGAAACAAGGGAATATTTTCCACTAGAGAGGGCATGTAAGTACATCCTGTTATAACAAATTCCTATGCAGGAAACAAGGGAATCTTTTACACTAGAGAGGGCATGTAAGTACATCCTGTTATAACAAATTCCTATGCAGGAAACAAGGGAATCTTTTACACTAGAGAGGGCATGTAAGTACATCCGGTTATAACAAATTCCTATGCAGGAAACAAGGGAATCTTTTACACTAGAGAGGGCATGTAAGTACATCCTGTTATAACAAATTCCTATGCAGGAAACAAGGGAATCTTTTACACTAGAGAGGGCATGTAAGTACATCCTGTTATAACAAACTCCTATGCAGGAAACAAGGGAATCTTTTACACTAGAGAGGGCATGTAAGTACATCCTGTTATAACAAATTCCTATGCAGGAAACAAGGGAATCTTTTCCACTAGAGAGGGCATGTAAGTACATCCTGTTATAACAAACTCCTATGCAGGAAACAAGGGAATCTTTTACACTAGAGAGGGCATGTAAGTACATCCTGTTATAACAAATTCCTATGCAGGAAACAAGGGAATCTTTTCCACTAGAGAGGGCATGTAAGTACATCCTGTTATAACAAATTACTATGCAGGAAAAAAGGGAATCTTTTACACTAGAGAGGGCATGTTATAACAAATGAAAACACTTTAAATAGTTATTTAAATTACAAAGGGTATTTTATTAATTATTGTTACAATATTTGATCATTATAGATTACTATACTTAACGTTATATAATTAGGGTTTTAACAGTCAAACACTTCAGTAAATACTCATTTTAACTGGCTAATATGGGTGTTGACTAAAAAATTTAATGTTGAAGCTATTTACTTTGGAACACACTTATCGAAAATTTTGTGTGGCTCTTCTATCAACCAATAGTCAGTAGTTAATTCAAAGTCTAGCGCAGTATTAGTTTTATATTTACTACCAAAAGTTTAGATTTAAACAACACAGAAGGTTTTATAACTGAAGTGGAACGTCGTCTTGTTATTTGGGATACCTAAAATCACCAAAGATTAGTTATAGCAAGCCTTTATCCAGCCGAAAAATTAGCAGAAGATGTATTGAGAAGTATTAGAAACAATAGGTCCTCATCGCTTGAGATAATAAAAATAATATAATGCTACCCAGTTTGTAGGACGTGTGGCGTCGGACACGGGTATTACATCAGTGTTCGCCTTAATCACCGGTGATGGTCAATTATTTCTTACACTTGTGTCTCAGTGTGAATAGCTTCAAGCCCTAACTTATATATACTTTGTTAAGAGTATATATTTATATGATATTCAAAATAAATTATTTGTTAATAAGATAATAATAATATTGTCACGTCCTCATGAATCATTTGACCAGTTTACAACTGTTTCGCCCCTGACTTCAAGAGATGTAACTACACTTATCACCGATCTCACGTGAACAGCAACTCGGATATAGAGAGGACTCACTCCCACCTTCTAGCGGAGAAGAGGACAGATTAGTTCATCCACGTGAATGGCAACTCGGATATAGAGAGGACCCACTCCCACCTTCTAGCGGAGAAGAGGACAGATTAGTTCATCTCACGTGAATGGAAACTCGGATATAGAGAGGACCCACTCCCACCTTCTAGCAGAGAAGAGGACAGATTAGTTCATCTCACGTGAATGGAAACTTGGATATAGAGAGGACCCACTCCCAACTTCTAGCGGAGAAGAGGACAGATTAGTTCATCTAACGTGAACAGCAACTCGGATATAGAGAGGACTCACTCCCGTCTTCTAGCGGAGAAGAGGACAGATTAGTTCATCTCACGTGAATGGCCACTCGGATATAGAGAGGACTTACTCCCACCTTCTAGCGGAGAAGAGGACAGATTAGTTCATCTCACGTGAACAGCAACTCGGATATAGAGAGGACTCACTCCCGTCTTCTAGCGGGGAAGAGAACAGATTAGTTCATCTCACGTGAATGGAAACTCGGATATAGAGAGGACCCACTCCCACCTTCTAGCGGAGAAGAGGACAGATTAGTTCATCTCACGTGAACAGCAACTCGGATATAGAGAGGACCCACTCCCACCTTCTAGCAGAGAAGAGGACAGATTAGTTCATCTCACGTGAATGGCAACTCGGATATAGAGAGGACTCACTCCCGCCTTATAGCGGAGAAGAGGACAGATTAGTTCATCTAACGTGAACAGCAACTCGGATATAGAGAGGACCCACTCCCACCTTCTAGCAGAGAAGAGGACAGATTAGTTCATCTCACGTGAATGGCAACTCGGATATAGAGAGGACTCACTCCCCTTATAGCGGAGAAGAGGACAGATTAGTTCATCTCACGTGAATGGAAACTCGGATATAGAGAGGACCCACTCCCACCTTCTAGCGGAGAAGAGGACAGATTATTTCATCTCACGTGAATGGCAACTCGGATATAGAGAGGACTCACTCCCACCTTCTAGCGGAGAAGAGGACAGATTAGTTCATCTCACGTGAATGGCAACTCGGATATAGAGAGGACTCACTCCCACCTTCTAGCGGATAAGAGGACAGATTAGTTCATCTCACGCGAATGGCAACTCGGATATAGAGAGGACTCACTCCCGCCTTCTAGCGGAGAAGAGGACAGATTAGTTCATCTCACGTGAATGGCAACTCGGATATAGAGAGGACTTACTCCCACCTTCTAGCGGAGAAGAGGACAGATTAGTTCATCTCACGTGAAGGGCAAATCGGATATAGAGAGGACTCACTCCCGCATTCTAGCGGAGAAGAGGACAGATTAGTCCATCTCACGTGAACAGCAGCTCGGATATAGAGAGGACTCACTCCCACCTTCTAGCGGAGAAGAGGACAGATTAGTTCATCTCACGTGAACAGCAACTCGGATATAGAGAGGACTCACTCCCGTCTTCTAGCGGGTAAGAGGACAGATTAGTTCATCTCACGTGAATGGCAACTCGGATATAGAGAGGACTCACTCCCACCTTCTAGCAGAGAAGAGGACAGATTAGTTCATCTCACGTGAACAGCAACTCGGATATAGAGAGGACTCACTCCCGTCTTCTAGCGGGGAAGAGGACAGATTAGTTCATCTCACGTGAATGGCAACTCGGATATAGAGAGGACTCACTCCCACCTTCTAGCGGAGAAGAGGACAGATTAGTTCATCTCACGTGAATGGCAACTCGGATATAGAGAGGACTCACTCCCGCCTTCTAGCGGAGAAGAGGACAGATTAGTTCATCTCACGTGAATGGCAACTCGGATATAGAGAGGACTTACTCCCACCTTCTAGCGGAGAAGAGGACAGATTAGTTCATCTCACGTGAAGGCAACTCGGATATAGAGAGGACTCACTCCCGCTTCTAGCGGAGAAGAGGACAGATTAGTTCATCTCACGTGAACAGCAACTCGGATATAGAGAGGACTCACTCCCACCTTCTAGCGAGAAGAGGACAGATTAGTTCATCTCACGTGAACAGGCAACTCGGATATAGAGAGGACTCACTCCCGCCTTCTAGCGGAGAAGAGGACAGATTAGTTCATCTCACGTGAATGGCAACTCGGATATAGAGAGGACTCACTCCCACCTTCTAGCGGAGAAGAGGACAGATTAGTTCATCTCACGTGAAAGCAACTCGGATATAGAGAGGACTCACTCCCACTTCTAGCGGAGAAGAGGACAGATTAGTTCATCTCACGTGAATGGCAACTCGGATATAGAGAGGACTCACTCCCACCTTCTAGCGGAGAAGAGGACAGATTAGTTCATCTCACGTGAATGGCAACTCGGATATAGAGAGGACCCACTCCCACCTTCTAGCGAGAAGAGGACAGATTAGTTCATCTCACGTGAATGGCAACTCGGATATAGAGAGGACTCACTCCCACCTTCTAGCGGAGAAGAGGACAGATTAGTTCATCTCACGTGAATGGCAACTCGGATATAGAGAGGACTCACTCCCACCTTCTAGCGGAGAAGAGGACAGATTAGTTCATCTCACGTGAATGGCACTCGGATATAGAGAGGACTCACTCCCACCTTCTAGCGGAGAAGAGGACAGATTAGTTCATCTCACGTGAATGGCAACTCGGATATAGAGAGGACTCACTCCCGCTTCTAGCGGAGAAGAGGACAGATTAGTTTCATCTCACGTGAATGGCAACTCGGATATAGAGAGGACTCACTCCCACCTTCTAGCGGAGAAGAGGACAGATTAGTTCATCTCACGTGAAGCAACTCGGATATAGAGAGGACTCACTCCCGCTTCTAGCGGAGAAGAGGACAGATTAGTTCATCTCACGTGAAGCAACTCGGATATAGAGAGGACTCACTCCCACCTTCTAGCGGAGAAGAGGACAGATTAGTTCATCTCACGTGAACAGCAACTCGGATATAGAGAGGACTCACTCCCGCTTCTAGCGGAGAAGAGGACAGATTAGTTCATCTCACGTGAATGGCAACTCGGATATAGAGAGGACTCACTCCCACCTTCTAGCGGAGAAGAGGACAGATTAGTTCATCTCACGTGAATGGCAACTCGGATATAGAGAGGACTCACTCCCACCTTCTAGCGGAGAAGAGGACAGATTAGTCATCTCACGTGAATGGCAACTCGGATATAGAGAGGACTCACTCCCACCTTCTAGCGGAGAAGAGGACAGATTAGTTCATCTCACGTGAATAGCAACTCGGATATAGAGAGGACTCACTCCCACCTTCTAGCGGAGAAGAGGACAGATTAGTTCATCTCACGTGAATGGCAACTCGGATATAGAGAGGACTCACTCCCCCTTCTAGCGGAGAAGAGGACAGATTAGTTCATCTCACGTGAATGGCAACTCGGATATAGAGAGGACTCACTCCCACCTTCTAGCGGAGAAGAGGACAGATTAGTTCATCTCACGTGAATGGCAACTCGGATATAGAGAGGACCCCACTCCCACCTTCTAGCGGAGAAGAGGACAGATTAGTTCATCTCACGTGAATGGCAACTCGATATAGAGAGGACTCACTCCCACCTTCTAGCGGAGAAGAGGACAGATTAGTTCATCTCACGTGAAATGGCAACTCGGATATAGAGAGGACTCACCCCCCTTCTAGCGGAGAAGAGGACAGATTAGTTCATCTCACGTGAATGGCAACTCGGATATAGAGAGGACTCACTCCCCTTCTAGCGGAGAAGAGGACAGATTAGTTCATCTCACGTGAAGCAACTCGGATATAGAGAGGACTCACTCCCGCTTCTAGCGGAGAAGAGGACAGATTAGTTCATCTCACGTGAAGCAACTCGGATATAGAGAGGACTCACTCCCACCTTCTAGCGGAGAAGAGGACAGATTAGTTCATCTCACGTGAATGGCAACTCGGATATAGAGAGGACTCACTCCCGCCTTCTAGCGGAGAAGAGGACAGATTAGTTCATCTCACGTGAATGGCAACTCGGATATAGAGAGGACTCACTCCCACCTTCTAGCGGAGAAGAGGACAGATTAGTTCATCTCACGTGAAAGCAACTCGGATATAGAGAGGACTCACTCCCACTTCTAGCGGAGAAGAGGACAGATTAGTTCATCTCACGTGAATGGCAACTCGGATATAGAGAGGACTCACTCCCCCTTCTAGCGGAGAAGAGGACAGATTAGTTCATCTCACGTGAATGGCAACTCGGATATAGAGAGGACTCACTCCCACCTTCTAGCGGAGAAGAGGACAGATTAGTTCATCTCACGTGAATGGCAACTCGGATATAGAGAGGACTCACTCCCACCTTCTAGCGGAGAAGAGGACAGATTAGTTCATCTCACGTGAATGGCAACTCGGATATAGAGAGGACTCACTCCCACCTTCTAGCGGAGAAGAGGACAGATTAGTTCATCTCACGTGAATGGCAACTCGGATATAGAGAGGACTCACTCCCACCTTCTAGCGGAGAAGAGGACAGATTAGTTCATCTCACGTGAATGGCAACTCGGATATAGAGAGGACTCACTCCCACCTTCTAGCGGAGAAGAGGACAGATTAGTTCATCTCACGTGAATGGCAAACTCGGATATAGAGAGGACTCACTCCCACCTTCTAGCGGAGAAGAGGACAGATTAGTTCATCTCACGTGAATGGCAACTCGGATATAGAGAGGACTACTCCACCTTCTACGGAGAAGAGGACAGATTAGTCCATCTCACTGAAGAGACCAGGATATAGAAAAATCACATAGCTAGAAGACAATAGTATCTTATAGCAAATTTATAGAAACTCTATATAATTAAGAAGTAATAATTAATTCTATCACTACAAGACTTGATATAAGAAATACTTGCCATTATCTATGCTATGTTAGTTTTAACTTAGTGTCACGACTAATGCAAAATGGTTCTCAAATAAAAGAGAAATATATTTAAAAGTAAAAATGACCTGACAAGGGAATAAAATCCCCCCTAAAAAATACATTTAATTCTTCTTCTTGATAATTAGCACCAGTGGCTGCTCCCTTTATAAATCTAACCCCCACCCCCTACCCTGGTCTCTGCAATCCCTGGCGGCTCATCACATTTTGCTCATTCTATGTAACAAGTCAGATTGCCTTATCTTAGCCTCGTATCCACCACACACTCCAGCGACTTTCCAAAGCGTTCCTACAATCATCAATAATAGATACTCCCCTAACCAGAGGCCTGCCAATTATTTTAATATGAGCTTTGTACTTCTATTTCAGTCTAATGCCAACTCATAGAAACAGGAATATGGGAGGTAACAAACGGTGAATGGCCACGTACCAATGTTATATAATTACATTTCCAAGTCTAGCTCATCATTCCCTCGAACCAGTTTCCACAGTCAAACCTCAACTACCGAGACTCCAAGACCTCCTTCAAACCACTCAACCACGAGATAATCCAGAAACTCTGGTACACCACAGATTTCTCCACCCATCCCTCTCACCATCCTGAGAACAGTCTTTGTAACTAGAAAACGCTAGATCAACTTCTTCCTTTCCTTCCACCACTCATTGATCGGATTCCTTGGAAAATATAATTAGAGTTTGCTGCTATCCTCAAATAAGACTTACTCCTCTCTACTACACAAGTAACTAAATATCAAACTATAGAACCTAGGCAGTAGTTTTTATTCATATTTTACATCTTTTTCACATTGGCTTTAAAACTAAAAATAAAAGCTTTACGAATATCAGTGATAATTAATAAACTGTGTAGCTACCAGAATATTGCAAAGTCTAAATTGACTTATAATAATATGTACTTTATGCTGGGATGATTGTGATATTTACGTGATGAGACTAAGACATTCATTATAACTGAGCTGCATTTATTCTTGAATAGATAGAAGTACTCTACAAAGTCAATTTACAACTATTTTTAGGAATTAGATGGAATTTGAAATTTAATAAATGAAACGAGTGTGTTTGTCTTTGAATGAATCTACTGAAGGAAATCACGTCAATACATATTTGACACGACTGAACCATATACCGTATAGAAAAACCAGAAGTAGTCATTTTTGATTCTGAACAATACGTACAAACCAAGGGATATTTATCTAATAGATCATCAATTATTGAAGAAGTTGCACCTAACATTTTCCAACTTTCTTCATGTAAATAAATCGCCATGTCTGTTTTTAGTATGAATATACCTACTGAGGGCAGCTGTGCTCTATTTTGTTTGTAGTTAATTATACTTATAGCACTAGGTGTCAGCACCACATTGACACTTCTCTCTCTTAACGGCTCTGGCTCGCATAACCGCGTGCTTTTTCTTAGTATAACGTAAAAACAGTGTTTCAAGCATCTCTTAGTCTTGAGGTACAAAGCCATGAAATCCCTCGTGTGAAATAATTATTAAGTGCTCAAGAATCAAGATGGGACGCCCCAGATATCATCTCATCACTCCAGGTACTATGTCACCATTTGCAAAGGTAGGATCACCGTAAATAAATTGTTTCTCTGTGTTATAATTAAAGTTTGTGCCAAAATCTCGCCTGCCAACTTTTCTTTCAATACATGAAAACTCAGATTTCGAGAACCCAAAAGGGTTGGGTAATCTAATTTAATTATGTTGTTTTGTAGGATTTAATAAATTTTCCATTTTATTATGTTATAGAAATAATAAAAATTACTTATAAAAGAAAGAAAAAATCTCACCTGTTAATAACGCACATAACATTTGGATCTCCGGGGCCGGATCTATTTCTTTAAAATGAATGAACTATCTCTATGGAACAGTACAATTTATTGAGATGACAAATAACTCTGTTTTAAGTTATTAATAACTACAAAGTGTTTTTAAATGTGTTAAATTGTTTTTGTAAACCCGAGCCTAACCATTTTAGTTTGTATTTCATTACAAAACTATATTGGTAAACTCGACCGTGTGTCCCCGGACATTAGGTTCAGTTTCGCTTGCCATGTTGATAAGGTTAATAATCGCGTAGTTATTTTTGTATTTCTCTCTCACGAACTTATTGGGTGGACTCTTGATTTTGTTTTTGATTGTATCTCATTTAATTAGTTCAAGTGTATTTTTGTTTATTGTACTAATATTGGTCAACATGAGGTTCGTAACTTTCACTCGGCAATGCGACCTTATAAAGAAACGCCTTGTTAAGATTAGGGAGTTTGTAATGCAAGCAAATTCCATTGCGGACAAAGGGGAAGTACTGTCCAAGTATCATATTCAAAAATTAGCTCTGTTCGAAAAGGAAGTGAAGTCCAAACGTAATGAGTTTGAAGTGTTGCTGTCTAAGATTGTTTCGGAAGAAATTGAAGATTACAATGATGATATTGTAATTCAAAATCAAGACGAAATATTTTAATTACATACGTTTTTAAGTTGTAGTAAAACAATGTTACTTCCCACTCCTGAACCTCAATTGGACGATTCAAGTTACTCCGCGCCTAGTGGGTCTGTGGTTCCAACTCCCTCTATACGCTTACCAAAAATTGAACTTCCGACCTTCTCTGGCGATTCATCACAGTGGATGAGTTATCACAATTTGTTCAACACTTACTATTCACCAAAATTCAAGCATAACACCTGTTGAAAAAATGTCTATCTGATGTCAACTCTAAGCTCAGAAGCGCATAATTTAATTAAGAGTCTCCTCCTTTCTGCGCCCAATTATCAGATAGCTTACAATTTATTGTGTAGTCGCTATCACAACATAATAAACTTAACTTCTCTTCACATAAATAAAATAATTGATTTGCCTCGTGTCACTAGTGGGTCACTCAAGAGCCTACGTAACATGCTCAATAGCTACGATGAAAATAGGCAAGCTCTTCCCGCTCTTGAACAAGGCACAGCTCTCGAAAGTCCTCTATTGTTTTCATTGTTGTTGTGGAAACTCGATGGTGACACTCGACACAGGTTTGGACCAGCCGCGGTACAAATGTAAATTTACTGACGGTATGTGAACTGATAAGTTTTTACATCTTGAAGCGTCACACCTTGGGTCAGCCAACAATGTGAATACTACCGAAAAGCACCCGCACAAGTTTCTTACTCGTTGTCAGAGATGTCAGGTGGCATCAAACCACGTCCTATCAAAGTCACAAGGTCACGCTATTATCCACCTCTCACACTAATTGTGTTTGTTGTAAGGCTGACACTCATTCAATTTATCGCTGTTCAGAATTCCAAGTCAAAACTCCTCAAGAAAGATTTAATTTTGTAAAAGCTAATGGAATATGTTATAATTGTCTTGGTCACTCTCACACACTGAACAACTGTGAATCACCACGTTCATGTAATACATGTAATAAACGACATCACACATCACTACTTTTGGACTCAGACCCGTCTAAGGTCACTCAAGGTCACTCTACTCGTCCACCGCACAACACCCAGAGTTTTGCACGTGAACTAGCATCATCCAACGTATCAACCACAAATACTCTGTTTATTTGTCACACGTACATAGCACCGTACTTTTAGCAACAACTCTTGTTAATCTCTCAACAGCTGATGGTGTTTCCCTTGTTGTTCATGGAATATTGGATTCTGCTGCTCAAAGTACTTTCATCACGGAATAATGTGCTCAATTGCTTCAGGTTAAACGCACTCGCGCCTCAATATCAATCAATGTTATTTCCCAAGCTCTGGTAAATACTAAAGTACTAACTTATCTTAGTATTTCGTCTCTGAATGGAAATATAATAGCCCGAGAGCATCCCATATTAATATTGGATAAGATAACTTCAGATCTTCCTCGTGCAATCCTTTCACCTGACATAAAAAGGAAGATGGCCTCCTTTGTCGTAGCTGGCCCCACATTTGACACCCCGGCACCCATAGATATCCTCTTAGGTGCAGACTTGTTGCACAAATTATGACCGGTGAACAATATATTATCGGAAAAGACCTGCCCATTGACTTTGGTACTGTTTTTGGTGTCATCCTTATAGGACCCACCCCCTGCTCTGCACCCAGTGGACCTTCAACACATTTTAATGGTGTCACCACTTTGCTCTCTACCAATGATATCGACCTTCACTCCTCCTTGCAAAACTTCTGGAAACTTGAAGAACCTCCTCATAGCGTGGGCCTCTTTAAAGAAGAACAATTAGGTGAGTATCATTTTGTCCCTACGCACACTCGAGATGATACCGGTTGGTATGTAGTACGACTCCCATTCAAGAAATCTCACTCTCCTCTCGCTGACTCTTCAAATAATGCAAGAAATAGATTTAATGTTTTAGAACGACGATTTGATACTCAACCTCAATTCAGACAAATGTATGTATATTTCATGGAGGATTATCTTACAGCTGGTCACATGACTGAATGCAAATCACCTCCAAATATTAACTCACCACACTACTTCTTTCCCCACCATGGAGTCATGAAATCAACCTCATCCACAACTAAGATACGGGTTGTTTTTGATGCCAGCGCCCGCACCTCCAACCCAGTTTCGTTAAATCAGGTTTTATTACCTGGGCTTGAACTTCAAAATGATATTTGTGATGTGATCACTCACTTCCGTCAACACCCCATAGTCTTCTCATGCGATATTAGACAAATGTACCGACAGATCTTGATACACCCTGATGATCAAGCGTACCAATTGATTTACGTGCGTGACAGTCTCGCAGTACCTCTTACTGTCTACCAACTTAGCACTTGTCACTTATGGAATTAACTCATCCCCATATATTGCATAAGAAGTCTTCACCAATTAGTGAAGGATGAAGGACACAACTACCCGCGTGCATCCAAAGTATTGAAAACAATTTTTTGTAGATGATGCAGTTTGTGGAGAAGACACCGTAAAAGATGCACTACTTCTCTAAGATGAACTTACCAAACTGTTAAAATTAGGAGGCTTTGAATTACGAAAATGGTCAAGTAATACGTCTCAATTTCTTGATTCAATGCCACAGGCCAATAGAGAAACCCCTTTCTATTTTCGGACACCAGAAAAACCATTGTTCAGCATTCTCAGGCTCCAGTGGACACCTGACTCTGACAACTTCTCCTATCGCATGCGAGTGACAGGCCTACAAAGCGTATCGTTCTTTCAATTGTGGCTCAAATCTATGACCCTTGTGTTGGTTAACTCCTGTCATGTTCTGGGTGAAGTATTTAATCCAGTTGTTATGGACATTAACCTAAAGTGGGATGAACCATTGCCTGCTGACTTTGCTAAAAACTGGGAAAGATTTTGAATAAGATTCCCGTGTTAGAAGCCATTAGCATACTACGCTATTTATGTCTCGCTACTGCTACCAACATTCAACTCCATGGGTTTTGTGATGCCAGTAAGGCCGGGTATGGGTGTTCCCTCTACCTCAGATGTTTTGACCCCAACAACAAATTGACAGTTAGTCTTCTCGTCACCAAATCACGTGTATCTCCCCTCAAAAGAATTTCCATACCTCGCTTGGAACTCTGTGCCACTCACTTACTTGCCAAACTTATGTACTATTGCAATGACCTCTTATCACCACAATGCAAAATTGACTCAAGAACTGCTTGTTCAGATTCTATTATTGTCCTCTCGTAGATTCATACACCACCATACCAGCTCAAAGTGTATGTGGCCGAATGTATCGCCAAATGCAAGAATGGCTACCTCCTCATATTTGGATGCATATCGCTTCTACCAACAACCCAGTGGACTGTGCCTCTCGAGGTTTATCACCGACAGATATCAACGATCATCCCCTGTGATGGTCTGGTCCTCCGTGGCTTCTCTTTCCACCTGAACATGGCCTCTTTCTCGTTTCACTCCTGTGGCGAAGCGGCATTGCCCGACGTCAAACCCTCACCATTAAATGTTATCATTGCGAATCCGTCTACTGATTCGATTCAAACATTACTGCTCAAATATTCGTCGTGGATGAAATTCGTCAAATAATGTTTTTTTTATTTCACTTTCTTAAACACTGCAGATCGAAAGATCGCCAAACAGGACCCCTCAGCCCTCAAGAGTCCAATGAAGCCATCTGCCATCTGCCAAATTATTCAAGCTGGAACCTTCACCGCTGACATAAGCTAAGAAACCATGAAGCACCAAACTCCAACGCTTCCCTCCGTTCCTGGACAGCCAAGGAATACTGAGAGTAGGCAGACAAATCAGTCACTCAAATTTTGCTCATGAAGCTAAACATCCTATCGTGTTACCAAAATCCCATCACATTGTCAACCTGATCATTGATCACCATCACCTCAAACATCTCCATGCTGGACCTCAATTGCTGCAGTTTATTTCGTCCCAACATTTCTGGATCTTCCCTGTTCGCAGTACAATTAGACTTAGAATATTCAAATGTATTCGTTGCTTTGGCAACAAACCAAAGCTAATAACTCCCATGATGGGCGATCTACCTGAACATCAAGTTACTCCCTCACGTTCATTTCTCAAATCTGTAATGGATTATGGAGGCCCATTCTCAGTGAATTTACACACTCTCAGACACCTCTAGCTTATTAAAGTTTATCTCTGCTTGTTTGTCTGCTTCTTAACTAAATAGTTCACCTCGAAATCGTCACAGACCTTATATCGGATGCACTCATCGCTGCCCTCACCCACTTGGTCTCAAGAAGAGGGCTCTTTTCAGACCTATATTCGGATTGTGGGACAAACTTCATAGGTGCCTCTCACAAGTTGAAGAAAACAATTAACGATTATCTAGCTCAAGACCACACACAACAACTTCAACCGTTTGCATCACAACATTCCATCAAATTTCACTTCCAGCCACACCCCATCAGGGAGGGCTTTGGGAATCTGCTATAAAAAGCACCAAATACCAGCTCTCAATAGTAATTGGAGATCAGATATTGACCTTAGAAGAATTCATAATGTTAACGACTAAAGTGGAAGCTATGTTGAACTCTAGATCGCTAATCCCTCTATTCACTGACTCATGCGAACTAAATGCTCTAACTCCAGGACACTTCTTGATCGGCTCTCCTCTCGTTGCCGTACTTAAAACAGATGTGTCTGACATACCATGCAACCGATTGAAAAGGTGGAATTTAGTCACATAACTTTCTCAACATTTCTGGAAAAGATGGCATAGGGAGTATTTACACACTCCTCAGCAACGCTCGAAATGGACAACGCAGAGATCTAATCTACAAGCAGGAGATCTCGTCCTCATTCATGAACCCAGCACACCACCTCTGTCTTGGCTCTTGCACGCGTAACTTCGACCTCGCCTGGGAAAGATGGCATTGTACGAGTTGTCCATCTTAGCACCCAAAAGGGATCACTGTCTAGGCCTGTCGTCAAAGTGTTTCCTCTCCCACTCAACTAGGGTTGT
The DNA here is from genome assembly GCA_039000515.1 of Timema cristinae. Classification (NCBI taxonomy): domain Eukaryota; kingdom Metazoa; phylum Arthropoda; class Insecta; order Phasmatodea; family Timematidae; genus Timema; species Timema cristinae. The sequence continues at coordinate 14,286,579 of JBCFYV010000100.1, forward strand.
ATATTGTAATTATATCGTTCCTTTTTTTATCTCTTCTTTTTTTTGTCTCTTTAATTGTTGGATCTTGTATTTTTGTTTCTTTCGTGATTGTTGTATGTTTTGTTCTACTCATTCATTGAACAAGTAGTTCAAGGGGCGGTATGTTTAGTATGAATATACCTACTGAGCTAGCTGTGCTCTATTTTGTTTGTAATTAATTATACTTATTAGCACTAGATGTCAGCACCACATTGACCCTTCTCTCTTAACGGATCTGGGCTCACCTACAGCGCGCTTTTTCTTAGTATAACGGTAAAAACAGTGTTCAAGCGTCTCTTAGTCTTGAGGTACAAAGCCATGAAATTCTCTCCTGTGAAATAATTATTAAGTGCTCAAGAATCAAGATGGGGGTGCCCCAATATCATCAGGTACTCTGTCGCCATTCGCAAAGGTAGGCTCATCGTAAATAAATTGTTTCTCTGTTTTATAATCAAAGTGTGTGCCAAAATCTCGCCTGTTAATAACGCACATAACAGGAGACAGAGAGTCTCCTTCCACCCAGACAAGCTCCTTGGGTGAATCATGATTAATAACTCTTTTGAATGTCTACTAGATATTACCTACAACTCATTAGATGATGTTTTTGGGTTCCATTTTCTGATTGTTTTGTTGTAATGAATTGTTGTCTGAAATTGTTCTGCAAGAATATGAATGTAAACATAGAGGTACACACATACATCCAGAAGATACGGAAGTGTGGGGTTGGTAAAATATGGGGGAAGAGAATCACATACAGATTTTTATTTCTATCATTAAATACATGCTTCGATAAAATAATTAAAATGGTTGATTACATATTGTTTATGTGAAACCAACTTAAATATCAATAATACGTATTTTAATACACAATATTGACCATTAGGGCAATATATTGTCTGTTTTTAGAAACCTTATGATTTCTCCTGGTGGCTGTACTTACTATTTTGCCACATCTCATGTCGAATCTTGTCTCACCAGTGAGCGATACATTATCTGCATTTAATATTTATATATAGTCTTCTCACATAAATATATAATAACTTATACATAAGAACGTATGATTGAAACAAAGAGTGGAATAGAGTAGAAGGTTCATGGATTTCCTTCTGCTCTATTGCTAATTGTTCTACTCCGCTCAACCTTCTGTTTTGCTTAGACTCGCTCTTGAATATGGGTGATTATCTTGATAATGATGACACCAATATTCCAAAAAGCTGATATAAAATAACATTTTGAAAATAAATTTAATTACATTATAATCTCACAACTATTTATTATTTAGTAAACACGTTATACTGGCTCTTCTTTTATTCAAGAAATGGACACACGCTTCAAATAAAAATATGATAACAATGAAGTTTGTAGATATTTCATAAATAACTATTACCCAAAAGAGATCTTATAGACGTGAAAAACTCCGTGTAATCTGTACGAGAGATTAAAAGGACTTCATTGTATTACGAACGGATAGGTTCCAAGATTATGAGAAGTTTTTAACGTACGAGTAGATCCTGTTTGTCCTAATATTTTCTTGAGGGAAACAAGACAGGGTATATTATGTCTCTCACTCAGATGTAGGCAAGCCATTATATTAAAATGCATGAAAATACGAAATTTGTTTGATACACATAATTTGGAGTAGTTACAATAAATTCACAAGGTATGATGATGATGAGGTATATTACACTCGATGAATTGAAGAAGAATTGATGTTCGACAAAGGGATTTTGAAAAGTATAAATATAATTATTATTAGATCATTTAAATTAATACAAAGATGCCAAAACACATGATCTTCAATTAGATTCATGAAGCATTATATTACATAATATTATTTCAAATTAATAAATAATCTGTTCCCATTGATTTGGATAGTAATGGATTAAAAGAATTGACTAATTTTTTTTTAATCTATGATAGAATAAAATTTTTTAGCGTTATTAATAGCTATCGTTTTAAAGCTGAACAATATATACTTTTTTTTAATATAAGTTGAAAACACTCCAAGGCAATAACTTAGATTTTCTATTTCAAAAATTATTGTCTGAGGACACGCGTTTTCATTGAACTAAAAAAGAGCTTAAATACCTTGTTTGAATTCAGACTATTTTCGGACTACAATTGAAAACATATATATTTACAATAAACTAACATAATGCATCCATTTATGATTAACGATATTAACTATGTTGGTCATAGTATTGTATAGTATAGTATATTGGAAGAAATACATTAAAAATATACTGCCCGTAGGATGGTTATATTATTTCATTTTAATCTAAATACCGTTTATAATTAAGTCATATAATGGCTATCTTTAATAAGTGGGAAATCGGAACTTTTGTATACAAAGCATTCCCAAACTGGTATGGACGATATAGATTTGTATTATTTAGCAGTCTATATTCTATCCAGTCCACGTCATTAAACCCTATCTATTTCAGGTCCACTCTAATGTTATCCTCCATTCGTTTCTGGCTCTTTCCAAGGGTCTCTTCCCACTTGATCTGCCAGTCAATACTCTTTACAATCTTCTAGATTCTCCCATTCACGCTGCTTATCTTGCCCACAGTAATCTACGATTCTAGAGATTCCTTGTATTGAGTAAGATAAAGTATTAATCTATTACTAATGCAACTATTATAATTATGTATTGTCATTCAATCAACGTTGATATAAATATAAATAAATTCTAGAACTATCTTTTAAGACCGACTAAAAATGTTCCTGGATAAAAAGTTTTATGGAGTGATTTTTATTGATTACTACTTACACAGTAAAACATCAAGATATTAAAACTAAAGTGAGCCACAGTCTTGTCCATAAGAATACTCAAAACTCATCTTAACTGAGCCAGTGCAAGGCCGTAGTCAGTTTTAGGGGGCTCAGAACCCCCAAAAATGTGATGAACAAAATATATATGGTTCAAACAATCCAAAATTAAGGTACAGGTACAAAATAGGGGGTTGTGTTACCATAAAAAGCACTTCTAGAGAAATTTAATATTAAGAATTTTTCCAAGCCTACAGCAGATAAGGAGTTGTATTGCAATAAAAACCCCTCAGAGAGCATCTAGAACTGTTTATTGTTTAGAGTTTTTTCAAACCTTCAGCAATTGGGAGGTTTTTCCACCAAACCCCCCTGAAATTATTGGCTGGCTACGGACTTGAGCCAGTGTGTCTGATTAGTTCCTATGATTTATTTTCTAAACCATTAGCAAAAAGTGCTGTTCCTACTAAACAAATATTAGTTTATTCAACTGTTATTATTTATATTGTACAACATCAAATGGATCCTTTTATTGAAGTATTTTTATATTAATTTTTCCTGAAAAATCACGGGTATTAATTTATCCCACTGATCTTTAGAGAGTACCCAATTTGCAAAAACTTTTCCTGGGATCTCACCCCGGTCTTATATATATATATATATATATATATATAAATATATATATATATATATATATACCATATTTATATATATATTTAAATAATATATATATATATCTCTTTATATATAAATATATATAGATATATATATATATATATCTAAATTAAATAGCATATGATTACTATTGTGTTTTAAGATTTTATTGTTACGTACATCAAGTGATATCTTGAAAATGATGAGCCTACATAATTTCGATCTCATTCTCGATTTTAAATGACGATCTCGGCTCGAAGCTCGAGAATGAGATCGAAATTTTGTAGGCTCATCATTTTCAAGATATCACTTGATGTACGTAACAATCAAATCTTAAAACGCAATAGTAATCATATGCTATTTAATTTAGATAAAATTGGCATTTTCACTTAAATGATTCGGTTATTAAACAAATTGCTACGATGAATATCTATTTTCACATTAATAGCGTAATAGAGCTTTAAAACTATTTTTATCGGTAAAGTTATTCAATTTTTTCGTCTATTTTGAACCATAATTGATTTAAGTTGATTACTTGTACTGCCATTACAAAGAAATAAAAATAAAATTAGTTAAGTAGATTAATAAATAGTTGATTGATTATTTTTACCATTTTCACATGGTCCGTTTCTAAAATAATAGGCTGATTTATGTTGAATTAAAAATTTACATCAATAATATATTGTATGTTTGGAATTAAAATATTTACATTTTGTATTAATTAATAAGTTTAACTAAATAACTAGCTATAGTTTTGATACTATTTATTTATAGAATTTTGTTGGTTAATTTGTCTAAGATTGATGTACATATTTATAATTGATATACATATTTTACCAGACCTAACACATTTAAATAAATAAAAAGTATTTACTATTTAATATTGTTTGATAGAAATATTATTTTAATCATCTTATTTTTAATTTTAAAGTATGAACATTAGCTTTTATTAGTATTAACTTAAGAGTTGTAATTACATTTTTTTGTAGTAAGATAATTTCTAGCGAGCGCCTATACAACGCTCATCGCCAAATGCTAGTAGAGGAATGGAAATGGAACAGAAGACGTTATCAGGCACAATTACATTAAGGAATAATAAACTAATTATAAAACATTTATAATTTCTTAATGTTTAAAATTCTCGCGTTTTCTTATAGAGTAAATAAAGTCACTAAAGCCAGTTTTTGGTAAATATTAGCTTATTAAAATGTAAATTTATTACATATTTTTTAACAAAACAGCGTAGAAACACTGCACAATAATGCAAAGTAATGTAAAGTGATAGTGAAGGTAGTCTTCCTGAAAGTATAGTTAGGTAAAGCCTGGATATAAACAAACACACTTCTCTAATTCTGCCTACACTTTTACACTTCCTACTTCTTTAAGACTCCACAGTAGCATATTGTTTTGAATTATCGGAAACATTCATTTTTAATATGAAGATACATTAATTAAAAAGGAATATTTCCAAAAACTAAAAACATTGTGCAGTGGAAAGTGTAAAAGTTTAATAAGACATGAAGAGAGTGTTTTTTCCCCTCTAGGCCTAACCTAACTATCATTCAGGTTGGCTTCCTTCACTATCTCTTACCTTACTTTACTGTACAGTGTTTCTACAATGTCTTGTTAAATACTTGCAAGCCATAAGGCAATTGTTCATTTGATTAACTTATTTTTTGTATAAATGTTAGTGTAATTTTAATGTCTTTAAAAACACGAGTGTTGAAACCATTTAATAAAATTTTCAATTATATTTTTATGTGAATGGTGTTCTTATTTTTAAATAATTTGTTTTTATGTGTTATTTCTAATTTAAAAACCAATATATCCATTTTTTTCAAAAGTATTTACTATTTTATAAAAATAAGCGTCATTCATATTTTAAGAACGTGTGAAACCTCCTTTACTCAACGAATCAGACAGAAGGCTCAAATAGTAAAAGAAAATTATTAACACAATCATAGTAAATTTGTTCCAAATTTGTCTGAGGACATACACCTGTAACTCAGAGCATGCAACTCATCTGGTTGTAGAAATAATTACTAGACGGCCGTCCTCATTTTATAAATATATAAATTAAGAAAAAAAAGAATAAATAAACAAAAAAACCAAATAAATAAGTATCCTAAGGGTACTCTAAAAGCGTAAACTCAACTATCTATAACATCAAGAAATAACCAAAAATCAGTTTTGGATGTTTATTCATAGAAAAAATAATTGTGTATATATATCAAATTTAAATATATCATAGTCATTAGTAAATTTGCTAGAGAAATTAAATACATTTAATTTGAACATTAGTTCTCATGAAACCTACTCGTCAAATATAGTTATATAGCTCATGTTAAAAACAGCTCTATTTACAAATTTATAATAATATTGCCACTTGTCGTAAATATATACATATACAAATTTGAACCTGACAGGATCGAAGTAAGATCAAAAGTCATCAAGGCTTCTATCATCAGTCATTACCAACAAAACAGATTTAATTCATTTTCCTGTTTTATAAGACAAAATTCTCAAGAATATATAATAAAGAAATGACAATTTACTCACAATGTAATTTAAAATAATAAGTTAATATTTCCCATAATAGTAAAATATAGGATTAAGTTCACAAAAGTAATATTAATTAAAAAACCGGATTATCAGATCTTATTAGAATGATTTTTTTTATCTTTCTTCCAGACCAAAGTAGCTATATTCAAGTTCGATATGTATCGATCTTAGCCAATATATATATATATATATATAAGTTCAATATAATAGTCTCTGAACAATCTCATAATATTAATTATCATCAAATTGAATTCCAATCTATGATACCAGAGTATATTAATTTACCAATAAATATATGTATGCATAATAGGCCGAAAAATTAATTATGAAATTGATTACATAATTTAAAAATCATTTAAGCTGAAAAGAAAATGTGTTATTACATTTTAACAAATGCGCAGCCAAGGCTACGTACTCCCGTATCCAGAGACCAGGCCAGGGTTGCCGGTCATGTTGCTATAACGGCATTATATAAGCTTGAACACTCAGAGAAACATGTAAGGCAAGGAACCAGGTGAGGGGATCGTATTTGGATAACAAAGGGGGGATACGCGTGACAAATATAGCTCTGAGAACGATCTCCAAAGCGCTAGAATGTTCTCCTTAGAGTGTAACTGGCATTACTTCCTTTCTTAAACTCTTTGGAAAGTTCCACCATACCGTGACCTCTAGTGGCTGCCGCTCTAACCTGGTCTTGTTTGGATGTGTATTTGTTGTGCCACTGAACCGTAGTCAAGAGGTTCTGGAACGGTGAAATGAGGTAAGTAGTTCAATTCCCTTCGTCTTCTTTCTTCTTTAATTATATCAAATGCTACACATGTGTTTTAATTTACCTATTTTTAAAATCTCAAATGTTAAAATATGATATTTAAATTTAAAATAGTCAAATATATATTCTTGACATTTTAAAATTAAGAATACATTCGAACTTGACTTGATCTCAGGATCTTTTAGAAATACTCGACTCGATTCCGACTCGAATGAAAAAACCCAAGCTCGCAAACATAGTATATAGTAAGAATACAGAGTATATACGTTACCAGAGTCAGGGATAAAGATCTAGATACAATCTATGTATGTATATACTAACCTATATATGTAAATTATCTATTCCATATTACAATTATTCTTCTTTCAATGGTTTTTGTTGAATTCTTATGAAATAACAATGACCAAGTGAATGTAATATATTTATTTTGAATTGGGTTAGTTGGCTGAAATGAATGCACTTAAAATTTTGGTCATGATTACAAGTGTCGTGATTCCAAGGACACTCTATGCTTATCTCCAGCAAACTTCAATCCAGGATCTATATTTATATTGAAAGGACCAGTTGTACTCACCACGTCGATGAGTTGTGACAACTTGAGCTTGATCTTGACGGTTAGGGCATCAGTGACATTGACAACGGGCCTCACCAGTTTGTTGTAGTTGGACAGTAGATCATCGTACAGACGCTTTGCGTCGGGATTACCCGAGCATCCTGACAACACAAAACACTTAAATACAGAAAACTGTAAAATTATTTATTTTAAACCCTAAGTAAATCACGACTAGTATCATCCTTCCATCTTGATGTATTCACCTTCCCTGAAACTAAAGTATAAAGCTTGATGAATCTTAGTGTTCTCACAACTTCCCATTGTAGCATTTAGATACTGTATATTACGTTACATCTTCATTCGAGTACTAAAGCTTGAATATAATATTGTATCTAGTAATTAGTGATGATTCAAAGGCAAATCAGTCCAAACAAACCATTTTAAAACACATCGTTTCACATATTTCAAAAGTGAAAATTTTTTCAACTTAAAATAAATAAAAATATTTTGTATCAAAGTTATAGTTAAATACTGAATAAACTTAAACATATATTATGTACAGTATTTAAACTAATGTGTAAAAACAATTAGAATTAATAACCATATTTACATTTTTGTTAAGTGAAAATTGTATTAGTATTTTAATGTTTTATTAATGTTTTATATAACGTTACAGTTATATATAAATATACAGATTACTTAAGTTATTATTTTAAAAATGCAGCTAAAAGGATAACATAGAACTTAACCGAAAGAAATATGGAGGGAGTAATGAAGGGATTGGATAGAACTAGCTCAAGTTAAAGATAGAATAAGTATTTTTGTAAGATTGCAATGAACTTTCAAAATAATAATTGCAAAGAGCAAGTATATTAATTAAATGTTCTGACTAACAAACAAAAAGTACATTCAAACAAAACCACCAATAATAATAAAATATTCTCGAGTTATTGGAACTTTATTACTTAAAAATTCCAAATGGTCCATTTAAACTCTTAATAAAAAAGAAAATGATATCAAACATGTCTCTTAAATATGTATTTAAATTATTTTTTAGTCTTATTTAATTAATTTAATATTTTCTAATAGTATGTGTGTCAAAATAAAGAACTGTCCCAAACTATACCTTCAACTTATAAAATTTTCAAATAAATTTAAACATTCTAACCAAATTTTATAAATTTATTTCTAAATATACGTGTTTGATCTTTAATTCTATTTTTTGAAAATTCATATTTCAGTTTCATATTCTAGACTATCAAATGTTAGGAATAGGAGTCAAAATTCTTTCCAGGAGGTCAATGCCCCCTGTTCCTTTTCCAAGGTTCCAACACCACCGATCGAGATGGTCTGCCCTTAATGAATCTGTATATCAAATTCACTGTTCCAAAAATGTAGAATAATACACTATTTCTAACTCTGGATATGCAAGATTTGACCAACTAAATATTTAATCAATGATAAACAATAATACAAAAATACAACAATTGACCATTCAAATATAATTTGATTGGCCATTGTTAGTGAACATCCAAACATACTGGCAACACTGATTATCCGCTCAATCCGAACTATTCCAATACTATCTTTAAGGGTTTTAACTAACTTGACTGTACATCGGCAGTCATGAGTTGCTGAAGGCACGAAAAATCTAGAGATTAAGTTTGGGTGTTACCAATGGGACCGGTGTACGCACATTGGATATCATCGCTAAGAGAATTGCGTGGCTACTATTGGGAAACAGCGTTGCCATTCTCTCGTTTACGTAGGGTCAATTTTCCCTCAAATAGAATGAAGTTTCGCAGCACTGGTTAGTCGAGGCTGCCAGTAGCTCGTTCTGAACCTAGCACACCACCTTCTGACATAGCTGAGAGCGAGGAGTTTTGGCAACACTTGATTGAGAATGAAGATAAGACTAGCAGTTCCCTCGGCAATGGTATTGAGTGCAATCTTTGAAGACCTATCTCAATGACACAGTAAAGTACTCGTATATTTACCACCACGTCTTACTAACTGTTCAGGCTATACGCATACGATACTCTAAACTGATAGGGTTAGGGAATGAAGTCTTTCCGAAGTTCACGCATTTGCGTGGAGGGAGAGTGGGAAGATATTTAGAAACGAATGCCCTTTGTAGACCAGACCAGGATATGAACCCCGATTCTTCCATCAGCTTCAAGCCAGACTAACACGTGAATGATGCTGTAGACTATTCATCCACTGAAGTGGGTTTAAGTAAGCTATAAATACTGCATTATTTTAAAACTAAATAAACTCTTCTGTAGCCAAGGGATATCTCTTAAAATATGTCTATTGCATCTTTAAGTGTATGAATCAACGAAAACCAGTGAAACGTAGATTTTAACAATTCTACTTTATTCTCATTTATTATTTTCTGTTTAAACTTTATTTACACTTTCTTTATTAATCTTCATTAAGCTTTTTTACTTTATTTTTATATAACACTTTCTGCTTTATCTTCAACAATGTAGCTAGGTTGAAATGCTCACTTTTAAAAATGATGAAATCAACCACATTAAAATCAACATTGGGGGATCATTTGTCTCCCCTAGACGTCCCTGTCGACACACCCATCAAGTGCGGCAATGAACTTTCATGTTCTAATGCCATATAGTAAGTTAATTAAACCACCACCTTAAAATTCAAAAATAAAAACATACATTCAAAGGTAATTTTAAACAATATTAGTTATATAAAATAACAAAGATGGTAAATAATGCCACAATTTAGGTTTAATTATCATTAGTCATTCGAACTGGGAATTGTTTTATAGGCTTTTGTTTAAATAAGGCATTTATGATATTTTATAAGTATAAAATGTATTACTTTAGATGTTTGTTTAAGGAGGCTGCCTCCTTGGTAAGCGAAAAATACTCTCGCAGATGATTAGCTCTAACGCAATATTTAACAGATGATAGGTTACCTGGTGTTCTAAGGGTAAGGTGTCAAACTTCTGTGCTGTGGGTCCGGGGTTCAACCTTGGCCCGGCATGGATTTGTCTGATTGCCAAACCCTTCCTTACCTCTGACAAGACGTGTATTAATCACAGCTTGTGAGTGTTGGAATGCCAAGCTTCCACCGTGGTTCGGATCCCATGTTAAACTGTAGATCCTCCATTTTATCTCACAATCACCGTACCATTACACATTAGCGTAAGTGCGTAAACCTGAACGGGTAGTAAGACGTGGTGCTAATAATAATAACAATAATAACAACAACAACAAAGATGCGTTTTTTTAAAATACTGTTCACACCAAAATAAAATAAAAAGTTCAAAATAGGGCTATTTTTCCTTAAGAACCTTATAGTTTGAAATGAGGAAAAATTCGTTTTAATTATTTTTATCTATTATTATATTTTTCGGTAGTTTGAATATTTTGCTTTGTTTCAAAACTATGAAATGTAACCTTATTAATTTAAAATATTTTTTATGTCACCATGGCTTTGAAAGTAAAATTTATATGTTATGGTGTCAATATTACTATAGAATATCTTATATATTTTATAACTACTTCTCTTCTCGGGAGAATTTTGTAGATGTTTCCTCAGTTCAAGAATATTTTTTATTCAGATCTACTAGTGAGATATTGAGAGCAACATTTTGTAGCTAGACTTGTCAAAAATAGTAATAACTGTATTACAGTAACATACAGCAACATACAGTAATTTTTAGCAAACAAATTAACACAAGCGTTTACAGCAACAAATAGAGCACCCTCTTTTCATTCTTGATGCACTTACACATCCCTAATAAAAACTGAAAATATCTTAGACCAATATAGATTCATAATCCCAACAATGAGCTACGAATTAGTATATAGTTTGCTAAGGTGGTACTTAATATCTTAATATAAATTTAATATTTAATATAGTGTGAACATACATGGGTGGGCAGAGAGATAAAGTGGTGGTGGAAAACAATAAACAAATGAAAATGTATTGTAACGATACAAGTACTACCTAATTTCATCACGAAAGATAAACTTGATTTAATTTAACATAATATTGTGTACTTATAAAATTGTATCAATGTGTAAGAAAATTTAGTAAACTTAAATTTACTATGAATTAGTATATAAAATATGGTCATAGTGTAATATGTCAAGGTAATAATAAAATCTATCAATAACACTGGAGCGTACAATATAAACTAATCCATTCATTACCTGGTTAAATTTATTTCTGTACTCACAATATCTTCTATGTTTGTTGTTGCTAGCTTTGTCACTGTCAGGGGGTACATTACCACTAAACTTTAAACCAACCTACTACTAAATAAAATCTGAGGACTAAGTCCTAATTTTGAATATGGTAGACTGGTACATAGGAATATACACTGGAGACCGTCTCTCAAACTGTAGCATGCTTCTAGGACCACTGAAAATGTGTTAAGGTTAAAAACAAATTCGCCCCCCCCCCCTCTCCCTCTCACTTTTAAACCGTGATATATTTAAGATCCTTTGATATTATTGAATATGAAGCTGAATTATGTCCTTAAGTCAAACTCCAAATGTGACTTCTAGAATCATTGAATTATCTAATTTAGCTTCAAGAATCATCAAAATGTCTGAAAAAAATCAGATGAGGAACTCTCTAAATAGCTTCTAGGGCCATCCGAATTTCAATACTTCTAGGTGAGGACCATTCCAAATAGCTTCTATAATCTAGACGCATGTAATTTTGAAGAATTTTCTCTAGAGGACAAATCCTAATTTTATGAAAGCATTCGTTTTTCAAAAAATGTGTCGATTGAATCTCATTTCTTCAAATTGAATATTCTTCAATATCTAGGAAGCCTCTAGTTTTCAAAAAAAATCCTACTATTTTAAATAGTTTTAAAGAAGATATTGTTGGGTAAAGAAAGACCACTTTAACATCCTAAGTAACATCCATTACTGTTTCCAGCCTTGGCCTAGGCCAGTTTTTTATTCAAGACATATTTCCACTACCGGCTTGCAAGGCCTGTCGTACTTCATATTGCTTATAATCTAACTTAAGACTAGGACAAGCACAACATCCAGTCCGTGGCTGTTATTTCATTACTGCGAACGGATAAACGCTCATTTCACCAATGATACATTATTCTGACATGCCAGGAATCGAACCCAGGACCCTTAGAGTGTGGGTGAGTTATGTTGATTCTTTCTAGGCAATTTTGTATTCTTCTCTGCCCTCTGGTTATGTTGTGGTGTGGCGGCTGATTCGGTTACTGGAGGGATGATGAATGGATGGGGGGAGAGCTGGAAACCGAATTTAGTGGGTACGAGGACGCTTGTGTGGAGTATTCTCATATTCGTACAATTTAAATGATTTTATATAAATCAATCGTTTTAAATTAAAGTTGAGGAGTCCAATTTTCAAATTGCTGAAGGAGGGCCAATCAATTAACTTTTATAATCATACATTTTTTTAGAAGTTCTGAGAAAAACTACTCTAAATATTTTATAAAAACAATGATTTTTAATTTTTTTTTGTAAAGAGCACCCTTGCAAATAGCTTTAAAGGAAATCCAATTTAAAACATTTATTGGGAGGTGTGGAGACATGGTAAGGAGGAGGGTTAAAACCAGTTTCTAAAGACTTTTTTTAACTTGCCCCCTACATAAATAATGTTCCACCACCACTGAGTAGAAACACTAATCTTTCACTTTGTATAGCACGCAATAAGCCATACAACATGAAAGTAGTAATGGTGATGGACTGTTCCTTCATTGCGAACACTAGAAAGCCCCCTGTAGTGTGTGTAAAGCACATATAAACAAATCATTCAAGGCATGTCTACTGTTTGGACTGTTGACTGACGAGCCTTCCACTGCTTTCAGAATACGTGATCCAGGGTGTCATTGACGCTGGTGGTTTACCTCCTCAGCATGCGTTTACCAATACTTTCAATGCTCTTCATTTACATGGCTGAAATAACCTCACCTCCACCGTGACATGATCGGCATCTTTTTATCCGAAGTTGGTTTACTATATCAGCCGGAAAACTAAATCGAGTAGCTGGTTAAAAGCTTTTAGATTATTCATTCTATTATCTACTTTAATTACATAAAAACATTGTTATATTTTAATATTTATCCAATGAGTCAAGATACAAAGCTTGTTAAAATATAATCTAATACTTACCGAGCATTTGACTAAATTTAAGCGTATTTCAGAATATTTAATTCATATATAAATGGTTTTCCAACTATAATACAAAAAGTATATGTTGTCATATATATATATATATATATATATACACTATCGAAACTAATAAAGATACAAAGCGTTTTTTATATTTTAAAGCTATTGGCTAGTTTTTGACCTATTTTTAACATTCATATACTTTTTTAATAAAAAATTCCTATTTTATCAATACATTAAACTTATTATATTTAAACATGAAGACACATTAGTATAAAAATGGCACCGATCGGTTTGATTTGGGCCCCGTTTTTAGATATAATGTAATTTATGGAAATCTACCGTTACTAGTGTGTGCCTATCACGGTCATACCACTAAAATCGATAAGGTTAGCTTATTTAATTATAATACACATTTACAGTGGTGCGCCATGAATACTCTATAGATCCGAGTATTTTCTTTGGCTGTGTTTGTTTATAATTTCCCTTATATATTATTTGTATCAATTAAATTGATTTAGATTAAACTTGGCTAACATGTGGACACGTCATTAAAACATATTTAGTTTAATGTGAATCTTTTACTAAAGGCAGACTTGCCCAAACGTGAAAATAGATAAATCACACAAGTAATATTAAACTAGCTTCTGGAAAAAAAGTACAAATAATAATATGAAAAAAACATATCGTATACAACCAAATTAGCAATGTTAAAGTGTTTATTGTAATAAGTGGTATTTCTAACCAACACATCTCTATTTACTGCTTACAGACCTTGACTTGTGGATAGCCAGACCAATTTAATATTATCTCCCTACAGCCACTGGGGTGCTATACATTCTGAACGCTATGTATTCTCTAAAACATTTCATTGCTTTGTTTTCTGTGCATGAACCCCCCCCCCTCCTACTTTACATAATTAACAGAAGCAAACTGAGCAATATATAGTATTATATTGCCCCCCGTATGGAATGCAAGTTATGGACTCGCATAACAAACTTAATAGCTCACCGGAAACAAAGCGTATTAATATGAGGGTCAGCACTGGCTTCATGACAGTGTTCGCCACATTAATTAAAGTGACGTAGAAATAGAACTATTGAAACGGCTTACGAGTGTTGACGTGATATATCAACGTTATCTGTCTGTGATCGGCTTAGGAAGATTTACGTGATGGTGGGAACACATCTGGTTATAAGATTCCCTAGGTAAACAACGCCGAATATTTCCCTAAGTATGTCGACTAGCTTTGATATTAAAACATATTTGTTACTTGTTTTGATATCCACTAATTCAGTGCTACTAGCATCAATGGACACACATAATAAATGTAAGGCTCATTTGAAACAGTTTCACATAATGGGAACTTTGGGTTTATAAACCTTACTGAATTTATATTAAAAATAATGATTTATCTAATGGTTTTCCACTCCAACTAAAAGAAATTGTTGGTATAATAGCTCTAAACTCTACCCATTTTATACCTACCCTTCCGGTATAATTACATGCATATAACCCAGAAGCGTGGTAAAACTCAGTTTAGAAACAAATCCCTGTTTAAAAAAACTCGTGTTTATATTAAAATACTCTGTGTACCATTATAATGACAATGCTGCATCACCAAGAGTCAGTATATATATTTTATGAAGCTGTAACATCTAATATGTGGTCTAGATACTATTAAACTAGAGAGTGCAGAGTTTGAACATTGTTAGTTGGACTCGGTTCAGTACAACTGACACTAAGCAAGGGAACATGGGGGTGTATGAAGCTCAATTTGTGCTCCGAGCAAGGGAACATGGGGGTGTAAGAAGCTCAATTTGTGCTCCGAGCAAGGGAACTCTCAGACTCACGAGTTTGTTGATCTTGTTGAAAGATAGTAACAGAACAACATTTGGAGCAGCCACCATCCTTAAACAAATAGACATGTCGAGAAACTATTCTCAGTGCATATGTGTTTGTTCCCAGGTTCAAAGAATGTCCAGGCCAAAGGTTCTTAAAGTTAGTCAAGTTTTGTTAGCATGGAACAAACATTCGAGCACAAGAAAGACAAATGAAATGACAAATGGTAGAGATAAAACAGGACCTCACTATACTCGGTCAACTATGGTTTATTTGTGGGCCAAAATGTAATCGGACAATGTGAGACTGATATTTAATATATAGGACGTTAAGCAATTACTAACTGAGGGGAGTTCCGCAAATTTCCGCTAATTTATTATTATCTTAGAAAATATGTATTGACAATAGCCGTCACATCGATGTCCTAATCGACTACGCTAGCAAGAATGACTTCACTAGAGAGGACAATGTGAGACTGATATTTTTCAAGATTGACGAAATTTATATTTCCTGGTCTTATTTTCCTGCATACTCCTACACCTGGTGAGAATCGACTGATGATAGCCTATCTTGAGTTGCTAAAAACGACAACGGGCAATCTCTCCATAAAGTAAATTCAGCTCTATATGACATATTACTCTATTTTTTCTAGAATATGTTCTACTAAGTGTTTGAATATGTACTGTCATTTATTTTATGCAACTTAAGTAGGGAATTTTTGAACCATGTCGACCTGAATAGTAATCACCTGACATTAGTTTATTTTATTTATTTCCAGGTATCCTTGTTCTTAAAGCCTAGTTTACCTGATCATTTTGATGTCAGCCCGTGGTTTCAACCGCCCAGAGTTCCTGACTGTAGAACATTCTACGTGCTCTGCTCGGCTCTGAGCCATTTCGGGATATCCTTGGCACCTTGTAACAATTTGAATGTTCCAATCTAGTATTATAATAGCAAAGGGAGTATAATCAAGTTTCAGTAGATCGTCCTGCAAAGTGTGTGGCTGCATTAGGTTACGATAGGGACAAGACGACCGTTACTAAGAGTGATACCATAGTGTGTGGTGTTTGTAGAGGAGCTGTGGATTAACACAATATTTAAGCTACTCATTGCATTATATTTGCTGTTATTTGTTTAGTAAAACCCACTTCTACCAATTACAGCAGACATATTATTATTATTATTATTATTATTATTATTATTATTATTATTATTAGCACAGCGTCTTACTACCCGTTCGGGTTATACGCACTTACGCCAATGTGTAATGGTTGGGTAATTGTGAGATGAAATGAAGGACCTACAGTTTAACGTGGAATCCGAACCACGGTGGCGGCCTGGCATTCCCCACATTCACAAGATGTCTTGTCAGAGGTGAAGGAAGCGTTTGGTAATCAGATAAATCTGTGCCGGGACCGAGGATTGAACCCCGGCCGCCAGCACAGAAGTCTGACACCTTACCCCTAGACCACCAGGTCACCTTGATAATTGTAAACAATAGGAAACCCCAAAAAAAACATTACTCAATCATTTAAGGAAATCCTATATTGTTATATTTCATTTCAATATTAGTTAATCACTAACTTCTAATACTTAATTTAAGTAATTTTAAAGATTAGACACTTTACAAAGATTTTTGTTTATTAATAAATAAATAAATGTTTAGTTTGTCATTGGTTTTATCAATTTATAGTTATTTCCCTAACGCTAGATGTCTGGACTTTGTAGATACAATTGGAATTAAACACATATGGAAATGTATTAATTTGTTCACAATTGTTTTGTAAAGTATTGTGAAATTTTACTTAATATAATCTATATTTTTAGTGTCTTTAGGTTGAGTATAATATAATTTTGATCGTAAGAAGAGTAAATGACTGTCACAAACATTAGTAAAACTACATTGATTTATTCATAGCTCAAGTAATGTGATTTACATATTTAACTTTCTATATATATTATAAATAGGCTTACCTTTAAAATAATAATTAAGTAAAATTCCATCAACTTTGACCACCATTTTTTGTTATGTATTTATTTGTATTTTCTAAACCGGTTATTCCTAAAAGAATTATAGTATAACTGGCCAAACGAATTGGGGGATGGTTTTCACCTTTATAGTTATCACATTTCTTTTTTTTACATCCTTGTCAGAAGAATGTTTGTGCATTTTCAATAAACAATCCTTCTTAATTTTAAATTATTATAAGCAAAATCCTTTTATATAATGTTTATGTAAAAATAAATTGATTTTATCCAAAGTAGTTTTAATTTGGTCTATTATGAATTATTATTATTAAAATAATTTAAAAGGTTTACCCGCATTTTAATTTATTGGACATTTATTTTAACGATTAACTTTAAATTAGAATTATTTATTGTATTAATTAATGCATAATATCAAGGTTTTAGGCCTATACCTTAATTACAAATACAAATCTAATATACTATCATTGATAAATAATAACATACTATCTTATACATGTGTACACACTGAAAGAATGTTGAATGAAAACTACTACAGCTATGTATAATTTTGAGATAGAAACCAAATCCGGCCTTCCAAACATTAGCCGAGAAAAAAAGAAGAAACTGACCCTCTACTTTCCTTGTCTCGGAATCTATTTTTGGAAAGAATGTATACCTGATAGTCAGTCAACCGTACAGGCGACGAAATGTCTAGCTGTACACAAGCGGGGGAAATGGAATTGAAGTTCTCTACATGCACGAAGCGTAGAGGATTTGAAACAAAATAGAAGGTATGGGAGTTCCCTCTTAAGTTCTTTCTATAGCTAGTCGGCGCTGATATTCACATCCACTCCCTTATCTTGAGGCCCCAAGGGGACTGAACAATGTGCACTCATTGCAAAATAATGCGTTTTAACAAGTTTATTGAAATAGAAGAATAGAGAAAAAAAATATTTATGTGTTTTTAATAAAATAAAAGATCTATTTTTTAAATTAATAGTAGATAAATTGATAATAATGGTTCCTGTTTTATAAAGAAAGATTTTAATTATGTTATCTTTGATCAAATATATTTTTTACAAAACTAGTTCTTGGAATCAGAATCAATCACGGAGTCTTTCCTAGAATCAATCTCGACCTGCTGAACTGGGGGAAAGGAGGTGGTCAAATAGCAGTTTTATAATATCCTCTAATTAGACAAACTCCAATGCAGCTTTTATTATTAACTCTTCTCGTTGCTTTCTTATATGATGCGACTGTTGATACATTTAAAGTAATTCAACGTACTGTAATATTCTTTCAACTCTATCTATTTGTAATTGTTGACTCGAATGGAATATTGTAGTAAAATACTTTTTGTGAGTGATGTAATTTGATTCTTATAATGTATTATTTTCTGATCATACAAAGTCTGCCACTATAAAATAACTAAAACCGTTCTGGTTGTAGATTGTTTTCTACTTTTCCTAGAAATCTAAAACATTGTGAGTAATGATAGTAAGGATAGGATCACCAGGTAAAAATAATTGGAAATGTGACTCACTTAGTAAGCTTGATAGTGTACTTTACATCTTCTAGTATTTTTTATTGAGAATGCATGTGAGATATTTAAGCTAATACGGTCAATGTTCATGAAGTAACAAAGACTGTTCTTGAAAAATAACCTTTTCGGAGACATGGTCTTTAAAAGGAAATAGCAAGTCAATAAGTTCGATTTTCACTTAGCTGGTAAGAAAAGATAAAATATAAGAATAACAAGGAGCGACTGGGTCGAGTAAATTTACTCGACTAATTCCATAAGAACCGAGCACAAGCGATTAAACCAGACAATCGAGTTACTCGATTGTATCCAGCTCAATATGTAATGTGTCCACTTACTGATACAAGGTTCCCTGGTTTGATCATTGGCATGTTTGAAAATAGAGGTCTCAACGTTACCATCTTGATCCCTTCTCTTTTCCTCTTTCAGACCCCCACCCCCAAAAACATGGTTACCAAACCGATGACAAATATTTACTCTAAAGTTGCATAAAGGGTTTAACAAAGCTCTTCCATAAGTCTGAAAAGCGATGATGGTATTATTCATTACCCTCATTCCTATACCAACTATATTTGTGAGAACAACAATCTAAATATATATAGGGCTTACATTTTCTTTCCAGGCACATAAAAATGAGTATTTTTGTGTAAATGATGGTACACATCACCTTTCTTGGTTAATTCCTCTAAATCAAAATCACCGGATTGCCTAACCTGCTGTTCGTAGGCGTCTTGACAACAACCACACCCCTGGGGTAAACTATCTCTTAATGAAAAGCCCCAACATGTATGTCCTTCCATTAGCAGTAAATTTGATTTATTCCCGTTGAAAAAAACACGGTCTTCCCTTCTATTTCCAATCTAATTTTCTCCTACAAAAACTTTGAATTAAATCCTTAGACAAATTAAAAACTCCCAATAAATATGATGGAACAATATCAGTTATCCGAATTTCCTTTCTCTCTTCAAGCTACCTCCTCATGTCCTAGACCCTTTACCTCCTCTTCCAGAGTGAGTTCTGATTCGGTGGGTTGCTAAACCCCCATTCCCTCAAACACTCCAAATCACAATCAGAGCTGATAGCTACTCGTCTTTCCTTTTTGCACTCTATTACCTATTTCTCGGGAGAGTGTCCGACTCACAAAATAGGCTATCACAATCCACCACCACCACCTCACTTACTACTCTGGCGCTGTTGCCATTTACTGCAGACACAAACCATTCAAACAGGAATGAAGTGAATTTGTTTAACCTTACATATACTTTTATTATCGATGTTTGATATTACAAAACAATTATAAAACTGTAAATTTTTATTATATAACACAAATATTTCAAAAGCTATTAATTAGCTATTAAATTAAATTCAGAATATACTATCTACTACAAATAAACAAAGCAAAATACTGGAGGTGAACTGGTGGTCTAGGGGTAAGGTGTCAGACTTCTGTGCTGGGGTCCGTGGTTCAATCCTCGGTCCCGGCACAGATTTATCTGATTACCAAACCCTTCCTTCACCTCTGACAAGATGTGTATTAATCACATCTTGTGAATGTGAGGAATGCCGGGCCTCTACCGTGGTTTGGATTCCAAGTTAAGCTCTAGGTCCTCCATTACATCTCACAATTACCCTACCATTACAGATTAGCGTATATTAGTTTTATTCGTGTAAACCTAGCAGTTAATGAAATACAGTGGCAGAAATAATTACGGATACGGAAATCAAACCCGGGTCTTTTGGTTTTATGTGACATTTCCAATGAGTACATTATTAATATATGATTATTGTTTTTATATAATAAAAATGGTGTCTACAATTTTCTAAGATACAATTTTAAATAAATTTAATCTGATTCATACAAAAATGCCATAAAATAAATACAATATGATTATTATTTAGGTCCCAAATTTAATTTTAAGCATGCTAAATATACCCAAATTTTCAAACATAAAAAAACCCAGCACGTTTATTCTAATTTAAAAAAATTGTGGTAGACATAGTATTCATTTAAGACATAATTATATGATTATAAAGAACAATTTTTAATCAAACAAATTTTTCCAGAATTGAACAAAAATAAGCTATTCCCTGAATATATCACGTATCATATGGTGCCGAGTTAATTTAAGATTCTTAACTTTTGATATTAAATAAAAGTTATTTATGAACGTACCTAAATACACAGAATCATATGACTTATATCCTTGAAGCTAAATGGCTCTGTTAGTTCTATTAACCGGGAAAAAATTGACGTACATATTAGCGTATTTCAAGCAAACTTTGATGGACAAATATTATTCTTAGAACATCCATTGCATATAGATACTGTTTTCATGAACAATATTTATCACGACGTAAAAGAAGGAAAATGATTTTGATTTAATTTTACTCGCACTTTGTTACGGTAGCTCATATAATATATTAAAAGTATTTTATGTTGGAATCAATACGCTTTTGTCTCTGTTGTCATATTTGTCCACTATTTTGCATAGTATATTTAATATTTTGCCTCGAAATAATTAAATAATACTTTTGAAAATTAAAATAAATATATATATATATAAGATAGTTAGTCAATTTTAATATAAACTATACATATTTAAACTAAGGAGTGTTTAAAGCATTAGTATTTTAGTTATTTTTGAATAAAATATTTAGTTTAATTTAGATTGCGCTTGCTTAGCACAAAATATTATATAGTACTAACACCAGTTTAATTTAGATTGCGCTAGCTTAGCCCAGTACATTATATAGTACTAACACCAGTTTAATTTAGATTGCGCTAGCTTAGCCCAGTACATTATATAGTACTAACACCAGTTTAATTTAGATTGCGCTAGCTTAGCCCAGTACATTATATAGCACTAACACCAGTTTAATTTAGATTGCGCTAGCTTAGCCCAGTACATTATATAGCACTAACACCAGTTTAATTTAGATTGCGCTAGCTTAGCCCAGTACATTATATAGTACTAACAACAGTTTAATTTGGTTAAACTGGTTCATCCCAGAGCACTATACAGCACTAACACCAGTTTAATTTAGATTGCGCTAGCTTAGCCAAGTACATTATATAGTACTAACACCAGTTTAATTTAGATTGCGCTAGCTTAGCCCAGTACATTATATAGCACTAACACCAGTTTAATTTAGATTGCGCTAGCTTAGCCCAGTACATTATATAGTACTAACAACAGTTTAATTTGGTTAAACTGGTTCATCCCAGAGCACTATACAGCACTAACACCAGTTTAATTTAAGTTGAACTAGATTATCTTGGAACAATATATACCACTAACACTTCACCAACTTTTCGCAAGCTCATATTTGAACTTTTTTTGAATAATTTCTATTTTGTTGTTCACATTTTATTTATTTATTGGAGGTATTTGTTAGTTCTGTCCCTTGCTGTAATTCTGCAGAAAAATGTTAGTAGGGAGGTTTTTTTCCTTAGTTGGTTGGACATTCCCCACACGGTACATTTTCCAGTGATGACGTCATCAAATATGGCAGATACTTGATCATAACTTTGCTCATATATCTGCCAATACGAGACGCGTCCACAAAGTAAGGTCCGTTGAGATATGACCACCAACATAGAATAGTAGGCGGGTTCACGCATGGCCAGTAGCATATTGACTCATCAGCCTTCTGTTGGTCCCCTTACTTCACTTTATCCTCATCTGATGTTCTATGAGAGCGATTTAAAATGAGTACTGTCATAAATAATCCCAACAGTTGTGAGGTTTGTAGTGTCATACAATTTTTGTTAGCGGAAAATCTTAACGCCACAGAAAATTATCGACGATATGTAAGGTTTACGGTCCTGATTTCATGGGTAAAAGCAAGGTGAGATAATGGGTCCATATGTTTATATTATTATTATTATTATTATTATTATTATTATTATTATTATTATTATTAGCACCATGTCTTACTACCCGTTCGGGTTATACGCACTTACGCTAATGTGTGATGGTAGGGTGATTGTGAGATGAAATGAAGGACCTACAGTTTAACGTGGAATCCGAACCACGGTGGAGGCCTGGCATTCCTCACATTCACAAGATATCATATGTTTATAGAAGGTCACCAATGTTCATAATGAGGAGCGCAGTGGCCGACCATGTGTGGTGACTGACAATTTATTGGAACGCGTGGACACGAAAATTCATGAGAATCTTAGTCTCACACTTAAGGAAATTTCTTTTGAATTTCCAGAAGTTTCATAGTCACTAAATTGTGACAGAAAATCTAGGCTATAAGAAACTATGCGCCAGATGGGTCCCCAAAATGCCGAACGAGGCCACAAACAAAAACCAGTCAGCTCAAATGTTTTTGCAGCATTTTTAAAAGGAAGGAGGTGAACTTTTTCTCAATTCTTAGCCGGCAACGAGACTTGTATTTCGTATACAAATGTTGAAACAAAACAACAATTTATGCAGTGGTGTTATTCAATATCCACAAAGGAAAAAAATTCCTACAAGAACGCTTCTTAAAAGAAACATGGTTTCTGTGTTTTGGGACCAGAATAGAGTCTTGATTGTTGGTTTTCTTGAATGAGGAAGAACTATTAATGTTACAGGATATTGTGAAATCTTAAAATACTAGTTGCGCAATTTAGGACAAAAGACGTGCCATGCTTACATCAAGGATTTTCCTTTCGCACGACAATGCTCGAGCCCAGATGGCAGCACAAACTGTTCAGTATATTCAGCAGTTAAGGTTGGATCTGCTACAGCCCAGACCTCACTCCAAGTGACTATCACTTGTTTATGTACATGAAGCAGTGGCTGCCCTCCCAGCGTTTTGCAGAAGATAATGAACTGAAGGTTGATTAGAATCAATTGTCCAAATCACTGTTGGCAGATTTTTTTAAAGGTGGTACAAAGAAGTTGGGGCCAAAATATAAAATATTTCTCAAAATCAATGCGATTATGTAGTAAAGTAGTAAAATAAAGGAGGTATGTTTGTATTTTATCCCTTTATAAGACTTTTTTTTTCTACCCCCACTAGTTTTTTATTAATTTATCTGCCCTCCTTCTGTGGACGCACTTCGTACCTGCCCGATTTGAACGAAACATGCACTTTTTTTCTAATTTAACTTTATGAAACTAATGTAAGGGGTCCAGGTCAAATTAATGAATACAAATACTTAAATTGTCTAGCTTTAAGGTATCAATTTTGTTTTAGTAGCAGGTTGTTGAAATGATATGAACAAATGGATTCCTTATGTGTCAGCACCCTTATTCTCCACTGAATAAAGGCGGGTACACAATGTAAATATAAGATACCAAAAACAAACAATAATTGCAGAGGAGCCAATAGGATAGTCATACGACAAATAGGCCGTACTCCGGCATATAGGTCATCCTGCTTCCATGAACCCACTTTACAAATATAATTTAGTGGACTCAAAATTTAGCCAAAATCAGGGGGAGAGGACGGGACATATTTCATTCAATTAGATCCTATATCGGACTACTATAGAGAAACTAGACATTAACATAAGATTTTAAATATTTTATTTTTATAAACATTAGATAAAATATATTATGATCAAAAAAGGTTAATACTAAACAGTGAGATAAATTTATGAACATAAGTGTATATAAGAAGGATAATTCCAATTGTTTACTTTTAACAATCCCTCATGATTTAAAGGAAAAATATAAATATATATATAACATAAAATATATTGTAAATATGACAACAATAGGTCTCGCTAATGTGTAATGGTAGGGTGATTGTGAGATGAAATGAAGGACCTACAGTTTAACGTGGAATCCGAACCACTGTGGAGGCCTGGCATTCCCCACATTCACAAGATGTCTTGTCAGAGGTGAAGGAAGGGTTTGGAAATCAGATAAGTCTGTGCCGGGACCGAGGATTGAACTCCGGCTGCCAGCATAGAAGTCCGACACTTTACCCTAGACCACCAGGTCACCCAGCTAACTATAAATATATAGTAATTATTAGAAAAATAATAACGAAGGGTTTGCATAATCACCCTGATTTGAATATTAATATCAATACACATGTATAGCATTAGAAAACCTATCACAACAGGCCTCAGTGATCATCCTAAATAGTATTAAAGCTTGTTTATAACAAGTACAGTAATAGTCTTTCTTGTCAACATAACTATACGTTAGCACAATACCACATATTACAAAAGGGGAAAAGCCCCAAAATTTAAAGATTCATAATCTAATTATACGGCCAGATGGGCTCTAAGTTTTCTATTTTGCATAAACCTAACATTTAAAAAAACTTGACATCCTATCCCATACAGGGTATACATTACGTGCATTAATAATACAATCAAACTTAAAACTAACAAAGGAATAATCACTACCCTATCCCTGATATTAGACTGAGAAAGAGCAGCTAACCCCTGAGTTCAAAGAAAAGGGGACTTCGCTTTTATTTTTTCCAACGTAACAGACTTGCAAATATAATTTACCACAATTAATCCAATTTATAACTACAAGGTTAAATACACTATTCCCAACTATGATTATATAATTTAATTTAAATAACAATATTTATGGCCGAAAAGGAATTTTGAGAGTATAAAAGCCGAAACGTAATTTATACCTTATGAACGTCCTTGACACCAAGATGTGCCCAAGGACGGTATCCTGACAAGAGTGGTATACCAATACGAGCTTCATCATTATATACGTTCAATATTCAGACTCAAAAAGGGGAATAGGGGTAGAAAAAACAGAAGTGAACACACAACAAGGAAGAGGGGGAAGGGGTAGCTATACGGAGGTAGAATGTTCTAGCATGTTGTGGATGGAGACAGAACAATAGTTTCCTGGACACATCATCGTTTCCTAAACGGATGTACGTCACGCTTTCCCAGCATGCCTCATGATACTTCCTAGTGCGAGCCTACACACTGTTTGCTCGTTTAGTCTGTTTTAGTTTCTTCTCGCGGCATGTTGTGTTGTGCGTGAAGTACTGTTGGGAGGGCCCACTGCTGAATGGGCAATGGTGAGTTCACTCGTGAATGTTATTATTCTTAGAGATCAGTCCAGTATGTTTTCACTATCTTTGTAGCTTTATGCCAATAAACGCTACACATAAAAATGTCTAGAATGTCAAAAGACAGTGTAACAGAATTCAAACAAGATGAAAAACCACCCATCATATGTAATAAAAGTGACAATAATGTATTAAGGCTGAGTCTACCCGTAAATGCATGGTTCTAAAAAAAATAATTAAAAAATTAATTAATTCAACATTGTTGTTTTTTATTATTTTAGTAACATATCTGGGCATTTTCATAATTCTTATTGCATTTTCAAACCATGCTAAAAAATTTTATTGAAATATTTTAGTTAAAATGCTTCCATTTCAACTAATTTTAAATAGTAAAACAAGAATAATAATCGATTTATTATTTTCTTTGTACAATTAAGCTGGAGTGTTTGTTTATAACATATTATTTAATGAATAATTTCTTTTTCTTTATAAAAGTATTTTTAAATTTGGGTTAACTTCAATGATCACGATGATATTGAGTTCTAACGACTCCCAAGTCGACACTAGTAAAAATACGTGGTTTTAAATACAAATTCTCCTTCTACAAATAGTTATCTTAGTTGATAATAGGTGTCGTTAGTATGTTCGTTACCCATTTACAAGCTAGTATCATTTTGAAAGCTTTGGCTAACCTGCTGTTACGGAATCCAGGTTGCGGTGAAGGGTGAAGCTAATCTCTATGACCTTCTTGAGTCAAGGATACATTAATACCATAAATGTTGGGATAAGAAGGGCCAATGTCCAATTGTGAAAATTTGTGTGGTTAAATATAAACATCTTAATATACTAAGTAACTAAAATACTCACATGATGTCACTTTTTTGGCTTTCGAACAAGATTCAATGGATTATATACATTTTGAGGTGGAAAAGTATTTACACAATACTATTTTATATCCTTGTGAATAACAAGTTTGTGAAGCATGGGTAGATGGAATGAAGGGCGCACAAATAAACTCAAAGATATAATTGATTAGAATAGAACTAGCGAACTGACTAGAGCTGGTTAATTTACGCACTCAGTGCTCAGTCATAGCGCTTTAGCAATCTTGACCACGACATGGAGCCAATGGTAAGTAAATTTATTTAAAACCATTAAAGTTAATGGAATTTTGTGTTCCCTATGCCACAAAGTAAGTTATTAGTTGATACTCGACCGCTTCTGTGGTAAAGTGGTCAGATTTATTGGCTTCATATCCCGAAGTCCCGGGTTCGATCCCAGCACCTCCAATTCTGTCTGCAAAGCAATGGGTCTGAAACGGAACCAAAATCAACCTCGTGTAGACAAATGAGGAGCTACTTGAATGAATAAGTAGCACTTCAGTCTAGAAAACTGAGATAAAATTCTGGAAGGTTCTTTGTGCTGACCACATGGCACTCTCAAACTGAAAATGTTGGCACTATCTTCACCAACATACGGCAGCCTCTCGATTGTTGTAACCTGCTTGCAGGATAACACCATGGAGATATTACTAAAGTTAAAATCTACCAATAGGATGAAAATGTATTCCCAAAATCATTTATTTCTGGAAAATTGTGTAAATCCCATAAATGTTTGAAAACTATAAACACGGTATTAAATAACATATACCCACATCAGTGGCCAAGCGGTCTAAGGCATCACTCCCGTATTAAATTGGCCTGCTGATAGCGGAGCGCTTGGGGTTGAAATCCTGATCAAGTCTACTGAGCGTGGTTTTTCCTAAATTGTTTCCCCATCTCCCAAAATTAAAATTCTGGTAGAAAATCACTCAAATGCTTCATTTTTCATTACTACCCAATTAGATTATCATATATGCGTATAACATGAACAGGTAGCATGACGCGGTGATATCAGTAATAAAAATAACAAATATATTTATAGTCAAAATTGTTATAGTTTTCGAAATGAAATGGCTTATTAAATATTTTATTGCCTCTTTAGCCTTTAAAGTTTAAAAATTTATCAAAGCACAGTGGCTAAATTAAGCACTATAAATTTGAGTTATTTTTTATTTTACCTGCCCACTAATAAAATCAAATAAATTTTACGACAAATTCGTAAGCTACACACTCTCTCGTATAGGTTATTATATTTACTGACAAGATCTTCCAAAATGAGTTATCTGTAATTAAACCTTGAATAATTTTTTCTCTAAAAATAATTATACACTATTATTTGTCACTACCCTTCCCAGATATTCATTTGAAAAAAAACATTCAAGACTTTTTTAAAAAGGTGATTTATAAAGCAATGCCCTGAGTTCATTTCTACTTTGCTCAATAATATGGCATGGCTGTTATGCCTTGTATTTATGGCCCATAATTTTTTATTGCAAGGGGGCCATCCTTAAATTAAGTAAGGCTTTTTTACATGATTTTAGATCTCCCTCCCTCCCTCCCACCTCTATAGCTTACGTAATTTTTAAGGATTTGGTAAGTCATGCTATTTTAATTGTTTAGTTATTTTATAAACAGGAGGATTGGTAATATCCCACTTTGGTGGCACTGGTCTTTGGGGTCACTCTCGCATTAGACTAGTCTTCCAATGACTGGGAGATCGTGGCTCAATCATGATCGGGTGATATTTCCTAAATGTTTACCCACTCTCTCTCCACAAGAATGTGGGACACTTCCTCTAAATTTAAAATTATTCATCCCCAACCAACTGGCGTAATTAGTTCATAACTAAACAGGAGGAATTATTGAAGGAAATATACCCACATTTCCGTGGGAGAGTAGAAGGAAACGATTGAATAAGATCTCCCCAAAATACCCTCATCAGGGATTTGAACTCCTAGACAGAAGCGTCTAACTGACTGGGATGGATAAGCTATTTTTTCTGCTCGAGAGTATGATTGTATCTTGACGTTTTATCTCCCCACGTTTAGTCCAACTTGGTCGCCTACACTCTTTACGGTTTGGCACTAAACTTCTTATCTTTATCAGTTATAGGAAAAGTTTTCTTGTGGCCTTGACTAATTACCGGTCAGCCAGCCTCCCAATTGTTTTTAAACAAACCAGTAATGCTGCCAACCTGATGGCTGGAATTCACCAGTTTGTATAACTTTAGCAACGCCATCTATTTTGAGATCTGAAAGCTCAACACACCACCATAGAATATAGGCAGAGCCTTAAGTACTGAAAATGGTAGATATAGAATCAAGGCAGTTGTGAAAGTGCCAAATGACATTGTTACTAACCGTTTGAACTCATTAATTGAGGAAGTGGTGTTATACTAATATACAAATAATGCATGCTACAAACACTACTGTCATAATAAGTCCCTTTCAAAGCTTAAAAGTAAGAAGAAAATATGTAAACAAGCACGTAGCCACAGTCCTCAACTACGAGTAACTTATCGAGACCGTTTATTTACTATCTGTAACCAGAAATCACTTAATCACATTTATGAGAAGTATATAATAAATGAGTACCAATGAGTTGAGGGGCTTTAAAGACACTTTCAACCTACAGGATGATGTTGTTACTTGTGATCTGCTGGATGTGTCAATCGTTTTTGATGCTGATCTACTGTGTCACGACAAATGTATTTATGGTTATTTACCTATATACAAAGGGAAACTTCAATCAGATAGCAAGAACAAACCACAAATTTCAGAAAAGTTGGCAGCCTTTTCTTTCATAGCTCATAATATAATAATTCACTATATATTCCATTTGAACCATACTTATCGGAGACTGGTATCACACGACGGATAAAAGTAAGTCAAGAACTTCTTTCCGTGAAAAAAGTTACAACCTTATTTCAAACCATCAAAACGTCCTGATCTCCAAAGCTATTACGAAGTTGCCTCAGATTTAATTACGATGAATGAGATTTGGGAGAAGCAATACACAAATTAAGACATGTTATGACAGGTTTAAAGAATTTCACTAACTCTTCTACAGATTTTCTTAGATTTCCGCTCCAGAAGATTACCTTGAACAACCTCTACCATCATTGAGTGCTTTCAAAGGAAGATCTACAGCAGAAGGAAGTTGGATTTTTCAGTGATCCAAAATACAGTAACTCATCATGTGACTTTTTACAAAACAATTTCAATAGTATCCTCGACAAGGTGAACCAAAACTACCTTTAATTAACCTGTGACGAAAGTGTATATGTTATTGCACGTGAAGTACATCTAAACAATCAAGATAATTTCAAAAATATTTTACTTGTTTTGGAAGCATTTCACATGGATGCAATTTTGCATGGTTGTTTAAGTAAATATTTTTGTGTAAGTGGAATAACAAATATGTTTATTGCATGCTCAGTGTTAGGAGTAAATGTGATAGATCTGGTTTGAAAGGGAAGAATTCTTTGAGGGGAATAAGGGACACTTATATTGGGATAAGCCATATTCATGACTATGACCATTAATTCATTTCTGAAAGGGCATTCTATTGAATCTAATGCAGCCAAGTTTGAAAAGTTAGTTCAAATCCAGCTAAGTGTTTCTTATGTATGGGAAAAAAGAATAGATTATGTAGATATTGCTGTAAATCTAGATAAGCTTCTCACATAATTTGAGAAGTTAGTTGACCGTGGAAGCCAAACTTCTCTAGGATAATTTTCTAAAACTGCTTCAAATTCTTAAAAATGTTATCCGTTCCGATAAACAAGGCCATTGGGAACTACATTTATATATAGTACAGAAACTTTATCTTATCTTTGCAGTGTTTGATTGTATCAACTGTAAGCGATGGAATTCCTTATATCAAAGAGACACGAGGAGACTGCCCAAGTCAAACCGAGTGGTGCACAAAATTTTCATAAAAGGAAATCATGTTGTGAAGTGATATAACCTTTCAGTTGTTGCTGTGGATATGGCATTATAGCAAGCCATTAATAGGTCTCAAAAGAGCTCATCTCACTTCATAGTGTGTACTAAACAAAACTAGTCTGTAGCAGATTGGGAGATAACACATATTTAGCGTCTGATTATACCCAATCTATTTTGGGAATTAAGAGGCTCTATTGCTGTTGTCGTAAATTTGAACGTACAACATTAATTTTCTAAGAATCAAATCCATAGATTAGCTGAAAAGAGATCAATTCAATGTTCAAATATATTTTACATGAAGATTGCCCTTTTGATGTGCTTTCTAATGCATTAAACGATCTACTGAAAAACAACACTAGTTTCACTAGTTAAGAAGGAAAATATATTAAACATATTTAAAACCAGTGATGATTTGTATTCTACACTGAGAAAAACACGGTATTAAGAAAAAAAATAAGGATCTGAATTACCATCCACAAATACCATCCAGCATTTGAAAGCATCAAAACACTCAGTACAGGTCTTAAAGAAATATCTAGCAAAAATAAGTCAAACAAATCAGTTTCCCATGTGATAAAAATAACTCAAGCTCGTAGATATGATATGCATGATCTCTTTCAGTATGATCTATCTAATAACTGTTCCTTATTTTATGAACAAAGGTTACTGACAAAGCCAGAAAAAAGTCCATTGTCAAAAGGCCTAGACATATATTTTATATATTTTAGCAACAACATCAACGACGATAACCTGTTTCAGTCTGATGAGAAGACTTGTTATGTTGTGGATGTCATGAATTCAATAAAAAAAAGTTATGATGGATGAAAAGAAAATCTTTGGGGAATCAGTTTATGCTTACTCTTCATATGTTTGGTGCATCACAATGAACTGTCAAAGTTGTCACAAATTATCACCAAAGGAGTCTGAGAGATTAAGGAAGTAAGATAGGGACATTGTTATATACGAGTATATCGAGCATATCTCTGATGAGGTTACATCTCCTGTCTGACTCAGCAATTGTTGAGGATCATGAAGGAACAAACTGATACTACAAAAGAGTTGATTAACAATATACAGTGATAGTTTCTTTGAATCAAACACCCTCTACTACCATTCACACCTTTAGTGCCTTTGATGGTGACGAAGAAGATGAGATATCATTCAATTGTACGTCTGTGCAAAATGAAAAGCAAGTAAATCACACAGAGATTAATTGTGTGTCATTAGAGGAATCTGACTTTAGAATACTGATTCATTCAAAACATGCATTCCAATTTGAGCTTACAATACTCGTTCTTGTCTGACATAATGGTTTTAGCTTTGTTTCACTGAGCTACTCTACGTAGAATTTGTGTACAATACATGTGGTTGTGCACTGGAGTTGGTGATTCCACGTGACTTTTGCTAATTCAAACTATTTATCAAAAACAAGTTAAATATTATGCTCTTTACTTCCAGCTATCCATTAACAATCTTGAGCAGATTAAACAGATACATTTGGTACCAAGAAGATAACTCTTAATAGTACATCCACAGAATAATTGGAGAACTTTGGAGTTTCAGCTTGCTGGGATGAGATAGGGAAACACCTTAAATCACTATAAGAATACTTAATTTAGTAATCAACGGAAAATATAATCTTGCAGATCTTTATATGAACTTAGATTGTGGGTGTATCATCATGGGATAATTTGATAAACGGACATTGATGATTTGACACATTCAAGCTAAATTACTAGGGGGCACTTGCCGAGAGATTATTTTTACACATACCTTCAGAAACACTGTATTGATGACACGGTGGTCCGCTGAGACTACTGTGAATTTAGTTTTGAAGTGGCAGAAGATATTTTGATGCCAGAAAATAACTTAGAGAAATATCTCAAAGACTTAGTTGGAGCATATAATTGTTTAAAATGTGCCAAATCCTTACGCACTTGTAGGGAAAATGAAGCAATCCACTACCGCTTCTGTAAGTGGGAGAATGTTACGGGGTCAGATTCAACTTGTAAAAATCCTTATTAAATAAAATCTGAATATGATTGTAATGTAATCAGTGTTTGTAAATATTTATTTTTATGACAATCTAGTTTCACTTTATTTATGGTATCATGATATTTTAATTATTACTTTTAATTCTCCAACAGTATTATTGGATTTTTTGCAAAATATATCATATTTAGTGATATGTCAAGGAACCTTTTATAGTACTAATAAAAGTAAAAGAATATGTATCAAAATATAGTAGACAAAGAATTATTATTAACCTAACAATAATAAATTATAATATATTGACTCAATTTCCATGCAAATCGGGCAAGTATTAACAGATATATGAGAAGTTGAGTGCTTGAGGGGCCTTTATCTGTTGTGACGTCATAATGGGGAAAGTTACAAGGTGGCGGATGTCCACCCGAGTCATAAATAATGAATAACACACTTATTAAGCATTCCTGAAAAAATATCTGCCTTTTCCTATTTTCCTACAGGACTACAGCCAGGTCCTAGCTATTAACAAGCTTTTACTGAACCGACTGATTATATCAACACAATAGAAATTCTATGATCGAGAGTAAAAGAACCTACCAATTTTGGTGGGAAAGATATTTTGACATTATTTCCAGGGCTCTTATTATTACAAAATCAATATTGGATATATGATTTTACTTCCCCTCCGGAGGAAGATGTGCTAGAGACTTTTTTTCTCAAGAAAAATGCGTTGACCCTGTCTGGGCTTAAACCAATGATTATCAGGTTACCAAGATCACTGAGGTCGATTTTAGTTATTGATAACACTGTAATTGGTTAATCTTCTAAACCTGTCAAAAGAGAGAGTAGTTAGTGGAACAAGCAAGGAGTTCATATTTTATTATTCTGTCCGCGTGTCTTTTCCGCAAAACAAACTAATATTCATTGAAATAACAGTTGGGGCTTGTACTATTTTAAACTATTGCCCAAAGTAGACTATATATTTATAATTTTTCCTTATTAGTATAATATATATTATTTCTTTACTAATGATTTAAAACAAAAATATAATTTTGGACAATGTTTTGAGAAAATAATGCTATAAAAGAAATATTTCGGTGCACCACAAAGACTTTTGATTCTCTTTTATTTTAAAATAGAGACATTTACAAAAAAAAAAGATTTGTGAAACGAAATAATATATTTTGTCGCAAAATCACTCCATCAAAAAGTATAGGTGAAATAATATACAATGTTACATAAACATTGAGAAAAACTTAGCATCATGGACCACCAATGGCCATTACAATAAATCTCAGTTTTCAAAGACCTTTATAAAAGTATATCTAGTTATAGCTCAGAAACTGTGTGTTTGATAAAAAAGTATAATTAAAAATAATAATTGTATTATTAATATAAGTACAGGTGTATCTTTAATACAAATATTTGCTAACATTAATTTATTGCCACAATCTTACAATAATGTCTGACGTATCGCAAATAGTTGCAGAGACATGATCCAAAATGGAAATTCTTGCTTATATAAGGAATCCTCCGAATTATTTTAGTTGGAAAAATAAAATTACCATTTTGTTTGTAATGTTAAATAATACCAAGATGTAAAATTTGAGCAAAATTATGAGAGCAGATTTCGTAAGTAGTTCTAGAAATTCCTCAAGAGAACATTAGGCCTATGAAATAGGTAGATACTAAGTTTGTTTCTGCTCTAGGCTGAGATAGAGACAGACAGGCGATATCACATAAAGCCCTATTTTGGTTTCAGGGTTTCATGATTTGTAGATTTTTTTTAACAAAACATCAAATATATTTTTTTACAGTCCCGATACTTTACACTCCTAGAGCTCAAGAAAAAGTAAAATAAACCTCTCATTCCACGATAAAGCATAAATGAAATGATATACAGTATTACTGAAATATCAAGAAAAGATGAAAATCGCTGTGCACCAAACAGAGTAATTAATTTCATTTTCAAAGAATAGAGTAAAAATTATACATTTGATTATATCTCAGAAAATGTTGTGTGTTTTGAAAAAAATCGACTAAAATAGTTTTATGTTAAATAGTACTATATCTTTACATAGATAAGTTATTTCGGTTCTCAAATTCGAGTAGTTGCGGAAATATTATCAAAATGGAAAATTTTTGAATATGTAAAGTAACATAATAGTAATTTTTATTGCAAGATGATAACATTAAAAATTTGAAGAAAAAAAACAACAAACGAAAGTTAATATTTTAATTTATATTTTAAAAATAACTACACACACAGTGTCTACACATAATGATACACAAGTATGTTTTAAACTAAGAATTATGGTGGAAGTGAGTCTTTATTTTACTTTATATACACACCAAAAGACTCTAAGCCT
Source organism: Timema cristinae (assembly GCA_039000515.1). Classification (NCBI taxonomy): domain Eukaryota; kingdom Metazoa; phylum Arthropoda; class Insecta; order Phasmatodea; family Timematidae; genus Timema; species Timema cristinae. Next base: position 14,321,582 of record JBCFYV010000100.1, read on the forward strand.
CATAGCTATATAATTAATACTCATGGATAAAAAATTGATTGTATTATATTACAGAATAATGATGTGTCATGTTTTGAAAATTTATTTTTGACTTTTCCCTTGAAAGCCCAATTTTACAAGTATTTATGTTCTATATCTATTTAATAAGTTCTCATAGAATTTGATCGTAAGGCCTAAGATCAGTGGGACTATATTATTGTCATTAGTAAATGTAGATCGTGAATACACAGATTGTTCCATTGTTCATAATCTCTAATTATATCTTATTTGGAGGTAAATATGATGACACTGGTCTTAGTTTGTTTAATGAGCACAACTGTAAATGAAGCGTTGTCTTAGTGGTTAAGTTATGTACAGTATTGTTATGGATATTTATCGATTTAATCAAACGATTGATCTCTGTCTCATGGAAATGAAGATTAGATTAATTTTTGGGACCTAATATTATTGAACCTGAATATATTTGAGAGATAGATATATAAACATATTTTGAGCACCACGTCCCACTACACATTCAGGTAATATGCTTGTGTACTAACTATACAAACAGGTATTTGATGAGGAAGCTTGAAGAGGAAGTACACCCGCATTTGCGATGATAGCATGGGTAATTATTTAGAAAAACCTCCCTCAGTTCACCCGACCAGGTTTGAAACACAATATCTACATCATCGGCAGTCAAGTCTAATGAGAACGAGGCACCTTACACCATGCGGCATCAAAGAAGGTATTAACTATATACTTGCTGCATTTAATAGTTAATTTTTTCGATTGTAGCTAGTGTTTCAATATACATCCAACAAGACAGGATCTGTAGAAGCAAGTCCAACAATGCGGGAGTAGAACTTGATAATTCTATCCATCCGACTGAGAGTATGTGCTGACTTTGTGGTTATACGTTCTCACGCTAGGCCTTTTAATCTGAGTGACGGCACCAGGATCTCATCCCATTCAACACTAGTAAGTTGAATCATTAAGCTAGCTCTTGAAACCAAAGAGATAACTCTCTCCTTTAATATATTCTCTGACATTAATGAAGAGAAATTTTGGCCAGAGAGAGTCAATGTTCATAGTTACATTTCTATTTCGTTTATGACCTGGTGATGTTAAATGGCTATCGAGTCAATAGCTAGGATGTCGTGCACTAAATACACAAAAATATACGATGATTTCATAAAACTATTTATTGAAAGTAATTATATTATTAGTTCATAATAATCTTATATTGTTGTTTATTTTAATATATACGAGATTATCATGATAATTATTGAAGTTTTCTAAAATAAAAGTTGAAAAAATGAAGATGTTTAAGATGTTGGGTTTAAAAAAATTTATAGCACCACTAAGAGTTATATTAACAAATCATTGAGACAAAATAAAATAATATTTTATCTGAGACTTATAAACGCATGACGAAACAATACACGTACGATACTTCAATAAACAGAGCACACGTGTAGAGAAACAGTTTATCACTTTCAAAATAATATCACCATTTCCTTGTTAGAATGCTGGGTGAACAATTATGGGAGAAAAGGTAAGACACATTCCCCACTTGATGGGAAATGTCTAGCTGACATTGATTTATGAGACAATTTGTAAGACGTCAACCAATTTACAAGGGTTGAATATGTTAACGCCAGGCGGGAGGGAGGGGAGCATGTCGAGGACATTACTACGTACAGATAGTTATTATCAAAGCCAGGATTTTCATATCATGTAATATTTGTTGGGGTTCGTCAAATACAATGCTCATAAGTATATAAACGGTGTTTATGAGCCCCTTGTAGTAAAAATGTATATTCTATAGATTTTTTTTTGTCTTTTTTAGTCATTTTGAAATCTAAGGTCATATTATCACGTTTTGTTAGTAGCACGTTCCACTGTAAGTATTGATTGAAGATTAATATATAAATGGATTCAGACTATGAAATTAGGCTTTTGATGAAGATTATGAAAATGTCATCAACATATCCCCAAATATATTTTATATTGATGTAAATTTATACTGGATGATAGTTTTAGTCTTACTAACTTGCATACAAATTTCAGACATAAATATTTAAGTTGAAGAACCCATTGCCAACCTATCACTCTTAAAAAATAATCTGTTATTAAACTGAATATATTTTTGATTATTTATATCTAGAAGAATTGAGAGCTTTGTTGATATATTCATGATACAATATATATTATCGATAAGTATATGTTTAGTTATGTAAATAATTTCCATTATTGAGAATATGGTTTAAAAATATTACAGTTGGATGTTGATATACCTTGATTTAAATAATTCCCAGGATACTTATTTCTAACCATCACCAGTTTTGAAGTGAAAGATAAATGTTTGATATAATGTACACTTTTAAAAAATCCAATATAATTTTGATATTTAAACAAATAATTAAGTCATCATTCTTTAAAACAAAGCTAAGTTTATTATTATTATTATTATTATTATTATTATTATTATTACCGCATCTTACTACCCGTTTGGGTTATATACACTCACGCTAATGTGTAATGGTAGGGTGATTGTGAGATGAAATGGAGGACCTACAGTTTAATGTGGGATTCGAACCACGTTGGAGGCCTGGCATTCACCACACTCACAAGTTGTGATTAATACACGTCTTGTCAGAGGTGAAGAAAGGTTTTGGCAATTATATAAGGACTGTACCAGGACCGAGTATTGAACCCCGGGCCCTCAGCACAGAAGTCCGGCTCCTTACGCCTAGACCACCGGTCAACTAACAAAGCTAAGAATTGTGATAGATAACATGTTAGGAATATTCATGTACCTAAGTAGGTTCATTTGGTGTATCAAATATGCTCTCCAGTTCCTCGTCATCATACCAAACCATCCCCCATCAAAACAGCCCTTTCCACTCACCACCCTTATCTGTCCACCCCAGGCTACATCAACTCAACACCCTCTTTCTTCAGGATGTTATGCGTCTCTTAAGATTCCTTCATTCAAGATAAGGAAAGAAAGATAACCTCTCTACCTAAAATCAATATAGGTTACTCGATCCTCCCTCCATTTACTCTCTGATACTTTTCTCACACCTCTTGTAAATAACTTGGGCGAAAAAACCACTCAGAAACTTTCAGGAGGGAGAGAAAGAGATCGTGGCTTTCAGGGATGAGCAGTTCATTCAGAACTAGGGCAATGGACTTATTTACAGAAACAACTGAATCTCAACGAATCATACACCAGCTAAAATTAAAGTTTATCTTCTTGAAATCATTTAATTATATACTGTTCTACGCTCAGAATTTAGAAATACTTTATGTTTCACATAACATATTTTTATTTGTTTAGTGGATTTTATAAAATATTTTATAGCTTTATAATGTTATAAATAAACATATAAATACACACGTTTGCTTGTGGCTTAGTAATAATAATATATAATAATAATAATAATAATATTTATTAGAAACTTTGCTACGTTAAAATCAAGATTCAAATCTCGGTAATGATGTTAAAGAAGGTTTAAATTTTTTAGAGACAGACGAAAACACCTGGATATTAAAAACAGAAAAAGTAAAGATTATTTTAAAGGGAATCCATTTTGTTGTTAATATATGGCTAAATATAGATGGATAAGATATCGCCTAGATGTGAGTAATATCTTTATAGAAATAAACTACTTCTGCTGACATAGCTTGGGAACCATGATATTCTTTGTGACACATGATTCTCATTTATTCAATACATTTCTATATATATATCAATTATTTTTTAAAAGATATTTTCCAAAATGTTTCTATAAACATGATTATTACTTCATTTCACTTAACTTATAATCGTGCTTAGCCAAATATTGTTTGGTGAATGGAATAGGTTCACTTATTTACTGAGCTTAGAAGCTGAATAATATTTCGTTTCAAAGCTTTAATCTAATTTTTAAATTCCTTTTGGTTTTAAATTGGCATAGTTAATTCAAGATTGTTAAAGAGGATCTCTTAAAGTTTTAGTAGCTAAATATTGAACTACCGAAACCTAATATGATATAGCTTTGATATGACTTACCGAGTGAATACAGGGTCAAATGGCGAGTAATATACATGTATATGAATAGGTTATTTTTGGGGGCTATGTAAATATACATTACACACATCACAATATATTGAACAATTTTGAAATACTATATTTCAAAGATGAAATTCGCTGGCACCTCTACGAATTCTCGGTGAGAATTTAACCAAATTGATCCAACGCAATTTCTCAACTAAAAATAACGGCTTCAAGTCTAGAGTGTCTTCTCACTAAAAATAGCGTCACTTTAGATGGGGGATCTTTGAATTGCTTCACAAAGTTAGGGTTTTAATGCAGTAATAGTAAACAAAAAATCTTGACAATACCATAAATTGACATTGTTTCCATCTCGGAAAAAGTGGGGTTGAAACATCTTGTGTTGTGAAAGTCCTATATATTAAGTATATTTCACAAATACATATGTACAGTTTCCTGGACTTAAAACATACACCAGTCTAATAAAGTAAAAGTAAATGATACAGTTGCATCAATACACATTCAATTATTAATTTACTAACTAATTTGTTTTAATACTTTCCAAAGGATGGGTTAGTCAACAGTTAGCTTATTATAGGTATTATAAATTGTAAAACTAAATGATTGAAGATATAATAAATAGAACTAAAGCAATTCAAGGACTCTATTCTCTAGGGTCAATGTACTGTTCATCTTGCAAGTATATATATGATAGAACTTTAAGGGCTGAATGCACCCTTAGTCTATCCTGAAAGGGAACAAGCTTATCTTGTTTAGTTCCAATATATCACGTGTTATAAAATAGAGTAGCACGTAGCGTAGGGCTGCTTACCTCACGGGGTAAACAGATCAGACATTCTACTTGTTACCAAGTTCATATTTTTTCTGGGTATTGGAAACAAAATAATTACCAGATAGTATATATTTTTTTAAATTTTGTCTATTGTTTGGTTTTTCCAGTAAAATATAAATTTATTCTTAAGCATAATACGGGGAATTGTTTCTGTTAAGTCTACTCACTTTTCAAGTAACAGGGTAAGAGACGTATAGCCAGAATGGGTAATAAAATTTGCTACTAATAAAACAAATGTGAAAGCTATATGCCATTACGCTATTTTTTAATGTAAAAAGTATTGTCAAAAAAATGGGAGTAAGCTTAAAACCTACATCACGACTGCTAGCATTACAAAGATGAAACTTAATTTAAGAAGGACGAGAGGGGGTGTTTTAAGGAATCATGTTTCAACAGGAATGTTCGTAAGCACATAAAGCTGCTCTCAACTAGGTTGTATTATTTTATAGCATTTTAGCTTGTTGGATGTGTCGAGTAGATTGGGGTATGAAATAATATGCTTGTTTATTGTTTCATAACAAGCCAACAGTACAATCTTGATTGGTGTGATAGGGTGCTCAGTATATAGTGCTTCTATCAATTTACTTTTGTTTATACGTTACAAAATTTAAACTATTTATTTTCGTGTCATTTGCTCCCTAAACTTAGGTACCTTTTCCTTATTGTGTTGTCCCACGCATAAATTAGGATTATCTGGTTTTTTATATTAAATTAAAACTAGTCATTTTGGTGTTTATTGAAATTATACCACCACTTAAGAAATACACTCTTAGAATTATTGTATTTATGCCCTAAATTAAGATAATTTTTCATTTATTTTATGGTTTTTCATGTAAAATAAGTTTGGTTTTTATTTAGATATTAAATTAAAGATATAAATTTTGGTAATCTTTAAACAAAGTCTTTACATATAATAGTAAATTTCGTAGCAAGGACCGAAAATATTTTTTTTTCTTGCAAAAATTCCTTGCCGTCTTGCCGTTTTTTGATAAAATGACTGCAAAATGTATATTTTTTTCTTTTTGTCCTCATTGCAACAATACCTCTATTTAAGAAAAACAGCTATACAAAAATATATTTTTTGTTCCTCAATATACTCCTATTAAATACTTTGACAGCCAGGAAACGATACCTGAGAAATGATGATGATGATGGTGATGATGATTATAGATATTCATTAATAAATGGCGTCGTTGAATATATATTATTTGTATTGCCTTATATGTGTCTGAAATGGTGGCTTTGGTTGTTAGTTGATCTGCTGAAACAAAATCTAATCTCCCCGACCTTACGCTAACAAAGAAATTGACAAAAGATAGTAAAGAATAAATTAAATTTGTAATTTCTTCTGCCACATAATATTTATATGAAACATTCTTTACATTTGTATAGCTGTATGTTAACATTTTACCTCCATATTTTAAAGTTAAGGGCTCCATTAACGATTTCTTTGAACTTTTCGGGAATATTCATTAGATTCATTTGGGTTATAATACTGACTTTCCATTGATGAAAATACTCCGTGAACATATCCTAAGCATCCGATTGTAAGTTTCTGGTACATTCGACCGAATTTCTCTGGGATCACCCACATGAATTTCTCTGGATCAGCCCATGGGTTTGAATTCCTTGTATTTGAGGCTGTGCTCAAAATATAAGATAACTTATTTCTAAAAGATTCATCGATTAACCTAAGGATTAGCCCACATATGTTTGGGGTTGTATTCAAATGAAAGACTATATATATATATATATATATATTTTTTATATCATAATTGATTACAAAATGTCCAGTATTGGTTTTATAAACAAATAACAGTATAGTGAAAGATTAATTATAACCACATATTTTCACAAGGTTAAGGAGCTAGTCGTGAGACTAATATGAATAGCTCATCCACGTTTGTGAGGATAGAACGAGGGATAGTATCTTTTAGTGCATTGTTACTACTTCCGATGTTCAGCGTACACGCAGTAGAGACCAGTTATACGAGTTTTCAACCGAGGGAAAGATTATAGCTAAGATATGGGAAGAGAGCTCAGGACCTTTGACTTTGTAAGACGATAATCAACTTGTGAGCATTTCTTGTTCGTCTCGTGATCAAGGTCACGTTTCATTGAGGCTGGTGTTACTGAGATAACTGATGAAAGTATCGGCCTCTCAGATACAATCACAATCACAGTCACGGTGGTTATAATCTGCAATTATTGGATGTTACGTTTCAGTTGTAACTAGCTATAAAACAAGTTGTAAACAAAATTTTCAGTAATATTTAAACGGTTAATATTAAAGAAGTAATTAAATGTTTTTTACAAAAATTTCTATTTATTTAAATATACTATATGTCTTAAAAAAAGCATAAAACCTGATATGGTGTACGTATGGTCTAAACTCTCATAGTAGGCTAGACTGCTGCTGACGGGGAGATCAGGGTTCGAATCTCAGTCGGGTGTACTGGGGGTGGTTTTTCCACTCTACCTCTACGCAAATGCAATTACAATTTCTGTAAATATAATTTTTTTATTACCTAAAATAATTAGCGTAAAATAATTAGCGTATATTATTACGGTTAATTATATGTGGTGCTTGAGATAAACGTAATAAATAATGACATAAAAAACTTTATTTACTTTCATTTAAACATATTTGATTATTTGGTATATTTTTATTGTAATACATTAAATTTTTATTAGAAATAAGAACACTTTATATTCCAATGATATTTATTCCTATATACAAAAAACAAAACAACTAATACTTGGATATAATTGTCAAATGATATATAAAATTAATTACCATAAACACAAGTTTTTAGTGTGAATATCTGATTGTATTCTATCACTGCAGCTTTATCATTCTCAATAAATCGTTGTCCTATAATATTATGGATTACAGTGGAATGAGATACGAAATACACGGACAAATAAAGCTATAATAATAACAGCGCAAGATCAATATGGTCTGAAATTTTAAGTTTATTGTCAGTACGTATATTCTTATCTCAAGTGAATAAGAGAGGTAGTGTGCTTGAAATTATAATAATTGAATATATAATTGTCCTCTGGTTGAAGGGGCAACCATGGTTACATGCACCAGTTCAGAAACTACGTGACATTTATCAAGCTTGGAACCGTAAACTGGGTTGTAGAGACGCCTGCAATATCAAAGTCACGCTATCTGCATTACTCAACCACAAAGCGGGCTACGAGGTTGGTTTGAACGAAACCTGCAGGGGAGACTGAGCTTTGAAAACTAAATTCAATTTCAGAATTGACCTCAGAATATTGACTGTGAGCTGGCAATTCAAATATCTTGATTACGCAAATATGTGGCATTGATGACTGCAACTTTATTTTACAAACATATGGAAATTTGTAAGAAGAATGAATCAAGAAAAACATTTAAAACTAAATTATATAGAGGTTTCAATGAACACACATAAACATGTTTTTAAGAAGGGCCAGAAACATTAATTTTGGGTTAAATTTGGCTACCACTGTTATTCCATTGAAGTAAAACATTTTGTATTACTTGTAATCTTAGAAGTGGTTAAGGGGCCTACATGTTTGAATTAATTTAAATCATTAGCATTTAGCTTGGTAACATTTAATAATAAAAATCAATGTTTAATTGGTTTACACACTGGTTTACTTTCTCTTATCAAGGGAAAGTTCCACGCTCAGAAAAATAAACTATCTCAGGAGTATGATGAATCTCTAAGTTTTATTTGAATATGAATTAATAATATTGTATCTTACGATTCTGTCTTTTCCCAAGTCTGTCTGTCTGTCACTGGCCGTGGACCCGAAACAGTTGTATGGATTTACTTTAAACATTATATTTTTAATTTATTGAATAAATCTAGGGATTCTTTTTATTTTGACCCTATCCACCAAATTAATGGTGCTTACAGATGATTGCACTTTTAATTCAATTTTTTCGAAAATAGTCCCTTTAAGATTATGTTTTACATTATCAATAGCACTGTAGCTATATGTTTTTGGGTAAAAATTCGTTAAAGGGTAAATTACTAATGTAAAATTTTTTAAATTTAAAATATTTCGAAAATATCTCTAAATTTTTTGATTAAAATGTATGCATGGGAATTGTGTGGTATAACAAATGTAGCGTTGGACTGCATAAGTACACAAAAAAAGTCCTAAGCTTACCCCATTTGTATGACGGCCGGAACCACATGGAACATTAACGCGAGTGAATATAAGAAACACCTTCTCGGAACCGCGACAAAAATAATACTATTCTCCGATATTGTGATGTAGTTGTGCCAAAGACCTTTATTAGAAAAGAACTTGTGCTGTGAAGATAACCTACTCGCCCTATTCTAGGATGATCGAGAAAATGTAAAGAACTTTCTAGAAGCTATGTTGTCATGTGCATATTTGTTCCCGATTGTTCCTGGTTGTGACCCACACCCCGTTTTGCCTGTCTCTCCTTTTTCTGGGTTGTGTAGTATATATATTGGCGCCTGAGCAATCAGAGCCCACTCTTGGTTTTTATCGTATTTGGAGAAGGAGAAGCTCCGGCTTCGATTACATTAAAATAATGTAAGATCTAAATTCTTTTTCGGCTTCTTCAAACTTTTTATTTTTATCTAAATTAAATTTCTAAATTCCTTTTTGTGCTACAAAATATATTTATATATATACTTTACCCTTTCAATCAAAAACTACTACACTAATTTAGTTGAAATTTCTCAAGGTCATAACTCAGACGTAATGTTAGTTAATTAAAACTACCAGTATCACTTAACCCAAAAAACATTCCCCTTACCCACACCCTTAACCCCTCAAACATATCTCCAGGACAACCCGGGATAGGAAGATTACGTTTGGGTATACCCACAGGTACTAGACATTGACCCACCTAACCCAACCCTTATCCCAACTATCCCCAACAGCACCCTGATCAACCTAAGTAACTTTTAAATCACTACACTGATTGAGATTAAATTTCACATAATCATAACTGAGGCTAGTTAAAATTATTTATACCTCTTAAACCCAAAATAGCATTCCCACCCTCCTTCCACTAAACTCCTAGACGTATTTCGGGAACAATTAGTGAGAGTAACAATATATTTTCAATATTTATCCACCCATAAAAATGTGTATCAATTTATAAATCAAGTAACTGATACATAGAAGTTAATTATATACAGCACAGCACTACTTGTTATCAATTTAGAGATTAATCTCCCTCTATCTGAAAGCCACTGCACTGCGAAAGAGCTAAATAAAAGTGAAGGTACTTTTGAAAGCGTTCGTGAATACCTTGAGAAACATCCAACCTATTCCCCAAATGACTGTTCAACACGCCAACTCGTTACGCCGCAGTCTTTGTAATGATCACACGATCAACAAAAGCCGAATGTAAATTAAGCTGCTGCCATAATTCAAGTTATATAATCAAAGCTTCGTAGAAATCTCTTGAAAGCGCACAGCACACACTTTTACAAAGTTTATGAAACAAAGAAATTTCTAAACCAAATAGTAGGTTTTTTTTACTAAAGGTTCAACACATTTTAGAGCTTTAAAGATAGTATATAGTATTAATTGATAAATAATAGCGCAGATTTAATATTTATTTAAATAAACATTTTTGATTCCTATCTACAGTGATCCTAAAATACTAGTTTTCGTTAAAAAAAATTCCTGTTTCATTTCTGGATAGTAAATATTTCTAGATCATTATGATCAACTGATCCTGAATTAGTAAAATAATCCTATTCTTAAAAAAAACATTGATTTAAATTTATTTATAATGTGTTATTTATCTATATATATTTTAGAAAAACCAAATTTCATCCTATAATATCGAAAATCAATAGACATATTCTCAATAAATATTTACCAATACAATATTCGTATATTATATACTAGTATATTTCAGTTTAAGAAATGTTCTCAATATTAGCCAATATGATTCTGACTAAGGAGAAGGTAAAATATTAATAGACGTATAAAAATACTGGGAAAATCTTTTAGGCGTGCTAGAAAATATAAATTTAGAAAGGCAGAAAACCCATAAAATTTAAAATTTCCAAGACGGGATTGGAGAATTTTAAAGTTAAACGTTGCTGCTTGGGGTCAATTAAAAAACAAAATTAAACAAACATCTACTTTTCACTGTGGTAGAGAAATGAAATTTGTAAAGTGGACTTAGGGACTACTATAAGTAGATATAAAATTTAGAATATTTTACACTTAAACAGAAAAATCTATAAATAGGAGTGGAAAGGGGGGTATTAATATATAAAACACATTTTAGGGGAGTTAAAAATTATAGTTTTCCAAGAATGTAGAGGGTATAAAATAACAAAATTATTGATGTGTAAGTATATAAATATCGCTAAAAATGTGTATAGTTATATTTAATTTAACTTACGAACATGGCTAGGCAAATATTATGTTGTTAAAGTATGGTAATTAAAAAATTAATCAAACTTCAATTTGATTAAAATTGTCAAACTAGGGATTGCAAACTCATAAAAAGACTCTAGTTTTGTGCGTCAATGCTGTAACACTGAACCGTTTTTACTTGTCGGGTAAAAATACCCATTCTACTCTAGTTGTTGTTTTATAGTCTATTTATTATAACTGATGGAATTATCCAGGTCTATCCTTCTATATTTGTTGTATTGAGTCTATTTATGGTAGTTGGTGAAAGTATCTAGGTCCATTCTTCTATAGTTGTTATATTGAGTCTATTTGTGGTAGCTGGTTATAGTATCCATCTTCATCCTTCTATAGTTGTTAAATTGAGTCTAAATGTGGTAGCTGGTTATAGTATCCATCTTCATCATTCTTTAGTTGTTATATTGAGTTTAATTGTAGTAGCTGGTGAAATTATCCATCTTCATCCTTCTATAGTTGTTATATTGAGTCTATTTGTGGTAGCTGGTGAAATTATCCATCTTCATCATTCTATAGTTGTTATATTGAGTCTATTTGTGGTAGCTGGTGAAATTATCCATCTTCATCCTTCTATAGTTGTTATATTGAGTCTATTTGTGGTAGCTGGTGAAATTATCCATCTTCATCTTTCTATAGTTGTTATATTGAGTCTATTTGTGGTAGCTAGTGAAATTATCCATCTTCATCCTTCTATAGTTGTTATATTAAGTCTATTTGTGGTAGCTGGTGAAATTATCCATCTTCGTCATTCTATAGTTGTTATATTGAGTCTATTTGTGGTAGCTGGTGAAATTATCCATCTTCATCATTCTATAGTTGTTATATTGAGTCTATTTGTGGTAGCTGGTGAAAGTATCCATATTAATCCTTCTATAGTTGTTATATTGAGTCTATTTGTGGTAGCTGTTTAAAGTATCCAATTTCATCCTTCTATAGTTGTTATATTGAGTTTATTTGTGGTAGCTGGTGAAATTATACATGTCCATCCTTCTATTGTTGTTACATTGAGTCTATTTGTGGTAGCTGGTGAAAGTATCCATATTAATCCTTCTATAGTTGTTATATTGAGTCTATTTGTGGTAGCTGGTTAAAGTATCCAATTTCATCCTTCTATAGTTGTTATATTGAGTCTATTTGTGGTAGCTGGTGAAATTATCCATCTTCATCCTTCTATAGTTGTTATATTGAGTCTATTTGTGGTAGCTGGTGAAATTATCCATCTTCATCATTCTATAGTTGTTATATTGAGTCTATTTGTGGTAGCTGGTGAAATTATCCATCTTCATCATTCTATAGTTGTTATATTGAGTCTATTTGTGGTAGCTGGTGAAAGTATCCATATTAATCCTTCTCTAGTTGTTATATTGAGTCTATTTGTGGTAGCTGGTTAAAGTATCCAAATTCATCCTTCTATAGTTGTTATATTGAGTTTAATTGTAGTAGCTGGTGAAATTATCCATCTTCATCCTTCTATAGTTGTTATATTGAGTCTATTTGTGGTAGCTGGTGAAAGTATCCATATTAATCCTTCTATAGTTGTTATATTGAGTCTATTTGTGGTAGCTGGTTAAAGTATCCAATTTCATCCTTCTATAGTTGTTATATTGAGTCTATTTGTGGTAGCTGCTGAAATTATCCATCTTCATCCTTCTATAGTTGTTATATTGAGTCTATTTGTGGTAGCTGGTGAAATTATCCATCTTCATCATTCTATAGATGTTATATTGAGTCTATTTGTGGTAGCTGGTGAAATTATCCATCTTCATCATTCTATAGTTGTTATATTGAGTCTATTTGTGGTAGCTGGTGAAAGTATCCATATTAATCCTTCTATAGTTGTTATATTGAGTCTATTTTGTGGTAGCTGGTTAAAGTATCCAATTTCATCCTTCTATAGTTGTTATATTGAGTTTAATTGTAGTAGCTGGTGAAATTATCCATCTTCATCCTTCTATAGTTGTTATATTGAGTCTATTTGTGGTAGCTGGTGAAAGTATCCATATTAATCCTTCTATAGTTGTTATATTGAGTCTATTTGTGGTAGCTGGTTATAGTATCCATCTTCATCCTTCTATAGTTGTTATATTGAGTCTATTTGTGGTAGCTGGTTAAAGTATCCAATTTCATCCTTCTATAGTTGTTATATTGAGTCTATTTTTGGTAGCTGGTGAAATTATCCATCTTAATCCTTCTATAGTTGTTATATTGAGTCTATTTGTGGTAGCTGGTGAAATTATCCATCTTCATCATTCTATAGTTGTTATATTGAGTCTATTTGTGGTAGCTGGTGAAATTATCCATCTTCATCATTCTATAGTTGTTATATTGAGTGTATTTGTGGTAGCTGGTGAAAGTATCCATATTAATCCTTCTATAGTTGTTATATTGAGTCTATTTGTGGTAGCTGGTTAAAGTATCCAATTTCATCCTTCTATAGTTGTTATATTGAGTCTATTTGTGGTAGCTGGTGAAATTATCCATCTTCATCCTTCTATAGTTGTTATATTGAGTCTATTTGTGGTAGCTGGTGAAATTATCCATCTTCATCATTCTATAGTTGTTATATTGAGTCTATTTGTGGTAGCTGGTGAAATTATCCATCTTCATCATTCTATAGTTGTTATATTGAGTCTATTTGTGGTAGCTGGTGAAAGTATCCATATTAATCCTTCTATAGTTGTTATATTGAGTCTATTTGTGGTAGCTGGTTAAAGTATCCAATTTCATCCTTCTATAGTTGTTTTTATTGAGTTTATTTGTGGTAGCTGGTGAAATTATACATGTCCATCCTTCTATTGTTGTTACATTGAGTCTATTTGTGGTAGCTGGTGAAAGTATCCATATTAATCCTTCTATAGTTGTTATATTGAGTCTATTTGTGGTAGCTGGTTAAAGTATCCAATTTCATCCTTCTATAATTGTTATATTGAGTCTATTTGTGGTAGCTGGTGAAATTATCCATCTTCATCCTTCTATAGTTGTTATATTGAGTCTATTTGTGGTAGCTGGTGAAATTATCCATCTTCATCATTCTATAGTTGTTATATTGAGTCTATTTGTGGTAGCTGGTGAAATTATCCATCTTCATCATTCTATAGTTGTTATATTGAGTCTATTTGTGGTAGCTGGTGAAAGTATCCATATTAATCCTTCTATAGTTGTTATATTGAGTCTATTTGTGGTAGCTGGTTAAAGTATCCAAATTCATCCTTCTATAGTTGTTATATTGAGTTTAATTGTAGTAGCTGGTGAAATTATCCATCTTCATCCTTCTATAGTTGTTATATTGAGTCTATTTGTGGTAGCTGGTGAAAGTATCCATATTAATCCTTCTATAGTTGTTATATTGAGTCTATTTGTGGTAGCTGGTTAAAGTATCCAATTTCATCCTTCTATAGTTGTTATATTGAGTCTATTTGTGGTAGCTGCTGAAATTATCCATCTTCATCCTTCTATAGTTGTTATATTGAGTCTATTTGTGGTAGCTGGTGAAATTATCCATCTTCATCATTCTATAGATGTTATATTGAGTCTATTTGTGGTAGCTGGTGAAATTATCCATCTTCATCATTCTATAGTTGTTATATTGAGTCTATTTGTGGTAGCTGGTGAAAGTATCCATATTAATCCTTCTATAGTTGTTATATTGAGTCTATTTGTGGTAGCTGGTTAAAGTATCCAATTTCATCCTTCTATAGTTGTTATATTGAGTTTAATTGTAGTAGCTGGTGAAATTATCCATCTTCATCCTTCTATAGTTGTTATATTGAGTCTATTTGTGGTAGCTGGTGAAAGTATCCATATTAATCCTTCTATAGTTGTTATATTGAGTCTATTTGTGGTAGCTGGTTATAGTATCCATCTTCATCCTTCTATAGTTGTTATATTGAGTCTATTTGTGGTAGCTGGTTAAAGTATCCAATTTCATCCTTCTATAGTTGTTATATTGAGTCTATTTTTGGTAGCTGGTGAAATTATCCATCTTAATCCTTCTATAGTTGTTATATTGAGTCTATTTGTGGTAGCTGGTGAAATTATCCATCTTCATCATTCTATAGTTGTTATATTGAGTCTATTTGTGGTAGCTGGTGAAATTATCCATCTTCATCATTCTATAGTTGTTATATTGAGTGTATTTGTGGTAGCTGGTGAAAGTATCCATATTAATCCTTCTATAGTTGTTATATTGAGTCTATTTGTGGTAGCTGGTTAAAGTATCCAATTTCATCCTTCTATAGTTGTTATATTGAGTCTATTTGTGGTAGCTGGTGAAATTATCCATCTTCATCCTTCTATAGTTGTTATATTGAGTCTATTTGTGGTAGCTGGTGAAATTATCCATCTTCATCATTCTATAGTTGTTATATTGAGTCTATTTGTGGTAGCTGGTGAAATTATCCATCTTCATCATTCTATAGTTGTTATATTGAGTCTATTTGTGGTAGCTGGTGAAAGTATCCATATTAATCCTTCTATAGTTGTTATATTGAGTCTATTTGTGGTAGCTGGTTAAAGTATCCAATTTCATCCTTCTATAGTTGTTATATTGAGTTTATTTGTGGTAGCTGGTGAAATTATACATGTCCATCCTTCTATTGTTGTTACATTGAGTCTATTTGTGGTAGCTGGTGAAAGTATCCATATTAATCCTTCTATAGTTGTTATATTGAGTCTATTTGTGGTAGCTGGTTAAAGTATCCAATTTCATCCTTCTATAATTGTTATATTGAGTCTATTTGTGGTAGCTGGTGAAATTATCCATCTTCATCCTTCTATAGTTGTTATATTGAGTCTATTTGTGGTAGCTGGTGAAATTATCCATCTTCATCATTCTATAGTTGTTATATTGAGTCTATTTGTGGTAGCTGGTGAAATTATCCATCTTCATCATTCTATAGTTGTTATATTGAGTCTATTTGTGGTAGCTGGTGAAAGTATCCATATTAATCCTTCTATAGTTGTTATATTGAGTCTATTTGTGGTAGCTGGTTAAAGTATCCAAATTCATCCTTCTATAGTTGTTATATTGAGTTTAATTGTAGTAGCTGGTGAAATTATCCATCTTCATCCTTCTATAGTTGTTATATTGAGTCTATTTGTGGTAGCTGGTGAAAGTATCCATATTAATCCTTCTATAGTTGTTATATTGAGTCTATTTGTGGTAGCTGGTTAAAGTATCCAATTTCATCCTTCTATAGTTGTTATATTGAGTCTATTTGTGGTAGCTGCTGAAATTATCCATCTTCATCCTTCTATAGTTGTTATATTGAGTCTATTTGTGGTAGCTGGTGAAATTATCCATCTTCATCATTCTATAGATGTTATATTGAGTCTATTTGTGGTAGCTGGTGAAATTATCCATCTTCATCATTCTATAGTTGTTATATTGAGTTTATTTGTGGTAGCTGGTGAAATTATCCATCTTCCTCATTCTATAGTTGTTATATTGAGTCTATTTGTGGTAGCTGGTGAAATTATCCATCTTCATCATTCTATAGTTGTTATATTGAGTCTATTTGTGGTAGCTGGTGAAAGTATCCATATTAATCCTTCTATAGTTGTTATATTGAGTCTATTTGTGGTAGCTGGTTAAAGTATCCAATTTCATCCTTCTATAGTTGTTATATTGAGTTTATTTGTGGTAGCTGGTGAAATTATACATGTCCATCCTTCTATTGTTGTTACATTGAGTCAATTTGTGGTAGCTGGTGGAAGTATTCAGGTCAATCATTCTATAGTTGTTATATTTAGTCTATTTGTGGTAGCTGGTGAAATTATCCATGTCCATCCTTCTATTGTTGTTACATTGAGACTATTTGTGGTAGCTGGTGAAAGTAACTATCTTCATCCTTCTATAGTTGTTATATTTAGTCTATTTGTGGTAGCTGTTGAAAGTATTGAGGTACTGTACATCCTTCTATATTTGTTGGTGTACTAAGTCTATAATGTTCTAAGATTTTTTTTATTGTTATACTTTTATTGGGATCACCATAGTTAATTTAGTATTCTACAAGGCGATACTTTAATATGTTCATGGCTTGATTTTTAACATTCTAGTTTGATATTTTAAGTGGCTATTCTGTGCGAAGAATGTGTTAAACTGAAATAAATTCTAACTTTTACATTATAAAGTATAATGCAGATTGGCCTGTTGTGTGGATGTTTGTGTTCAGATTAAAACGAAATTCTTCTACTTAAGACAGGAGCCTGAATTTTGTAAATAATGTTCAGGGATTCCCCATAAAACCATAAGAATCTAAATTGGAACATTTTATAATTATGCTCCAGAAAAAAGGGGATATAATAGGATTTTATTAATAATATAAAAAGTTAAAAGCTTAAAAATAGTTGAGAGATAACTCTAGAAGACCAAATATATCCTAATATCTGATGCGTCTAAGAACTAGTGTCATACTGGGGTTGAGGTATAGCAAAAATTCCAACATTAATCTAAATATCTACTTATAAGTGAGATAGAAATATGAAATTAGGAATCTAGTTAATTTAAAGGTCCTATTCAAGTTAATATGAAAATTCAAAAATTTGTAATTTTTCATTGGGAATTAATAAGAATGTTGGCGACTAAGGTGTACAGTGTGTCTGATGGGGGTTGGTGGGGGTTCATAACCCCGAGAACTATCGTAAATAACTACTTTTAGTTAAGATGGAAAATTAAAATCTAACAATAGGTTTGAAGGCCCTATAAATATAACCAAATTAATATTAAGATTTGAAATTTCTAGGTGGGAGGAAAAGGAATGGCGTTGTGTCTCAACATTTGCAAAATTCGGAGAATCAACTATTTCTCATAGTGGTAGTTGATCTAAATTTTTCGGGTGGTCATAGAGGTTATCTCAAACAATCATAAAGGTCCGAGCATTATTACAAGTTTAATTGAACGATTGTAAAATATGGAGGTGTGGTCCTATCTACATATTCAAACCTAACATAAAACACAATTTTTGAGGAAAGAAAATTACAATTCTGGATGTAAAGACCTTTCCAGAGAGCGAATGATGTCCAAACGTGTGGAATTTTTGAACTGAAGTCATGGAAATATAAAACTTAAAATATATTCAAATAATATTGATGACTATTTTCGATAGGATTAGAATCGTAAATTCGTAGGAATGTAAAAAATAGAAAATGGGATGACTAATCAAGTCTTAAAATTTCAAAATAGGAATTGGGGTTATGTAAAAATACGGGTTGGGGAGTAGCTTGTCATATCTCTGAAATATCAAGATAATCTAATTTTTGGTATGGAAATAAATTTGGTTTGTTAATTTGGTAGAAGGACCATCCCACATGGTCATAAAATTCGGAATGTTTGAAATGTAAATAATCAGGGGATGGCTCTCTCAGACTCTTCTATCTTATAGAAAAACCATCTTCCTGGTATGATAGAAAACTATCTAATTAAAAGCAGAAGAAACAATTCTAAAAATAAAAAATCAATCTAATTAATAAAATATTATTTTATTGGGAAATAACTTTTATTGCGAATTCATAACTAAAAATCTACGAATAAAAAATTAGCGCCTACTAGGAGTTAAATAACAGTTAACCTAAATCAATTCTTGGGATATGACTTGTGGACTGTTATTTTCTTTGTGAAATTATATACTCATTAATTTATATGCTTCTGTAACATACTATATTATTTCAATTAGTCTCTTGTGTGATAGTGATGTTATATTACAGAACATATTTTCTTAGCTTTATCAATTACTCTTTTTATTTTCTTACAATGTATTATGGTCGTGTTTAGGTAACGATTGCGTTGTCAATGAATTGCATTCATGTTTGCACACGATTTGTGGATTAAGTAATACACTTTTGATTAATTTGCTTTATTTTAATTTAATAAATGCTATAATTGATTTGTGATTGCCATAGTTATCTCAGGCCTGTACAGTGTACACGAAGGGGCTATAAAAGTAATGGCAGCTGTATGTTGAACGCCCTTATGAATTTTGATATTTCTTTGTTGCGGTTATCCCGTGCGAAGATTGTGTCAAAATGTGTTACATAAAACAACAATTCTTGCAATTGCGTATAAATATATTGTTAAAGGGATTTTAAAATCTATTTATACCTATATTCATACATCCAACCCAAGAATTCAGTTAAGATCAAATATAACATTTCAAATCTAAATCTATTTTAATTGATGATAATGAAGAGTGTATAATTTCCTTACCTTTATCATAAATTTTACTTTCATTTACAAAATCTTAATACAGGTTAGTAAAAATAAATTTAAACTCATGATACATGTTTTATATACAACAGTATCGTATTTTGTGGAGGCAAAATTTATTAAGACTCATATTCTGACACTGTAAAGTATTTAATTACTATCAAGGAGTTTGGATTTGAAAATATATCTCAACAACATAATTTGTACAGAGGGCTATACAAGCTTTATTTGGTACATTAGAAAAAATATATTTTTATGTCCCAAAATTTGTTGGAAATAATATTATTATTATTATTATTAGCACCGCGTCTTACTACCCATTCGGGTTATACGCAATTACGCTAATGTGTAATGGTAGGGTGATTGTGAGATGAAATGAAGGACCTACAGTTTAACGTGGAATCCGAACCACGGTGGCGGCCTGGCATTCCCCACATTCACAAGATGTCTTGTCAGAGGTGAAGGAAGGGTTTGGAAATCAGATAAATTTGTGCCGGGACCGAGGATTGAACCCGGCCGCCAGCACAGAAGTTTGACACCTTACCCCTAGACCACCAGGTCACCCTGGAAATAATAAAATTTGTTAATATTAATTAATATTTTTAATATTATTCTTATTATTCTCTATGGTACATCAATTTTTATCATACACCAATATTTTGACCCAAAATAAAAATAATAAAGAGTCAAATCTTCACTCCACCCTACTATAATTTTGTTAAAGTATTGTTATAGATAAATATATTTTATCATAAACCTAACATATCGATATGAAAATATTTTAATTCAATGTTGTGACGGCAAGCTATTATATTATACTTAAAGAAGTATATCCTTACTACTGATATAAATATAAAATCATGTATTTGTAACTATTTGTGTTGTTGCTACTGATGATTGGTGAACAACCTTGAAGATAAGTTCTTGTTTCCCTGACACAATTCATAAATCACAGTTTGGATCCATTGATTACATTCTGACAATTACTTCTTGGCAACCGGAAAATTAACATTACAAGAGAGTTAATAAATAAAGTAGAACATTGGAATATATAAATATTATACGTTGTGCTATATTGGAATATCATTAAAAAATATCACGTTTTACATTGATCTTAAAATCTTTACGACAAAAATATTAATAGCTTTTGCAATATTGAAATACTCTACTAAGTAAAACAGTGATTAATTAATATATTAATATGTGATATAGATGACATAGCATATTCAATGAAGAGTAATCTTCATTTAAGTAGTTTAGGTTATCAAACGTCTGTACGCCATATTATCTTGATTTGACGCATCCAAAGATCTCTTCTAGATGGCTTGAATCTCCTTACAGCGTTCAACCAAGCACTGTTAAGATACAGTATTGTTCCAGAAAGGTCTGGTTATAGTGAGACGACTCTTCCACTGGTTATTGATTAAGAAGATGCAGGTAGGAGATGAAAGGAGAGATGAGAAGGAAAGTTTCGAGTTGGCCTAGCAAAGCTGGCTCTTTCTCTGGTCCATTGAGCCAAAGGAGAAGATGTCCTCTGTGAGGGAAACATGGAGAGCGGTTAACAAGGGAAAACTAATCTCCTTGATTCAATGGAAGGACTTGACGTAGCAGTGAACTAAATCACACTTATACTAACTTATACTTGTGTAAGAGTGTGCCTAAATTATTTGATTTAAATATAGAAGATAGATAACTTCACTCATTAATAATATACTAGTTTTAACGCACTAGTAAATCAAATTTGATTAGTTTTTAAAATTAATAAATATAAATGTATCTGCATATGGTTTTTCAGTAAATGTAAACATAAAAACTATATGTTTAAAATATTGCTTTCAATAAATATAGTTTATTGATAGTCTGCCTTATTGATTAAGTATGTTAAGTGCCTGCGTACCAATATTTGGTACCCATTTTAAATATATGGCCCACTACGGACATAATGTACTTAAATATTGAAATAGTTTCCTTTCTAGGAAATGATCGATAACACATTCATAACTATTTAACAATCGTATATTGTATTTAATATGATACCAGCCTAAATATCCGACATGTTCTACGCCTATTTCTAACACACAATATTTGTCTCAGTAACGACCTTTTGAAAGTTCTCAGTGGTGAAACTTTGGATGCTTAGATGAATAGTTTATTAAGAGAACCGTTTATTATTATAGCAATTAAATAATTTATCAAAAACAAACATATTTATTCTTATAAAAAATTATTTCTTCAAATAATAAATGATTCATAGAAAAAAGAAGATCGTAGATGAATAGGTCTATAACATTATTTAAGTAAAAGTGGGTAACTTGTTATATGAAGGATGAGAGGTTCAGAAAGTGACTTGCTGATTAGTTCTATCAAACAAGAAGACAAAGTCACTCGTGACTCTCCTATTTTTGCGAACTGTCTAAGGTTCTGGTACAGGCATTGAGATACACCTCTACTTATTGAGACGATACACCATTTGGTCTAAGTGACAATAGGTCCCACATTAAATGCTCTCTAATAGTCCACTCATGTTATTATCCAAGGGGTCCGCCTTCATTTCCTTGTCCAGGTTTTGCTTTAATATGTATTTGGAAATACTTAAAAAATGTAGGAGGATCTAGTAGATCAAATATCCAGGCGGCGGATGTTTGTATCTTCAGGGATATTTCTTCTACTTGACGATACTTGATCTGAATCTGGTATGGATGTGTTGGAGCATGTCATCATTAGGAAAACCTTACAAAACATTAAATATCAAATATGGAGGACAAAGTATATAAATTGAATCCAATTTGGATGAAATAGAGGGTTCCAAATTTATTAAATTAATAGAAAAATGAAGTTCACAACGTTATGGAATTTTTTTTAGGTATATAACATTATTACCTTAAAACATATTTTTCCAAACTCAATATACAGACACTAACAGACAAAAAATAAACCAAAATAAAATACAAATATTATCTAAATTGGTACCCATTAGCATTGCGATAATTAAGTAAAAATTTAGATCCTACAAAATAAATAAAATAATAATCTTCTGGTGGCATAGTTTAGTGGAGAATTATACTCTTTGGCAAACCACGATACTCATTAGTTGATGTGCTTGCGTAACACTGTCTATTGTATTATGTTATTATAAAAGTTGGATAGTTGTAAGGCTCGTTCTCTAATATGTTTACCTAACAATGTATAGGTCTACTACTAGATTTCGCTCGTTTCACAAACGTGCATAGAAGCAGGTCAGTTATAGGAATATACTTTAACTACTGATTATTCGTTCGGTTTACCTGGCTGTTGTGGTAAATTTGCGTGATTTTATATAGTATATATTTATCTCAGTTTTAGTTTTAAATTTTTTCATGTTATACATATTTGTTAGTAATTGGTTTTTAATTTTGCTCATATAGTTTAAAGTTTGGTACTTAAAATCCATACCAAATTGTAATTTGTTAGAACATCACCAAACAGTAATTGGGCATTTCTGGAATGAAAGAAGAAACCTGTAGCAAAATGTTCTAATACATCTACATTTTTAGAATTCTTTGTTCATTGGGAGATTTTTAATATATCTCAATAACCTGGTAGAACCATGGACATAAACCCTGATCATTTATTTAATGGAATCTATAAACAAAAGAAAAGATCTAGTACGAAATCCAAAAAAGTGCCTGGCTGAAACGATCTGACTTCTTAGTAAATAATTCTAATTGTTAGAACATTTCATGTTTGTGAAAATAATTGTTTTAAACCATAAATATGTATAAAATAAATATAAAGTTAAGTTGTACCGTGGAGAGACTAACCCGGCACAAAATACATATCTTACTCACCCTATTCAACGGACCGGCTGGATTCTCGTACAACGACAATTGATCACGCCACATCAACAACACATCGACAAACATCGAACTCTGTGTGAGAAAGTGACAGTTAACGCGCTCTAGTGCTTTTGTGGACTGATACATCTATCAAAAGCGCTCATACGCGAAAAGACTGTTAGAAGAAAGGCTCTCTGTCTCCCGCGGCCCGAAGTGACTCCCGCCCCCCTTGACTGTGTGTCCGTCCAACCAGCGCTATGCACACGCGCTTGGGCAGATATAGACTTCATGATTGGATTATAGTGACCGCATTATGATGTAATTCTCTCCTTCCCTTGTTTCCTGCACTGATTAAGATCAGATATAAGCTTATGTTTTGCTAAGGAAGTCACTCTTTGGTGCTTTATAGACGTTAGGCTCACATGGGCGATATGTAGGGCCCTAGGACTAATAGAACGTAAGTCTGCCTAGGATGGCAGGAAATTAATCTTAGACCACGTTATTATAATATTCAGGTTAGGGTTGCAATCTTGGTGCAGATATGCCATATTATTATAATATTCAGGTTAGGGTTGTAATCTTGGTGCAGATATGCCAAATTATTGTAATATTCAAGTTAGGGTTGTAATCTTGGTGCAGATATGCCATATTATTATAATATTCAGGTTAGGTTGTAATCTTGGTGCAGATATGCCATATTATTATAATATTCAGGTTAGGGTTGTAATATTGGCGCTGATGTGCCAACTTATTGTAATATTCAGGTTAGGGTTGTATTCTTGGTTCAAAGGCCAGGGAAACTATTTGTTAGATGCCATTATTAGTTTGATTGTTTATATGGAAAATACAGTTAGCGATCAGTCAGATGGCTGTAATTCCTGGTTGTTGTTATTACAATCTTGCGGGATTTAGTAAATATTGGTTGGTATTTAAGGTTATCTCTCATACAAAATTAATGCTCTTTTTTATGCTCTCAGTCTAGTAGGACATTTTTGCATATTAGTTTGTTTATAAACGGCAAGTGATAAATTTCAATTATCTTATATCCCTATGTTTCTTTACATGTGGTTTAATGAGGTGTATAAATAAATCTATCAAAAATAAGAACCTAAGAATATGTTAAGGGTTTCAGGCGTTAGCGAGCTAACTGTTGTAAACTGGGTTTTGGGAAATATATCTAACATTGTAATCTTTTGCGATAGCTAGCGTTAGGTTAAATTTACCTATTGTTGACATTGTAATAATGTATAGACGGGGATGCTGGTCGTTTACTATTGCTCGTTTAGCCTGGTCTTAGACATTGTTATGTTAGTTGAATAGGAGAAGTGATGAGTCTTCCATGTTTATTAGAGCATGTTTAATATATGGTTCCATGTAAATTAACACTTCAATAAATTAGCCGTTGGGCAATGTTTGTTACCTGCACTTCGTTCTTGTTTATACATTATTTTATTTACTGAATCTTCCCATGGGCGTAGTTGATACTTCTCAGGTGAGACAGGGAATAATTGGGCTTGTAGCGGATATCCAAATAAAACCCCTTGTGGTTATTCTTCATATTTGTAATAATGGCGACTGGGTGTTGTGGAGCTTAGTTAGGGATTTTGATGGCTCTGCTAACAGACTGTACCCACATACCCGGTACGCTTGAAAGTGTAATAATGTTGTAGAATTATTTAAATATTTTCATACAATCCTGCTACCTGTCCATAATATCCCACTTCTACTATACTCGCCGAGCAGTGGTTAAAAAGTGAATTGCAAAAGTGCATTGGAATAAATTTACCCGCATTAGTTTTAAGAGGGCTGGGAAAATGTATAAGAAATATCCCCTTCTTTATGTCCGCCCAATAACGAGCCCCAACCTCCCTGTCACGGCCTAGTTAAACTTGATGAGCTTGACGTTTAAACCACTTGTCCAACAAAACGGGTATTATCAATTTTTAAAGATTCATTGATCTTAAATCTAGGCAATACAAAAACATTTAAATTTATTATTCAACTGCCCCATTTAAGATTTAAGATAAAATGTGTCAATCCATTCTTCAACTGTCCCATTCAAGATTTAAAATAAAATGTGTCAATTCATTCTTCAACTGTCCTATTCAAGATTTAAAATGGAATGTGTCAATTCATTATTCAACTGTCCCATTAAGATTTAAAATAAAATATGTCAATTCATTCTACAACTGTCCCATTAAAGATTTAAAATAAAATGTGATATCCATATATATTTGAATCTCCGCTGAGTGTGTTCATATTTTGAAAATATGTTTAGGTTAGTGTAGGTCTGTTTCAGAATATAATTGTGTGTACATAAATAGTAATATAGTATATGTAAATAAAACAAATCTAAAATTATTCTCTTTGGATTCAACTATTGCCAAGCAAAATCAATATAATTTTTAATAACTGTGATACATAAAACGTTTAAAGTGTTCAATAGAAAACTATTTTCTCCATCAAATTGTTTGATTTTATATAAAATGAAGTCCAGAATTCCAGTCTAGCTACTATCAAGCTCCATGTTACAGTTTTACTCGCAGCTCATACATGAAATAAATCTTTCTTGGGTGACGTGAGGGCAATGGAACCACTATGACCAGATTCACTTAAAGGTACAAGGTATTCCCCTGAAAGAAATCAGCCAATAGACCGAAAATACGTGGACCTATTCCGATCCAATAAGACATTAACATAATTCATTCCTTCTTCGGTATTTTACCCATCCACCGACAAAGAATTAATATGAACACTCGATAACATGAAACTGTATTAGGCTTAAATTTGTATTGAAGTAAATGTCGTGTGAAGATAAATATAAAAACCAATATATATTTTTATTAAATCATTTTCTTTCACAAATGAATATAAATAATCAGTGACGGCCCGAGGTAAATTTTGCGCCTGGGTGGGATTGATTTTTGCCACCTCCCGACTATAATCGGGTGATAGTATAATTTATTCGCCAAACCAAATGATCTGAATAACCATAAAATTATTGATTTGTTGTCACTTTTTGACAGTCAAAACTTTCACGTTTTGTCTAAAACTATGTTTTTCTTTAAAACATATTTACATCTTCTGCTAGCTGTCAGTTACCACTTTTCCCATGGCGAATAAAATAGACTCTAAGAAAATATGAAAATAACCCAAAAATCTAACAATTTCAAACCTAACGTAGCCTGAGTGATATAGTAAAATAATTTGAGGAGAAAATACAAAAATGGTAATCACACTGCAAACATTTCACTGCAAAATTTTACAGAAACCAATATTATTACAAAGAAAACTATAAATACATACTTCGTAGATAATGTTCATCCCTATTTTTTACTATTGCAAACACTTTGATATAATGAACGGTTTACGTTATGATATCGAAAGCTGTTTTAGTGTGGTATTATTCAAGATTGTAAATGTAATAACCTTTTATGAGTGGTATTATATTCAATCTTACTACCCACAAAAAACTATAATAATAAGTAAAATTTAATGTTGGTATGAAAAACTGAACGATTGCTATGCTTAGATACATTAGGTTAGTTTGGTTCTCTGTTTGGCAACTCCTCGGACTTGCGCCACGGATAGTCGTTCGGTTCGCCCTGTCCTTAAACCACCACTGATACTTACAAACTATACCCTCTTCAAAACTATTCTCTTTTACAAATAATTTGAAACCGAGTCCTCAATGAAATGGCCTATGTTCTGTTACCATGATGACGGATAATAGCAGTTGGTTTACGAGTTTACGAAGAAATAAACATAAAATATATTTATTGATACAATATCTCTTATATTTCAATGTGATAAGGACATAATAATAGTGTATTTTTATTATTATTATTATTATTATTATTATTATTATTATTATTATTATTAGCACCGCGTCTTACTACCCGTTCGGGTTATACGCACTTACGCTAATGTGTAATGGTAGGGTGATTGTGAGATGAAATTAAGGACCTACAGTTTAACGTGGAATCCGAACCACGGTGGCGGCCTGGCTTTCCACACGTTCACAAGATGTCTTGTCAGAGGTGTAGGAAGGGTTTGGAAATCAGATAAATCTGTGCCGGGACCGAGGATTGAACCCCGGCCGCCAGCACAGAAGTCTGACGCCTTACCCCTAGACCACCAGGTCACCCAATAATACTGTAACGTGGGGCGCACGTGACCTGGGAGGGTCACAGGCCATTCACTCGTGGACGTGTGAACCACGAATTCCTTTAGAGATATTGGGGTATGCCGTCGACCAAATACGAATGAAAATTCCCACGGAATATTCAAGGCTTTGATTATTAAAATACCCATACATAACACATTGATTAACTATGTATCTAAATTAATTATAACTAAACAAGTCATTAAGTAAAATAAAAAGAGCCTTAATAGTCTGAATTAATAAACTAAAGACAATAGGTTGTAAGTAATTGAATAAACTAAATAACAATAGTTAAAACACCTAAAAAACTAATTCAAATATTATAAACAATCACAAAATTTTCATTAACACAGTAGTCCACAATAACACAAATCACTTGTCCCACACACGAAATGCGGTGATCCGCTATACACAAACGTGGACTCGCTGACCCACCGTCGCACCCGACTTCTCGCTGGTCACTCTGCTCACACACTGACACGCGGTCCACCACTCGCCTGGACACTCCCCGACATTAGTCGAAACCAAGACTGTAGCTACCTGGTATCACCTAGCGTGTATATAGGGCGGATCCCACTTCTAGAATTAAAAAGGCCAGAATAAAAGGATCCAGAACCTCTCAGACGTGTCCTATCCCTACACCACCTGTCCCCTCTAATCCAGTCAGGTGAGAAGATCTGCCCTACTTCTGATTACAAAGAGGGCAGACCCAAGAAAAGGAGCGCAGCCAGGGTAACACATGAGAGCGCCCTGATCCCTCTAACAGAAACCAGTCAGTGAGCAAGGTAACTGAGAGCACCTGGACACTGAGACAAGGAGGAACAGAGAGAACAAGGAGCGCAGCCAGGGTAAACAATGAAGCGCGCTGATACCACTGCTAGACAAGGAGGGAGACAGAGAGAACAAGGAGCGCAGCCAGGGTAAACAATGAAAGCGCGCTGATACCCTGCTAGACAAGGAGGGAGACAGAGAGAACAAGGAGCGCAGCCAGGGTAAACAATGAGAGCGCACCAGTCCCACTGTCAAACACCAATATTGTTACAATACAAATAAAATACCTTTTGTTGTCGAGTTTTATTCATTAAATTTCTTAAGTGAATTAAATATTCATTTTATTTTAATTCAACAGCATTTCTTCAAATTCTTCAAAACGGCTACAATTGTGATTCGTAAGTAATGAACAACATGGAAGCCACTTAGTTTGACTATCACCAGTTTGTAATTTTATTGCTAAATAGAGGTTACGGCTGAGTCACCTCTAGTTGTATAAAAATGTTCAAAATCTGTTGTTTTTTATCCGTAGAAGGGAAATTGTGAATATAACCCTCCGAATGTGGCTTCTGTCTCTTAAAAGCCGGGTACTCATTAGCAAACCGTTGCATGTAACGTAACAGTTATTGTAACCGCTCCACGTCCATAGTCGTCATGTAACAAGCTCGGAGTGACCAAATCATTTTGTTGGGGGTGACTTGCAGCGGAAACAAGTCTTCTGTATCACCTGAGATAGTTGCGTGTATATTCTTCTCCACAACCTAATTGAGGACTATAAGGATCCGATAAGATTCTGACGCTATACATTGTAGAAGGAAAGGAGCGGCTCTGATTTACTTTTAGATTTAAAATCACAAACAATTAGTGGGTATTACATAAATGTCACTCATCTTAATTCAACGGACTTTGAATATTTAAGAAATATGGTTGGGCCAAGGAATCAAAGAAAGAATACTAAGTTCAGAGAAGCAATTTCCGTGCAAGATAGATTATCTGTGACATTGAGATACCTGGCAACTGGGGACTCTTAAACAAGTTCATTTGTTTCTGATATCCAAGCAAGCAATCAACTCCATTGTTACAGAAGTTTGTAAATACATCATTGATAGATTGAAAGAGTATGTAAAGGTATTGTGGATATTTATTTATTTATTTTAATAATGTATGCAATTATTTATCCATAAAAAACAGTGGCAGCTCGTCCTAAAGGGACACAAGGGCAAGTGCCCTCCAACCAAACTCCACATTATACATACACACAATTATGTTTTTATAATTTTAGATAAGTTATATGAACAAGGTAATTAAAATTAGAATAGACTTTCATTACAAAATATAAATAACAATTAAGTTTATATTTTTGTAATTTTTTATTTTCAATTTTGTACCTCTCATAAAATATTCACAAGCTGCCACTGCATAGAAATAAAAATAATCAAACTCTGAGTAATCGCGCGCAGGGGACTTTCTTTGAAATGGGTCAACTTGTGTGATATTAATTTTGTGGTGGGGTTGTATATCCACCCTTGAGCATGTAGGTGGTGTCTGTCGAGAAGTATTGTGTTGTACTAATTACTCGTAGAATGTCAAGATTGATAAGCGTGTCAGAGTTGACATGGATAGTCGTAAAAACTTGCTCATCTTGAAAATTAATCTGACAAATTTCTCCTATACTACATTTTTAGTAGGAGAGCTATATTTGTTTTATATTCTTTAATATGAAATCAAAACATGTTCTAAGTTCATGATTTTGATTTTCTGATTGGAGTGGTGGTCTAGTTGCTGCTGATTTTAATATACTGAAAGCTTCCTTTTAACAAATGGAGCTGTGGATCTGATTTTTGCTTTTTAGTAACGGGCTCATTAGATGGAATATCATTGTTCTGTATTGTTGTCCTCTTCAGTTATCTCTGTATTGTTGTTATCCTTTTCAGTTGTCTTTGTATTGTTGTTTTCCTCTTAAATTTTCTCTGTATTGTTGCTGTCCTCTTCAGTTGTCTCTTTATTATTGTTATCCTCTTCAGTGGTCTCTGTATTATTGTTGCCTTCTTCAGTTGTTTCTGTTTTGTTGTATTGTTGTGGCTGGTTAAGTTTTTCAGCGCATTACAATTGGGCCACGAGATAAAGTATTCTATAAGCTCACAGGTGGGCTGGGCCACGTTCGTTTACCAGGAGGTTTATACAAGAGATAGATCTATTAGACTTAATAACATTACAGTTGGGCCACGTATACCTGTTGTGAGACAATGTTGTATACCTGTTGTGATAAAAGGTTGTATACTTGTTGGGATAAAAAGGTTGTATAACTGTTGGGATATATGGTTGTATACCTGTTGTGATACATGGTTGTATACATGTTGTGATACAGGTTGTATACCTTTTGTGAGGTAATGTTGTATACCTGTTTTATACCTGTTGTGAGACAATGTTGTATACCTGTTGTAATACAATGTTGTATATCTGTTGTGATACAAGGTTGTGCATAGACGTATAAAAACATACAAGTACAAACTATAGTACTCAAGTAAGTATAAAGTAATTAACCTTGATTTGAGGGCTAGGGTCACAGTCAAAGAACGTCCTGGTACAGACAAGCAGGGGGACAGACAGATTAAATATCCTATTTTTTATTTTGAGGCTCTTATAAAACGTAAAGGTACATCATTATCTCGTTATGGATTTTATTAACAATTACAATACTTTCTTTTGAACTTTACCACTTTTATCTCAAAAGACCATTTTTAGGTATGGGCCCTTCTTTTAGTTACTACCTCAATTTTTTTAATGAAAAACCATATTAAACTTAACTTCTACCATGAACTATCTCTCTCCTTCAATAACCTTTAAATTCGTGCATCCCATGCCATAAACTCTGTGATAAATTGGGTAGAAATAGTAAATTTACACGAATACCATTGCACGTGGATCATTTCTGATTGAGTATTAAAGAAAATAAATAGTTAATAGAGATTCCTGATACTGAGTATTATTGAAATATTAAATTATATTTGGAATTAAACTGTATTGAGAGGCCACATTTGACCATTTTAGAATGGCTTCAAAGATAAGAATTGTGCACAAATCTTTATTCTGTCATAATAAGGGTATACTGTAATATTTAACAAGAAACTTTGTTGCTTTGTCCCCCATCGTCCCTCCAGAAAATTTTGAGTAATAATTCTAAAACAAATGCATAGTACACATTTATGGCATATCGTAGTTCTATCTATCTTTTCCCTTTTTGCTCCCATGCCTCGCGCGAACTGAGTTTGGTCTTCCATGAAGCACGCTCTCAATAAATCTTGATTCGTCCCGTCGGCAGTCTCGGAACATCAGATGTATTTCGTACCAACGCAATATCATGTGTTGTAATATACTCTGCATGGCGTTTAACCAACTCAGAATGGATGAGTTTCGATTATTTCTCACACAAAATATATTCCTTATCACTTCGCTTTACACCCTTGCCGAAAACTTTTCTATTATATTTTTCACCGCTAAGTGATTATGATTTGTATCACTATCGATTATAACGTTACTTTCTATGTTTTCCATGTACACTTTAGCTGAACACTTTTTGTTTGCACATCTCCAGCTAACTCTACCGTCGGAAGCAGTATGAGCCAATGAAAATTTGTTACCATCTTTGACAAGCAATTTTTAGCCATTTTGACTCCTCACGAATGAACCTTCCATGTTTCAGTCACTGGAACACTACAAGAAGAGATTTCTATAGTTTGTATTTATATGTCTATGCAAATCTTGTCTCATAACAGGTATACGTGGTACAGCTATAATGCTTACGAAAAATGTGTACGTGGCCCAATTGTAATTTGAGATAACCTCCATCCCTTTAAACGCAGATAATAGCATATTTACGTGGCCCAATTGTAATCTACCAGGTTTTTAGCACCACGCCTCACCACCCACACATATTATAAGTATATTTAATGATTACTATAATAGGTTAGGAATTATAAAGGTTGTTATTAAAATAAGTGTATGTGAATTTGCGTGGAGGGAGAGTGTAAAATATTTTGAAACTATTTTGTTTTATCATCGTGGCCTGGAGATATGGTGGAGGTTTGTTTGTCAATTATTTGTTGAGCTGGGTCACATGACCTTGGCAACTTGGCAGGTCACACCGTAAATTTGTCAACGCATTACTTGATCAAGTCAAAAGGTTGTTACCCAGATATAAGTTATTGTTTCTTACTTTATACTTTTACCCTAGAACATGTGGCCACCGAAGCGGGTGTTGTTTGGAAAGTTGAATAAACGCTCGTAACATTCAAATTTAGACCCGGTGAACATGAATAACAATATGTCATAATTTCCATTTAATTATCTCAGTTCAGCCTATTAAAACTGTTTTATTCTTTTATAATAATTATATATATAATATTTTATAATTATATGATTTTATTTTTAGATGCCGAAAAGCCAGGGAGAATTGATGAAATTCAGCAAGGATTTGATGGACCTCTGGAATTTCCCACATGCGGTTGGGGCACTGTATGGAAAACATATCTCTATAAAGTGTCCATTCAACAGCGGAACATAGTTTTACAAATCACAATTCAGTATTGTGTTACTCTCGGTGGTGGAAGCTAGCTATAACTTCTTATAGATAGATATTTGTGCACAAGGAAGAATTTTAGATGGCAGAGTATTGAAAGGCAGTTGTTTAACGAAAAGATTGAAAATAAAAGTTTGAAACTACCGGAACCTGAAATATTGAATATGCCAAACAAAAACATGTCATATTCTTTACTTGGTGACGGTGTTTCGCCTTGAGTGAAACCGTAATGAAACCATATTCAGGAACACATTCTAAGGGATCCAAAGAAATAATTTTCAACTACCGTGAATCAAGAGCTCGTAGGTGTAGGGGAAAATGCATTTGTTATTCTCGCTTCGGTATTTAGAGTACTTATAATACCTATGCTTCTACAACCAGAAAGACTCAACTTGTTATGGCTAAAATTTATTCTCATAATTTTTTTTAAGACGTAGCTCTTCCCATTCAGTTTATGCAACACCTGGATTTATGGATACCGAACACAACGTGGGTGTGGGGAGGTAATCTCTGGAAACTGTAGAAATAATCAACCTATGACATCATTCCTACCACTGCCATCCATCCCACGCCAGTCTGCAGCTCGATGCAAAGAATTATGAGATGAATCAGCTGACTATTTCATGACGAGAGGAAAACTGCCATGCAAAATCACTTTGTGTAAAATAAAAACAAATAGATTAAACTACTTACAATACCCTTTTTGGGGTCAGGGACCAGGGGGGTCTACGAAACCACGACCAAACTCCTCCTCCCCAAAGTGCCGGCTGAAGCACTGGGGAAGAAGCAGTTTTTCAGGCGATGACGGATGTGGAGTTAGAGAACTGCGAGACCTATGTGCATGATTTTTAATAATATTATTAATAATTGTGTGATCTTATTTCGATTGTTGATGTACCTCCTGCAAATATTCGTCCCTACATAACTCACGCAACCAACAGAGTCAAAACCAAAGTTTTAATTGTTTTCTCACTCAACTCAACATGTTTACTATCAACCTCCCTATTAATTTGAAATTGGAATTAAATTACTGCGCCGTACATCAACATTTGTCTTTTTATTTCCCTCATAGCTTGCATTACAGATAATCTCTAAAATATTAATTACAATAATGAACATTGTTTTATAAAACACTGATCTTGAACTCATGAAGTTTCTTGAAACATTAATAACTACTTGTTACTACGGTATAATATCGTCTACGATTGTAAATAATTAATGACAATGCGTCGCGGTGGACGATACATCGTGTTCTATGTTAACTAGCTTCGGTGACCGCATGGTCTAACGCGCTAATCTTGTGTTGGACTAGTTTGTTGAAGACAAGAAGATTAGGACTCGACGATCGGGTGCACTAAGAATATTTTTTCTTAAATGGCTTTCCAGTCTCCCTTCACGTGAATGCGAGTGCACTTCTTCTAAATAAAATCATTCCTATTTCCTAACACATGATTTTAATTAGTACATTAACGTACAACCAGGACGGGTAGTAAGATGAGGTGCTAAAAAGAAATCAACATAACCTGAATTGCAGGTCACACGGTCAAATGTGTTGCTGTCGTGTGAGACTGTGGGTGATCTGGGTTTGAGTTCTGATAGGATAAAGTGAATTTCTTCCCCTAAATAGTTTTCCACTCTCACTCCACGCAAATACCTTCCTCATTCCTATTTTATTAATGAACTTAATTCATGCGTGTAATCTGAATGAATACCAAGTGAAAATGTTGAGACACTTTGCCAGTTTTCTCCAACCAATTAAAATACAGTAGAGCGTCGATAATTTGGACGTCAAAAATCCTGATAGTCGATCGTCCGAATCACCAAGAAAAAATAGTAATTATAAAAATAACCATAGTGCTATCAATATCAGAGACATTTCCGTTAAAAACGCACTTCAAGCATGGTTTATAGAAAATAATTGGAGACTTTATTCGTTGTTAGATGTTTGCTTTATTATATTCATTCAGGATTTGTGATATTTAGGAGCAAGAACCCAATTAAATTCTTTGTTTAAACTAAGTGAAATTGTTTCTACCTTAAAAATGAGTTTTTGTAAGTATCCCGTCTATTCTAATTTTACTTATTTTTGGTATAGAAACTAACTGTATTTAATCAGGACCATGTCAATCCACAATTAGTCCAAATTGTCGACGGTCTACTGTATTTATATTTTTGTTGAGGGTTACAATGAACCATCTTTTATCATCGTAGATTAATAAGTGTCAAACCTCAGTCAACACACTGTAAACTAAACTAAAGCCGTAGTGCAACTTCCTTTGAGGAGAATTAAAGCCGTCAGTACCATGGGGTTTGTGGTATGTATAAGAACCCTGGAGGATGTGTTAAACTAACATCCCGGAAAAATTGGTAAATTCTTTCACTCCCACTCATAGAAATTCTCGTGTGTTAATATAATCAGTCAGTTCAGAATATGAACGTTAATTATCTTAAATAAATAAAACTATTTATTTCCAGTGATAATGTTCGACAATATTGTAATCAAAAACTAAGATTTAAATATATTTATACCTTTTTATTATATAAAACTGACAACGTATCTTAATATAAATTTGTTAATATTAAAAGTATAAAGCTTATTTTTTACCAATGTTATTTTGCATAAATTGCACGACAAAGCCTCTCTTATGTATTACTATGGTTTATGCCTTGAAATCAATCTTCTGACTTTTGCCAATTTACACTTTTTAAATATGTTGTAAGATAAGAGCTAAATGAGCCATAAATTAAACCTTGGTTTTTTAATATTCCTTATAGCAGTGTTACTTTACTTGATGTATACATTGCTTGAACAGTCCACTTCAGTGACTGAATGGTCTAATGTATCATTTTTTTGTTAGACTGGCCTGTTGAAGACGAGGAGATCATGGTTCGAATTCCAATCGGTTATACTGAGGGTGATATTTCCTAATTGGTTTTCCATTCTTATTTCATGCAAATGAGTTTATACTACCTTTAAAGTGCTTCCTTACTTCCATTAGAGTAATTATAGTCCAGGGACTGTATTGTTTTCCTTACAAATTAATTCCGAGCTAGCTGATTTTGATATGTATTACCATTCATTAACTATAAATAATACATAAAAATTCTCCGTCAATTAATTGAACGGAATAAAATTTTCAGCCCATAATAAGTCTCAAAAATAGGTTCTAAGTCAATATCACCTTTTCTATTGGTCCAATGACTAAAATATCTCTATTCAAATATGTAGATTAGAAAATCTGCTACAAAACATTTCTATACTTCTTTTTCGTAAATGCAACTATTTTCACGTATAACGGCTTATAAAAACCTATTACTTAACTACTGGTTCTCTTTTCCACACCACCTCTGTGGTAGAGTACAAGGCGTGTCTTTTATCTAACATAGTATCCCCAAATCAACAATTTCATCACATTCTTTGAATTTTGCCTCTTCTTCCTCCTCGTTGTCTTCTTATTATATATTTTTCCTCTTGTACATCTGTTTCAACTTGTTTCTGAGGTTGAGAGTGTAAATCTTCTGGTAAGAAAGTCATGGGATTAATTCTTGTCTTGATTGAATTCCTCTACACCGAATTCTTCTTCCAGTCCATCTAAAGTGTCTTCATCTAGTGAAGCATTGATGTGGAATTAAAATGACAATTACCACAAATTGCTGAACAGTATAAACCTATTTTTTTATAGCCACACATTTGTCCACAACCTTTTTTAACAGTTGCAGAAGATCATACTCAAAATTGAATCTGAAGCAGGATGTTGTTATGTTCTTTTTGGCTCCAGAAAATTACTTTTCATTAGCCATCCCCAGTCTACAGGACTTAACTCATTGCCTAACCATGTTTCCATTGATATTAAACTCGATATAGGTGTTGCAGAGCTGCATTAGATGTCAGTGTGGTTAAGTTAGATTTATAGGTTAGTTATTTCTTGTAGACTTTGCAAAGCTTATGTGTCGATGTGTATCAATGGAAACTTCTTTAACTGGAGCAATATACATCTCTAAGAGTAAGCGTAAGGCATTAGAGAATATTAATTCCTTAGAACAATTTTCTTGCATAAAAACTTCAGCCAAAACTTTAAAACCCTCACGTTTTTCTAATATTTCCAATGATTTTGCCTTACTCGTTTTAAAAACGGCAGATGTTGTATCACATCCAGTGAATACGTGTAGTAATAAAATATGATCTTTACTACTTTTATACTGGCTGAAACTTCGTGAAGATATTTCCCTCTCAACCTTCCCTTTACTTGGTTTCAGAAAGAAAACTTTCTCTCTGTAGGCGTGCGAGCTATTAGAAGCAATAAGAGACTACATATTCTCAAACAACAACAACAACAACAAATGTTTTATTTCTGAACCACTGCTCGGGTGTTGTTTCAGTAATCAAAACGTCAGAATCTTCTTGAGCCTGTTTAAGTGTGCGCTCTATTGTAGCTCATTTTCATTTTTGGGGATGGAGAGTGAGGGTTAGGGTGAGTCATAGTTTCTATGTTCACCAATAGGTGTCACTAGTTTCACCAGTTTGTAAGTATTGTTATTTCGAAACTTTGTTTTTAAAAAAAAGTACAAAGGGGATGGGGTTAAGCAAACTAGTGCTGTTAGAATAGTGTCAGCCAGTTAATCTTTGAATTCCTAGAAAAAGGCGGCCTTAGCCTAGCCTAGCTTACGCACTTCTCCTAGAGTAACCTTTTCACCACCCATTTTAAATTACTAGCTTGTGACAGCGGTTGCTTCAAGTTAATAAAGTAGTATCAATTTTAGATTTATGGCTTTTGACAAGCCCATAGTAATTTTAAAATATTTTTTATACTATTTTGTTTTATAAAAAAACTGTTAGTATTAGTATATACAAATTGTAGCTAAAAGGTAAAAAATTATTTCTTTTGAATTTTAAACTGCTTTATATTACTTAGAATTTTGTTAATATTTTTAATATAAACATTATGACCTATCAAATAAATCACAATATTCATGTCCTACAAAATTCGACAACACTATATTGTGAGGATTATCAATAATCCCATAGTCTTTATTATTATTTTTAAATCTCGTAATTTAATTATATTAGTTGTGATATTGTGATTTTTTTTTTAAATATATATTTGTGGGGTGTCAGTAATGGCCGCCTTGAAAGCACGTTCGTTTAAATTGCTGTTACCCGGGGATATTAACTATTTAAGGTGGTACTCTGGTAGCTTACATCCTTAAAGTAACAAAAAAAAATTGAAATTTGATATTGTATTGAATTATTTTATTACTTACCTTAATTTGCAGTTATTTTCTATCGTTGTTTCCTTTTTTTTTGCTTATTTTCACTTATTACAAATTTATTTTATGGGATTCATCTTGATTAGTTAAGAATTCACGAACCCACCACACGAGCATGTTGCTAGGAGAGAATTTCTGCTGCGTGATGGTAGAGTGAGAAAGAAGATTATTATTAATATTATTATTAGCAGCGCATCTTACTACCCGTTCGGTTTATACGCTCTTACGCTAATGTGTAATGGTAGGGTGATTGGGAGATGAAATGGAGGACCTACAGTTTAAAGTGGAATCCAAACCACGGTGGAGGCCTGGCATTCCACACATTCACAAGCTGTCTTGTCAGAGGTGAAGGAAGGTTTGGAATCAGATACATTTATGCCAGGACCGAGGATTGAACCCCGACCCCAGCACAGAAGTCCGACACCTTACTCCTAGACCGCCAGGTCGCCGAGAAAGAAGATTAATCTTATTTTTTTTAATTTTTTTTTGTGGCGGGTAGGTTTTGACGAGGAGAAAGGCAAGAAATGTTTTTAATATAACTGTTTTAGGGATCAGAATTTTGCTGTTAATTTTAAGATTTTTCACAATTCAGTATTATTTTATAAAAGGGATATATTGGAAGTTAAGATATTTTTGAGGGAATCTTGCCCCTAATTTTGGGCAACTTTAGGGTAGTTCTCGTGACAATGTGGTCAAGGCGGGAGGATTCCTGCAAATATAGGGGTAGGTGGGGTGTAAGAGTTGCACGTGAGTAAAGCTTCCATGGGGGTGCCCAGGATATTTTTGATTATGGAAAGAAGAACTTTCTAGTATTAGTGAATTTACCCAGATAAATAAAACTAACACGGATGAGTGTGCACCAGTTTTGCCAGAGGTTAAATTCTATCTGTGTGGCTATAGCTCTTTAGAACGTAGAACGCTGGTATATGGTGAGCTTGTTCAATCTCTTGGGAGAACAAAGCGTGCAAGATTTAAAAAAAAAATGTATCTGAGTTTCCAAATTTTCTCTTCTTTCTCTGTTATTGGGTGATTCCAAGAAACCCATATATAAAGAACTAAACCATCTAAATTAATTTCGGTCTTTTAAGGATACGGGGAGTAATGGAACCTTATACCTCTCATCTCGTCATCGTGGGAAATCGAGTTAACTAGGGAATCAAATTATTATTATTTTTATTTTTAAAACTCGTTTTATCACTTTATTTTTTCAATAACCATATTTTTAGCAAACATTATTTTAAGGAAAGTAGTATTGTACATAGTGTTGTAAGTTGACTGGTCGACCCGATAGGTAGGGAACATGTTTGTTTTAATACCTGCGAAGTAAATACAGTAAATGCATCTTTTATATTTTGTTATTTCAAGTACATTATATTTTTTGTCTTTATTTATATATTTACAAATTATCATTACGTTTCTTGATTTTTTTGTTTTTTTTGCAACTGCCGTTACAATACTAGTACCCTCTAAGTAGGCCTAGTTATTATTATATAATAGTTTAAATTATGTTTAAATTATGGGAGGGTGTTGTAGGTTTTTCTCGTGCTCTACCGCTCAGCCCTAGCCGAGGTATGTATAGTTGTGTGAATTGGAACAGATTTATTTTCACAGGTAAAGTTGAACGGTTAATACAAGCTAACTATAGTGTAGCGAAATATTCCTCCAAATAATACCCAGCAGAAGTTTCCACGAACATGTATATATTTTTTTGTTCTCATTAATTAATTAATATATATATAATATATATATATATATATATATATATATAATATATATATATATATATATATATATGTGCACATATTTTGCTAAATCAAATTTCGGATGTATATATAGAAATAGTGTTGTAGCTCACGTAACACGACGTATTGTCAAAATATTTGTTTTGAAAAAACTCGTCAGCTCATATTTGATTTTTTTTTTTTAATATTAGAATATATGGAAGATTTTTATTTACGGATTAGCTATTAGACCACTCGGCCACTTTTCAGTGCTATTTTACGTGACCTGCAACTTTTTAACCATCAAAACTATTTGTATATATTTTCTAAGGAGGTCGGGATAAGGAGGTAAAATTTATTAATGTGCTGTTTACACGTATTTGCGTGAATAGATAGTGAAAGGCTATTTAAGAAAAATCATCAACGTATATACTGCTGGGACTCAAATTCCGAACTCTTCGTCACTGGAAAACTGGTCAAGACTAGATTGACGCCTTTTCTGGATTGATCACCTATTAGAGTTGAATAAAATAAATGGATAAATTCTTAAACATTCTTCAAAACATTTTAGGATGCAGAAGACTAACATTCGCAGATCTTTGTTTCAGGTTTTCTTATTTTTATTACCATCTTCCCACTTCAATCTCTTTGGATGTTATAGAGAGTAGGTATACCCTAATTTTTGTTAGAAGAACATTTTAGATAATCCAAACATATTTTTTCACGGTCAATGTTAATAACTTTTTACTATATTATTTGAGTCATTCTATAGGTGATAATATCAATCAAAAGTGCAGCTGAAGATAACATGACTTGGGGATTGGATATATTAAAATTGATTTAGTAGCTTTAGTAACTAACTTATACTGTTCTTCCTAACAAAATCATACTGTAAAAACCTGTACCGCCCTTGGACTCACGAACAAGACAATTTACTTTGCTTCCAGAAGAGGATGAGAGATCACAATACAGACCTCTCACAGAGCGTTGGGCAATGAACACCAGCTTCTCGGTCCCCAGGCACACACACTAGGCCACACATAGCTCCCTTGACCGCTAGATATAGCCAGATTGTAATAGGAAGAACCATATTGTGTCAACTGCTGCGTAAAGTGTTCTGCGATTGTCACTTTGTCATACAACTTCAATCTCAACAGCTGCTGAAAGAAAAGGAAATGTATTTTTTATAATGTTGTCCTTACTACATTTTATATTTTTTAAAGGCTCTTCTTGTGGTGGCCCATACATATTCCAATTGTCATATAAAGGGCCGTTTAGTTAAAATATATATTTTTTCTGCCAGTTTACCATTTTTTAGCGTTATCTTATAGTTATTGGTGATATATCCATTGTGACAGCTGTTGATCACATGGTTTGACTCCATACGGGGAAGTAGACCTACTGTAGTATATTTCCTAGTGGTCAGATAAGGTAGGCCCTTTCTATGAAAATTTGGACTTTTAGTTAAAGTTGTTTTTAGTCCATACATGCAATCCCTTAGCTTAGTGACAATAATAAGAAGTATTTTTCAATATCTGTTCTGAATAATTGCGTATACACATGGTAAACCCAAGTTGGTGTAATATCACTTTTGAATTTAAACTTTATAAGCTTATTTACATTTAGTTTTTTTTTTAAACAATGCGTCACAGTTCCGTGCCAGTGGGTGCATGGACTAATTATCAAACTCATCTAGCTGGTTTGCAAGTGACGGGGAGATAAAGAGGTTCAAACAACAGCTGGGTGGACTAGGAGTTGGTTTTAATGAGTGGTTACTCTCTCATCCTCCATGCAAATGTAGTAACATTTTGTCTCAATTCTATCTTTCTCAACACTATCCCATTAGTGTAAATTAACACGTATAGCCCAGATGAGAAGCTAGAGGTAGAGGAAAAACGTCTATATTTAGATTAATACCAAGTGAACAGTTGTAATCTTAAAATATGTGTATTGCGTATATTCAATAACTACAAGGGAAACTCTAAAAGGGGCCAGACAAACGCTTGACTCCAAGTCAACTGTGGCTTTTTCTGACAGTTCTAAAGTAGGTGATGAAACCTGTTTTTTATTATTATTATTAGCACCTCATCTTACTACCCGTTCGGGGTGTACGCATTTAGGATAATGTATAATACATTAGCCATAAGGCTTCTTTGGTGCTGACTGACAGCTCACAGATGACAGCTAAAAGTTTTGAAAAGTTGCCATACCAAAATTCAGATAGCTCGGAATTAACCCTAACTTCAAATATTTTTTGTCTATAGTGAATGGACTATTATCATAATATATAGGCCTACGTATAAACTGAACATATACTAAGACGTGGCTAAAATCAACAACTTTCACTGAACACCTGAATACCTGTCCACTTGTCCACCTTGGTTGACACGTGACTAGTGAACGAATACGAGAAACACAGTAACTAGTGGCTTCTTGTGACAGCAGCAGCGACTTTACTGACGACTGGCCATATTCTTAGCGTTATGAAACAGAGCCCAGGTCACGCGTATTGCCAACCTCTCTCTCTACCTCTATTGTTAATAATGTAGACCAGTGAGTCACAAAGTGGGGTACGTGGAACACATTTTGAGGTACCTGGTGAAGTGGTGGAGTTATCGTACAAGTAGTATTCAGATTGTACAGTTAGTAACACTGCTAGTAACTAAGTGGTAAGTGTGACCTTGTTGTATTATTGATAATTGTGTTAGATTGGTTCAATCAATATGTCTTTTTTTTTAAGTTTATTAATATATATAGTTGTATAAAGTAATTTGTAAATAAAACAAATAAATATATATTTATTATACACCCAATATTATAATAAAATATTTAACATCCATACAAGAGGTATAGCAGTTATATAAATATTCGCAGGGAATACGTAAGGCATACAAGTTTGAGAACCACTGGTGTAGACTATAGTTGAAGAGTTTGAATAAATTACATAATGTTTATGATGAGGTAGGCCTATTCTACCAAAGAGTTTATGGTCTCCACCATAATTTGGCTACCCTATCGTCGCTACAGTTTGTTGCAGACTTCATATACCTTACTACTTATTCTGTTCAGCAATTATGTGTTCCTATTTATTCTAAAATTACTTAGTTATGAATATATTTTATATTTACAATATCCTAAACAAAATGTTACAAGTAATGAATATTACCCTAATCCCGGTAAATTCAAGGTTAAGTTATTCTTGACCCGTGCAGAGGTATGTTCTCTGCCACTAATGGGACATTCTTATCACTGCTGGACCAAGTATGAGCTGCGTATCGCATAGATGGCATTCAAAGTAAGAACTGTGTTCGTAAGTATGGTCAAATTGGATATTATTATTTACTGACTACAATGTGCATATTATTTAAATAATATATATTAATATCAAATCTTTAAATATAATATTGACAATATAATAATAAATATGTTTCATGAAGTATAATAATAGGTTAGTTAATTCATTGTTGTCGTATCAGACACATATAATCAGGAATAAGCATAACTAATTGTTATTCCTATTTTTTAGTTATGTTTGATACAACAACAATAATTAGTAATTAATTAATAAACTGTACATCGCTTGCGTACGATATAATTAGAAGAATCATTATTATCATTGGGAATTATTAGGTAATTTATGGGACGGTTGCGTGTAATTATTGTTTTATTAAATATAGCTTAAATTTTAGGTAGAATGTTTATAGTAAAATATATAGATTTTAAAAAACATAGCAAATGTATATCTCTAAAATATTTTTAACATAACTATTTAAAATAATTTAAAATAATTTCTAGTAGAATATTCTTGAATTAATCATGAAATTAGTATAAATTAGCTTAGAAAAAAAATGTTAGCTAGAAGAAATCCCTAAACGTGTATGTCTTAATAAATTACAGATCTAAAGGGAAGATAAACTTTTAGTGGTGCTTGTTGAACAGAAAGCCCTTACATAAGCCTACCATACACCTATTGTACTGTTCACTTCAGGGCAACTCTGACAGGCCACCCACCCACGAGCAAATCTTTATAGTAGTTAAACAATTTAACTAATGGCTAATATGATTGAATGATTTTCAAAATGTCATTATGTAGGGAGCTTATTAATAAAGTTGACAACATTATAATGGAGTCTGAAATCCCCTTCACTAAGTGCAGAAGCTAGGTAATAAACCCTGATCCAGGAACAACTAGAAGTAACTTCTATCTGCGATCTAGATTCGTGACATTTGCTCCACGTGCTTTCAACACGTGTGTGGTTTCACATTGGGAGATTGCGTGTGACCGTACGTGATCTATATGCATTGACGATATCGCCGAGATGTATTCTAAAATATGGGGCTATTGGTTGCGTGGGGAACTTTGACTATCATTGATCGACTGCAGGACTTAGCTCAAAGATAAGCAGGATGATAACATAAAGTAAACAATACTTTAAAATAAAACACTGCTCTTTCCTCAGATAAATATTTATTTGTATTTTTATAGAGCACGTAAAATACCAATATTGAATGAGGGGGCTTTTTTGTGAGGCTAGTTTTGTTTAGAGTACTCACTCGCATTTATTTAATTCCCATAATCGTCCTAAACTTCCCCCAGAAAATGTGTATCATGCATAATGGTAGTGCTAGTCATCAATGATTAGGCCTGAAGATATTTGAGTTAAATTAAATTCATAAAATTTGAAACACCAATAAGATTTGACATAAATTATTGACCGTAAGAGTAATTTGATGTTAAATAAATTATTGTAATATTCTGTTGTTGGACGAGCCAGTTGAGTTGGAAGCCTTAGCTACAGCGTCCAGCCCCTTCCTTCATCACACTTACATGGTTGTACTATATAACAAGGTTGTGAACAGGAAAACATGTTTTTAATATGTTGGATGTCGGCTAATAGGGCTTACCATACTCAGCATACGGTCAGTAGACATCGAGACATCTCCCAGGACCTCT
Source organism: Timema cristinae (assembly GCA_039000515.1). Taxonomy (NCBI): domain Eukaryota; kingdom Metazoa; phylum Arthropoda; class Insecta; order Phasmatodea; family Timematidae; genus Timema; species Timema cristinae. The sequence goes on from JBCFYV010000100.1 coordinate 14,366,367, forward strand.
GGGTGTCTTATAGGACTCCCAACACTGGATAAGGAAACTAGGACACGAGGGACACACAACGTGGAGCTATGGCCACGTAATTAAGATTACATTATTTGAGGACTGTTGAGGTATGTGTGGATTTTAAAGTTGTGTTATACTCAGAGCTCATACAATAGCTCGAACAGGAAATACAATAGCTCGAACAAGAAATACAACTTCAACTTCTTATAAACTAAAATCAATATCTTCACTGAACGAAACGGTTTGTCGTTACCAAGATTACTAGCAATACCACTGTATTTACGATGAAATATTTTTTTATACAAACATAAATTGAAAATAATAGTTCAATGTAACAATGAAATAAAATAAATATGCTCTTGATAGTGAATCTTCGTCAGTAAAATTCTTAAACTATTGTGAAAAATAAAATTTTAGTGTTTACAATAATGTTTTTAAAAGATGGTGGCAAAAGAGACTCTCTAGTATTTTTCACTATCTTAGCAATTTAACTTGACCCTCATCACTTCCATTACTTAAATTAGATAATAAATGCAGATCAGGGCTGGATCACTTTAGAAGTAATTTAAAAATAATTACAAAGGTTAGTTTTATTAGGAGACATGTATGCAGTGAGGTAACTTCCCAACTTTTGTTAAAAAGTTTTTCCAAATTAAGATTAGGTAAAAATCGTCCAAACGGTGATCATATTTAATAAATCTTACTCTTAGTCTTATTTGCAAATGCTGATTGATGCCAGAGTATCTGATAGATATACACTATATTATATCTAAGTTCTAAGTCTTACATCCTATTTTTACTTTCTCGCTATCCTACAGGTAGATAAATATTGTGATCAACAAAAAAAAAAAACCAAACACGAGATTTTGATGAATTTCAACGTTCCATGACTCCCGAATACAAAAATGTTATTTTTGATTTCTCGGCTGTCCTTCCGCCTGTACCTTGGACTAGAGCCTAAACTATTTTACCAATCAGGTTAAACCTTGGTAGCTAGAGTCTTCATAGGTTACCCCGAGGGATTTTTGGAATTGGATATCCAACCCTAAAATTAAGGGTAATATACTGAAGGGAAAAATTATAAAGAATATATCATCTTAAAATCGGCTCTAAGGATTTTGATTAAATTTCATTTCCAAGCATATATAAATATTATATAAAAAATACCTTCATTTTTTTCGGCAAAACGATATTAAGGGTTTTGGTGTGATGCATACATTCTCATATTTTATTACTTCTTCGAAACTATTTGAAATATTAAACTATTTGTCATTACAAATAAGTAGATCTATCATAATACAAATATTTTATTTAAAACATATTTTTATAAAACATATCATTTTAGCTAAACGCAAATATATATTTTTCTTAACTTTTCACATATTAAGGTCAAGTATTGCGACCGTAAGAAATAAATCTAACCTGAGCTGTTGATGGAATTAGACGTTTCGTGACCTACCCCTCCCCCAAAATCCTATAAAGTGGTTTATGCAATGCCTTCTGTCTGTGTGCCTGTTTAACCCTAAAATCAAGAGTATTTTAATAAAGGGCAAAAAGAAAAAAAAAATTCTCAAACTGGCTCTAATGATTTTGATTAAAACTCGTATCCAGGTGTTGATTAAGATTATTTTAATAATCCTATGAAAATGACTTTTAGGAAACTCTACATTGGTGGAACTTTCTTATCTCTGCAATTATATGAGATACTAAATAACTTATCATTGTTAAATTGTAGTACTATTAAAAATAATAAAACTTTTATTTGAAATATATATTTATAATACCAATAGCTTCGGAGATATTGGCAAATATATTAAATTAATTCTTTGAGCTTTGTTTGTACAGATATACTACTTAAGTTTTAATGCAATTATATAGTGTAGTTATATAAGTAAGACTCCCAAAAAGTTTGTTATTTTTTATTTAGCCTTTCACGGGGAATGCTTGTACAGCAATGTCTATTATTTTAGAATCAATAGTCAATATTTGCTTTCTTTATTGGTCTAAATTTATAAATGATGAATTTAATAAAAATAGATATCCATAAGATGTGCAAACCCAAACAAAATGTTTAAAATTTTGACCGGAAGTTGAATACTAAGTATTGACCCTTGTGGATCTGACATTGATCTATTTTTTTT
>JBCFYV010000100.1:14368610-14477056 GCA_039000515.1 Timema cristinae
TAATTAATATAAGTTCTTGTAAGAGAGGAAATTATAATATCTAGGTAGTATATTTATATTCTGGCTGTGTTTTCATATTGGGAAGGGTGCAAGCCGCTATTACTCTAGGCTGTTCGTTTATTATTAAATATTTTACCAGGTACTTCACGTCTCATAGAAAATTTTGGATGTAAAAAGTAGGACATGTTAAAAACTCATAAATTGCCTTATGGTGGGAACTTAAAAAAAAACCTTTAATTTTGGTTTTCTCTACTACGTATTTATTTTAAACCATTTCATCACAAGTTACGATTTGGAAATAACATTAGTAAAATAAAATAATAGTAATAACTATTACAACAATTATGTTCATCATTAAAATATGATTCAGGTTAAAGTAACTACGCATTTCGCCTACCAATTAGATTATATATAAATCTGCGAAACATTAAAATAAGAGGTAATTAGAAAAAACCATCAGTCTTTCAGTTTTTTTAGAGGGTACTTTGAACGACTTACATAAACTTCTCTTTTAATTTTTTTTTTTGTTCATGTCCTATCTTTTCGAATCAGAGTCCCTTTATTACAATATTATGCACGAGCTTTCTAGCTTGATTTGAGATATGTATAAGCCTTTGAGATCAATTATATTTAATATATTATTTATCCTTTCATTTGCGTCTGTCACTAATCATTTGTAAGAATAAAATTCTTATTTATATTGTGTTTTTCTTTCTTTTCTAATAGTTTTTATTTTTGTATTGCCTCATAAGATCCCTGCAATTTCTTTTCAAGACGTTCCTTTTTGCTTAAAACTCTTAATTTTTAGATATTGAATTGCTCTTTATTTTTTTGCTCTTGTTTATTCCGTTGAGGCTCAAGTTTCTTATCTTCTTTTAGTCCAGCCAAGATAGAATTATGGACACCATGTTTCTTCGTAATGAAATATTTCGTGATTGGTAATTTTGGCACTGTTATTTGTATTGCTTAAGGCCATCTTTGATAGAATGCATGATACTTAAGAATGCATCAAAGGGACAGGTGCTTTTATCAGTTTGATGTTTGTGAAAATCTTCGTTAAAATCAAAATTTCTATTTGGTAACACAAGCATAGATTGAAAGCCCTGTCAGCTCAGGACACTTAGGATGATTGAAATAATCCATCACATGGAAGATCTTTCCCCAGTAGTGATCAATTCTCTTTGCCACTACTCCTTGTTCCCTTAGGGTTGCAATTCCAAATACCTGAATTTCTTCACACTGAAGTACTCTCGATTCATCTCCCATAGATTCAACAATTCTAGATGGTAGAAGAGAAACGGCACATTCTAGGAGCTTAAACGTATAACAGTCCAAGTTTAACATATATTTTCATAACAAAGGCGCCCATTTTCTTTAATATCACATTATGTTACGGCAGCTTTTTCATCACATGTCTTGATTATGTGTGGTAGAACTTTCACGTGGCATCAAGCAGTGTTTCCTGTACTCTCAAATCCAACTTAGTCAATGATATTTTTATTCTATATCAATTTCAAAATAATCATTACTTTACTTAGGAAATGGAATTGTAAATAAATTACATAATTTAAATTTGGCCACTATCTCCTTCAAAGTAGTCCTCTTGTGCAGCAATACACCGATCCCAGCGCTTTTTGATTTTTGGATAGCTCCCAGAAAGTCCTTGTCTTGAAGCTTGCACAACACCACCTGCGATTAACGCTTGGCCTCATTCACGGTGTAAAACCTGTGACTCTTGAGCTTTAACTTAAACTTCAGGAAGAGGAAGAAGTTATAGGGACCAAATCCGGTGAGTATAGGATTGAGAAGTGATTATCTTGGTATTCCGCCTGATAGACCCCCGTGTTTTCATCGTTGTGTGTGAAGGTGGGGTGTTATATAAGAGCATCCAATAGCCTGCATGCCACAGTTCTTGTCTTTCCCATGAATATTCTCCGACAGTAGAAATTGACGTTGACATTCTGAAAGACAAATTCATAGCACACAATTCTTTGGATGTCCAAGGAAAAGATGAGCACTTACTTGGTCAAGCTCCTGACCTACCTCGCCTTCTTCGGTCTTGGAGATCTGAGACTCTTCCACCAGGAAGACTGTTGTTTATTCTCTAGCTCGTAATCCTAGATCCAACTTTCGTTTCCAGTGGTGATCTTTAACATGAAGGTCCATCCAAGGTATGTTGACGGAGTTCCTGAGAGAACTCGACACGTTACTTGTTCTGTTCGGGTGTCAGAAGCCTGGGTACACACTTGGGGGCAATAAATTTCATGTTAAAAGTGGACGTGAGTATTGCCTTCACTGATACGCATGATAAATTGATGATGTTAGAATTGTCTTTAATGATCATCCGGGGATCCTCACGTACCAGTTTCGAAACTATATTTACAATTTCAGGTTTGAGCTCGTGAAAGTTCACCTTGACCTTTCTTCATCTTTCGGTGACATTATGCCACTTCTAAAGCAGGAGTACCACTCATAAAACACCGGGTGTTCGTAGATTCATTGCCATAAACTGTCTGCATCATTTGGAAGGTTTCTATTTCAGATTTTCTGAGTAGGACACAAAATTTAATGTTCGCACTCTGCTCATGTTTACTTCCATAGTAAAATCTCAAGTGCACCTATGCATGTCGTCAAATAAACGTGTGCAATAAAGCCATTGATCTACACAGAACGATGCCATCTGTCGTATCGACCGATGATGGTCACAGTTCACAACACCAGTGCAAGTATACCCATGCAGCGCTCTGTTTTCTTTTGTACAGAACCAGTCTTGAAACCTTTTGATAACCCCTCGTATTTAGAAATATAAGTAACTAATATAAGTAACTTTGTTATTGCTTTGCTATTTAATCCATAAGTAACTGAAATTCATATATATGTATATATTTGTGTTTCCAAACTTCAAGCTTCAAAAAAAGGCCAATCAATATCTTCAGTTAAAGACACAAATATTCACGAAGAAAATGGATTAAAAAGTCCTCAGACTGAATAGGGTTCATAAATATCTCAAACATTCTACTCAAAGCTAAAAGGAAGTCCATTCGTGTGATTGTTGAAAGTGGTGTTTTCAAACACATTGAAAACTCTTCTGTATCTTGCATTGTTTTGTATGGTTTTGTTCATTTTTCGGGATATCTTTAAGGAAATATTATTAGAGAACAATTAATTGGTTTTTGATTCACCCAATTGCTTAAGCCAATGTAAGCCAAATGCATTCAACATGCTTCAAAGACGCTAACTGAAAGATGTTATGTTATTATGTAGATTTTGGAATTCTTCCATTCTTCTTAGTGAAATAAAAAAAGTAGCTTAAAAACTAGGTCCAATACTTCCTCTTTAAACGTTGTTCCTTTCCCAATTCCATAGTGGACAGCATGCATAGTATATGTCTATACATATGCTTATAGATCTGGGTTTTGCTTCAGTAACTTTACGAAAAACTGTTGTGTTTTGCATTAGGCCTATTAATTCCGAATGCTATCAGATTTTTCGTGGAAAGCTTATCAACATTTATTGATTTCATTATTTTATCTTAAATGTCTTTACCTGTTTCTCGTTCCGTATTTTAGGAACCCAGATGTTTAACACACACGTTTTCTTATGTGACCAATATATTATCTTAAGGCCCTGGTGTTTTTTGATCTGTTTGTTTGTTAGTACATTATAAGAGATTGAAAATAGTGTGATATCAAATAACACCTAATGAACGTGTGAACCCTTTGATTCAGAAATGAGGTGAGATGCTTTAGAAGGTCCACAAGAAAACTGAGACGTTACTATGTGGCCTAGAATCATTGCAATGATAAAGCATTCCTTCCATTAGAAGAAGAATTGTGAGATAATTATCCCTTCACATCCTTTTCAGCTCAAAAAAGTTTTGCTTTTGTTTTTCTTGAAAAAAGTGAAAGTATAAACTGTGATTAGGAATAAGTAAAACCACAAGTCTGATTTATTATTATATTCGATGAAGTTTCTGGTCTACCACTTGGATACAATTTTCCAGTTGTAGCATGTCAATCAGACAAATTGGACAGCTACAATTAATTATCAATATTTTAATAATTTACGAAAGAAAGAAACAATATTAACATATTTAAAAAATAATCTACCTAAAAGTTCATTTTCTCTGACTAGATGCAGTCAAATAAAATTACGTATCTCCCTAAATTGAAACACGTGGGTGTTCAAAAATATTTCCTTTTGATAAATACTGTAGCAGATATCAAAGAAGAGGATTAATATTATCATATTTATGAATAAAATACTTTAACGCATGTTCTCTGCCATTGGATGATGTCGGAAAGATTTACACACACTTGCAATGCTGTCTACAAGAAAATATAGTAAAGTACATCTATATCAAAGATTCTCATTAAAATAATAGCTGAGCCTAAATAATATAATCATACGATATATTTAAATAAAAGATGCCTTAGTATCTTCTTACCATTTCAAGATGTTCTTGGATTTATTTGCCACGTGCGGGAAAAGAAAAATTATTCAATGATGGCTGCCACACGTATTATCACAACTACATCTGATAAAGGAAAGAAGAGTGTATTGAGATCGACACACTGACCCAATCCGCGTCTGAGAAGATTAGCGGCAATCCAAGAAACCATGTTTCCCCATTTCCCTGCAAGCGGCAGTCCCTGGTTCACTTCTCTTTCCCCCCCTCCCCCCGCCTTCTTCCATCTTTCTCCTTTTCTATATTCCTGAGTTTATCACCCTTTTTTTCCTTTGTTCCGTTCGTATCAGATTTGGGACTATATATAGGGCTGCTCTCAGGTTCACATTTTACCCGTTTTACTACAACCCAGCGTCGAAGGAGGAATTTCTGCACCGTCAGGCAACGAAGAAAACGACGACCATGAATTATTGGCCATCAGATCCACCGCTGCCTTGGCCAGGACGACGTACTTGGAGCACTTAAGTATCCTGGAAAACGTCGTCAAGTCCCTATGACTTAGAGTCTAGTTTTTGTTTAAAAAAACTAGACAATGTTTATCTATACATTTTTATATGTTCTGTCGAAGCCGATTTTTGTTTGTTTAATATTATGTCGAATGGACAGTTAATTCATTTCAAGTCTTGTAGACTTCAAGATGGAAATGTTTCAGTTAATTGGTTAAATATCCTGTCCTGCAATCTGAAGGACAAGTCCTTTTTGATTAAGTATATCAGTCCTAGTTACTATTTTTCCCTGTGTCTTTATGATATTGTCTTTACATTATGAGCCTTTGGCTTAGAAAGTAGTAATGTCTTGATTATATACTTGCTTACTTCCACAAGTTCCATTAATTTATTTCGAGCCAATGTTTCTCATGACGTCGTGCACGTCATGTGCATCTGTTTAATACTTGGATGGCTACAACCAGTCTGTCTGTCTTGTTTTCCATATCATAGTTGGGTTAATGGAAATCTATATTTTGAGTCAGTCAAATAGTCATGATTCACGTGCAGTATTAGCTTCGGTGGGAAAACCATGGAACTGCACTAAAGTCATAGTGGGGTCCGCGCAAATAATAACTTTTTCTTTGCCAGTTGTTTGGCTCCTATTGTTTTTGTGTTGGTCTTAGTGCAATTGCTATTATAATTGTACGTACTATTGAATGCTCTGGCAGTACCGAAAGGGAAAGTGACCAGCCATAGTACTAGATTTTAACACCTGTTTATTAGCCATTGACCGCAGTTATCAACAGATCTTTCTGTTGTTTATCATTATCCGAAATGTTTAAAGGATATTATCTTAAAACCCAATCAAGCAAACTGATCAAAATTCATATTTATACCTTGTTCAATACCTTTTGTTAATAACTGTTTAGTTGTTTTCTCCTTTAGAAAACTTCGACCTGTAGCCTGGCGCCTGCACAGTCCTTGTAGCTACAGTCTAATCTTCACATTTCACAAAGTCTTATTGTTTGCATCAAGCTTCAAACGTATAACCTTTAATATTATTGTAATTCTTAATTTTTGTTATTTCTGTTTTATTTAATAAATATATTTATTGTTACTAATTAATCTTGTTCAATTTAAATTTCTACCTGTTTTATCACGTCATCTAATTAGCCCAGTAGGGATATTAGGTTACACAGTTGATGACAGCAACGTGGCTGTAAGCGCTTGCATGACCAGCTCAACGATTATCAAATTGGATATGTTTTACTATAAAATTGACAGAACACTTAGTATTTTAAATTTTTATGATCTTCATACCATTATTACTCTAAATATCCTTTGCAATTGTTATGTTTAAGCCAGCCATGATAAAAATATTAGGGTTGATACGGCATATTGCTTACGATTCAGTTATATGTAATGTACTAAATTGACCTAAAGATGTTTAGGTAACATATTAGAATCAACACTCACTCAACTGGAATTTAAAAATACTATCTAAACACGAGTTTTACAAAGTTTGAATTTCAAAGAGTTTCAGGTCAGGTATTTTTGCGTGGCAGAATACTAATAAACCTTTTAATAGCTATTTCATGTGCTAAAACAAACATTTTCTTCTTTTGGAAACCAAAAGTAGGAGTTTTTCCTTAAAAGTAGTATTTTTCTTACTTTCCTACTGAAGAATAGGAAAAGTAGGAAAATTAAATAATATTATCCCTAGTATATCTTTGTTGTGGATGAGGATAAGAAATAATCTAGCTACCACTATTGTCTAGACGACAAAGGCTTTGCCACAACCAAATGTAAATATCTGGAATATATATGAGTCTATAAAAATCCTACCGAATGGTGGTACTATAGTTAAAAAAAGAATTGAAAGATTTACTTGAAATATGATATAATAATCTAATAAAACCAATGGGTATATCAAAACGGTTTGACACATGTCGCTTTCTCAAAGCGACTAGAAAATTTAGTTCAAACATCAATTTTATATGAAATTGAAATTAGAAAAATCCTTTACGAATATATCTAACCGATAAATGCGCTAAAACGAAAAATAAAAATATTTTCTATAATTTTCTTTAAATTTTAACTTTGTAAAATCTGCACCAAATAAATAATTAAAGCAAACATCTACCTACAATTTACAAACTCTCTACAAAACATATTATTAAACAAGTCACAAGTCAGGAATTGCAAGATAAAAATAAAAATCACGAGTTTTTCTTATGAAGAAGATTTGTATCAGGAGGAATATTCCTTAATCCAGTTGACCATTGCTATGTTAGGTTATGCTTTTTATTAATTTAAACAATACAATTATTTAGATAATAAATGGCAGGTAGTTATCTGTTTGTTTTAGTTATTAATTTATCACGGACTTAAAAATGAAAGTTTAAAGAATATTATAAAAAGTATTATTTCTAAGTTTAGGGTGTTTTATTAACTTGGTTTGATTTTTTGTAAAGAAATGTTGTCTAAAGAAATTTGTCTTATATTTAAAATATGCAGGGTGTGAAAAGGCCAATTTTTAAATGTGAAGTGAATTCGAAGCTAAGTGTAAAATATAGAAAGAAAAGCCAGAGTTGAAGTCTAAATAGTAGTTTTGTTGAAAAACTTATAAATTAAAAACGCACTTATAAATTTGTCATAAATAATTCAAAAGAGATAGAATATCAAAGAATAAACAGTGGTGGCAAGCAAGGACTTCAGCGCAACTATAAGATTTATATATGTTAATAGCTCACCCGACAGACGTCATTCTGTCAAAAGCTATTGGACTGTGGCAGTACCACAAACTTATTTTTTCTGGTCAAGTTCTGGTGATGGCGTCGCTTATAAAGTGCACATGTCGTGATGACATCTTTAATTTTCAGTAATGGTCACCAGAACAGTTAAGTTTATGATACTATACAGTCACAAATGTGTAATTAAACAAAAAATTGAATATAAACGTATTTCAGAGTGATCACTTTATTTATTTACTATCAAATAGTTACCGTGGAATAAACAATAAATTTGCATAATGTGAATTTACTTTTCTATGTATTTTTAATGTCATAATCATAAACAACAACTACTTACAAAATTCAGTTTTCTATTTCGTACACTGCAATACTTTAATAATATTGTGTTAAATGATATTTTATTTAAAGCTTTATGGTACACGATATATTTTTTTTATTACCTGGCGCGTAAACAAACAAAGCTGATGGTTTTCCAACACGGAAAGGCAACATACAATTGGCCATGCGAGAAATGGGTTTTCAAGATTAATGCCACAAACACTCAATGACTGACCCTGGGATTTATTTATGGTCATAGCGAAAGCAAGCCGCACTGGAAACTCAGTCGTTTAAATTCAAATGGTATGTCAGTCGGAATCATTGGGATTCGTGTATCAAAACGTCTTCTCCTTTATACTTTCCCTTTACAGTGGTTGCTTCGATCACGTTGTTCAGTAATTTTTTCACCGCTAGCCGTGTGCCGTTACAAAGACGTGGTTGGTTGATATCTCGCAACTTTATGATCACCGATCCTACCTTTAATTGAAGATTGTGAGGCGGCAATTATGGCAAATCCAGCTAGTTCAAAAATTCGGGTGGATAGTTGACGACATCATCTTAGTTAGTAGCGGAATCAACTGATTTCTATGCCCTCAATTCACCGGCAATTTCATTTTGAATTTTGAAATTTAATTCATTTACATCCATGTTTTTGGGAACCAATATAGCTCGTTCACTCAACCAAATATGATCTCTGTGATTTGGAGCAACGTTTTGGAACACCTTTTGAATGATTTCTGTTTTTGAAATTAATAAACTGAAAAAATTGTCAGGAAAGGTAACGCAGCCAGTGAAAGAGTCTAAAGCGAAGTTGCTATTACCTATGTCAATGAGTTTTTTTGAAAATATTTTTCCAGATCGATCATTTTGCAACTCGACACGCATATTCTTGTTTAAATTTAGTATTTTTACGTGTTTCCACAAAACGGAGAACTTTAAACATGCCTTAAGTTCATCAGCTGGCGTTGACCATGGAATCACTGGCAATGTTTGACGAAAATCTTCTGCTAACAAAATCATCGCACCACCAAATCATTTTGATTGTTCCGCAGATCTTGCATGGTTTGGTCTAATGCCTCCAAATACTTTTTATGTGCCATCGTGCATTCATCCCACACTATCAATTTACATTGCTGCAAAATCTTTGCCATTGCAGAGTTCTTCGAAATGTTTCAGATCGAGTTTCGTTGCGTTGCATATTCAACGGCAATTTTAGCGCTGAATGGGCTGTTCGACTGCCTTCCAACAATGTAGCTACAATGCCTGATGAAGCAAGTGCGAGTGCAATTTCATTGTGTGAGCGAATTGTTGCTAAAATCAAAGAAATCAAAAAAGTTTTTCCTGTACCACCGGGAGCGTCCAAGAAGTAAAGCCCTCCAGTTCCATGATGTACAACTTCCATAAGAGTATCAAATACATACTTTTGTTGTTGGTTCAACAGCGGAAGATTTATTCGGACTGATTCTCTTAATGCATCGAGATCGTACATTTTTTCTCGTTGAAACTCTTGATTAAAAGCGTCGTGCATCGGGTGATTGGGCGCAGCCATGCCTAATTGAGATAATAGTTTGTTTGACATAATCAAGCACATGTCCTCAATTTATATTAACGCCTCGTTGTACATTTCTTCACTGACTTGTAAATTTGGATTTTCTGCTCTAATGCGCATTTGATGCAAGATATCGTCACACATGTCATTATTGTATTTGATGCATAAATCAATTGGTTTTGATGGGAAGCATGTTGATATAATTATAGAAAACAATGTTCGTATTTGATGATCTTGTGAATAAATTATAGCACCATTGAGAGTTTGATCCCAATGAGCGTCATTTTCAAACAGTTGCAAACGTTGAAGGCTTCTCTTTCTCTGTAAGAGCCACAAATTCACCATTAACAGTTCGTAGCTGTTGGAATGATGTTGGGCCTCAAACATTGACTAATAGCAATCGCATATAAAAACACTCATCGTTGCTTGGATGGACTGAATAAATTCGACCTATAAACGAAACAATAAGTAAATTGTCGATTGAGAATCGAAGATTAAACACAACCAAGAAAATAACACACACAAATTGAGAATCTACTGAAAAACTCAAAGTCAAATTGTATATCGTAGAAAGAGAAAGTGTCAAACCTATGGATGCATTTAAGTAGTTTGTATTAATTTTAAGGTTACGTTCATAAAGAGAAAGTGTCAAATATATGGATGCATTCAAAGTTACTAATTAAATTTCAAATTTTTTTACCATATATTATGGTTTGGTACTCTTTTGTTTTATTTGAATAAAACGAAACCGTAAGTAAATGAATTGAAAGTCGATTTTAAGGTGTCCTAGATCGATTCACTTAATCGATTCATTGCTCAAATCGATCTTCAAGACCCAAAAAAATCGATTCTTCGATTAATCTATCTCAGTTCGCCATCTTTAGAATATACAGCTAGGAACAGTTTGAATGGGAAAAAGAAAAATGTGGTTTTCACGTTTTTCAGTGCAATTTTTGCAATTTTTCTCTTCATAAGAACCTTTCTCTGACTTCAACAAATATTAGAGAAAAAAAAATTAGCCGAATTGGTCCAGCCGTTCTCGAGTTTTGCGGTTAGCAACACATTTAGCCATTCATTTTTATTTATAAGATTATTCAATGGTGCTACATGTTGGCGATATTGACTATAATATATTTACATTCTTACCAGTGTTTTATCCACGCCTACGTTATGGATCTTGTTATTTTAACTAATAATCCATGTTAAAATACTGTTTAGTAGGGGTTCTAAAATTACCATCTTCTAATATGTAATTATTAGTGAATGTATCAACTCAGTTAAGAGTTTATTTAAGTATTATCCTTCCTTCGAAATTTATCGAAGATGTGAAAGTTATTATAGGTGCTGAAGTCGTAGTCAAAGTGAAGGAGTTTTGACCTTTGACTTCAACCTTTTGAAGATTAACACATGTTAAAAAATATGGGTAAGCGCACAATAAACGCTGCCCGTATGAAAGAAAATCCATTCACAAGAAATGTGATACGCGAGAAACCTACGTATTGATAAAAATAGGAAAAATAAAGTTTATAAAGGACGTGAAGAGACTCATATCCAGCGTGAGATAAGGCTCTCTAGAATGCGGGAATATGTTAAATTCAAGTTAGCTCAAGATAAGGTGTAACGAAAAAGATCAGCCCAATTTTATACACGAGCGTCTATCAAATGAAAATCCCACGAAATTTCATACAACTCTAATTGATTCACAAACGTCTATCAATTGAGACTGCTGAGCAACGATCACAGCACCTCTAATTGATTCACAAACGTCTATCAATTGAGACTGCTGAGCAACGATCACAGCACCTCTCATTGATTCACAAACGTCTATCAATTGAGATTACTGAGCAAAGATCACAGCATCACTCATTGATTCACAAATGTCTATCAATTGAGACTGCTGAGCAACGATCACAGCACTTCTCATTGATTCACAAACGTCTATCAATTGAGATTACTGAGCAAAGATCACAGCTTCTCTCATTGATTCACAAACGTCTATCAATTGAGACTGCTGAGCAACGATCACAGTACCTCTCATTGATTCACAAACGTCTATCAATTGAGATTACTGAGCAAAGATCTCAGCATCTCTCATTGATTCACAAACGTCTATCAATTGAGACTGCTGAGCAACGATCACAGCACCTCTCATTGATTCACAAACGTCTATCAATTGAGACTGCTGGGAAAATATCACAGCACCTCTCATTAATTCACAAACGTCTATCAATTGAAACTGCTGAGCAACGATCACAGTACCTCTCATTGATTCACAAACGTCTATCAATTGAGACTGCTGGGAAAAGATCACAGCACCTCTCATTAATTCACAAACGTCTATCAATTGAGACTGCTGAGCAACGATCACAGTACCTCTCATTGATTCACAAACGTCTATCAATTGAGACTGCTGAGAAACGATCACAGCACCTCTCATTGATTCACAAGCATTTATCAATTGAGACAACTGAGCAATGATTACAGTGCCTCATATTGATTCACAAGCACCTATCAATTGAGACAACAGGGCAATGATCACAGTGCCTCAGTTTAATTCATGAGATATTATAAAGCGTGAGTGTAGAACAGTGTTTGCACCGATTGACCGTTTCGTGGAACAGTAACTGCCAGAGACTACATAACAGCTGACAAAAGAAAAAGTCGTTTGCATACTTGGCATCAATTGTTTCGTAGCTGCGAGAATTTTTTATCTGAAGACGTCTTAAAATCAGCAATTAATCAGTTTGCGGATGTACCTTGTAGAAAATGTAACAATGTTTCAGACTTACAACAGCGATTTACTTTAAGTACAAACATTTGGTCTTCGATTATACCTTTAACAAAAGTTTTTATTGGATGACAATTCACTCACTGAAAATATTTTTAAGATCATAATGACATCAAACTTCAAACTGATGTAAGGTTTTATATCTTAAATCTATAAGAGAGGACAAAAATATATCCAATAGTTGTTTTATGTAGACGATGGAATATTTTCATTTTTTTTCTCGTTTCCATTTAAGTTATCTAGAAGAAACTTATATTTAAACACCGGAGGAGCTTGCACAACTAAATAAATATAATCATTAAAATCAGTGATTCTGGTAAAAAAAAGTTGTGCCTGTACATACTCGTCAAGTTGAGAAACTCCTTTTTTTAGGTTGGTTAAAAAATAGAGATCAAATAATTTAAGCCAAAATATAATTTAGAAAAGGAAAGTACAAGCCATAATTGCTCAATGACTACTGACTCAGAAGTGGTGTTTGTTTAAGTCGTAGAGATAGTATTAAAGTAGACTCTTCTCGTGTTAGGCCTCACTTTATATACGGCAAGTTGACGAAAGACGGTATATCCAGGAACATAAAGGGGTATGGAGTGTGATCCCAATGGAACCCTTTAGTCAACGCACGCGCCACTGATGGCCCAGACAAGTGCTAGCAAGCGTCGTCTTGAACTTCCGGACGTAGTCTTCTGTAGAATGACTCAACGGCTAACTTTACTGAGGATAGCAAAAATAAATGGGAATTAAAGAATAAGGTAAGTTGTTGATTTTTATTCGACAAAGGGATATGTTTTACCGTAAAAAAGATTATTGACATACCCATTTATCAGCATTTAAGGAGGTTGTGATTTAATATAGCATGCTAGGCCTAAAACATAAGTAAACATTACGTTAATTGTTCTTTAGATCATGTTCCTATTCTATTTATAGGGAACTAACTCACTTCACTGATACATTACCCGTGACCTAAATCATGTTATTCTATCTAAAATAAAAAACTGATAGTCCACCTTCTGATACATTGTTTGTTCTTCCTTTCACGTTAACAATCTCCATCTTACTCGAGGTACTCCTAGACCCTCAGTGTCAGATAACGTGCGGTCATCTATCCGGTGATTTGATGAATAGCCAACAAATCTATCGATCTGTCTCTCAACGATAATAGAGCTGTAGATTTTGTCCTGTTCTCTCGCCAGAGTGCAGGAGAGGGAGGCTAGTGGTCACAATACGTGTACTGCGGTCATGTGCTCTACCTAAATCAAGCCACATTGCCGTCATACATCATACACATTACAACGATACTTCCCTCTCTACAAGGGGTGGAGGCACGTCATGATATAGTTGAAAATGGTAAATGTTTGTAATTTTTGAAACAAATTTTGCTAACAGCCTAAAAAGTTGAAATAAAGAGATTAGTAACTTATGATTGTATTTTTTTAAATATAAAATTGTAGTAGCTCTATATAATAATTGTGAATGTATTTATTATGTTTCCAATACCGGTAATTATTAACAATTATAATTTTATGTTTAATGCAAACCAGCAAAAGTAGCATAACCTAATAATATTTTAGAAAAAGTTAAAACCTAATTTAAGGGTTCTACTGAGATACGAGTTGTATTGATGGTATTCGAACTTATAAACTTTATATTAGGAGACAGAAACACCACAAATATAATTATTAATATAGATTAATAAATTTATGACTATAAATATAAATTTAAAACATAAGTTTAACCATATTTGGTTAGTAAAAATATTTTTAATTTTATATCAAGAAATATATTTAATAACATTGGTGATAACGTGGATTAAAGCAAAAGCCTATATACAATTATTTTGTTATGAAAACGAGGTGAGAGCTATAATACCTTCCTGGTGACCAAAGGCTGTTCTCTCTTTCTTCCATAATTCTCTAAACTCTATTATAATTAGTCCTACCTCATTGGTGTGGTTGATTAAAGATATCCTGGAAGGTTATAAAGACGCCATATAAGAGAAAAAAGGTAATTTTTAAGATAAAATTAATATATCTTTTTATTTATTAATATAAAACGAATTTCCTCAACAAATATGTATAACGAAAATACATTATGCTATTCATTATAGACTCTAACATTACATTACATTGTGTTACAATAGGACCCGCCCCATGCTGACATTAACTCATAGCTCTCAATAAATCATACTACCCGCTCCAATTATACTGACACTAATAGGATCCCTACAATGGTAATCTTCTCTATTGTAGTTCACATAGGTTAGTGCGAAATAATAAAACATTGCTGAACAATATAATTTCACTACATAATCCAATTCAATATAATTCAATTTTTCATGTACTTACCAATTGAATCTTCTAACACTAGTAACCACCAAGGCTGGCCTACACATAGCATCCTAAATTGATGAGTGGGTCGGGCGAGATACGATGTTCCTACAAGACGTAGTCCTCACACTCAGATTCTGCTAACGTGTAATGGGCCATCCAACATTGAAGACGACAAGAGAATAACTATTCACCTGCCCTCTGATGGTAGAAAGATGAACTACTTTCAAAACATCAGATGATTGAAGAAATAGGCTGGAAATCTGATGGAGCCGTATCAACAAGATGTGTACGTGACTTTTTGAAGCCAACATTGACGTCACCAAGCGTGTGTTAAGTTCTCCCACCTTCTTTCTATTGCGACGAAACCCCACTATATAATAGGCTGTGCATGTATGTCAAAATGGCTATCTTGATATCTACGACCAACGAAGGATCATTATCTTGGACCTGGACAATGGCAGGATAAACATTTGTATTGTATCGGAATCGTAACAATGGTGATTCGTTTATTGGACTCTGATCTACTTTCACCTTTTACTCATATTTTTTGTAGTATAAAAATTAATATTCTTTTTTCTAAATCTAAATATTTCTTACCTGATCATTCAATATAAAATGGGACTTTATATTTTGTATGTCACCACTTGGGCGCGCTAGAGTCTTTTGGAGAGTTCAATCATTTAGGTAGCCACAGTTATTATTATTATTATTATTATTATTATCACCACGTATTACTACCCATTCGGGTTATACGCACTTACGCTAATGTGTAATGGCAGGGTCATTGTAAGATGAAATGAAGGACCTACAGTTTAACGTGGAATCCTAACCACGGTGGAGGACTGGCATTCCCTACATTCACAAGATGTCACAGTTAGTAATTGTTTTGAAATCGAACGCGTTAAATGTAAAGTGTTTGAAATTGTGGATAATAGTATTTATATTTTGTAAACACCGAAGTGACATTTCTTAAATTTATTTGCATATTGAAAAATCGTAAAGTAATGTAACCATCATTATTAAATTTGTATTAATTATTAATTTAATTAACTTTTATATATTTAATAATATCTTTTCTAAGTTTGTTCTAAATGGGAAATTTACATTATTGTTTATTAAAGGAAATACTGTTTAATTTCCTAATTCTGAGTCTGGATCTGATAGTCCCGGGGAGTTTGACTAAAGTCTGTTAGCCAAACTCTCACGTTATGTAAATTCTCTTATATAAGATTTACTGGTAACGTTAACGTAATTTGAAGCCTTTGTTCTTTGTATATTAAGACCCTTTTTGTAACAGTTTCAAGGTGCCCATTAGGCACTTATATAGAAGTTTTGTATCATCCTGACGGGTGATATTATTATTAATGTACTGTATTAAATTAAACCCGTAATGTTGTTCTGTCTCCTAACGACTAAACCATCAGAATATTGAATAGATTACAAATTTATAACTTGCTTGTAAATATATGCGCAACCTTAAAGATATAAAGTTATTGTCTATTAGTTTGATTTTCAACGTAACTATTTTGATATAATGAGACCATGTAAGGTTTTCTACTCTATTGTTATTGTTTTGAATAAACCGTTCATATTGTTGCTTTTAAATATTGATAGTAATTTCCCTCTTCACTTGTTCCTTATATTTCACCCACTCCCTTTTATTATTTGATGGTTGTAAATAAAAGGATTCAGAGGGGGTGTTACAAGACTACATAGAAAAAAGGACCTAGCTTTGGTTTTTAGGTTTTTTTATTGCATATATATAAATGAATAAACTTTGGTGATTAAATTACTTACTGTTTGCCACTGAGTGTTATTATAAAGTCTATCTAAAAGAAATATAGCAAGAACAAGCTTGAAGAACTATACTACGTATCTATGATATGACTGGTCAACAAAGATTTTGTCCCAGAGAAAATAAAGAGTGATCCAGAAGTAATTTTTTCTATTGATCCCAAAACTGGTATCATAAGTTTCCTAACAAATATGGCTCTAAATTTATTTCAATCAACTTTAAATTTACACAGTGCATAAGGAAACTCTTTCTTGACTGGAATGGCTAACAATCACAGTTAAAAGAACGATTCCCCCCCACCCCCTCTCCTCTTTCCCGCCTTATGTTAAACCCTTCAAACCTCTATTATCAGCCCCAAGATTTTCAAGACTATGTAATTGACCTGATTTGGGCAAGATGAATCAGATTTGTACTTGCTTACTGTGCAAGTCAGATCAGCACTCCTGGAAAGTTAGTGTTCAGAGTTTGATCTGTAAACATCTAATGCTGTGTGTTTCCTTATCATAAACTATTATCTACGAGTTCACCGTACATTTTATGGTGTTTGTGTAGCTCAGTATACATTTTATAGTGTTTATAATACCAAGTGGTACAATGCCTATAAATTGTGTCAAACATCCGGACTCTTTTTGCTACATTTGTGGTAAGGTAGCATTTAAAAATTGCAAACATGGTTTTTATCCACTCTATAAGAAGTGCTATAAACCTACTTTAGTTAAAAGTTGTTGACCAATTTTTTGTTGTGTCATTTTTGTCAAATTCCTCTCGAGTCGGTAAAAGGGTTCTCAGCACAGAAATTTTGCTGTTCCAATTATTTGGCGGAAACTAAAATAACATTCTACAAATTGTTACATGCACATGTGACATACACTAATTTACCATCTTCCATGAGGCCTGGACCTCATAGTGTACAATTGTTTTTACCAAAGCCTCCAGACCACACTAGGTGATGATAAACAAGAGTCTGTAGAGCATAGTTATGATAAACAAGAGTCTGTAGAGCATAGTGATGATAAACAAGAGTCTGTAGAGCATAGTGGTGATAAACAAGAGTCTGTAGAGCATAGTGATGATAAACAAGAGTCTGTATAGCATAGTGGTGATAAACAATAGTCTGTAGAGCATAGTGGTGATAAACAAGAGTCTGTAGAGCATAGTGATGATAAACAAGAGTCTGTAGCGCATAGTGATGATAAACAAGAGTCTGTAGAGCATAGTGGTGATAAACAAGAGTCTGTCGAGCATAGTGATGATAAACAAGAGTCTGTAGAGCATAGTGGTGATAAACAAGAGTCTGTAGAGCCTAGTGGTGATAAACAAGAGTCTGTAGAGCATAGTGATGATAAACAAGAGTCTGTAGAGCATAGTGGTGATAAACAAGAGTCTGTAGAGCATAGTGATGATAAACAAGAGTCTGTAGAACATAGTAGTGATAAACAAGAGTCTGTAGAGCATAGTGGTGATAAACAAGAGTCTGTAGAGCATAGTGATGATAAACAAGAGTCTGTAGAGCATAGTGATGATAAAGAGTCTGTAGAGCATAGTGATGATAAACAAGAGTCTGTAGAGCATAGTGGTGATAAACAAGAGTCTGTAGAGCATAGTGGTGATAAACAAGAGTCTGTAGCGCATAGTGATGATAAACAAGAGTCTGTAGAGCATAGTGGTGATAAACAAGAGTCTGTCGAGCATAGTGATGATAAACAAGAGTCTGTAGAGCATAGTGGTGATAAACAAGAGTCTGTAGAGCCTAGTGGTGATAAACAAGAGTCTGTAGAGCATAGTGATGATAAACAAGAGTCTGTAGAGCATAGTGGTGATAAACAAGAGTCTGTAGAGCATAGTGATGATAAACAAGAGTCTGTAGAGCATAGTGGTGATAAACAAGAGTCTGTAGAGCATAGTGGATATAACAAGAGTCTGTAGAGCATAGTGGTGATAAACAAGAGTCTGTAGAGCATAGTGATGATAAACAAGAGTCTGTAGCGCATAGTGATGATAAACAAGAGTCTGTAGAGCATAGTGATGATAATGATAATGATGTAAAAGTATATGTTTTTAGAGAAAGGTATAGTGACTTTAAGGATTTGTTTTTTTTAATGAAGAACTTGTTTATCTCAATCATGCTTATTCCGTTATGGTAGAACTTGGTCACGAGTAAGAAATGGAGAGGTATCTTTTATTTACTATAGATTCTTATAAAGTTAGCTTGAAAGCTGTGCTTCTTCACAATGGAAAATGTTTTCATTAGTGTTATTAACTAATGCTTCCGTAATGAATGAAACCTATGTGAGCATGAAACTCTTACTGGAAAAAATCAATTATGAAGAATAAAAATGGAATGTATTGGGTGAATTAAAAAGTCAATGCTCTATCGCTTGGTCTTCAAATTGGTTTTACAAAGTACCTTTATTTTCCTTGTGAGTGAATAGCAAAGAATGTATCATTCATTAAATCCAGAAACAGTGACCAAAGTGAACGTCACTAAGATCAGGAATTAGGAATGTTGTCAATACACCACTTGTTGAACCGACAAACGTATATCCACCTCCACTACATTATTTTTGATCTTATAAGGAGATTTGTTAAAGCAATGGATTGAAGTGGACCTGAATTTATATACTTAAGAAAAAATCATTAAGGACAAGTGATGAAAAGATCAAAGAGGGAATCTTTATAGGGCCTTAAATAAGAGAACTGATTAAAGATTAGAGCCTTAATGGTCAGTTTGACGAAGATGAAAATTTTGTATGGAAGTCTTCCAAGGGTATTTTCCTGAATATGTTTGGAAACATAAAATACACTACACAATTTTAAAATATCATAAGACCTTGGGATGTAACTTGTTTTTGAAAGTATATTTATTAGATTCACACCTGGATTTATTCCTAGAAAACATTGGAGCAATCATGGTAAACGATTCCACCAAGATATTCTGGCATGGAAAACCAGTATCAGGGCAAGTGTAGTCCAAG
The DNA here is from genome assembly GCA_039000515.1 of Timema cristinae. Taxonomy (NCBI): domain Eukaryota; kingdom Metazoa; phylum Arthropoda; class Insecta; order Phasmatodea; family Timematidae; genus Timema; species Timema cristinae. Next base: position 14,388,012 of record JBCFYV010000100.1, read on the forward strand.
TATTTTTGCTGACTATAGTTGGATACATAGGAGGGATGTTGATGAGGCAAAATACATAGGTAAATCCTACACTTCCACCTTTTAGGTAAGATAATCCTTTACTATGTATGATTTTGAATCTATTGAAAATGGATATGTAGACACTGTAATTGAGTCTGGAACCTTTGGCTCAGCGTACTAATGGTCTTCCAATGATCTCCGACGCTATAATAATTAATTAATTCCCCAAATTTCACTTTTCATACATATTTAATTTGTAAAGCACTGTTTTCTTTCATGTATTGTAAATGAACATCATATTGTAAAGTATATGTGGGTGTCACTCGAAATCCTTAAGTGATAGAGACATTCTAAAAAGATATTTGAATTCAGCACAAAAAATAATATCATAATCACCCATTTTCATTTTTGGAACAGAATTTTGTTTATCAGTGTGATTATTATCAAATTATAGACATGCTAATAGTTGGTATTTCATAGATAGTGTAACGTAGGGTGCACGTAACCTGGGAGGGTCACAGGCCGTTCACACGTGAAAGTGTGAACCACGAATTCTTTTAGAGATATTGGGTTAGGTTGCCGACCAAACACGAATAAAAATGCCCACGGAATATTCAAGGTTGTGATTATTAAAATTACCACTTACATACACACTCTAATTAACTGTATATCTAAATTAAGTATAACTAAACAAGTAAGTAAAACAAAAATAACCTTACACATGTCTGTAGCTTAATTAAACTAATAGAGCACAGATATATAAGTAAATTAAATAAGTAAATTAACAACTATAAAACACCTAATAACTATTCAAATATTTAAATACATTCACAATCATGTTAATTAAAAACAATTAGTCCACATTAACAATTAATGTCTACATCACCCGTGTACTTAGTCCAACACTTGTCCCGCATACGATACACTGCGATGACCCGCGATACACAAACACCGGTCCACACACTGGACACGCTGGTCCACACACTGGACACGCTGGTCCACACACTGGACACGCCGGTCCACACAATCTGGACACGCAGGTCCACACACTGGACATGCCGGTCCCCTCCCAGTCCCACTGGTTGAGAGCCAAGAACTGACTACTCTCTGCACGGCTATCGCTGAGCTTGTTTATATAGGGGTGGTGACAGCTAAGGCTCTGGAATCCTCCATTTCTAAAGTTAAGAGTCCAGAATAAAAAGAATCCCGACTCTTCCAGATGTGTCTCCGTCCTCCCCCCGCACCTCCCTGGCCACACTAATCCCCCCAGTCAAGTGAGAAGGTCACTACCTACCTGCTAGACAAGGAGGGAGACAGAGAGAACAAGGAGCGCAGCCAGGGTAAACAATGAGAGCACGCTGGTCCCACTGTTAAGCACTAATCTTGTTACAGTAGTTAGATATTGAAAGCATCTGCTATTCGTTTTGCTGTATACAATTCATAATATCAAAATTGTTTTATTATGATTCGAAACCAATTAAATGTGTTTCTTTTACAAATCCATTTTAAAATTAGATTAATCTTTACGTAGTCTTGAGGTATGAACAAATATAATGGGTTTCTATATCACAATGTGGTTATGTTACTATGTTAATATGTTATTATGTTGGAGCTCAAATGAACACAACATACTATATGTACTGTATGTAATTAAATTTGTCTAGAATTAGAACAAAGCTTATGAACGTATTCCAGCATTTGACCTACGTCAGAACTTGTGTATATTTTCATACTTACTCTAAATTCAGATTCTTCGTTTATAAACATGTTCTGAATCATTATTTAAAGATGACAACACTTTATTAAAGTCTTAAATTTTTTGTGCTTAAATAACTGATATGTTATTTACTTTAAACCAGGCCTCCACCGTGGTTCGGATTCCACGTTAAACTGTAGGTCCTCCATTTCATCTCATAATCACCCTATCATTACACATTAGCGTAATTGCGTATAACCCGAACGGTTAGTAAAACGTGGTGCTAATAATAATTTACTTTAAATTAACCACTAAAACCTTGAAAAAGACGTCACCAATCAATTTTAGCTTATCACGTATTAAAAGCCCTTGATGTTTCAAGTAAGCATACTGAGGACCAATAATATGAAATAGTAGCACTAAAACATGCGTGCAGTTGTGTGTGCACTTCATATAGACTATAGCTCACTTAAAATTAAATGTTATAGCTTTTACTAAAATGTGTTTTGAACTTGAATACAATCTTGTCTTTTTCAGATTAATTTCACTCTAAATAATATAGACTAACCTTTGTTAAAAGATAAAATATGCATACACTAATAAATGAAACAAGATATAAATACAGTTTATAAACGCATCTCTTCTGCAAATTACGTAAAACCTCCTAACTTTAGACATATACCACTGTTATAATACGCAATCACTACATTACAGCATACATCACAGATCTTTATGAATAACTTCTGGTTTCAGGAAAGAGAACATATCTAACCAACAAAGATGACAGTTTTCAGTTTGAATCTACCGTCGCAAAACTGAGCATGAACCAATGTCTATGAGAATATTCAGGGAAAGTTATACGTTTTATTGAGCAAAATTATAGTTATTTGTCACTAAAAGTAGAAAAAGTAATAGTTACAATATGTATGTGGAAGGTCCTGGCCCATGTATTCAAATAATGTTAAGTAAATAATTTTAAGAACTATGTCTTTTCAGGTATATTATTTTCACCGCAGTTTTAAAATGTATTTATATTTGGAGAATCTTTTCCTTGCCTTTGAAGATGAAATTTTTCCTTTTTTATCAAGTTAGATAGAAAATTATGAATACACTATTAAATAGTTCAGTATGTTGATATATTTTATTAAACATTGCTAACATTATTTAAAGACGACATTCTTCCAATAAATGACCAAATTAAAAAATAATACATTTTTAAAAGTAAATAACGTAGTATCCACATATTTAAGTCTTTACAAAATAACTCTTTAACTCCCTTATTAATTCTAATTTATTTTGTTTGGGACTCTACTTTTCATTCATAAATTTAAAGTTTATAGTTGTGAAATAACATCAATATGGAGTACACAAAATATTTTTTCAGATTTTATAAACAACGGAAATTAAAGCCTGGAACCATAGTAATTTTTATAAAGAGTTGAAAAATATCGATCTTAATTAATATAAATATGGGAGCTCATCAGCCGTGATTTTTTTTTAAACTGGATACTCTTTATAAATGGAAAAGTCTAGATCTAGAACCATATTTGGGGTATTTACTTGTAAACATTACCCATTATAATGGACCTGAAAAAGATAGGGTGTAACGAGGTGGACTAGATAGACCTAGCTCATGAGAGGAGTATGGAGAAATGAGGTGGACTAGATAGAACTATCTCAAGAGAGGAATAGCGAGAAACGAGGTGGACTAGATGGAACTAGCTCATGAGAGGAATATGAAGAAACGAGGTGGACTAGATATAACTAGCTCAAAAGAGGAGTATGGAAAAATGAGGTGTACTGGATAGACCTAGCTCATGAGAGGTGTATGGATAAATGAGGTTGACTAGATATAACTATCTCAAGAGAGGAATAGGGAGAAAAGAGGTGGACTAGATGGAACTAGCTCATGAGAGGAATATGGAGAAACGAAGTGGACTAGATAGAACTATATCAAGAGAGGAATAGGGAAACGATGTGGACTAGATGGAACTAGCTCATGAGAGGAATATGGAGAAACGAGGTGGACTAGATAGAACTAGCTCATGAGAGGAGTATGGAGAAATGAGGTGGACTAGATAGAACTAGCTCAAAAGAGGAGTATGGAGAAATGAGGTGTACTGGATAGACCTAGCTCATGAGAGGAGTATGGAGAAATGAGGTGGACTAGATAGAACTATCTCAAGAGAGGAATAGGGAGAAACGAGGTGGACTAGATGGAACTAGCTCATGAGAGGAGTATGGAGAAATGAGGTGGACTAGATAGAACTATCTCAAGAGAGGAATAGGGAGAAACGAGGTGGACTAGATGGAACTAGCTCATGAGAGGAATATGGAGAAACGAGGTTGACTAGATAGAACTAGCTCAAAAGAGGAGTATGGAGAAATGAGGTGTACTGGATAGACCTAGCTCAAGAGAGGAATAGGGATAAATGAGGTGTACTGGATAGATCTAGCTTAAGATAGGGTTAGGGTTAAATGGGGTTTATTGTATAGAACTACACTTAATTTCATAGTTGAGGGAGGGAACTGCAGGTATTATGGAGAAAAGATTTATCTTCGCTCTTTCTCTGTTACTGGTTGCACAAACTTCTAGCTTTCGTTTTTTGGGAATTGAGGTGGAAGGGATTACTTGGAAATCCCTCATTATAAACAATGTGACTTGGAGAGGTTGGGAGGTTCAATTGACAGGCAAACACATTTCCTCTCGGTGTACAACCTTTTCTAAAAACATTAACTATTTCCACAATAGTAGTTTTTTCAAGATTTACGTTACTGTGTTAATGAACATGTTTGTGATTGTATTTAAATATTTCAATAGTTATTAGGTGTTTTAGAGTTGTTAATTTACTTATTTAATTTACTTATATCTCTGTGCTCTATTAGTTTAATTAAGTTACAAACTTGTGTAAGGTTATTTTTATTTTACTTAGTTACTTGTTTAGTTATACTTAATTTAGATATACAGTTAATCAGAGTGTGTATGTAAGTGGTAATTTTAATAATCACAACCTTGAATATTCCGTGGGCGTTTTTATTCGTGTTTGGTCGGCAACCTACCCCAATGTCTCTAAAAGAACCCGTGGTTCACACTTTCACGTGTGAACGGCCTGTGACCCTCCCAGGTCACGTGCGGCCCCCACGTTACATTGGTGTCAGAAGTGGATATTGGTGGAGTGTCTGCTTGATGGCAGCGAGAAAAATGGCCGCGGATATTCAGGGATTAACAGCTCTTATTCAAGCCATGGCAGAACAGAGCAATAGCAAGCTGGACCAAATCGAGTCACAAACTACGTCAATGATCAACAAGATGGCGGAATGGTCGGCATCATTGAACAGGAAGAAGGCGGAACAGACGACATCATTGAACAGCATTAAAGAAGAACTTAAACCAGCCATATCAACAATAGGCAGCCAACTGAGTGCAGAGCGTTCCCAAGAGAGTCAGCTTACCTTCTTCAAACAGTGGACAGGGTCTGACGCTGTTGGTGATGACGCTGCTGTTGATAATGATGACGTTGTTGATGATGACGACGCTGTTGGCGATGACGACGCTGTTGGTGATGACGCCACTGTTGGTGATGACGCCGCTGTTGGTGATGACGACGCTGTTGATGATGACGATGCTGTTGGCGATGACAACGCTGTTGGTGATGACGCTGTTGGTGATGACGACACTGTTTGGGACTACGACGCCGTTGGTGACAATGAAACTGTTGGTGATGACGACGGTGTTGGTGGTGAAGCTATTGGTGACGACGCAATTGGTGACAACAATGTTGGCGATGATGATGATGATCCTTGTGACTATTATTCGCATAAAGATGATGACGTAGGTGATGAAGATGATCAGGTGAAGGTCAACATGACGGACGCTATAGACTGGAATGCCAAAGGAACGACAAGTGTGGACTTTGGTTGTTCCTTCATCTTGACCGATGTCTGAGTGACAAAGGACTTGATCTTGGCCAAAGACAGAGGAGGTACAGAGTGCAGAAAAGGGAAGTTACTAGGGATGACAGTCAAATAATGCTGTTGTTTGTAGTGGGATGTCCTGGACCACCTCTTAGCAGCAATTAAAAACGGGTCGAAAAAAATTGTGTGAATTCGTTTGTAAATTGACATATTGGTACAGCTATGGACATCGAGAAGGATAATGACCGGAACTAATGTGTAAAGACAAACCTGATGTTGAGTTTTAATCTAACATGGAATTAGATTTGGATGTGTTTAGTGCTAGTACCTTGATGATGACAGGAGTGCAAGAAAGTACTATGGGACATGAGAGAACGTGAAGTAGCGGGTTTTGGGAGTAACAATGGTGAACGATAGGAGCTTTTCAGCTGGAGATCTGGTTTGGCTACATAACCCACAGAAGAAGAAGGTCATATCACTGAAGCTACAGAGAAAATGGGAGGGCCCATATGAAGTAATTAACCGGATAAATGACGTGGTCATCCGTATACGACGAGGAGCAAGAGGGAAGATGAAGGTCGTGCACATCGATCGCCTTGCGGCATATTGGGAAGAAGAGTCCAGACTTTGAGATATCTGTTCGTGAAGAACAGACTTAAGGAGGGGGTGGTATAACAAGATTAGTGCTTAACAGTGGGACCAGCGTGCTCTCATTGTTTACCCTGGCTGCGCTCCTTGTTCTCTCTGTCTCCCTCTTTGTCTAGCAGGTAGGTAGTGACCTTCTCACTTGACAGGGGGATTAGGGGGGCCAAGGAGGTGCGGGGGGGAGGACGGAGACACGTCTTGAAGGGTCGGGATTCTTTTTATTCTGGACTCTTAACTTTAGAAATGGAGGATTCCAGTTCCTTAGCTGTCACCACCCCTATATAAACAAGCTCAGCGATAGCCGTGCAGAGAGTAGTCAGTTCTTGGCTCTCAACCAGTGGGACTGGGAGTGGACTAGCGTGTCCAGTGTGTGGACCGGCGTGTCCAGTGTGTGGATCGGTGTTTGTGTATCGCGGGTCATCGCAGTCTATCGTGTGCGGGACAAGTGTTGGACTAAGTACACGGGTGATGTAGACATTTATTGTTACTGTGTTAATGAACATGTTTGTGACTGTATTTAAATATTTGAATAGTTATTAGGTGTTTTAGAGTTGTTAATTTACTTATTTAATTTACTTATATCTCTGTGCTCTATTAGTTTAATGAAATTACAGACTTGTGTAAGGTTATTTTTATTTTACTTAGTTACTTGTTTAGTTATACTTAATTTAGATATACAGTTAATTAGAGTGTGTATGTAAGTGGTAATTTTAATAATCACAACCTTGAATATTCCGTGGGCGTTTTTATTCGTGTTTGGTCGGCAACCTACCCCAATATCTCTAAAAGAACTCGTGGTTCACACTTTCACGTGTGAACGGCCTGTGACCCTCCCAGGTCACGTGTGGCCCCCACGTTACAATATATTATAATGTGAAACAAATAGTTTCATGAAAGGGGAGAAACTTCACTTTTTTTATTGTTCTTATAATTGTATTAAAATACATAATTTTGCTAAACATGATTTGTTTATTTTTATAATAAATCTGACTATTTACAAATATCAGTCATTAATAATTTGGCCTAAATATTGTATTATTAAATTAAAATCAGATATGGGGTTTCTCACAACCCACTTCATCACTTGTGTAATTTTTCAATTCTACACTACCGTTGGGTTAAAACATAACCAGCTAACTCAAACTCTTGTTCTTCTGAAAATTTAGATTTTCTTCTTAAATTGGTTTAAATAATGGCATTATTTAATTTAATTTTACTGTCTAGTGTTGCTTCAGGAATACCATATTTTAAACCGTTTTTCTGAAAGAGGTTCCATTCTGTACAGCTCTAATCGAGTTATTAATATTTTCTGAAAACCAAAAAGCTCGTCTGTAGGTCGTTTGTAAGGGTACCCGTCATTTGGCCTAAAAGGCATTTGGCCTAAAGTGTAGGCTAAACGCCTTTAGGCCAAATGCCTTTAGGCCAAATGCCTTTTAGGCCAAATGCCTTTAGGCCAAATGCCTTTTAGGCCAAATGCCTTTTAGGCCAAATGCCTTTAGGCCAAATGACTTTAGGCCAAACGCCTTTTAGGCCAAATGCCTTTTAGGCCAAACGACTTTTTGTAAAGTTAATTTTTAGACCATTTATTAAAATATGTTTTGCTGTCTCCGGAAACATTCGTTAAGATTTGTAGTGATGCTAATAGATGGCGAGGTGTGTAGTGTTTAGTTAAATAGTATATACTACCGTTTCAAAATATATTAGTCTTTTCTCAATTTACTACTTCCCAAGGTATAGCAGCACGTCCATTAACCTGTAGTACCACTTTTGTATGTTAAACTTTTTACATTGCCAAGGTTTTGTACTAATTTTTGACAAGCCATCTTGTTAATGTGGGGAGTGCTAGGCCACCACCGTGGTTCGGATTCCACGTTAAACTGTAGGTCCTTCATTTCATCTCACAATCACCCTACCACTACACATTAGCGTAAGTGCGTATAACCCGAACGGGTAGTAAGACGTGGTGCTAATAATAATAATAATAATAATTTTTGTACCGTTTTGTACCAGAAATAAAAAGTTTTGTACCCGTACCGTTTTTTATTAATTAGCACATACATGTGGTTACACCATTTTAATAATTTTGTTTTATTTTGAATTTTGAATATATATTTTTTAAGTGCCAAAGTATATTTTATCAGTCTTTCTAAGTATATTTGTTTATTAATTTTGCTAAATGAATTAATCAATCATTCATTTTTTATAATCATATTAACTTACTCGAGTTTGCCCACGGCTTCGCTCACATTTTGGTTGGGTAAATTATCTTATTTTTAGCAAATCATCTAAACCAGGTTTTCTCAAACTCTATACTCTTGAGCCTTATATGAACATAAAATTAATTGTTAAGACTCTTATTCTTAGAATAAAATAACTTGTTTACGTTAAAATACAAAAATGAGACATTTATTATTTAATTGATTTAGTTATTTTCTGATAAGAGCTTTGTAGAAGTTTATAAAAATAGTAAGGTTTTGTAAGATATTAATTAATTTTATTGCTTCATAGGCCAAACAGAATATTAATTTTTTAGTCAATCATAATTTAGGCAAGTCGAAAGAAGTGAGAAATTGGTTCACACCTCATCTGAAATCCCTTCGCGCCTCGCAGTTTGAGAAACCCTGATCTAAACTACCAAAAATACAATTTCAGACACGTATGAGGCGAAAACTTTGTATGTTGATGAAGCCACAAATTAACTACTACCTATAAGAAGTAAAATCTATTTTATAAATATATATATAATCTATTTTATATATTTTATATATTATATATGCAGTCTTTGCATCAATATTTGCTCGCTTACGCAGAGACATTGTTGAAATGAACACCAAAAGAAATAGTTTAAATTTACTAACTAAACATGAATTAATTTGAAAGAATCACTCTAGTACTAAGCACCTCAGCTTATCAAATAAATTGTTCTGTTAGTAATTGTTTCTATTGGTTTTTGAAAATTTTCCCTTCTCCTCCCCAATCATAATTTCTCTAACTCCCATTTAAACACATAGTTTTAAGAATACTTTCTTTATCTATAGTTGTTCTTCTACCTGCCAGCCAAATTTCAATTTTAAACTATAGATAAAAGGTTTTTTATAACTCCCCCCCCCCTCCCTTGATTTCATGGAGTTACATTTTAAAATGCTCAGACTTATTAGTTATTTGGAGTGGTGCATTTACGGGCATGCCAAAATTCAATTTTTAACGACACTGCACTGAGATGTAGTAGTTTCTATTAATTTTGTAGATTTTGGACCCCTTATTCCCCAACCCACTTTGAGAAATTTATAGTCTAATGTTATTTTGGCTATCTGGGATTTGATTTATCTTTATTTATCTGTCAAAATTTTATTTTTTTCATAATCTCAAATAGTTTTTTTCTCTATTATACTCCATCACCACTATTTCTCAGAATGCAATATTAAATAATAATAATAATAATAATAATAATAATTATTATTATTATTATTATTATTATTATTATTATTATTATTATTATGTAAATGTCTATTTGTGTTGTTTCCCGTACCTTATTAATAAATTTAAATTCTTTACAATACAGAGAAGTAATTAAATATATTAGTTTTTGAAAATGTTGACCTCCAAGCTCCCCTTCCTCCTGCAATTACTCAACTCACTGAGAAATTTCAAATTTTAAGGTTTATTTGGTCATCTTGATGGGTCCTTCCTTATACTAAGGCTACTAGAGTTGTAGGGAAGGCTCGTTCACTTTACCGGCCAGCACTCAGCTCTACCCTAACACGCAGCGCTGCTGTAACGTCTGATCGTAACCTAGCCAAGCTTGCTTCTGTTCAGATCATGTGACTTTGCAGTGCCACACTTTTTATTATTATTATTTAGCACCACGTCTTACTACCAGTTCGGGTTATACGCCTAAGTACTAATTACGCTAATAGATTAGGAATTGGGAAGGTTGAATTAGTGGAAGTGAACCCGCATTTTCGTGGAGGGAGAGTGGAAAACCATTGAGGAACACCCCCCCCGCCCCCCAGTTCACCCGACCGAGATTCAAACCTCGATCTCCCCATCCTCAGCAGTAGATCTCAACACGACTAGCGCGTTAGCTATCTACGCCACCGAGGCGGGTGCGCTCGTTACTAACTTCTTATTTATGTCAAGTATGCTTCCAAAGTCAATGTGAATAGTAAATTTTTGTATGTTTATTGTAAGCTTTCTTATTATTTATGCGTGAAGGATTACGAAAAGTGTCATACCGATACTAAGAAAATGCCGGGTAAGCGTTGTATCGTTGCCGTATGCAATAAAAGTAATCTAAGAGATATGGTGTTATACACCATGACTTCCCTAAAGATTCTGATGTCAGATGAAGATGTATTCCCTTCTGAACGAGATGGAAAATGGAGTCATGATTCATATTTTATTTGCTCAGAACATTTTTTCACCTAATGAATATGAACGAGACCTTCAGTCCTAACAGCTGTAATTTCCTTAAAAAAGCAAATTAAAATCGCCCTTATTTGTGATGTCTCCGAAAATGTTATCCAAGGGGAAAATATATCACCCGTGAATCTAGGCATTGTATTAGATTTACGAAACAAATAGTAAGTGGTTTCATGGCGTGTAAACATGTCACCCCCAATAGTTTTACTTTATGGAAAAGTCCCCTTCTATAGTGAATTTAATGATTTGTTTAAATAGTTTACTTAACTGCAAGATTTCACATATGCATTTTATAACCTTATTAAACAAATCGATCTTGCTTCATTAATGTGGACAGTAGTCTATAAGAAAAATCTCCCCATGCAAGGTGGATATAGTTTTATGTTATCCGTGCCATCTTAAAACATACTTTAGAAACATTATTTCTAAATTTAATAAATCACGTGGCTGTATGACACACATGAATATGTTTTTGTACAAGAACATAGTTTATTGTAGTACATGAACAAATGTATATAGTACGCAAGTTAATGAAAGCATTAAGGTATTTGGTGACGTAAATGTTCACTTAAATTATGTGTTAACTTTTCAATATAAATTTAATAACCCTCTTGTAAGTAGGCCTATTCATAAACCAATTTGTAGTATAGTGAAAATCTTGAATTTATATTAATGTTCAACTGAGTGTGTCAAACTATATATTTAAAGGGTAATATTAGATTCAGCTATATTTGTGTTATATAAGTTGGTAATAATATATGCCCCCCTCAAAGTTAGAGATAATATGTGTGTCCTCCACCTATATCCCCCACCCGCCCCCCCTCAGTTGGAAATAAAGTTGTCCTCTAAGATTGAAGTTCAAATCCCAGCCGGGTGTAACAAGGGTATTTTTCCCTAAAATGGTACCCCACTCTCAATATACGCAAATGTAGGTACATTCAATCTAAAATGTAACATTCCTCATTCCTGGTTCATTAGGGTAAATTGATGTATGTGTACAACTCAAACGGGTGGTAAGTCACAATGAAAAAAAACCTATTGTGATGACTATCAAGAGTATCGGCGAAGCAGTGTTGGGCGAGGTAGTTTGTAAAAACACTATTTTTAAGGAGTTTTTAGGTGCTTGACTCCAAGCCAGTGGAAAATATTTGAAAATGGAATGCCACTAAAAGCTATTTGGGGTGTTCCTTAAGCATTTAGAAATAATAATAGATTGTTATATAATCTTTTTGAAGTTTGATGCAAACCATCTTTCAGCTTCAAATTCAAGTATATCAGAGGGAAGTTTAACAAAATGGAGGGAGGCACATTTCGATGGGGGGAGAAAAATTTGGTAATACCCCACCCTATCAACCCTTCCCTCTTTCCCAGTTCACGCTCAATGAGTGACACTCGATATAAAACTAGTGACAGAAAAACCGTAGAATGTAGATTATTTCCTCAGAGTCTGACAAACTAACTTAAATCTAGAACAAATACAACATCCAGCCCCCTGACAGTTAATTCATCATTGTGAAAGGGGGAAAGCACAGTCAACCAATGATACGTCTTTCGGACATTCCGGGAATCGAACCCGGGACCTTTAGCTCAGTATACAAACACGCTACAAACTGAGATAAAGTGTCGGACTGTGTATTGAAATCAACATTTAGTACGGTTTATGTGTTGTTAGCAAAATAATTCTATATTACGTGATAAAAAAATTACACCTCTGTACACAAATAAACACTGGTACGTTGGTATTAACGCTATAAACTACCTGATCTCATAAGTCATCGCACTCAAAATATAACTTGTTTTTAAGTGACGTGGAGGTCGGGGTGTAGTGTAGTTCTTCTTTTATATTCATTCAAGTATTAAATTATAAAAGACTTGTGAGATTTAAATGTATTTATTGAATGATCATAATACTAGTGTAAATATTTTTATGAGAGTTCGGCCATTCATTTTTTCTGGTACAAAGGCTCCTTCGGTCTAAAATGTGAGAACCCCTGGTCTAAGTCAATATATGTTAATGTGTTGAATAACACGCTCTGGTAGCTTTGTCAGTTCGAAGTACTTTAGTATTAATTTTAACCGAAATTGGGTGGGGTGCGAGTGATTCTGAAGTCTCTATATAAGCGAGGTCCTCGGTGTAATAACCCATATCTTGTGTTAAGAAACTTAAAAACTAAAACGAACTTAACTACCAGAATGGTGGCTACTAGTTATATACATTTTCTTGTATACAATGTATGGAAGCTACTATGGTTGTGCTTTTTTCAAATGAGAATATAAGTGGCACTTTTAATATGTGTGTGTTTTGAATATAAAGTCTTAAACCAAGTCTTAAAAAGGAGCCTATGTATACGACTCATCTTCTGTGTCTAATGTTTTAGTTATAAAGTAAATAATTTATGTTTGTATTGAAATTATTAGGGGTTATGGGGGAAGGTGCCCCGTTTACTCCACCCCAATGAGTGCGCCACTGGTTCTAAGTAAACGCTTAGTTAGAGGTCATTTTATCATAGATATAATTAATTTATAAAATATGATAGTTATTAAAATGGTTTTTATGAACTTATAACGCCCCTTTTTCTCGTCAAATGAAAAAATCAAAAGTATATCCATTAGCTTTTATTTAATTAAAGGGTAACAAACTTTTAGTTCAAAACCCCTTAAAAAAGGTTTAGATTATATATATAGTTAATAATGAATACTTTTTGAGCCAGTGTGTTAAAGGAGTCTCTCATTTTATATTATTAAGTCAACATAGTAAGTATAGTATTTATCTTAAAAATGTTGAATAAAGTTTAAATGTAATTATAATTATACAAAAATGTACATTTGTTATATTTGAATATGATGTATTTTCACTGTCTAAAATATGTTTTTCAAGTAAATAGAGTAAGCTCTAGTAGTGTTGTTTTTTCATTGTATCTTCACGCCAGTCAATGCTTTCCACATTTAATAGCAATTAGAAGGTAAGTATGAGGAAGATAGAATTATGAGAAGTACCCTCGTTTGCGGGGAAAAACGGGAAACCATTTATGAAAAATTACCTTAAGTACTTCGTGTAATTGAGCAGGCGCGGTATGCACATTTTTGTCCTCGATTCATTATTTTATAGTAAAAATCTTTCTTTCAAAATGAAGATGAAATACATATTTAAAAAAATTAGATATCACTAAAATTTACACAAAAATATACAAATCAATACATTATTTAATCTATATAAAGCAAAGGATGAAGCAAGACAGAGGTACCCGCCAACAACTCGTGAAACTCAAAACAAATTATGTTAGTGGGTTTGAAAAAGAACCAAAGGAAAGTTGCCGGGGAACAATGAATTTTTTTTATGGTTTACTTCAAGGTCGTTTGCTATTATTAGGAATGGAGGGAGGAAAGGACTGCTGCCTAATCCCACCCTTCAAAGTATCTTGTAGAGTGCGACGGAGAAGAGAGAAAGAGAAGATTTAGCCTTTTTGCCACGTAACTCAAGTTGGCCCGCCACATTGCTGAAAAAAACCTTTTTTGTGTAATCGTTTGTGCTCTATTTGTGCTCATATGTGCCCGAACATGAACATTTGTGCTGTGAAACTGGCCAATTTAGAAAATATTTAATGTGGTGGACCAACTTGAGCTCAAGCTAGCCCACCACATATTGAAAAACACAACATAACAAAATTTATTTAAGTCAATCCATTGTGCTCCATTTGTGCTCATATGTGCCCGAAAATGAACATTTATGCTTTAAAATTATAAAATCTAAAGAACAATTAATGTGGCGGGCTAACTTGAGTCTTCCTTATACCATAACATGTAGAAAAATTGAATTCAAGCAGTCCCGCCACATTTTTAAATATCAATGTAACAAAATTCTGTTTTCACCATTCGTTTGATTTTCGTTTGTGCTCATATGTGCCCAAAAATGAGTATTTGTGCTCTATAATTAGAAAATCTAGAAAACAGTTAATGTGGTGGGCTAGCTTGAGCTCTAGTTGGATCGCCTTCATTAAATGGTATCTAAAAGGCCTAGATTCACAGCCCTAACGTTAATTTTCGGGCACATATGAGCACAAACTAAGAACAAACGAATGGTGAATACAGAAATTTGTTACATTGATATTTAAAAATGTGGCTGGCCAGCTTGAACTATATTTTTCTACAGTTTATGATATAGGGAAGGTTCAAGTTAGCCCGCCACATTAAATGTTCTCTAGATTTTCTAATTTTAAAGCACAAATGTTCATTTTCGGGCACATATGAGCACAAATGGAACACAATGGATTGACTTAAATAAATTTGGTTATGTTGTGTTTTTCAATATGTGGCGGGCTAGCTTGAGCTCAAGTTGGCCCACCACATTAAATATTTTCTAAAATGGCCAGTTTAACAGCACAAATGTTCATGTTCGGGCACATACGAGCATAAATAGAGCACAAACGATTAGACAAAAAAAGATTTTTTTTCGGCAATGTGGCGGGCCAACTTGAGTCACGTCTGTTTGCATCTAGGCTATAAGAGTGTCACTTTTTGGAATGGGAGAACACAAGCGATCCTAGCGGTGAGATATTTTTACCAACCAAAGCTCGTCAGATTTATCCCTCTGGCCTCTGCTGCAGCCATTGGCATTTCGGAGGTCCACTTGCTTACATCGTACGTTTTTCTTGCCCTAGGAAGTTATCATCCTGTAAAGGCTACCACATTTTGTATTTTTACGTTTTATGAAGACTTAAAAAAAGACCAACGACAATTCCATAAAATCTTTTGTATTTTTTTCACAAGTTGAAATAATTCCTGAGAATGCTTTGCAAATTACTAGGAGGGAAATTAGTATATAGTTTTTAAACAAAGGACCTATTGTGTTAACATAGCCCATGTTGTTAATAATATCACCGTAATAAAAATAGTTACACTGTTTGAAAAAAAATAACTGTACTAATTTTATATAATAATAGTTATAATAATTCTAACAATAATAATAATAGAGTTAAGGATCTAGTCAAAACCATAATTTAAGTTTATATAATATATATATATATATATATATATATATATATATATATATATGACCATTGTAATATTTACTGGCAAAATTTATTTAATACGTCACTATTATTTATATATTAATTATTAATACAATAGATAAAAAAAAAATGTTCATATATATCTCAGTAGCGCTAAACGAAATTCGGGCGTCACTTCAGACAAATTTAAAGTGGGTGGGTTGAATATTGGTTTCCACTTTCATTTTGCCTTTCGGAATAAGTTGTCAAAAGTCCCCATAATTTGAATGTACGCATATAATTTTACCGAGCGTAAACGATGCTGAGAATGGGATTTTCTTATTGTTTTTCGTTAACTTTATGACCGTGAGATATATTAACAAGGAAATAATATCGGAAATCTATATATAAAAAAGGTGATATAGTGTTTTGTGAACTAATGATCTAGTTGTATGTAGGATATTGTCAATGTTTTTAGAAATATTGTAACTACCTTGCATCAGTTGTGCTATCTATATTCAGATGAAACAACTAACAGTACCTTTTACTTTCCGAAGATAACCGAAGGTTTTAAATTTACATTTTAGGCCAAATGACTTTAGGCCAACTGCCTTTTAGGCCAAATGCCTTTTAGGCTAACTGCCTTTAGGCCAAATGCCTTTAGGCCAAACGCCTTTTAGGCCAAATGCCTTTTAGGCCAAATGACTTTTGGTTTCATTTTTAGGCCAAATGCCTTTAGGCCAAATGCCTTTTAGGCCAACTGCCGCGTCCCCGTTTGTAAGATATGGGCTTCTGTAACATATGGCGTCAGTCTATGTACTTAAATATTTTCAGAATTGTGAACGTTCGATTTTAGTTAGAGTTGTCTATTTTCTTCAAAATTAAATTTCTATACAAAATTGGTTTAATATAATAATAGACAAAATTGTAATTTAAACTCCATACAATATAAAAATGTGTTCAAATTTAACATACAAGTTATTTCAACGTGAAATTACACGCGTTGGGGGTATGGAGTAATATGACGCACACAACCATTGGGGATCAAACTACCACAGCACGTATAGTTTGAGAAGAGTGGTCTTCCCTCCACAATTTACTTTAATAACAAAAAATATATACAATTACCTTTTATTTGTGAAATTGTGGCTTTTAAAAATATTCATATTTTTCAGAGTATGTAGCTAAATAAAATATATTACCTATTACAGTACTTGAAGTAGAAGATAGGACTAGGTTTGACTGTGTGCGTCAAGACTCGTGTACATTTGAATAACTGTATGTGTTAAAAGCTTGTTTAAGTGTGTTCTTATGTATCTGGGATTTTCATAATATCAGATGCCTACAAGAAACAAGTTTGAATTTACAATTTTTGTTATTTCCTATTTATATCGATGTTAATATTATTCTCTGTAAGCTATGAAGAACAACAAGTCTACCCGTTGTCAACAATGCGAACTTTCAATTCTTGGGGCCAGAGCGAGCTAAGATTAACGACAATATAGCTCTTCTCACCAAAAGTATCATGGAGGCAGGGACACGAGCTCTTGTGGAAGAGATAAAATCTACTCTTCTGTTTGATATTGAATCAAACAAAAATTTCCCCGGTGAATTGAAGATGAGGGGCAAGGAGGTCAACAATTTTAAACGTGAGATAGTTACTGCTAAAGACGATCTTGAACAGTATCAAAGGAGGAACAATGCTGGTGTTTTTTGGAATTCCTGAGAGTACAGTTGAAACAACCGATGTTTTAGTGTTGGACATGATGCAGAATAAGCTTAGTATTACAAATGTTGGTATTGATGGCATTGACAGAAGTCATCAGGTAGGACCAAAGAGCTCCACACAACCACGCCCTAGTATCGTGAAATTTGTTTCCCACAGAAAATGCAGTGCGGTTTCTTAACAAGCATCGCCTTGCTCAAACAGGTACGAGAGGACCTTACTTATGCACGTGTCAACTACTTAAGGACCGGCTACACGAAGCCGCACTGCACCACACCGGCACGGACAAATCGTCTAGAGAGCATTGCTCGGTGTGGATCGTGTAACCACCTACCACCGGAAATAAATGTTCGGGAACTTCCGAACTTTGTTCTCATGCTAACCACTGAGCACTGTAGGGTTGGGCAAAACAGTGATTTTAAGATATCGGTGATCACAGTGACCTTGATTTTAAAAGAGCAGTGATTTATACCAGTGATTATTCACAGTGATTGGCAGTCAATGTCAGTACTTGTAAGACTAGGCATTTCTTTCACAATCGTTGCACGTGTGACGCTGTATTCATTGTTTCCATCATTACTTACAAGATAAACAGTATTAAATACAGAGTTCCATTCCGCTCTCGGACTAGAAAATGTGGTCCGGTGCGTTTCGGCTTGTGTAGCCATGGCTTTAAGAAGACATTTGCAAAGTATGGACTCAAAAATGTTTTGACGGCAGTTAGTCGCATTACCTATTAATACATCAGGCAAGTGCTTTATTAATACAAATTAAGAGCTTGAAGCAATTATGAGAACGCTGCCCGCAAAGCACATAATAATTTATTTTTTTATTGTTTTGTAATTTGTAATTTTTTAGTTATAGCATTTAATTTTCTTTCGCAATTAATGCTTATTAATTTATATGTCTTAGTATCATTTATTTAATTGTGTTTATGCACATTATTTTAAGAACATTGTTTGTAATGCGAATGTGTGTGAATGATTTGATATTATTTGAGAAGACTTATAGCTGGAGGTAAGTTCTTGATGTATTTAAAACGTTATTTGTTTTTCCATATTTGACGACAATGACCAGTTAGAGTTATTCAGTCCAATCTCAAAGTATTTTCGCTCATTATGCTATGAATTGGTAAGAAACAACAGGTGTAGTAAGGGAAGGGGCGTCGTTGCAATATTTGTAAATGACCATATAAAATGGAAAATTCTGGCTACATCTTCTAGTGCCTACACAGCAGTACCAGAATATATTATATTAGAGTTTGTATTTCCCAATCAAACCTTATTGCAGTGGTATATAAACCCCCTAAGATTAGAGACTGGAGAGTTTTTGACTAATGTACAATTAATGTGATTGTACTAATTGGTAACATAAAGTCACTCCATAATCGCTGGTGGCTGTTGTATACATTGATATTCCAGAATTTCCACATGTTCATCACAGACTCTGCCTTAAATTATGAATGAAGAGTAACCCTGCAAACAAGACGAATACTGAATATCTCAGTGGTAGAAAATTGGTGCACTAATCCATGGGTCACAGATTTAATTCCCACGTCCAGGTGTAATTTTTATAGTGTAAAAATATGTTTGGACCCGATTTAAGATAAAACTAATCTTTAATTGTCTTTTATTTTGCGACTAACTTAAAAAAACTCAAATAGCTGTAAAAATGCCACTAATTCATTAACTATATTAACAAGGATGCCAATGGTCTATCAGTTAGCAAGTAATATTTTATCATGTCATGTTTGGGTGGCTGTTGAAATATGTATGGATCCATCGTATGTACAGTTAATCTATTGATTTATCTAATAAACATTAGCTACATATCATGTTATCTATTTTATACATTATACACTTAGGTAGAATATATATTAATTCATATATATTCTGTAGAATACTCCTCTTACTGTCTAGCTATGAGCATTGGAATGAATCGTGGTCGTGCCTACTGTAGTCAGCAGAGAAAAGTTTAAATATATATGTATATATCACCTTACTTTCAATAGTTTATGACTCTAAAGGAAATGGGTGCTGATAACAATAATGCCAATGATTTTTTTTTTACGTTCTCGTTTCCTTACAGGTAAAAAAAGTATTGTGATTGTCAAAAATATCGAACTCAAGATTTTGATAAATTTTACCGTTTCATAAACCCCCGAATTCGAAAAAGGGTTTTTTGAATTTCTGTCGGTTTGGTCTTCTGTCTGTCTGTACCACGGAGAAGAGCCTAGACTGTTTTATAGTTTGGGCTATAACTTGGTATCTAGTGTTTTCATTGGGTTGCCCCGATGGATTTTTTGAATTGGATAACTAACACTAAAATTAAGGGTGTTTAAGGAATGGCAAAAGGAGAAATAATCTATTTTCTCAAAATCGGCTCTAAAGATTTAAATTAAAATTCATATCTAGGCGTTGATTAAAATTTTAAATAAAATTGCTATTTTCATTTTCCCTTTAAAATTACTTTTAGGGCACTTTACAAAAGCGAAAATTTCCGTATCCCCACAACTATTTGAGATACTAAATAACTTATCATTGCAAAATTGTAGTACTATTACAATTAAAAGAACTTTTATTTGAAATATATTTTTATAAAAACAATAGTTCATGAAATATTGGAAAATATATTAATATAGTTTTGTAATCTTTAGTTGTGAATACATATTTTTTACATTTTAACGCAAGAGTAATTAAATATTAGTAAGTTTCTCAAAAATTTGATTTTTTTTATTAACTTCTTAGGGAAAATGTTGTACAACAATAATTTATATCTATCATTTTACACGTGATAGTGATGGGCGATTTTAACACAGATCTCTTAGTTAACTCTAATGACTGAAGTAACATTTGGAAATGTTCTCCTCCTTTAACTAGACAGTCTGACCTCTAGATCCTACACATCATACCACTACATCCCACACTTGGCTCGATTTAATGTTTACAAATCAACCAATCAATAATTCTTTCCCATGGACAAATTCCTACCCCTGGCCTTTCTCATTATCACCTCATCCCCCTTTAATATTCCATCCGAATGTCTAAAATTAAACCTAAATTTCTTACATATCGTGACCTTAAAATATTGATTTTAATATTTGAACAAGGATGCTGAGTTGATGCCTCGGTATTTGATACACACAGTTAACAATATTCCACGAACTAAGACCATCTTCCTGAATGACACAATATATTTTGACACTAATGGTAAGACGTGACTCAACTTACACAAAATTTAAACATGACTCCAAGACTGATTTAAATTCTGTATCCAATAGTTATGGATTGTACAAACAATTATTTAACAAATCTATTCTAGAGGTACGAAATGCTAAAATTAAATATTCACTTAAGATTTCTAGTTGTCAATCATCACCAAAATTGTGTTATTTGCGGGTAATGGATGGTTTGGTAAAAAGTTGAACTATTAAAAGAATATCACAATATCCTAATCAAAAAGTAGATTTTACAATTTATTTTTTCTAATATTTATCCGAATGATGTATACATGCGCATTAAATCTAAAGCCCATTGTTATGACAAGATATCTATTATATTATTATAAAAAAATATATGTAGCATCCTTCCTATTTTAACAGATATTTTAAAATATTTTCTAATGAATGGTCACTTCCCAATTATTTGGAAGTGGGATTAAATAATACCCTTAACTAAAAAGTTTCAGCCTAACAGTGTTGATGACTATCTTTATATCTACCTATCTTTGTCGAAAAGATTAGAGTTTTTGGTAAATCGTCAGATTCACAAATTTATCACTGAACATGATATATTATATATTATATATTACAATATATTGTATATATATATATATATATATATATATATATATATATATATATATATATATATATATATATATATATATATATATACACACACACACACACACACACACACACACATCAGGATTCCGACCTGGCCACAGCAGTAGTAAGAGCCAGAGTATATCCGATTTTACGTCACTGTTATTAAAATAATATTGACTGCGTCTGTGAGTGACGCAGTGACGTCGGTGAGTGAGGTCAGCCTGTGTGTGTGTGTATGGTGACGTTCGGACGTCGCATTAGATTTGGGTCGCTAATTATTCTAAAATATGGTGACGTTTTATTGGGTCATCCCTGCCATGTTTTATTGAGTAAGTTCAGCCCTGACGTCAGCCTGTTGTACGTGTCGGTAGGTATGCTATAGTATTGTGACGTAATCCTGATTGTTGTATTGACTGCAGGTCGCTAATTATTCAAAATATGGTGACGTTTTATTGGGTCATCCCTGCCATGTTTTATTGAGTAAGGTCAGCCCTGACGTCAGCCTGTTGGACGTGTCGGTAGGTATGCTATAGTATTGTGACGTCATCCTGATTGATGTATTGACTTCAGGTCGCTAATTATTTAAAATATGGTGACGTTTTATTGGGTCATCCCTGCCATGTTTTATTGAGTAAGGTCAGCCCTGACGTCAGCCTGTTGGACGTGTAGGTAGGTATGCTATAGTATTGTGACGTCATCCTGATTGATGTATTGACTGTTGGTCAGCCTGTGACTATGACGTTTCAAATAGTGTGGTCGCGTCAGGCAGTGGTTCTGGACGCCCCGTAGGTGTGGATTTTTTTTTACGTCACTTATAATATGATTGACGCAAGTTTTTTTAAAAGTGTAAATGAATTGTAATTTGTTTTAAATTTTTTAGTTATTTATATATCAAATAATTGATATATTTTAACGCTCTTACTACAAATATTTAAATGAGAGGGTAATATTACTATAAATGAAAAAATAAATACAAGTTTTTTCAAATTTAATTATAATAAAAAAAAATACATATTTCACAATTTATTATTGTTATCCATAAAAATACAAAGATCGTCATAGAGTGACAGATAATCAAAATATGGGATAGGATCGGGCGGGTCTACAAACGATTTGGAGGTGAGCGTATTGTCTATGAACGTCGATACATTTGGGTGGTTTAGATATTTTACATGTCGTGTGATATATTTTTCAAGATTGTACAGAGTTTTTATTTCGTCCGTAGACAGGTAGATCTGAATGTTTTTTTTATCACTCAGACACAATTTCCACACGCCGAAAAGTTTTTTCACCACAATGATAAAGTCGTCCATGGTGGACTCGAAGTTTACACACGTCTGCACACACTCGGACCAAAACGGCATTTCTTTGACGAGAAAGTTCCATTGGGGGACGGTGAGTATTAGACGATTAGAACTCGATGAAAACATCACGTGAGCGTAAAAGTTGCGGTCAGGGAAGAGACCCACCGCCACGTGTTTGTTCTGTTTGTCGTTTAGGTAGAAAGTCTTGGTTAGCAACGACGGTGATTCATCCTGCACCATATTACAGCTGCACGTCTTCATCGCTGTCTGCGTCTAGACTGATGACCTGTAATCAACAGTCGTCACAATTAAAGCTAGTATCGTGGTCGTCGTCGTCGTCGGTGATTGGACAAAATTTATACAATTTCTCGGCGCTGTGAAATCTGACGAATCGTGCCAAAGCGTTTGCATTTTTTAATGCGCACGGGGTGATGTCGTGACAAGGGGCGGTACACCCCCAACAATTTGAGTTGATCAAATCAACAAAGGGACATTTATAGTCCTCACGTAGTGGGATGAATGTCCGGCCGGTGAGACGGGACAAGAAATTCCCTTTTTGTTTATTATATGCGTAAGGCACGAAGGCTTTATCTAAATTTTGTTTTAGAATTGCATCCAATTTGGAGTAACACAAGCCGGTGGTTTTATTGAATTGATAACACGACGATTGTTTCTCGTCGATGAAAACTATGGCTAGCTCGGTGATCACCCACTCCTTTTTCGAGTTTACGATAAATGAAAAATCAAAGATGGCCGACATGATGATGTTCATATGTCAGATAATTGAATACAAATGATTAAATAAAATTATAGTATACCTTTTATATCTAATGCTGGAACACACGTCTGCGAACCCCTGCTAGTACATCTTGGACAGCGGCCAAAGCGACGTTTGAACAGCGTGACGGCCAGCCGGTCGTTCTTACACAAGTTGGCGGTTGAGAACAGGTCTGTGAATCTCCTCAGGCTCCAGCCGGCGTCCTTGGCAACGGCAAACAGACAGCAATACTGCCCGCACACACCGGAGGCTATGCCTTGGAGTCGTTTGCGGTTGTACCTCCATCGTGTCGAGTGTTTTTTCAAGAGTCTAGTCATCGCTAAGCTCGGTCGTCTGCCGTATGTATCAAAATACTCCCAAATTTGGAAAAATATAGAACCACCCAATGGGAGCCGGGTTTAGTGTGAGGGTCTAAATTGACCACAAATAAGGCGGGACGAGTGAAATTTTGAGGTAATTGGTCCGAAGGAAATGTCCCTTTATAGATTGAAATTTTGCCCCGCAGCAGTGTGTCTATTTGATGAGAATTCATGGTGTTAATAATTAATTTTCACCTCACGATTAGAATCTATAGACACCGTCCCCTCGTACTCAGAGTAAAATAAACAGGTTATGGCGGTGTCAAGGTCTGTCTTGAACTGTAACTCAAATCTCACGTTCCCCTCTGTCTGAAGGCTGGTGTGCGAGTCCTGTCCTGCACTGTCGGGAGTCAAGTCGAAGGCCAACATAAAGTAACCTTTATTGAACATGTCTCGCGTGATTAAATGGCCGTTGTTCTGATGGTGTATGCCCAATCCCGAAAACAATGTATCATAGGCGAGGGTGGACGTGCCGACGTTGTCAAAATTTATCAAAATGGGCAAATGTTTTTGGATTCCATTTACATACAGGACGAAACGATCGAGGTTTCTGTGAATCAGTTGAAACGGATTCGTGTTCAAACTGCCCACAAACGCCTCGTTTGACACCATTGTGAATAAAACAATTTTAGGGATCACCCCTTGAATAACATTGTTTAAACTCACAGACTTGGATCCTTTGGGTACGGTCACAGACTTGACGTCCACCCGATTGAGGTGGTATTGGGCCGGCTTTCGTAACAGTGTCTTTTCTATAGCGAGTGAAATAGTCGGCGACACTTCCACGTGTTTCACAAAGAGGGTGGCGTCTAAAATTCGCAACCGTACGTCGGTGTTTAAATTGTCCGCGTCTGTGAGCAGATAAAACTCTCTTTTGTTGCGAATTAATTTAACACGCAACGATACATTTTTCAACAGCAAATGTGAAATATTAAAAATGTCGGCGTGTAAACGTCCCACCAAGTCGACCGGATGTTTTAACAAGTCTAATCTCGTGGCGAAGCCTTTGTTCTCTGTGGATGCGGCGAGTTCACCGTTAGCGGCAGGGGTATCCAAAAACCACATACCATTCACCAGGTGGGTGTCGGAGGCGTCTCTACCGTAATTAGTTAAAGTCTCTAAATAAGCCCTGTAGGCATAGTTGTCTGTCGAGGTTGTAATAGGTGTTTCGTTGAGAGAGATATTGATTTGACTGAATAATGAATTTAACAAGTTGTTGACGCAGCCGATTTTATTGTCGCCTGCGACCGGTGTCCCGTCCCCCCTCACCAGCTGAATACGAAGATATAATTTAATCGAAGAGAGGTCCCGAAAATACTCGCCGTCCCCGGGGCAAAAAAACTCCAACTGAGCGTCATTGTCCACGGAAGTGATGGGTTTGTATTCGACCACTTTATTATTTTTAATTACCGTTTGAATGCATTTTTCGTCGAAAAGATCGAGTTCTGTTTTTGAACACTCCATAATTAATCGAAAATATCTTTTTTAGCTCTCTTGTTCCCTCTTGGTCTGGCGCCCACCTTCGAATGAAGTCGTTTTCGTTTTTTTACCCTTTTTAAGCCACGTCCCTCGACCGCCTGAGTGACGCGCTTTTTAACTATATCACCGACTTTTTGACCGGGTTCGCGTGTCGCTATGTCGGCCAAAATATGCGAACCTGTTTGTAACGCTTGTTTTCCCACCGCTTTCGCCCCCCTCATAAACAACGGTTTGACAAATCGAAATAATCCACCCAAAAACGCGCCGAGACCGCGTCCCCGTTGCATTTTATAACTGGCGTGATAGACGGGACCGATGTTTTCTCTCTCTCCCTCCATTGTTAAGACTAAGTCAAATTACTACGTCACGTATCTATTTATCTAGTTTTCTCTCTCTAAAATGTAAAACCGCTACGGTGGGCACGGGACCCGATTGAAAATTCACTCGTTCGCCAAACTTTGTGTATAAGCCTATGCTTATAGAGTCAAAATTACATTTCTCGACGGGAAAATAGAATATAGGAAAGAACACGTGATGCGCGGTGGCGGAGGGGAACTGTATGATTCTAATCCATCTTACATAAGAGTCGCCTAGCAACTGCGGTCCTATAATGTCTGTGTACACAAAGACGGGTTCCGTTTCGATTGAACCAGAGCCGGGCAGTTTACGATTGGGTCGCAAAAACACCCCCTTAATATCCTCGCTCATTAAATCCCTCATGTGTGTATTAACGGCATTAAGTGACTCTAGGTTGGGTAGTCTGTTTCGAATGGTTGTAATTAAGTCTCCGATGCCCACATAGAGACGAACAGGAAATTCTATTTTAATTTTTTTTTTCGCCACCGTAAATGAAATTGTGTTTTTGAAACGTGTAGTTATGGGTGACTTGTCGGCGGTCCAGGCACCCTTTTGTTTTTTAATCTCAGTCAACATTGTTTGATCGCGAAGAATGTACCATTGAAATTCGGATATTAAAACCTCTAGATCTCCTTTATCACTTATAGAACTCTTAATTTTATTATAAAGCTCCTTAAAGGAGGTGAAATCTTGTCGAGGAAACGAAACACGGCCCACTTGGGTCACCACGACGTTTGCCGTCAATTCTTTATCTTTGGATAAAATGTTATCTTCGAGAGTTTCAAAACCTACGGGATAGGATAATTCAGCTAGTCCCACCTCCCACCGGTCGTGTTCTAGCCGTATGGACTGTGCCAATTTTGTAGTATAGTAAGAGAGTGTATTATTCTCGTAATATTCGGCGCTCGAATCCGACGGCAGTGCTACATAAAACTGACTCATATTTGTTTAATGTTAGACGCAGCCACCCAGCTGTTGAAAGAACTGTCGTATCCTTTCCACTTGACCAGATGATGTTGAATGCCCTTAATTCGCTTACTCTGTACTATTTTATCTATTTGAAAAATTGTAGGACGACGCACGCGAACTAGTTCGTAGTTATAAAAATGTCCCTCAATAGGTCGCCCGCGGAGATCCTGTAACGAATAGACCGGTTGGGGAAGTCTAGGAATTACTTTAACTATGCTAAATATTTCTCGTGTAAAATTAGCCTCGTATCCTTTGTCAAAAATCATTTTTTCTTTACTTATGCGCACATGATCGCCCGCCTTGAACAAAATTTTTCCCAATTTAATTTTAGCCCACCGCTTTCGCAGGAGCAATAATATTTTAAGTACGTGAATAGGCTTGACCGAAGCCGGAGGCATTCCTATAGTCGAATGAACACTAGCGTTATAATTTTGAACTAGCTTGCCCAACACATCGACGTAGTTGTGAGTGTTGAATGCGGTGAAATATTTCCACATTTTAGTTTTCAGTGTGCGATTGAAACGCTCCACGACGGCCCCCTTTATATCCGGATTATGCAAATGATAAAAATGAACGCCCTCTTGTTTCAAAAATGTTCTAAATTTAGAATTTAAAAATTCCCTACCCTTGTCCGACTGAATTGAAAGGGGGCGTCATCCTTTCTTAAAAATCTGTTTTATAGCCACGGTGATGTCGGCGCCCGATTTTGTTTTAAGCGGTATAGACCACGCGTACTTTGAAAATACATCAATAATGTTTAGAATATAGTTGACGCCCCGGTTGTACTTATTTAAAGCTCTCATATCTACTAGATCAATCTCCCACACATCGTCAATATTGGACACTCTGTACGGGTTACGTGGGAACCTTTTTCTTAAACCATGGTGAAGAGTGTACGCATCCTGCCCGGTCAACCATTCGTCTACTTTTATTTTATCCAACCGACTATACTTTTTAAGATTGGTGGCGCTCGAGAAAGCCGAAGGTCGCGGGAGATTGTAATATAATTTTTTTAACGTTGCGCTCATCTCAGTGTGTTCCAGCGTGGTCTGGCGGGAAACAGTTTAGAAATGATTGTTTTATATTTTAATCCTCTACTGGACGTTATTTTCGCGTTAGGATCAAAGTTTTGTCGATGAGCGCTCGTTGCAATTAGTATGTCTTTATATTTTTTTAAATCACTCTCTGTAATTATATCTTTATTTACGTTTCTTTTGGTCAACAACTCCCAAAGTCCTTGCGTGCCTTTATAGTGTGTGTTACCCAGGTATATATCGTTATCGTCTACGGTAAAACTCGAATTGCCAATTTTAAAAGTATCCCCCTCTTTTCTAATTCCAAATACAGGGTCAGTAGACACTCTCCGGTGGACGTAAGGTGATAAATATTTTCCCGCTATGTTACCAAATAATTTTGAGGAACCTGTTTCAATTTCATCAGATTCTGATCTAGGTACAAAATAAGACTCACCTTCCACCCACCCCCCCTCCTTCTCTGGTGAGTCTACAACACTAATAGGACTGCTTTGATATGTGGTCTCGTCTGAAATGAATCGAGGAGGTGGAAACGCCGGCTGCCTCCTAGTTCGTTTTCTTTTTCGTCGTGCAAGGTCAACCGGTCTACGTTTTAATAGTGTGGGGCCCACGATGGGTATTTTAATTGGTTGTTTCGCTCTCTCCCTGTCTGTTAAATAACGCTGTTGATGTTTTCTAAAACTGGCCAATCTTTGATAATCGTCCATTTTTTTCCTAGATTTCAGAATTTTTTTCATCTGTACAAAATCAGTGGTGGCGGCGACATTGTCATCGATTTTATTGTGAAATAGTTCTGGCGGGACTAGAAGCATCTGTTTAAGTTGTGACATATTATTATTATTTAACCAACGCGCCTACGAGAGCTGAAAGAATAGCGGGTAGTATGATGCTCAAGAAGCCGCCCGATTGAACGACTATATTTCTTTTTCTCTTCAACGAAACACCGCTGCTAGCCAATTTACGCATACAATTTTTATACTTTATTAATTTTCCCTTATCTCTTTTACTAATTTTAATATTATTGTTTAATGTGTTTAGAGCACATTCGCCGAGTGTTGTTATAACATCCGGGTCTACGACTTTAAGAATAGCTTTGCGCAATTTAGGACTGGCCGTTTTCAACACAGACAGTACGTGTCTATTTTTCTTGACTAGTTTCATCTAGTAGTCTAGCGGGGACAAACACTTTGCAAATGGTGTCAAATATGTCCGTTTTGAAGCGCAAGCGTTCGTCCACGTTCTGACTCAGATCAAATAGTAAATACCCGTGAGCGGATTCGGTTGCTTTCCTATAGATTCTTTGTATTTCGGACGGATTATCCGGATAAACTTGTCTAGCCAGATAGTTTATCTGTGTTTGATCACGCGGGTTTTTAAACACAACAATGTATTTAGCGTTGAGTGAGATGTCACGTGACTTACTCCCCTGATGGAAAAGATTTTGTGTGATCAGAATAACCGATAGGTTTCTATGATGACTGCCCTTGGTGAAAAGTTCACTCACTTTTTTAGAATAAACCTCGTTCATTAAATCGTCCAGCACGATGAGTTGAGGCCCGCCGGCCTTAAAATTGAAATTGTCCGGTACACCTTTGTGTAGTGTGACGTGACTGGTTATTCGCGAGGGAATAGAATTATTCTCACTAAAACACCATAGAATTCTATCAAATTTATCCACGCTGCACACCTGTTTTAAATTTAACAGAAAATTTTCTACAAAAGTAGTTTTCCCGCAATTAGACGGTCCCGCTAATATCAGTGTGAAAGGGTGTACAAACACAGACATCGATGTGCACCCGTCTAGTGTTGGTATAAAACTAAAAAATAAAAATTACGATTTCAAATTTATAGTAGTGGTGGTGAACCAATAAATTTTTTATGTACGAAATATTTATCATAATTATGATGGACACCCCTAGTCTAGCATATCAATAACAGGTGTTTTTTTTTAATCCAGATTTAAAAAAATTCTTTTCTTCCTTAACATAAATTATAGTAGAGACGATAGTGGTGGCCATTTTTTTAAATTTATATCAAATTGATCAGAGTTCACAATCACAATGTTTTTTTAAATATGTCGCGAGTTAAGGAATATCTAGCATATCAATAACAAGTTTTTTATCTTCAATTTCGTCACCTTTACATAAATTATAGTAGAGGCGGCGAGGGGCCAAATTTATCGTCCCGTGAGTCAACAATGTTAAAAATAAAAAAATTCTATTCCCAGCTTGTGGTGGTGGTGGTGGTGGTGGGTGTGCCAACAAACCATTCCCTGAGAAATTTTACATTAGCCAGGGTGCAAATCGATTTTATATTTTTATTCCTGTGACCGAAACATTTATCATGATTATTTGAGACCCTATCCTTCAGGGAGGGACACCCCAAGTCCATCATGTCAATGACAAGATGATTTTTTTCCAGAATGTCCATTACAAATTTTCTCTCTTCTCTCCCCCTTTACATAAATTACAGTAGACGAGAGAGTGGCCATTTTAAATAGGGATTTAAATAGATCGGCGCTCGTATCACCGTCGTCCCAATGGAGACCGTGGTGATTGTACGTGAGCCAATCGCACTGTTTTTGAACATGGCGGGGTAATTTTGAAAAACAATAGGGGGACTTAAAAGTCCAGTGGTGGGTCACCCTTCCACACATTGACACAACACTACATTCTTTTAAAATAAATGTATTTTTCTCGTCTTTGAATCCTTGCAAGTCAACAATCATGTTTGTCATGTTGGTGGTGGTGGTGGTGGTGATCCAAAACTGTAAAGGAAAAAAAAAACCAATTAACAGTCACCGTGTGTGCGGAGACAACTGTAAAAAAAAAACAGGTCCCATTCACGTACATAAATATCACGATGATGTCATACATTGATGACATTTTTTCTTTATAGACGGCGGACCATCAATCTGCGTTACGCCCCTATTATAATGTTCCAAACAATATTTATAATCTTTCAATTCGTGCTGCGCAGAGGGAGAGAGTAAGTTCCAAGCGCGATTTATATCTCTAGACACGTATGTTTTTATAAATTCTATAGGTAAATTATTCAACTCCGCGGCAGACATCAGACACAAATCCTGCTTCTCCGAGTACGTGAGGATGGACGCGTTGATTTGATCCATTATACTAAATTACAATTATCCCGGACACAATCTTTTATAGTGATGTCACTCGATCCAAACCCTCCCTCCCCCCTTGATAGCGAATCAGTGTGTTCAACTCTAGGGTAGTCAATTTTAACGCATACTAGTTGAGCAATTTTGTCACCCCTTTTAATTGTGAAAACAGTGTGGCCGTGATTAATTAGTAATACGCAAATATTACCACGATAGTCTTCGTCTATAACGCCGGCCAAAACATCTATGCCGTGGTGAAGAGCCAGACTAGATCGTGGAGATATTCTACCGTACGTTCCCGCCGGTAATATAATAGAAATATTTATCTTAACTAAACGCCTGCACGAGGGCTGTATACAGCAATTGTAGGGACTTTTCAAGTCTAGACCTGCAGAGTGTGTGGTGGCTCTAACCGGTGATATGGCGTTCCTATTTAACTTTTTGATCTTTAATAAGGATGACACTGGAATCAGAGAGAGAGAAGAACAATGTCAATATATATTAGATCATGATAGTTTTCTATACCAGCGGCCGGGGTTAGCATCAACTATAGCCGTAGGGTACGGACGTGTTGTTATTTAATCTCCTACGTTTAGTGAATACAATATTATAATTTTTTCTCTCCAACTGGGAGACGACGATGGCGCCTCTTTTTCTTTTAATTTTTCGCGGGTTAGTCACGTGTACGGGGTCCATGTCTTTCAAAATCATGTCTTTAATAGTTGTGAAGTTTACAATCTTTGTGTTTTCATAGTTTAGTGTAATACCTCTGACTTTTGTGACGGACCTGAACTCGTTCGTCTCGGGGACAAACACATTGTAAGAATAATTTTTTGGTCCACCGGAAACAAACTCTGTAATGTAGGCGCTCTCGGAGTAGGCGGTCAGCTCGTTTGTCATGTCGCCCAACTTGTTGCCGGTCGGTATCGTGTACGTGTCTGTCGGTCTCATCACACTTATAATAGAGTCTGTGTCACAGTAAAGACAAGAAGCGCCCAAGTGCCTGAGATATGAATACAATTTCATACGGGCACCGGTGGTCACATAGGCGGCTATAGGCACGTTGACCGTATCCAGGGGGAGGACGGCTTCCTCACGGTATGTCCACGAGACGTAAGCAACCTCGTAATTGGGGAAAATAATGTTACGAACCTCTGTCCCCGGGCTGGTGAGTAGGGAGAAAAAGTCTTTTGGGTTGTTCACAATTGTGGTCTGCGTTTTGTTTTCGTTCAATGCAAATCGTCCCCAGAAAGAGTTTAAACACAGTTTGGCGAGTGCGCGCTTTCCTGGATTTTTAACAATTTCGTTTTTATCCAGCACTATTCCCTCTGTTTTGAAATACTCGCTAACGTAATTGTCTTTGTCTGCGTCTGTTTTCACCCATCCAGGGTATCCAGACGCCTCCTGTTTGATCTTGAGGAACTTGTTAATATACTCTACAAACAGTCCCCCTTCTCTGGTCTGGGGATCGAACTGGGTAATTTTATATTCCCAAAATTCGTGTACTCTAACCATTGTGTAGCCCATTTCTAGCGCTAGACGAACCTCGTCCACTATCCATGTGCCTGTAATAGTCCTGTCAGAGTCGCTGTGTAAACAATTACCTTGGTTCATCTCGTTTGCGCAAGAGGAGCATAAACAAAACATTAATTTTGATTGTGTCTTGTAGGGGAGTACGGGGTGAAACAAATTTCTAGGAGGCAAAATAGTGCATTTAATTACGCCCTCTCGGTCTACCACGTCGACGGGGCAATCGTCGGCGACAAAAATATTTATAGGGTGACCTACAGGAAATTTAAAATATTTGCACACCCAGGGATATAAACTGCAGACATCAAGATAGCCTATTTTTTCGTCGGGGTTTGTCTTGTAGTGTAATGTCATAGACTCACAACGTCCACCGTACAGTGCGTCACGTGGATTGAGTGGGGCAGTTTGAATCATAGGGTGATTGCTTAGATCTAAATCTAGTTGTGGGTCTTCACTCAGTATTTTGTCAAAGTCACACTCTTTCATAGTTGTAACAGAGTACCCTGCGGCTCTAAATGCTCGATCTCTCAACAGAGTGCACTCGTATCGCTCGGTGAGAGTCTCTTTCGTCCCTGTTATAGTCACGTCACGGTTTGAAAGACATGTACACCCGTGGAAAAAGCATCCATCAAACTCAAAAATCTCTCTCGTCGCGTCACAGTAGCCGTCCACTTTCCTGCCCAAAATCTCTATCTCACGCCCGTTGAAGGCGTGCCGAATATCGGGTCGGGTTTTCTCCAGATAGACTAACCATTTTATGGCTTTCACAGACTGTCTGTCACCGCACCTGTAACCCCCCTTGGGCAGGATGGCTATCGTATCGGGGGCTAGGAATAATTTTCTAAATAATCTATTGCACGCCGACGAGATTGTGATAGATTCTCTAAAAACGTCTGTCGCGCCTATATTTAGAAATAAATGACGAAATGTACGACAACCCTTGCGTAATACATTTACGTCATCCACACAATAGGCCTCCAGCTCTGCCTTATTATTAAATATATACCCCTGCCGCAGTTTGTCAGCGTGCCACACCATAAAGTCATTTCGCTCATCCGGTTTCATATAATCCGCACCGAACATTTCGGGACCGGGCATTTCACCGATATAATTTAAATTCTTTTCTGTATTAAACAGATAGGGGTAGTGTCCTTTTTTACAGTCTAGTCCAAACGCTTTCGGGATCTGTCTCAGTGGCATGGGGAGGAAACATAGGCTGTCTTTAAATTGTATGTGGTCCATTGTCATGCAGAGTATTTTAGTTCCGTCCGCAATAATTTTAGGGGTGTAGTTTAGTGATAGAAATCTATTCAGGATAAATATAGTATCAAACCCCTTCCCATTATGCGCAACGCAAACAATTTTATTTGCAAACGGCCTCGGTTGTCTCAGGTAGTCGATGAAGCCGTCTACCGGATTTTCCCAAAAGGAATGAGATCGTTTCCCGCATTGTTCACAATCCTCGTCCATATTATCGTTAAATTCACATTTTACACAATAGTGCTGTGCATGCAAAAGATTAGGTTCATGTAAAAAACAATCATCGGTTATAGCTCGATTTTGTGTAGTCTCGAAATCATAAAATACCATTAGGTAATTATCATCGAGCTCCTTTCGACTCAACACCTGCATATAACAACGATGCGGATTTTCTTTATTCTGTTTGCACGTTGCGCAGTATGATTTAAAACATTCGTGATTTCTCCCCTTTGTTTTATCACAGATAATACACACCTGTCTTAAATCACAAACTGTTTTCTTACCGCGAATTTTATTCAATTTATGGCTAGTGAAACAAGCGGCAGACCTAAATATTCTGTTACAATCATTGCAATACACATTCTCACTTCCATACAAACATGGAGGTATGGACATGCATTGGGGGCAAGTATTCTTACATGAATGTCTCGCACCTCTTTCAAAACCGGTATTACATCCGTCGCAGAAATACTGAACGGAAAAGGCCGCCGCCATATTGATTATTACGTTAAAGTGATGTGTAACGTCATCGTACAGTAGGTTAATGTACCTACTAGAAGACGAAACCCCCTCATACCACAACCCATTGAGCGTCGAGAGGGTATTATACACGCGCAATTTATATTCGTCCCCAAAATAACGCTGAAATTTATCGAGATGTTCGCGCCCCCCTCCCTCGGTTAAATCTACACGCGCTTTTGCGAGAAGATCATCTACAGCATGTTTTATTTTATTACCCTGAATATACGATTTATAATTAATATCATTAGTGATTTTGGCTATCGCTATTACTATAGCGTGAGCCAAACAATTCGTCAATGATTTAACAACGACAAAGCTCCTTTTATGGTGACTCAGATAATCATTTGGAAGACATCTTCTTTTGAGTGCTCTACCGTTCCCCCTCATCATTTTGATATGACTCGCTTTAATCCTCAACACATCGGCTATACCGAATCTGGCATTACTTTGAATAACTTTTGTTAATGTATTCATAATAGTGGTCACATCAATTTGATCGCATCTACGGTAAGAAACGCCGACCGGTTTATCGAGGTTATTCTCCGTGTTCGTGATCGTGAGTCCAATTAAATCGTAAGGCGCCGTACCTCTGAGCAAGTATGCTAATAGACTAGAGAAACACGTCATTAGATAATGCATTGGACTCACGTTCGAAATCAATGGATTAAAACGAACTAAGATATCTCTGCCTAAGGTGTTGAACCGACTGTAAGTTCGTTCTGTCTCCGTTATTATTGTAAATGAGTCATTAGTGTTTGTACCCGCCGCATAATCAAAAATATGTTGCCGTTGTCTGTTAATGTTCGAGGTAGAGGGTGTGGCATTGTCACTAGATTCGTCGGGTATAAATGTTTTTTCGTAAGACACTATAAAACAAAAGAAATAAATTTAAATAATTAATTGTTAGTTTAAATAATAAATTTGAGAAACAAAAAAAATAATTGTTAGAAAAGAAAAACACATAAAAAATATTTAAAATATTAGTTTAGCTATTAAATTAATTGTTAGAATAAAATAAACACAATTAAATTTTGAAAAAGAGAAACAACCGTAAAAAAAATTAATTGTTAAAATAAATTTAGAAAAGAGAAACACATAAAAATATAAAATATTAGTTTAACTATTACATTTTAGTTTTAATTATAAATTGAGAAACAACCGTAAAAAAATGAATTGTTAATTTAAATATTTAAAATAAAAACAATTAAATTTAGAAAAGATATTTAATATAAAATATTAGTTTAACTAATAAATTGAACACTAGAGAATAGATGGTAAAATTTATCTTACTTTTAGCAGAAAACACGAGCGCTAGCTGATTCACGTGACAACTTCTTTTCACTCGATAAGATGGCGATGAAATGATAACTTTCTATAGTTAAATTCTCTTTTTATAGATCGCAACTCCGTCAGATGTGTGTGTGTGTGTGTGTCCTTTCTACACACCTGTGTGCTGATTTCGCTCCTTTAAATGTAGTTAACCTTTCAGAAGCGACCTGAATATATAATTAGAAAGTAAAACCGTTTTCCTTGATCTTTTGCGAGTCGATGCCTGCACCTGCTAGCGAGATTTAAGTTGAATACTAGATGATGTTCACCTTGAGAGTTAGAATGATAAATAGCGTGTGTATTTAAGTCGTTAGAATTCATAAAATGGAATCAGTCGAAGACACGAGTTTAAACGACCCCCTTCACTCATTTAAACGTCGACATATTGAGCGTCAATCTAGACATATTTTCAAAAGTAGATCTTATTTTGACAGAGTGTACAAGAGAGGAGCGCGTGGTGCTTGTAAATGTGGTGAAGAACATTTTATAACGCTTTTAGGTGATATATCAATTTTGGAAGAGTACTCTGACGGAGATAGATGCGTAGAGCTAGGAACAACTGATTGTTTTAATAATTACACGTGTGTGTTAGAGATTCTAAAAGAGTCCTGCATCGAACGCACTATACATTATTGTAATTCTGAGTGCTTTTCTCACTTTAAAAAGTCATACGCGTGTGGGTCAAAACGTTATTGCAAAGTTGTAAGTGACTGGTATCGCATACACTTAGACTGCCTGCACAATTGGCAAGACAGTGCGTTAGATTTCAACGTCAGTTCTGAGACCAACCCACAAGCTAGCAGGGCTGATCCAAGTACACCCACAGCGGAGTAAATCAGGTAATTTATAATTTCTTTATTTATTTTTTAAAAAAAACATTTTATTGCCCTCTTATTTCTGCTATAATATATTTGTTTGATTTTTTTTTTCAAGATATGGACAAATTCATAAACGACTTCAACTCAACCAAGAGTGATGACATTCAATATATCTCTCTAAGAAGTTTAAAGGAGAATACAGTACTGGATATTATATCTTTTAATGAACGGGAAACAAAATATGGCCACGCTGTTTATGAGAAAGCTTATTTACATGATAATATCGTAGGTTTTTTTTCTCCCAAAGAAATATTCAGGTATTTGTTCTAAACAGCATATTGACCTTGTAAATAATTCAAAGTCTGTAATAATCTATGATGGGATAGGGGGTGATAATTCTATCAAGCTTAGAATAGAACAAACTGGTTTATAGTTTTTTTTAAATCTTTGGTAATACTGGTTTAAAATTTGAAATAAAAGTAACTAACCACTATCTGTTCATATTTGGTGTAGTCATATAACAATTATATATGTAATCTATAGAGGTGTTTATGTAAAAGTCTATTTAAAAGATAATATCGTAGACTTTGGAGTATTCCATATTGTCCTGATAAATCAAAATAACAACTAAAACACTATAATTTTACTTTGTAACTAATATCTGTTCATAATGGTTTTATGTATTCGTATAACAATTATATGTGAAATCTGTGTATTTTTTTTATTATAATTAAATCTGAAAAAAAAACTTGTATTTTATTTTTTTCATTTTCTAGTAATATTTCCCTCTCATTTAAATTATATATTAGTAATATAACTTTGTTAGTGTATAATTAGGTATAACGTCATTATTAATTTTAATCATGTATGTTGTTTAATAAATTCGTCCTCTGTTAAGTTATTAATTTTTAATTTTTTCACAGCTGGTACACATGTTAAAATCTAGTCTATTTATTTATTTCAATTATTTTAATTTGATATATAAATAACTAGACATTTAAACTGATTACAATTCATATACACTTAAAACTTGCCGGCGACAGGAATGATCTTGTCGTTGACATTTAAAAAACTAACCTCTTCCTTTTTTAAAAACTGGTTTTATTTTAACCAGATGGATTTCACACTGAATACAAACTCAGTTGAGAGTAAAATTTTCCAAACGTTTAAATGTTATATTTTAGTCATAAAACATAATGAGTAGAGAGTATTGTTACTTACGTCATATACATGAAAACAACACTTGATATTATTATTCATTCAAATCTGATGTGACGTACAGATGCGGAACACGTCACCATAAAACATGTTCAAATATATCAATTATTTGATATATAAATAACTAAAAAATTTAAAACAAATTACAATTCATTTACACTTTTAAAAAAAACTTGTCCACGATAAAAATGGCGCTGACCAACCGGAACGTCACACTAGATGACGTCAAACTATATCTCTAGCATATCTACCTCGACGTAAAAAAAATCCACACCTACGGGGCGTCCAGAACCGACGTCAGACGCGACCACACTATTTGAAACGTCATAGTCATAGGCTGACCAACAGTCATTACATCAATCAGGATGACGTCACAATACTATAGCATACCTACCTACACGTCCAACAGGCTGACGGCAGGGCTGACCTTACTCAATAAAACATGGCAGGGCTGACCAAATAAAACGTCACCATATTTTGAATAATTAGCGACCTGCAGTCAATACAACAATCAGGATGACGTCACAATACTATAGCATACCTACCGACACGTACAACAGGCTGACGTCAGGGCTGACCTTACTCAATAAAACATGGCAGGGATGACCCAATAAAACGTCACCATATTTTGAATAATTAGCGACCCAAATCGACGTCCGAACGTCACCATACACACACATACAGGCTGAACACAGGCTGAACTCACTCACTGACGTCACTGCGTCACTCACAGACGCAGTCAATATTATTTTAATAACTGTGACGTAAAATCGGATATACTCTGGCTCTTACTACTCACAGCACTTGTACAGCTTTAATTAATATTACTGATGATATTAGACTTGACATGGACAGTTGTAAATTAACTATTTTAATACTTCTTAATTTTAATAACGCTTGTAACAGTGTAGATTTTGACTTGCCTTTATATAAACTTAACTATAACTGCCATTTTTCCCCGAGCTACATTCGTTGGATGCAATCTTACTTGTATGATCGAATGCAGTTGGTGCCTTTGAATGGAGCCCTGTAGATAAAGGCGTACCGCAGGGGTCTATTCGGGGACCACTATTATTCTCCCTATTTATTAATGAGCTTATGACCCACCTTGTTTTCTGCCTTATTATAAGTATCACTTATACGCAGATGATCTACAAGTATATTTGTCTTACAGTAGTATTAACTAATTCTCAACTGTTGATAAAATAATAGTGGATTTGAAATCAATTTGTGAATAGTCAGTTAATAACGGTATAGTGTTTAATCTCATCAAATCACAGTCAATAACTATTTGTTCATATAGACTTTTATCTAATATGTATTGTTCCCTTTTTTTTTCAGATTATATTGTTAAATTATATTATAATTCCTTTAACTTTTCATGCAAAGAATTTAGGCGTTATATAGAACAACAAATTGGCTTGGGTGGACCACGTGACCAACATTTGCAAAAAAGCTAAGCTGCAATACACACTCTCAAAAGACTTAAACCTATTCTACCATATAAGTGTAACGCGTTACAAGTTCGAGCTAATTCAAATGGAGCAACACTCACCCCCCCCCCCCGATACTCCAGACTCCACTCTCTGACACTACCACTGATGAACTCCAGCACTCCGCTCTCTGACACTACCCAACTGATGAACTCCAGCACTCCGCTCCTTGACACTACCCAACTGATGAACTCCAGCACTCCGCTCCCTGACACTACCCAACTGATGAACTCCAGCACTCCGCTCCCTGACACTACCCAACTGATGAACTCCAGCACTCCGCTCCCTGACACTACCATATAACTCCAACTCCGCTCTGAACTACCAACTTGAACCCAGCACTCCGCTCCCTGACACTACTCAACTGATGAACTCCAGCACTCCGCTCCCTGACACTACTCAACTGATGAACTCCAGCACTCCGCTCCCTGACACTACCAATATGAACTCACACTCCCTGACATACTCAACTATGAACTCCAACTCCGCTCTCTGACACTACTCAACTAATGAACTCCAGCACTCCGCTCCCTGACACTACCCAACTGATGAACTCCAGCACTCCGCTCCCTGACACTACTCAACTGATGAACTCCAGCACTCCGCTCCCTGACACTACCCAACTAATGAACTCCAGCACTCCGCTCTCTGACACTACTCAACTAATGAACTCCAGCACTCCGCTCTCTGACACTACTCAACTGATGAACTCCAGCACTCCGCTCCCTGACACTACTCAACTGATGAACTCCAGCACTCCGCTCCCTGACACTACCCAACTGATGAACTCCAGCACTCCGCTCCCTGACACTACCCAACTGATGAACTCCAGCACTCCGCTCCCTGACACTACCCAACTGATGAACTCCAGCACTCCGCTCCCTGACACTACCCAACTAATGAACTCCAGCACTCCGCTCCCTGACACTACTCAACTGACTAAGTGGAGCTTTCATCCGGCTGACTGCTCGGGAATCAATCCAGGCCAGCCGGAAACAAAAGAATGAGGTTCCGCGTGGCCGCCTCGAGATGCGAGTTCCACCACAAGGGCCTTCTAGGTCTTTCTACGAGCTACCAGTTCCTTCTTTGTTTGTTGTGTTTATGTTCTTTCCTCCTTCCCTTGCCCCTTCTCTCTGTGGATACAATTATGGATATATATTGGGACATTGGTTTTCAATGGTCACTAATTGTACCACCGACTGACCTAGGTCGGTGAATTAGGCCTAGGATCTTTTATTAATAAACAATATTCATTTTCGACATAATGGGGGGTTATCTTGTCAAAACTATTGTTTTGTATTTAAATTCTTTTAAACATTAACTTTTAATGTTTTGCTGTAATGTGTGTGGGATTATCTTGCTAACTTTCTTAACGCGGAGCACAGGGCACTCGTATGTTAGTCTTCGGACTTGGTCCAATGATAGGTCTTTTTTTTATTTATCTGTTCAACACTACATTTATTTCTTTTTGCATAAGGTGCATATATATTAAACTTCTAGTTATTA
This sequence comes from Timema cristinae, assembly GCA_039000515.1. Lineage (NCBI taxonomy): Eukaryota > Metazoa > Arthropoda > Insecta > Phasmatodea > Timematidae > Timema > Timema cristinae. The sequence goes on from JBCFYV010000100.1 coordinate 14,428,532, forward strand.
GTTTCAAAGTTTATGTGTTTGTTAAGAGTTATAATTAAGTTTTGCATTTCACACTTAATGCGCGAGTTAAATGGACTTTAAACTTTGAGCTTCTATGCAAAGGCTATATATATTAATTTATCAAGATTTATGATAATGTGTATTGCGTTTCACTTGAAGGCGCGTGTTATGCTAACTTCTAAACACTAGTTCTAATGTTAAAGATGTACAAACGTTTGTTAGGAGTTATAATGAAGTTATTGCATTTATCACTAAATGTGCGGGATATACAAACTTTGAACCATAGACTTCCGTGATGACGCTTTATATTTGTACCTTGGGATATATGATTGTATTCATCGCGTTCCTATGTCGAACGCGCTTGTTGTATTGACAACCAGATAAATTACTAAATATATTTATCAATTTTGTATGTATGGTAAAGTCGATAACTTCCTTTCTCTAAATGGAGTTATTTCTAAATCTGGGATGATAGGCGCTTCACGCGATGTCATTGTATTCATGTTCTAATTATGTATCTTCATTTTTGGTTGTTCTTAATAAAAAAATGTTATTCTCAGGTAAACTTCTTGACTGATTTTCCCGTAACGCTTCCTAATATTTAAACAAGAGGTTTACAAGCTTGTACATCAGCTAAAAGCTTAGCTTTTACAAATTTGATACTGCCTCATTTTGATTACCGTGACTGTGTATAAAATCGCATAAGAGAGGAATTATCTAATCGACTCCAACGTTTACAAAACCAATATGTCAATTTCATTTACAATCTAAAATACTTAGACCACATAACAGCTTACTCCAAAAAACTGGAATGGCTACAACTAAATGAGTGACGTTCATTTCACTCGCTTACTTTAGCTTTCATCATCCCCGGAGTATCTCTTATCCTGTTTTCAGCTGTTCATGAAGAGTCAACATCGGCTTAATTCACGTGATAGCAATTATTCCGTTCTCTGTATACCCATACACAAATCCCAGTCACACGCTCAGTTCTTAACTAGCGACATTAGGACATGGAGGGAGCTACTTACCAACAAACACTAGGAATTTGATTACGCTAACTACTTTCAAAACTTAACTATATGCACTCATTAAAATAAGAACTTAACTTTGAGCTTTTGGTCTTGAGTAGCTGAGAAGCTAAGCTGGATAAATGTGAATGTATGTCTTTAACTAAAATTAATTGTCTGTAATGAAACACATTGATATAAATTTTGTAGTATGAATGATTTATTAATTTAGTTAGTAATTATGTTGTATAAGTGAGATCAGATTTGTAATAATTTATCATGTAATAATGTTTGTGAATATGGTTGGGTTAAAATATATTTTCTAATTGTTTAGTTTTTAAGGTATATTTTATTTAACTATATCTTAGACGTATACGTTAATCTCTGCAAATATGGATGAGAAGGGTAGATATTTATAGAAAATGTACCTGCCTTAAGTGGAGGCCAAATGGTAAACTCTATACGAAAAAGTGCCCGTCAACCGATGTGAGTTTTGGGAATTTTCTTGAAAATAAATCATTTATAGCATATCTACATTATACAATAAATAGGCTCCTATTATATAATAGATACATATTTTATTTCAGTAAAGATACATGTATATAATAAACTATAGTTTCATGGCAGACCAATTGAGGACAATCATATAATATGTAATATATCGCCTTGAGGTACGGTGAACACGTGGACTAAACCTCAATCTCGTATTTATAATGGTTTACCTGTGTCAGGTGGGAATACCGGGAGAGTGGATTGAGTGTTTTCAATCCACTGGTTCTCCTTCTTCCTCCACATTGTTCAATTTAAATGCACCTTCCTCACCCCCACCCCACTAGCATGATATAATGTGAGTAGGACAAACATTTGAACTAATGTAAATACATAATAATATAAAGTTAGCCAAGGACAAAAGACACTCACTCAACTCAATAAATGTTTCTCTTCTTCTTCTTGATTTACAAGAAATATTATTTAATATTAAATACTATATAGACAGTAATGACATGAAGCCAGATGCAATGATTAATAGAAGATTTATGCCCCAATTTCCAAAAATTTGGATACACTCCCTCAATATTATGCCTTCTGCATCGCTTTCTCATTTGTGTAACTATTCAGACGGATTTTAAAATTCTAAAATCGCAATTAATTTATAATATTTTATCTCTACCCCATGTCGTATTCACATTTTAATTGGGTAAGGGAGTTTTGGATTCAATGTACCATCATTCTCGTGAAGGGCAACTAAAGGCAACTAAGGAAATATCGCTCTTAGAACTTCCGGTTAAGATTCAAACGCCAACTTAACCATAACCATCTAAGTAATTTAGCCGATATTGCTGAGTAGACTAAGACTTATATTTATCTGAATGAGTTGTGATCTCTTTGAAAGATCTATTTTTGTTTGATAGAAGGTTCCGTTTGAAGCTGTGGAGTGGCCGGTGTTAGTAATGTCTAACATCTATGAATATCATGAGATGGAAATGGAGCTCTGTCTTCTAATGGCAAAGATCGATCATCTAACGACTCAGAACGAATCACCCAATAATTTGAGATACAATACAAATATTAACACAGCCAGCAGCCTTGTAATAAAAAATTAAGTTTCTGTAACAGTGCATATTTGTTAATGTGTGCTCTATGGGGCAATGTTTATATATAGTCTAACAATTTATTTTATTTGGTTGAACTTATCGTATGATCGATCGTGGAATAAATTGATCTATACCTGGATTATCTCAGCCAGAATATTTTTTGTGGTGTACTGGGGCTGGTTTTTTTATTTATAAAATATTTAATTTTTAAAATCTATTGATTGTAATAATTTGTTTATTTCTCTTATAATGTTTTGTAAATCATATTTTTCTACGTGGGGACAAGGAAGCTACCCAACAATACTATAAGCAAATGGCTCCATTTTAATGTAATGTGTCGAGAAAGTCTATTTGATTCACCCAAACTATTTTTTTTTTCAGTCAACATTAATTAATCAAATATTATTGTAAAACTTACTTCAGGTGCATTAATTTTAAAAGTTTAAATTTAATTTTAATTTTATAATGACACATTTTTAAAATCAAGCAAATGAATGTGTTTAACACCACCACTACTCGAATATTACATTAATTGAAGGATAATTCATATTTCGGAGGCCTATTTTTGTATGCTTATGGTTTTTAGTTTTTAATATATATACATATATAATTATTTTTAATGTATTAAATATATTATATATGGTAAAGTCAAACCATATATTAATTTTTGCAACACCTAACGCTTTCCTACCCCATGCCATATGTGAGAAGTGTACAATCACTAAAACGAACTGACGTCATTATTAGACTCTCTTTAATTTATTTCATATTCTTAACAAACGGTATCGATAATTTGGTAAAATTGTTATTAAGTTTTCACTTTTTATTTTATATATATAAAAGTCCGTTATAATCTCAAAACACAATGTTGCTTTAACTTTGGTACGACCCAGAATACCAATAAGTTGAATAATGCATAATATCTGTAAAGTAGAAAATTAAAAATTATATTAAAATTAATCAATAGGTTTAGTTAAATGAACATATTAATAAAACAAAACCTTACTTTTTAAATTTCCAATCGTGTTCCACTCTCATCAATTCTTTTAGTGGAAACTTTATTGTTAGAATCTAAATCATGATAATAAAATAACAGTATGTTTAATATTTTTAATTTTAATTTTTTATAAAATATTTTTCTTAAAATTAAAGGATGCCAGTTATATGATTACAATGGGGGTAGGCTAATATTAGTAATATTAATTAAAACCTACCTTATTATTAATACAAACTTAAACACTTTATACCAAATTATATAAATAAAACATAACAAAGCTAAAAAGACAGCACAATAAACATCAAATACTTATTATATAAATATTTAATATCTTGGGAAACTTTTGTTGACAGTTTAATTTCTTTTTGGTGAGTTTAATATTCCATCATAATATTTTTTTGGTAAAAAAAAAGAACGAAATAAACGAGTATTTTTTTTAGAATGTATTCCGGAAATTGCATGAGGATAACGTTAAACTATTTCCAGAAAAGATAAATAAGAATGTGTGGGGTAAAATACAACCACCATTTGCAATTTCTTAGTAAATATGTTTACATTGAAAACCTTTGAAAAGCTTCTTAAAACTTAGAAGAGATTTGGTTCCCAATTAATTGTAAATGAGTCGAGCTTGAGCTCAAATAAAGGTTCATCATGAATGAGGCCAATCTTAACCACCATTTTAATTTAATTTAATTTAATTTTCATTTCCTTTATTAAATTGCTAGCCATCCGTTAATACCTTGAATAGGCTATCACTGAAAAAATACAGTTTACAAGGCTTAAAAAAACTACATTGTGTACAATAAATTATTACGATATTAATTTAGTAGCTCAGTAATATTAGATGTAAAAACAACAACAAAACAGGAAGACAAAAAAATAAAGTGCTAGTCCAATATTATTAATTAGTACCTATCTGTTAACAATAACCATACAATTAAATTTAATTTATAAGGATGTACTATGAATAACTCTCTAGTTTGGTTTTTCTTTAGTGATAAATATCAACTTTAAAAAATCTGGAATTAACGTGGCTAATCCATAAGGCAAGTGGGATAAATTTGTAAGTTTTAATGATATATTTTTATATGCACTAGAGGGCACAATGATACCCACATGTTTAAGGACTATTTGACAATTAATTGAGATATTAAATATTTAAAAAACAAAGAGGACAACCCTATAGAGAAAGGGTTTATAAACTGGGGTCCACGGAGGGGCTTCAGGTTGTCCATGAACCGAAAGCAAAAAATTACATATTATAGAATAAAGCTTGAATTCAATTAAAAGTATCCTGTTTCATCAACAGTCAGAGTATTAATTACGTTTTGCCATCAAAACCAAAATAAAAATAGATTTAATGTCAAAGATGACATGCGCGTTTCACTGTTGAAGATTACTCCACAATTTCAACTTCTTTCTCAAGAAAAACAACACCACCTCTTTCATTGACTTCTTACTTTTGAACAGTTAGTTACTAATGCTCACTTTGAGGTTACACACTTTGACTTTCTTTCACTTTTCTTCATGAAGCTACCATTAATTTTTACATGAAAAGGAAAAAGGAGAAACATAATTCATTGTCTAAATTAATATTTAAAAAATATATATATATATATAAATATATATTTTCGGTTTAAAATGTTGACGTTTTACAAGTGGTTGCACATCTTAAGGTCATTGAATTGCTATTAAAGTCCTCATTTGTAAATATTTCATCAGTAAATAAAGGTCGATATTGTGTTTTCAAGGGTAGATAAATTTGTATTAAGGAAATATATAGTAAGCAAAATTTACTGAGTTTGTATTTACGTCCATTTTTATCGGAAAGGGGTCCATGGCGTTTTTCAGATTCTCATAGGGTACCATGACCCAAAAAAGATAAAAAAAAAACACAGTGTAGCCTCTTCGTGATAAGAGAGTCTGACTCCCTAAAAGATCCCAAATTCTATCGAAATCACAGTTAAATGTGTTAAAATGAATCTATCATAGCAAGAAAATTTGCGTTGAGCAGTTCCAATCTGAGTCAGTTAAGGTGATGGAATTCCACGCCATACTAGCACTAGTTTTGACCTGACCAAAGCAAAATATAAACTTAGGAGACATTCAACTTTAAAGATTAAGAAGGTTATATATTTTATAAAGCCTAATAACTTCTAATTACATATTGAATTGCATTAATATATTTTTTAATAAATTATATATAGGATACCCCTAATGAGATTTATCAACCAAAATTATACAAAATGACTGAAGTAGATTAAATATCCCCAGTTAAATTACCACATTCAATAGTCCGAAAATATTTAAATAATCTCTAAAACTAAAACATCTGCAAAATAAATTTTAGATTTAATTACTTTCACACACGGGTTAAAGTAGAAAGTTTATGAACACCAATTGAATGACTGTAGTTCAAAGCCTGAGGATATGATTTCTGAATCAGTTGGGGTGTATTTCGATAGAAAGCTCTTGGGCATAGTCTTATAAGGGTGTTTAAAGATATGTTACCTGATATGAGCGCCAGCACAATCCACATAATGCCAACCAAACACTTCATCATTTGGTGAGGTGATTTCTCAGCCACATGGTGACGTCAGCACTGGACGATGCCACGTGACGTCATGCCACTACATCGTGGCATCCTTCTTCGACCTCCCCTCACTACACGCACGAACACTGCACACCATAGAAAATATATAATTAATACTATTAGATTTACTAAAGTAATTATTATTTGGCAACTATTTAAAAGTGAGTATTATTATCCTCGCTAAAATAGTAATTAAAAACTCTATTCCAATTGTTTCTTCCCTTTCTTCACATAGTAGTAAAAATACCATATTTCCCAATCAGAGCTTAATACAAATCTCTCTGTAGTTGTTATATTCTGCCGTAAACAGCTCCTTGGTATTATAACCAACGGGTGAGTGGTGCTCGTTTCGTGTATTACTCAGGCTGACTAGAGCTGTATACTGTTTTAAGAAGTGGTTTTACAAGTTTTAAAGCTTCATTACTTTAAGAAAGGGGTTGACAACTAGTCGATTACGACTGACAGGTAAAATTTTAGTAGATCGTGTAATAAAACTCACATCATAATTAAAATTCATTCTTTGAGCCCTTTAAACTCGAAAAAAAAAAATGTATCAAGTAATTCAAATATATTTTTATTATGACCAAAATAGCCTTGATTGGTTTTATTGTTAATCTATATTAATGGTGGGAAGTGTATGTGTATTTGTATGTCATGAGAGTTGAGCGGTATCTGTCGCACGTAGAGGTCTGAAATTTAAATATTGGTAGCGTCTATGAACGAACATGTGCATCTTGAAGCAGGAAATTTAAAATTTGTATTTTATTAATTAAAAACTGATTTGAAGAAATATAATGAAGATATTTATTCTGTCTGTTTGAAGCAGAATGTACCAATGTGGGCAACACCGGGTTTTTCTGCTAGTGATATAATAATAATAATAATAATAATAATAATAATATAATAATAATAATAATAATAATAATAATAATAATAATATGGAATTGCTTTGTTTGAAAATGTACATTTTATTAAATCTAAATATTTCTAGAAAAGTGAGGACATTATTATTTGAGGAAATATTTAATTTAAGGAAAAATATAAGATGTACAGTTAAAAAAGTGTTTTATATATATACCCAGTGGAGAAACGATGGCTGATCACGTGTAAATTCATTGGCCGATCCGGGTTCAAAGAGATGGCAATTTCTATCGATTAAAATGTTTGCTAGCCTAGTGTAAGGAATGGATAATATTTCCTTTAAAATAATTTCTTTTTAAATTTATTGTTTGAAATAATTATATTCTTGGTTAACTTGATATTATAAAAGATGTATTTATATAAATAGTACACCCAGATTTTGAACATCATAATTCAATATAGTTTGTCCACATAAATTATTCGATATCTTCTAGTTATCTCAGGAATGTAAATTTTGACTTTAAATTTGGTAAATAATACAGTTTTCTCTACAAAATTATATAAAAATGAAAACTTAATTTGGTGGATACAAAATAGCCCATTTACTTATTCTATACACTTTTAAAAGATTTTTTTAAATTTTCTAACCTGTAAACTATTACAGTACAATGTAACTTTAATTTGTTTTAACTCATTAAAAACCAATTATTTTTTCTGTAACACTCATATTTATTTTTTATTTTCTCGCTACTTTATAATAAGATAAAGTATTGTGATCATCCAAAAAATAAAACTCAAGATTTTTATGAATTTAGAGGTTTTATGAGCCCCCAAATCCGATGAGGAGGTGCTTGAATTTCCGTTTGTCTGTCTGTCTATCTGACTGTATCTCAGAGTAGAGCCTAAACTATTTTACCGATCAGGCTAAGACTTAGTATCTAGGGTTTAAATAGGGTTGCTCATAGGGATTTTTGGAATTGGACATATAGTCCTAAAATTAGGGTAGTTTATTGAAGGGCCAAAGGAGAAAACATCTATTTTATCAAAATCGGCTTTAACGATTTTGAATAATATTCATTTCTAAGCATTGAACAATGTTATAAAAAATGGCTAGGTTCAATTTTTGTCAAAATGACTTTAAGTGTTCCTGTATGATGCGTTAATTATATATATTTTTTTATCATATCGACGTAACGCTTTGTGAAATGAAATTATTTATCATCGCAAATATGTATGAATATTTCAATAAACATCTTTTATTTGAAACATAGTTTTATAAAATCAATATTCATCAATCAATGTTCATGAAATTCCAGGAACTGTTGATATCAATATCGGAAAAAAAATTAATCTCTATGATTATAAAAAAAGATTAATTTATTTAGACAAAAAAATATGTAATATAAAAATTGCAAGTAAAATAAACTTTTTCTTTCATCCCATATACCACCAAATTTATCCAGATGACTAGCATGCCACTCTCTTAACCAGATGACTAGCGTGCATCTCTCTGAATCAGCTCTGAATACGAAGCAGTTCTAACCTGACTTTATTTGGTGTTAGAATGTAACGAGTTACAAGTTAAAGCTATTTAAAATGGGGCAACACTCACCAAAACCCCTTGATGATCTCCAACACAAGAGCACGTGCTCTGACCTCCGCTCTGCAACGCTCTACATAACTGACTGAATGGAGCTTTCAACCGACTGACTGCTCGGGGCTCGATCCACGCCCGGCCGGAAACGAAGACTGAGGTTCCACATGGCCACACCAGCGGCAGTTCTGGCGTTATGCTAGTCTCGAACATTCTACTTGTTATTAGTACCTTTCTTTTCTTGTCGTGTTTGTTCTTTCTACCTATCCCCTCCTTCCCTTACCCCTTCTCTCTGTGGATAGAATTATGAGTATATATTGGGGCGTTGGTCTTTAACGGTGACTCATTATATCGCCAACTGACCTAGGTGAGGACGGCAACTAAGGGGCCTGGATCTATTTTTTAAATATTCAAAATTATCTTTCGACGTAATGGGGGGAGATATTTATCAAAATTATTATCTAGGACTTAACTTATATAAACTTTAAATTTGAAATGTTTCACACCGCTCGTGGCAAATTCAGTCGCCTTTCTCCTTATGCGAGATTTATTTCAATTAGTCTGGGCAATTTCTCTATAATTGTATATTTAATTTAATAGATGTATTTTGAGGCCATGCTGTGGCAAACTTTGTGTCTGGGGCTTAGCACACGTTCTCTCATGATATCTTGAGCTTATATATTGTATTGTCAGTTATCTTGTTAACTGATCAAAGGTAGAGCACAGGACGCTTGTAGATTAGTTTGGGACTTGGTCCTAAGATAGAGTCTTGTAAATTACCGTTCAACATTATGTTGATTTCTTGTGATTTGAAGGCGCATATTTATTTTTCTTGTTATTATTACCTAAGTTTAAATGTTTGTTTTGGGGTTACGATGAAGTATCGTTTTTTGCGCCTATTACTCAAGCTAAAGGAACTATAAACGCTTGACTCTCTGTAAGGGGTATGCAAATTTCTAATTGAATATGATATGTGATCATGATTATTGCTTGAAGGCGCGTGTTTGAGTGATTTCTAGTATTAGTTCTGATGTTAATAAATGTAGAAATATCAGATAGGAGTAATAACGGAGTTATTGTGTTTCTCTTTAATTGCGCGGGATATTCAACTTTGAACCATAGACTCCCATGATTACTATTAGTATTAGTGTTGTACTGACAACCAACTAATTACTGTATGTTTCCCTTTCTATTTTCAGGTATTGCAAAATCTTGTAATTCCATTATCTAATTGATTTTTTTTATAAATCTGATAGGATAAGCGCTTCACGCCATGTTATTATATTTTGTTCTATTTAAGTATTTACCATTTATGATTGTTCTAAATAAAATAAACAAACTTTGTTATTGTTAGATAAACTTCTTAACTGATTTCCCCTTCACACTTCCTAATATTTTTACAAGAGGTAAACAAGAAGTATTGTTAAGAAACTCAAACCTTTACACTTGATGAATATGTTAATATACCTGTTTACGGTTTTTGTAATGGAAGGCTTGTTGCTGTTTGCAGAGAATACTGTTGACACTGCTAATTTTCTTAGATTATGGTTTGTAAGGATAGATCGAAAGCGAAATAAAATATAAGTAAAAGAGACGAATTGCTCGCTCGCATTATGGATAGGGCTACACTGATAAAAGAACTTTAAGAATACCTTAGAATAACAAGCGTACAACCACCACGAGAGCTGCAAGGGGCATTGATGTTGGAATTGGCATTATTTTTAAATTTTAAGATATGTTACTTTCAAACATTCAATAAATACAAATAACAAATCATTTATAGTTTTAAATTAATTATCATAATGGTTTTACACGCACCGTTTTCAAACATCTAAATCTTTGCAAAAATAAAGAATTGAACACATGTTTATATGAATTTATTTACTTAGGTTAATCAATTATTCAACCTCCCAAAATATGTAATATTCCTCCTCAACTACACAATACACAATAAACATTAACAACCCGTATAAGTTGGTACATGGAACAATTGTCAGGCTCAAATAATCTGTTTTTTTTTTTACAGCGACAGAGAATATCTGCAGGAGATAGTGGAGGCGTTTATTTCTAAAACTCTTGCTCTTATAAGTTTAATAAATAAAGAAATTTAATTTATGATTAAATCTTTTGCTCTAGCACCCCTTAAAATTTCAAAATCCAAAATAAAAATGCCTAATTATTGGACAGGAGAATATTTTTTGTAGAAGTTCTCTGATATTATAGCACTGAGCCCCAACACATATGGTATTCTTAAATATTAAATTACTCTTTAAGAGATAAAATATGTAAGGTCGTGTCCATACTCTTATGTTCTGTACAAAAAATAAATGTTTAGAAAATGTATTCACGACCTAAAAATATTAAGTTCATCTAACCATATAAATTGGCATTTGCCAATTCTGGATTCATCATTTCTAGCATTGTTGACTGTAGGATATTAAATAAACAATTAGTCTTTGAGCCCTAATTTAGGCCAATTGTTGATAGTACCTTTCAACATTTGGGTAGATTCCAGTTTGCTCCAATGTGCCCTTACTTAACATTCTAAGCATCATATGGCCTTGGCTTCACTTTGGCGAAACCATGAACTCAATTGTGTTTTCTTCAGAATTAGTTGCGAGGCGACTGCTCATAGACATGTTTTCAATAACATTTTATCTGACTTTAAGATTGTATTTTTGTTTAAGTATCTGGATGATATATGCATCTACAGTCAATCCCTTATCAATAAATCTACAGTATATAAGGTTAGTATTAATTGTTTAAGAGAAGCTGGGTTCAATGTTAATATTTATAATTATATTTACGTGGGTCACTGATTCGAGTAAATACATGAGCCATGTTATATCTATGGGTAATCTTTTCGTAGATCACAAACCTCTTAGACCTATTGATGATTATCCTATTTCTAAAAGTTTCAAGCAAGTTCAAGGTTTTGTGAGCTGGTCCTTTAAATTACTTGAAGAAAATAAGGGTTCAGCTTGAATGGGGAGACGTTGAAAAGAAAGCCCTAACTGCATTAGAGAAAGTCTTAATTCTACCTAAAGTTCTTAGAATGTAGGACTTTTCTCCACCATTTGAACTAGAAGTAATCACGTTTTACTTTATTCTGGTAGCTGTATTGAACCAACGCCATCCTAAAAGAAGGATATCTGTAGCATTCACTAGTAAATCTTAACGGATGCGCAGATAAAATACAGCGCCTATGAATTGGAATGCCTTGAATGCGTCTTAGATATGGATAAGTTGGCCAACTGCCTCAAACAAAGGGAATTTCTAATTTGTACTGACATTGGAGCTTTGTTAGGATTTTTTAGCACCCCAAACAACTGGGGAATATTTTCATGAGTGTTTTTCGTCCCTTCCAAATCGAATTTACTACTAAGCATGTTTCTCGAACACATAATCTTATCAAGGACAAGCTATCGTGCATAAATGAATGTCAAAACCAATTGTTTCAAGTCGAACATTTAATAACACTAACGTTATTCGCTCTATTGCCGAATCTGTCATATTTTTATCATTGCATCATAAAGAGTACTCCCTCTGCAGGTATATATTGGATTGGCTAGATGTAGGTGAATAGGTGAATAGGTAGTTCCCTTTTGTTAGTACCAATGTCTCTTGTGCTGGTTAGGCACAAATAATTATAAGGGAAGGAACTTTTCTTCCCCATTAAGTTAAGAGGCATGGTATTGAATAAATAAAACAAATCTGTAATCGTAGAATATTTAAGGAACCCAAAAACTTATATAGAAAGCACTTAGAATTTTTTGGCCATGCCTGTATCAAAATTTAGGAGATTGGGCTAGGAGAAGTGAAGCCTTCTTGAAGGGGAAACCCTACAGAGCACGCGTCACGTGTTGCATTCTGCAGGTGTATCACTGAAGCCCTAAGACCGGTCTATAAAAGACTTAATGGGACCCTTGACCAGGTCATCCAACGATAATTCCTCTATCTTTAATATGATGGATGGTTTCTTCAAATTTACAATTATAGTTACACTCCTAAATATACAGGGTTCTACGACCGTTAATGCTCTCTAGGAGAAAGTGGGATATTTTTAGGGCTCTCAGAAAGTTTATCAGCAATAATGGTCCTTGCTTTCACCCCAAGGTTTTTAAAAAAATTGTGTTCCAAATGGGGCGTTAACATTATTACTATCAGCTTGTACATACCCCTTTGTTAATCAGGTGGAAAGATTCAACTGGAATCTTAACATTGATCTTAATATTTATCATGGTAGCGCCCAAGAATTTTATGGATATGGACTTAAAATTTTTAAACCTTACATTTTATTCTTTTATAGGTGAATCTACTGAGCAGGGAATTAGACATCCCTATTAAGCTATGTGTGACATTTCTCCTTTGGTGGGAGATTCTGGGGACTCTTAATATTGTTATTGGCCTTTCAGAATACCCGTTCCACATATTTAAGTCCCTGTTGTGAACGTTATCAATCAGGCTGGTCTTAATAATGTAAGTGCACCTTTTATTTGTAAGTTATTGGGTGAAATTTGTGAGAGTTTATAATCTCTTGTTATTATCTTGGTTCACCTGTCTTTGTGATTTATGGTGGACCAGCGAATGTTGTTTGTCATACGTGGATAATAAAGTTAATTAGGTTCGGAGGGTCCTAAAGGTCATTTATGGGCTAATTAGAATATATTGCTTTGTTTTGTTTATATTATACACCTAGTTGAAGTACCTGCTGATACTTGCGAGGGTTTCATATCTATCATATTAGTATCTGCTGAGCTCTCTATTATCCTGCAAAAACTGAAATGTTTCAAAGGAATAGTTCAATGAATGACACAATGTGATCATAATAAAAAGATTCATCATACTATTTTTGAAATTGATAAAATAATGTCAGATTAACTAAGGGGAGACATTTTAAATTGTTTTTGTTTATTGTTGAACATGCGTAATTCTCACTGTTTCTTGGCGCCATTCCCTGAATTCCCTGACTATTTAATGTTATCCCTCTCTGTGACCAACTTTAGAATATTGTATCTTTAGTGGTTCTTTTTGATTTGTATTTTTTTTTTTGCCCCTCTGGTGGGTTGCCACGTGGTCTAACTCACTAGTCTCGTTCTGAACTAGACTGCCGAAGACGGGGAGATTGTTATTCGACCCGGTCGGGTGCACTGAGGGTGTTTTTTCCTAAATGGTTTTCCACGCTAATTCAGAAGCACTTTCAATTAAGCCTTCCTAATCCACGGTCCAATAGTGTAGCTTATACATAGACGTAAAACCTCAATGGGTAGTAAGACGTATTCTATAATAACTACAGACATATTATAAAAATTGGAATTTTGCCTTAATGCAAATTACTTTCTAAGTCATTTTAATGGGGAAATGAGAAACCTAATTATGTTAGCTATGTTAAAAAATGTCTAGATAAAACATAATCAAAATCGTTAGAACGGATTTGGGGAAGATCGATTTTTTCTCTTTTATTCCTTCAGTGATCTATCTTTAATTTTGTGGGTGGATGTATAACTTCAAAAATTACTTGAAGGAACCTTATGAAACCCTTTATACAAAGTCTTAGGCCGTTCGGTAGAATGTTTTCGGCTCCAGGATGTGATACAAACCAGAGACAGACGAACGATATCAAGAAAACAACTTTTCATTTTCATTGGGTCATGAGACGTAGACATTTATCATAATTACCAGTTCAATTTTTCTTTTGATTACAGTGCATCTCTCTTTTGTGAAAGTCTAAGAGAAGATACACATCTTTTATTAAATTGAGACTCATTATTATAAAAATTAGAGATTTGTGATTCTATAAGTTAAAAATATTCTAATCTCGTTTTAATTATTATGCTAGAAGTTTTAAATTCGTAATGGAGATAGAGGGAGTTACTCCTCTGATAAACATAAATGTTTGATAATTACAATGGGTGCCTAATAAATATACGGTAGTAGTGGAGTAGTTTGCAAAGGGGAGATAAGATACTCCAAAATACATAGATATGTTCAGATTGAATAACAAAGCTATTCATTTCTTACTATTATTTGATATTTCGGGAGTGTTTGTATGTCAATTTTTTTCAAGCCTGATCATTTAAACCTTGATCATTAGTAATGACTCGGTGTATGTATGTTGTTGAACTGAAGGTGCGTTAGGTATGTGTGTATGTATGTAGTAGCTATCAAACATTTATTTGTGAAACGTGATTATCTTTATTTTCCTAAAACTGAACTACTTTTTTCCAATAATGTTTCATACAGTTATCATTACTCCTTGATCACTTGTATGCCATTAGGTTTATTTACTTTATTATGAAAACACCAAACAACCTTGAGTAAATATTTAAAATAGCCAATTGCCTCCTAAACGCCTATTTAAATCCTCACAAGACAATTGACTTTCACCGGGCTCACTATGGACTGTACAGCTAGTTTATTACCAAAACTGTATTAGTCTACTATTCAAATAATATAAAATTACTATAAAATTCCAGGACCAAAATTAAACCCGTCATGTAATGCGAATCCATAAAATGTCCCTCATCGTTTCTTTCTCTCCAAGATTGTATCGTCTTTTATTTTGTGTTTTGTGGCCACGGGGGGAGTAATTATGAGAACGGAGAAGTAGAACATTCAGAAGGAGATATTAGCAATATCCTGAGCAATACTCGTACTGCGAGGAGAGGTAATTACACTGTCATTGTTGATACGAGGGTGTGAGGGGCTACCGGGGTGCAGGGTACAAGCGGGGGTGGAATTTTAGAGACCTAAGTTAGAAGGATTAGCAATTAAGATGAGTGAAAAACGGTAGACCACGTAGGTTGTTCTTCGCATTCGAATTATTTGCTTTGTCTTTCTTTCTTTCTTTCTGAATAGTGTAAGCGATGAGAACAACAAATAATCCATTTAAATAATTTCTGTTCGTCTGTTTTTGTTTGTTTCCAATAAGTTCAAAAGTATCTCTCAGATATAAACGGGACTTCTGTTGAACTTATTATTATTCCTGGAAGTCACGGTGAGCTACATTCCGTCACGCTAGCTCAACAGCGAGTGAAGTAGGGTAGAAAAAACCGGCATAAGTTGTGAAGATTAGTTGTGGCTAATATTTCAGGTACATAAGTTGTCAAGTGATATTATCTAAAATGTGGAAGGAGAGATGATGGTGGTGAGTCCATGTATGTTCTTGAGTCTTCGTATGCACATACAAAAAACTGCTATTGTCATTTCATGCTTTTCTCTCATTTGAAATTATCAAATGTGTTGATCTATTGTTTAATGCGAGAAAAGACGTAGGCAAATTCTAATAGGCATTAGTAACCATTCTAAATGTGTATTTTAAATTTAAAGGATAACAGTAATATAACTTTTTGATTGAATCATATATATATACATTAATAGCTCTAGAAACAGGTGTAAAACCTTAACACACAGCTGACGTAATTAAATACATAGTTTATTTACTAGCTCTAGCGATAGCAGACAAAAGGTATAGTTAAATGTAGTAAAAAAAAATTGAAGCAAAAAGAAGTCTCTCTTAAATATAGCATTGGTTGGCTTTGATTGAAATTCGGACCAATCACATAATAGTAGCTAGTACGACCTGTGATAACAACGCCCTGATTGGCTGAATTTGATCACGTGACCATGCCTCCTCACTCTCTGATTGGCTGTTGGTTTGTCCCATCCCCTTCTCCCCTCCTGTCCCTTCCACTCCTCCTGACCAACCATCACTCCTCCTGACCCGTTTCCAGTGTTCCAAACTTGTTTTTTATTTCTGCTCATTGGTTATTTATATATGCTCATTGCTTTTTTATCTGTGCTCCTGGGTTTTTATCTATAATCTTTGTTTTTATTTGTGTCAAAGGGTATTTTATACAATGGTGTTTTTGTCTGGGTAGGATTGGGATGGGACGTTGGAGTTTTATATTGGCATGCGGTCCACAGCGCTGGGTGGCATCGATAGTGAGCATCCTCTCTGAGCGACCACTGAGCAGCCACCCAGTCGCAGAGCGCATAAGGGGCACGGCATCGCTAGCATATTCTCTGGCTGGTCGCTTGGAGATGAGTGTGAAAGCGGAGCAGCAGGAAGTTGCAAAACCCTCTTTAACTTCCCATCACTACCCCCTTCTTAGAGGTATGTGTCGCAACCCACTCCTCCACCCCGTATCTGGTAATGGGTTTTCCAGGTGTCGCAAACTCTTATGTGGTAATGGGTTTTTTCCCGGTGACGCATACCTCTTGACAGTTTGGCTGGTCGACCAGACAAGTCGGGATACGACCTTGAATGATATCGCAATGGGTTTTCCCTGATGACTGGCACCAGTATGGCAGCTTGACAAGAAAAGAATAGATCGTGACCTTAAAAACATGAGTTAGGCCATTAACCCTGTTCATATTTGGTGACAGATTGACGGCTCGACAAGTGGAGACTCATATCTACGTGAAAGGGGGACAGAAAGGGTTTGCATGAATAAAACACGATATTACTAAACATATATTTACTAGACATTAACGGTCTTACAGACATATAGTAAGGTTTCACAGACATCATACATAATATTTATTATACACTTTTACAGTATTGCCGCATACATTCGTTCATACGTTTTCTTACAGTGTTTCTTAGATGTGTTATTAAAATTGTTTTTAGTTCACAATACAGCATGTAAGAGTCTAAACGGACCATTTGACGTGTATAGTAGGTAGAACTGATAAGGTTTTTGATTGCATTTCCACCATAGTCTGTTCGAGATCGATGACATCCGCTGATTCTGTTAGCATGTCACATAAATCCACGACGAGTGTGTCGAGAAAATCGTTGCAATAGTGTACGAGGGGCGTCAACAACATATCCCGTTGGTCGACGGCAACATTGATGAGGTCCCACACATAACAAAGACGTACACAGCTAGATAGCAACCCGTTTGAGTCCAATGTCTTGTTTCTCCCTGATGATGACCATACGGTCACCGCTCGTGCGTCTCAGAGAGATTTTATGAATAGTCAGACAAATCTTCTAAGGAGGTTGCTTGTTGCTTTAAAACTTTGATATGATGGACTTGTAGCTGCCCGGTTCTTGCTATTCTGTACGGTTAAACACCGCAAAGATCCTTCCGCATTTTTCAAACTGCGCATAGGGCGTATAGTTGTTCTCGACACTTATAGTAACGATTACTCGCTTAGAGTCGACTTCATCCAGCGAAAAATAAGTGTCCAAAATACTAGTGATGACGAGCGTCTTCAACAGTTTTGCTTCGTGGGTGCAAACGTCTTGACCTTCTATGATGTTTGTTCACTTCGACGACTGTCATAGTTATGGCTGAGATGCCGTCGGGATGCCTCTTCTATAAGCGCACGTTGATTGGATGCAGCCTCTTGAGGGGCAGGACCCTAAAGTCTTCAAAAATGTGTTGTAATATCTCACCACCTTAGCGTCATTTCCTGTATGATTGGTGGGCCAGAATAGGGTCAGGAAAGTTTTCATTGGAATGTTCTGGGGGTGTTAGAGAAGGTACATGAGACAGTAATGGCCGTAAATGACTAAGGCGATGCTTTGAAGTTGTAGCGTGCTATGAGACGTGCGGGAAGTGTTTTGCATATAAATGACAGATGTGAATTTATACGGGTTGGAAAACCAAAACTGTCAAAAGATTCTCCCACGACGTTCTTGTCTATAAAGAGTGCGACACAATGCATCCCAGGCTTGGTGTGTGGATCAGTGTTGATGAATAGAGCAGCAGGTCGAGCTATTCTTAAGATAGTTAATCAGTAGGGATAACACCCAACCGTACAGAACGGAACCAAGGGTTTGTTTCAGCGTACGTCTTATGGTGTGCGTGTCCATCTTCAATCATCCAATTTCGAAGTCCCAAACGATGGAGGCCGAACAAAAATTCCATACAGAACTATGCGCCATGTGCATGATGGGGCCTAATTTAAGTGTTTTCAAAGACGAACCACTTCTGTTGTACAGATCTACTTTGAGTGTAGGCTTGTATTTGACTAGAAACTTTTCTTTTCTGCCCCCATGACGTAGACCGTTTCTGCACGCGTTGTGGCAAGGAAGATGAGAGATTCGAGCAGCCTTTAATCAACATCACCTCTATCCCAAGGAATACCGTAGAGTTTAATGACGATAGAGTTTTAAGTGGCAGCTGAAAGTTCCTTGATAGGGTATGGGGTTTTAACACCCAATGTGGAAGTAACGTACCGCATGCAGATAAAACACTTAGTTCCTTTACGATAATCTGTTTGCTGACGTCTATTAAGCTTTGGAAATCCATAATGATGTCCATGATTTAAATGACGAGTGTAAGCGGCGGGAACTCCCATAATTGATCACGGTATTTCTGTCCTTGTCAATGGTGATGAAGTGGGTAAACTGCCCGCACACTCTACAGTTGACGATTTTGGTGAGAGCTCCGTTGAAGCTCACTTCGATGTTCACAGAGCCATGTTTCGTCAAATTCCAATGCGATGTCATGTGGGTGGACAGAATAGGTGTGAGATCGAAAGCCATGAGTTTATATCTCTTAAGGAAGGCTTCCAGTGTGATGTCGCTACCTTTGTTTATGAAATGGATACCCGTTCCAGAAAACAGTGTGTGGTAGGACATGACAAAGTTGCCGTTTGAAAAATTGGGTTGTAAAGGTTTCGTCGTCACGTGTTCCCCGTCCACGTAGATCGAGAAATGGTTCATTGCGTAGGTTTGAAAGTTGAACGGGTTCTTGGTGGCGTTTCCGTTGAACGGCGCGTTTGATACAAATCCCACGATGCAACGTTTGGGTAACTGTCCGATTAATACGTTATCCAGTGATTTCCCTGGCACACCCATAGGAATAGTGAGTGTTTTTACTTTCACGTGGGTGATGGGATAATTGGCGGGACTGACGTTTAATGCTTTGACATATGCGAACAGTATAGAAGCTGCTACTTTGACACGGCTCACTAGAAGTCCGGCTTCAGCGATGTAAACCTTAAAATGAGGGAGTACAGGGACGGACATAAGAGTTAACCTGTCTCTGGAACAGACTAACTTGACTCTGAGTTTGGTGCCGTTCAAAACGTATTTCTCTTGGTTAAACACGTAATCGTGTAGATACCTCCTTGCGTTTCAGATTAGTTCCAGCATCGCTGACACGCTGCCATAGAGCCTCTTTGAAAGGATAAAGCTGATTGGTGACGTCGGAGAGCACGTCGCCCGTATGAAGTGCCTGTTTTCCAATGGCTTTAGCACCCCTTCTCCGCAACGGTAAGACGCTCTTGAAAAGGCTGCTGGAAAACTTCCTATCCCGTGCCCACGTTGGTAGGGAATACCATGTAAGATCGAAGATATTTCTGTTCCAGCCTGGTTGACGTAGTATCATTGGTACGGACAGTTCATGTGGTGCAGCGTCAAAAAGGAAGTTTCACGCAAACTTTTCCAAACTTGAATGGCACAGGTTCACAAGTGGTTGTTCTTATATTGATTTTTAAGCTTAGAATTTCCCTTCTAAGCACAGGCATGTAGTACAACGGATCATACCTTACTGTCTTATGTAAGCCGTAGAGATAATTTATGTTGTTTATACAGAAGATACATAAAAGTGGTGCGACAATGTCACCCACGGGCTGAGGATCGACAGGATCCGTGAATATGTACATTTTCAAGGGCAAACCTAGCAGAATGTCACCGGCGTACGGTGACTTTAGGAATTTGATCAGATCAATCAGAAGATCGAAGCCGAGCTGTAGACATAGTTGACTTGATAGAGTCAGAAGCTGTATATTTGGTGAAGAAGAAACAATATCCACTATTTTTTGGGGGGTTTGTGTACTTGAATACAACTCCGGAATTCCCTCTAAACGCTTCTAGTTTGCTTAGGTCTTTGGAAATTGCTGAAGTTACCAGGAGGGATATGATCCTTGAATATTTGTTCCACGCCGTTAGCGTCCACCTAGTTGTACTATACAATATCTTGGCCCTCGGGTACGTTGGTTAAAAAACAGGGATATTGGAATTCGGTGAGAGCGAATTCCAACTGGTCTTCGAGTGTAAAACGGTAGGGTAGTTGCTTGGTGAGATTCGCTAGGGTATTTTTTCGGGAAATATCCCATAGAGTTGTCGCTCGGCAAAGTTATGTAAAACAATTCCATCATAGTAGGGCGCTGACGTAACTGGCAGGAATCCAAGAATTAAACTTGACACTGCACGTACACTTTATTTCTGTCGTCTTTACCCAAAACACGTAGTATTTTATCAACTTTAAAAGTTCCGGGAATACGTAAGCGATTCAGGTTCGTAAAACGTCCCCTCAACCTCCTCGCCGTCAAGATTAGTATGTGTGAAGACGAAAGGCTGTTGTAACGCGATACTACTGACTTTGAAAATCTCTTTGCTCCAATTGCTTTCATAGCCATTTTCAATCAGCATTTTGGATTTTCTAATACGCACCGTGTCACCGACTTTTATTTTTTGCTTACTATTCGAGTTTGGATGACTTTTGCCCTACAGATTATCTCTGACTTGAAGCACATTGGTTTCTGAAAAGTTGGCAGCTGCAATCTTGATACTGGAATGTTTTGCGCCGTTATAAACGTCAACTAGATCTTGTAGAACGTCCACATACCAATACGTGTTATTTTTGGTAAAGTAGAGCCACATGCGTCTTTTCAGAGTTCTATTGAATCTTTCCATGATGCTTGCCTTCACGTCAGGATTATTAGTGGTGTAGTAATGCACGCCTTCTTGCTTGAGAAATTCCCGGATTGGAAGTGCCGTGAACTCTGTGCCCTTGTCCACCAGTAAATTTAGAGGCTTGCAACCGCTTTGTTTAAAAATTAAAAATGTCCTGAAAGGTAACTCTCACAACGCTCCCCTTCTTGGATGAAGGCGTCCTCGCCCAAGCAATCTTTCTAAGCACGTCGATGACGGTGAGCAAGTACTTTACACCGTCGTTGTATTTTCCGAGATTCCCATATCGTTAACATCGTCTTGACGGAGATCGTGAATGTATGACATCACATACTTTTAGCTTGGATACTTTTTTTATCATATGTTTGTGTAGGGTATAAGCGTCCTGCGCATGAAGCCATTCTCGTACTTTGTCGGGATCTTTCTTGGACACCTTTATGAGCGACGCCACCACTGCAAACTCTGCAGGTTAAGAAGTGTCGTATTAGATGTCAGCTAAACAGGCCATTAAGCTTGAAACGGCAGCCCCCTGTTTTCATCCACTCTTTTAAGTTTATTCTTCTTAGAGCGTTGCAACTGTGTAAGTGGTTTGGGTATGGGTGTCTGATCTTTAATTGGTGCCAAACTTGTCGGATTTACAAGAAATTCTTTCGGAAAGATTATTTATTGATCACCGTAAGACACTCTCGCCACCCAGACGGCTTGCTATGTCTTCTTGCTTTGACCAGATCGGTGATTAAATCCACGATATTGGATATATGGAAAGGCGTATCGTGAATACTCACTTCCCTGTTTTCGTCCTAAGAGTTATCGCGTTAGAAAGTAATATGTTCTGGTAAAAGTTCAGCATTTTTACGTGCCTGTACTGGTACAGTGTTGAATATAGATGGTCTGGCAAGTACAGACACTTCAGGGGTGGTCGCAGTGGCGGAGGGTGTTGACTAAAGTGCAGTTAGCGCTGTAGCACTTGTTGGTATAAAGTCAATTTAGACTTGTCGTCAAGTTTTGAAGCTAGGTTTTTTTTCCATTTCCTTGTCCAGCTCAGAGACCATTAGATTTGTGGCTGATGCCACTTATTGGTGGTGTTGCTCGCAACGGTGTTATGTTTCCGGGGACACCAATATCATATTTTTCGTGTGTTACATTATCTAATTGTTGAATAAGGAACCGAAGACACTGCTAATTAAAGGGGCTAAGTGTAAGTGCAGGAACGAGTAGTTGTCTAGTCCTCTACCAGCCCTCTCCTCGTTTGATCAGCTTGTTAGCACGTAACTCTGTCTTCTGTGCATTTTTCAACGGCACTGGCTCTTTTAAAGTGTTGTAGGCACACTCGCAAACAGAATCAATCATTTTCTGGTCGGCCATTTTCAGCAAAGGGACACGTTGCTGCGGGTTCATGTGATACATTACACGTAGCAGAGGAGCCTGCTTGAGCACTTTGGGACTCAGGGTTATGAAATGATCTGTAATCGGGAAGTGTCGGTGTTTCTATAACTTTTGCGTGGTAGGTACATGCAGCACCCAATATTTGTGTGGGTTTTATATCTGAACCATGCTGGTGTACCTTGTTTGAGATCTAGCAATACATACCCATGAGGAGGGAGTACTTGTAGTATCAGCGCAAACCTCTTGTAAAACACGGGGATTTTCAGGACAGACTTGGCGTGCAAAGTGTTGAATCTGACCTTTATTTCTGGATTTTAAAAAGCACGATATAATTTGCGTTTAAGGAAATGTCTCTTTGACCCTTGCCCTTGTGGAATATATTTTATGTAAGGTACATGACACTAGCATTTTGATGGTGGTATCCTTTGGTGAACAGATTGACAACCACTTCGTTGGCTTCACGCATCAGATCGTCCATGATAATCAGCTGTGGAGAGTCAATACAGGTGTCATCCATTTCTGGCAAGCCCTTACAGAATATGACGCGGGGTTTTGACCCGTCTTGTTTGAATTCCGGTTGCCATAAAGCATAATACCATGTGATTTTATTAAATTTAACGTCGTACATTGTGTCCAAGTGACGGATAAAGTCTGCTACAAGATGAAACTTTCCACAGCCGGAAGGGCCGCTTATGATGGCCGAAAATGGATGTTTCACCTTATCCATAATGCTTGAGACTGAGCTTCTAATCTTAATGAACTTGTATTTATAGGATAGAAGGGAGGGGTGTAGACGTTAAAACACAAACATAACAGTTTTTATAATATTTATTCACACAAAAAAAGCTCACACCATGAAAAGTATACATTAAATATTTATTTACAAATATATCTCACGTCGTGAAAGTATACTTGGAATATTTATTCAAGCAAACCAATGATTTAGAATATAGCTCAGCAATGAAAATTATACTGGGAATATTTATTTATACCAGTCAACGTTTTAAAAATATGGCTCACACCATGAAAAGTATGCTTGGAATATTTATTCATACCCAAATAAAAGTTTATACAAATATATCTTACACCATGGAAAGTATACTTGGAATATTTATATACACAATCATACTTTATACAAATATTCCAAGTATTTTTTTCACGGTGTGAGATATATTTGTAAAAACTTTGATTTGTGTAAATAAATATTCCAATTATATTTTGTAAATAATTATCACTCATGGACTGGAAGGCAAATGAGATTCAAGGCCTCAGGATTTTTAACTATATTTGAATCGAAGGTATACATTGAGGAGCAGAGTTTCTGGCCTTTAATGTACATGTAATAGTGATATATGGAACTAAAATAAAACAGTTAAGCTATTTTTACATGATAATGTAAAAAAAAGTTAATTGTCTTATTTGAATTGTACAATGAAAGAACTTACCAACAACGGTGTCGGAGTTAAGGTGTCAGCATAGCTATCTGCCATGTATGGTTACACTTTGAGGCCAAGTCTAGACTCTATGATCGAAAATCTCAACTTATATTTAGAGGTAGAATCTAACTTTCTATTTTTGCGAAAAAAATAATAATAAATAATGACACTTTGGTTTGTATTTTAGGTGATTGAATACTCTCTCTACAGCACCCATTTTATCATCAGGGCAGTGATTGATTACAAGGAAATGGGAGACTCTTCCCGTCTGGGAAAATAAATATAAAGAGAAAGAAGAATTGAAATACATTTTAGTAACAATAGAAGAACCTGCTTCAGTGGTAGCATGATCTAAGACGTCACTGTATTGTTAGACTAGACTGCCAATATCAAGTAGATCGGAGTTCTAATCCTGTTCATGTACTAAGGATGGTTACTCCAAACTTGTTTTCTACTCTACTTCAACGCTAATGTGGCTACATTTCCTTTAAATTCAACCTTTCTCATCCCTATCTATTAGCGTAATTAGTACATATACGTATAACCTGAACAAGTAGTAAAGCATGGTGCTAAATACAAATTTATAATAACAATACTTGTGGATTAGTTTATGGCAAACAAAAATCTACAACTCCTATTGCTATTTGTCGAAGATTTCACTGATAAATATGTAAATTATGTAACATTGTATTAGTTTTATAGTCCATGAATATTGTCGAAAAAACAGTTAAGCCCAGACAAATTTTGGAGAAAGCTGAAAATGTCAGGATGGGCTCAGAATTACATTCCTAACGATATATCCAAAGTCCTTAGAGTCCGAGGCATATAAAACCTCAAATATCTAAGAGTGCATAAATACCTACAAATTATTTTAAAGTGTAAAAAATAAGATGAATGCTGATAATTTCAGAATTGACTCAAAATTATATGATTAACAACATATAAAAAGTCTCTAAAAGTCCGAGGCTTAGCTTTCATGTCAAATACCCCAAATTTTAAAAAGTCCATAAGTACTAATAAATCATTTTAAGACGGTAAAAAAATTATAGGAAACCCAAAATTTCAGGATTGTCTCAGAATTATATGCTTAACAATATATAAAAAGTCCCCAAAAGTCCATGGTTAGGCTATTTTTGTATAAGACGCTATGATTAAAAAAGTCCATTTATGGATTATTTTTTTTATAATATATTATATATAATTATTATATATATATATAATAATATATTATTTTAATAGATTTTTAAATTTTTCTCCTATTAAAATAATGGTTGTTACAACAAAATTTATTTGTTTTCTGTAAATACAACCATTAAAAAGATAGAAAATATTGAACTTCAATTTTTTTTTTTTAAAAAAAAATTTGATGTCTCTGTTTCCAAAAAGATGCTCTTTCTGGCTATTTTTTGAATAATTTAGATTTTTTTAAATATTAAAATGTGTATTTTAATTAATAATTTGAAAATAAGTCGTTTTTAAAACAAATATATTTATTAATTAAAAATAAACTTAAGAAAATATGTAAACAATTATTATTTCACCTCTCCCCCCATAATTGTATACCTTTTCACCTGAATAGCTTTCTGAACCAGCACATCAATTGTTGTATTTTTTAAAAGAGAATATCGTTGTTTTTAAATTTGAGTCTACCGGCCGGTTGCTGTGTGTGTCTCTTGAAGCCATTTCCTCCACCACTCAACGACCCGCTAGCTCCCCTCACAGTTCCATGAGGGTTTGTTGCAACTTACGTCCCAAAATGGTTTTCAAATAGACATTCTTCAGTGAGAATAGTTTTAATGTTTTGGTTTGTTTTTCACTCTAAAAATGCAATACATTTTAAGTAGTATATTTTATATATTTAGTCCATGTGTGAATTTTTTTTTTGTGTTAATATATTTGTGATAGTTTCAAACAAATTTACCAAGTTTCACTAAGTAAATTAGTTTGAGACTTTTGTGCTAGGAGTCCGGGATCAATCCTTGGTCCCGACACAGATTTATCTTATTGCCAAACCCTTCCTTCACCTCTGACAAAACGTGTAATAATCACAAATTGTGAATGTGTGGAGTGCCAGGCCTCCACAGTGGTTCGGATCCAACATTAAACTGTAGGTCCTCCATTTGATCTCACAATCACCCTACCATTGCAGATTAGCGTAAGTGTGTATAACCCGAACGGGTAGTAATACATGTTGCTAATAATAATAATTATAATAATATTAATATAATTAAAACGGTGCCCATGGGGAACAAAAACCACCACCTTCTAAAGTACAAAAACCCAAATAAATAAATGAAATAGCTATTCCTCGGTGTTAGAATTTAAATTGTATCTATATCATATATGAAACAGGTATTTAGATTAGCTAACAATATATACATCTTCACTCCTAATAGTTTAATAATAGTAATAATAAACACATATTTTCTCATTTATAACTTTTCATTAGAAATATTAATAATTTATTTCATGCAACGTAGGAACTAGAACTATTAAGTTCGTAAGAAAATGTTTTCATAAATCACAACACTAATAAATATTTTAAAGAGATATTTTATCGAACAATTATTCAATAGATTTGAATCGTTGGGTGCGTGAGGTAAGTTTTAGAATCATGTTTGGTTTGCTCGTACCTGGAAGTTCTGGGTTCAAATCTCAGCCACGTGGACCAAGGGCTGTTTGTTCTTCCCTAAGTGTTTATCCACACTTCCTTCACGTAAATGCGGATAAGCTTACTTTAATATATATTTTTCTTAGCTATATTCCGTTATTATAATTTATAATTAAAATGTGTATACACAAGATGGATCGTAGCAGGGCCGGATTAATGACAATAATTGGTTTGGTGTTAAACGTCTTAATTTGATTATTTGAATTTTTTTGCGTCGGTAAGGAACGGGTCCAACTACTAGTTTTAATTATTTGTTGTATTTAACGTGCGCTTTCTGAACCAAATGATTATATAAGCACACGAGAATGTTATATAAGTGAGAACAAAGGGCCTAACAATTATGACGGGAATGGTATTTTCACAAACCTAACAGGGTTATCTTACATACCACAATCAACATGGACCAATGGCTTTACTTTCCCTCCAAAAGAAGTTATGCTATGAATTGTTATCATTCGAAAGAAATCCTTTGACCCCGGCGAGGTTTTAACCCACGAACACCGGGCCTTGAGGCGAGCACTTTACTCCAAGACCAGTGAAGTCGACCAAACTGCTAGCATTATTATATGATTGATTGTTAAAGTATAAAGATAGCGCCACAAACACAAAACCAAATATTATTCGAGAATAGGAACACAAATCTCAACTAAAATCATTCATGGATTCACTAGTGAGCATATAAACTAAATGCAAGGCTCATTTAGTCTTGTCTACTGGCAACGGGGAGATCGGGGTTCAATTCGCAGCCGGTCATTCTCGAGATATTTTTTCTAAATGTTATTATTTTATTTATATATGCAAGTACAGGTACATTTCATCTACATTATACCTTCATCCCCCCTACCCTATTAACGAGAGTAAATTTGTATAGCCCGAACGGTTAGTAAGGCAATGAGCTAAAAACTAAAGTTGAAGAATGTCGAGCAGGACCTTATCTAGGGTGCTGTGCTCATTATAGGAGCCGGGGAAAACCTTACTAAAATTCCAAGTAGATATTTTTGCTAGCTTGTATGATTTTTTTTAATCTGCACATTGTTCTACTCAATAAAAAAAACTTTGCATGAATCAACACATTGAGGAGCTTTGAGCATAAAATCACCACTCTCTTTTGATAAGAAAAGATGTCAAATAAATAATGTGAATAGATATATTGTGTTTGTTTATTTATAAGAGTTTCCTAAATATTTTATTTCTATAAAATCATTAGGAAAATACAAATATTTATGGTGATTTTAAAAAGTAAACAAGAGATTAGGGCTAATGTTAAAGGATGTTAAATTAGTGAAGAACATTTTTTAAATAACGGCTATTTACATAAGCTACGGAATTTTTTTAAATAGTATATTACTTAGTGTTAGCATTTATGACTAATTACCCTTTTTAATTTATTGTTTTACAAACTTGTGTGCATTTTTATGTATTTGAAATATTAATTTTGTGTTGACAACTACAAATATGTTCTATGTTACATACTGTTTTTGTTTTGACTAAGGCTATGCATTTTTATTAATTTATTTTAAACAAATATTATTTAATCAGAGCTTTTTTTTACCACTACATGAACGTCATTGTTCAACGCTCGATTTATTTATTAACCATAACATAATAACTGTCCATATAGCTAGACATTCTTTTGTGACTAAATATTAAATTGTGTTTACTGGGGAGGGGGCTAGAGAAGAGACTTATTTCAAATAATGGTTTAGGGTGGAATCATCTCACATGTATAATTTACTAGCAGACTGATCCATTCTTCGTACTATATCAAACTATTCTAATTAAGACGTTCAACATCCAGCTGCTAGCATTTATATAATTCCTCCTTGCACAATACCAAGATAACTATGGCAAATCATAATTTAAATTTCACGCTCAGCTTTCACTCATAAATTTGAAATTCTAACACTTATCTTATTCTCTGGCGTAGTCCCCCTACCTTTTCCCCAAATTTCAATTTTATACCGAAGATAGAACGTCTTTCTTCTTTTGACTCCCTCCCCCAAGTCCTAGAGCCCAATTTTGAAATTCCTTTATTTCGTAAATGTTCCTTGTCAAATGAGGTGTTCCTTCTAAAGATCTTCGAAATTTCAATTTTTCATCCTATCTCGAAAGGGCTAAGATTTTTCTGAACAAACACCTACTCTTATGTTTTTTATATATTACTAGCATGAAGTACAGCTTTGCCCGGGAAAATCGTTAAAGGGTAACTAAAAAGATTAAAAAGGGTAAATATTAAATCAAATTAATTTTTAAGGGTTATGTAATAAGTTAAATATTAGGTTTAAGTTTATAAACGGGGTACTAAGGGAAAAGTGACGACAGGCAGACGGACAGACGGACAGACAGACAGACAAACCATGTTTTTGGTTTCAGGGGGTCATGAAACCTTGACATTTATCGAAATTTCGAGTTAGATTTTTTTGACAATCACAATATTAGTAGAGATATATAGTTCCTTGTATTGATTTTTGTTATTTTTAAACAGTAAATAAGATCGTTTTAATTCGATATTCCTCTGGCTTTGGCCTTGCATAAAATATATCGAATCAAGTATGAATTAGATTTTTTTTCAATAGGAAATTCCGGGGTTATTTTAATGTGTAGATCATTTATCTCTTTTGAAATATAAATCGTAAACCTGGTTTTAAAAGGTATCTTATGCACTCAACACATCTTTAATGCTCTTTATTTTAATAATCGCATAATTAATGTATTTATTAAACTAGTATTGAGTCTTGGGGGGACAAATTCCCAGTTTGCCCTCTATTGGGTTTGCCACTGACCTATATATACATATATTGGGTAATATATATATATTTATATACACACACGAGTATATAATACCCAAGGGAGAACAAACAGAGAAGTTCTGCATTAGTCTTTTTTTTGTGGTATAGCTTAAATTTGAGGAAAAACTCAAATTTTCTATGTTATTATATATTATTAAGCACCGCGTCTTACTACCCGTTCAGGTTATACGCACTTACACTAATGTGTAATGGTAGGGTGATTGTGAGATGAAATGAAGGACCTACAGTTTAACGTGGGATCCGAACCACGGTGGAGGCCTGGCATTCCCCACATCATTTTCTATGTTAATAGGCTGTCATTTATAAAATTATCAGAAATACATTATATTATTTTGTTTTTGCTTATAAACATTTTTGACATTATTTTATTTTGTGATAAATTAATGGAAAACTATCACTTTATAAACATTTTCACGTAAATTAAAATGTATAGTACGACACAATCTTACATACTTTCTCATTTAGTAACCAACCAAGAGTTAATTTAGTTCCATTGTATATTACAATTAAGAAACAAATTTTCATAATTTGTCGCCAATAGCCCATAAGGGAATGTCTGTGCTGTGCACTGTAACATTTATTTTTTCAAACCTTCAAACACCTTAAGCAAGATTGATACTGATAATTTTAAAGTATGATGTTGCGAGTAAAGAAATGACTACTTTAATGAGTTTTGTGTAAATCTTTATATTAATTGTATAAAGCCGAAAATGACCGAACTCGATTGAGTACATACATTAATTTGGACACCCTTCGCTTATAAATTGTGGGCAGGAGGAAGACTACAAACCAAACATGTTTGTGTCCTTGTATATGTGTTCGTGTGTTTTCAAATATCATACACACACACATGTACGTTTCTAGAATTGTTATTTTTAATTGTTTAACTTTGTAGACATTCAAACCATTCCATTCTCAATGATTAGCTCTTAGCTCAGTCTTGAAAAAAAACTTGGCTATTTAAAAAGAAGTTGGGCTATATTAGGTTTTATTGGGTTAGTTGTGGTGTTTTTAAAGATATTATGTATGTTATGTGATTTGACCAATCAATCTAACATATTAATTAGTGCCTAGACTGTCACTTGATAAAGAAAATAACGTCCACGCCTAACAATAATATTATATTTTATAAATAATTTTTTTAAAGAATTAAAACAATATACACTGGTTAACAAAATTCAAAATAAAACTTTCATGCAATCATTTTAGTACAATTTGGTTCTTAGAAAAGAATGTTTGAAATTTAAATTGTAAATGTATTCTTTAAAATATTCAATAACATTAGTTTGATCTAGTCATATGGTAGTATGTTTAATTCCATTTCTAATTATCTACATTTTTATTTAAAGTAATTAATAATATTTTAAATATTAAAAGGAAAATAGACTAACTACCTTACAAAATTAGTAAATTGCTTTGTATTCAAAATATAATAGGTTTTTTGATGTGTTTTTAAGTGGGTATTTTTAATAAAATCCCACGTGGTTGTTTTGGGGGGCTGGATAGAATTGTAACAACCCTGTCTTAGCTAACTCTATTTGATTTAATTATATGCAATTGTAATAAAGAGCTATTGCCTCCATATTATTTACCTTTACTTTTTTTATCTTTATTGTTAACTTAGATCGTTGACGTTACAATTTATTTAATTTTATTATAAAACCATTTTTTCAATTACACTTTTACATACCGTTGTTTGATACTTGTAAACAATAGGAAACCCCAAGAACAGCATTACTCAATCACTTAAGGATATCTTATATTGTTATATTTAATTTCAACATTAGTTAATCACTTACTTCCAATACTTAATTTAAATAATTTTAAAGATTAGACACTTAACAAAGATTTTGTTTATTAATAAATAAAGAAGTGTTTGGTTTGTCATTGGTTTTATTAATAGTTCTTTCCCCAACGCTAAATTACTGGACTTTGTAAATACTATAAATTAAACACAAATGGAAAAGTATAAACTTTTTCACAATTGTTTTGTAAAGTATTGTAAAACTTTGCTTAATATAATTTATATTTCTACGTCTTTAACTTTCGATAAATATTAAAAATAGGCCTACTTTTAAGATAATAATTATGTAAAATGCCATCAAATTTGACCGCCATTTTTTGTTAATGTATTTATTTGTATTTTCTAAACTTGTTATTCCTACAAGAATTAGAGTATACCTGGCCAAACGCATTGGGGGGTGGTTTTCACCTTTATAGTTATCACATTTCTTTTTTTACATCCTCCTCAGAAGAATGTTGGTGCATTTCCAATAAACAATACTTCTTAATTTTAGATTATTATAAGTAAGATCTTTATATATAATGTTAATGTAAAAAAAAATTTTTTTAGCCAAAGTAGTATTAATTTGGTCTATTGAGAATTATTATTAAAACAATTTAAAAGATTTACCCACATTTTAATTTATTGGAGCTTTTATTTTTACGATTAACTTTCAATTAGAATTAGTTATTGTATCAATTAATACAGAATATCAAGGTTTTAGGCCTACACCTTAGTTAGAAATAGAAATCTAATAAACTATTATTGATAATTAATAATATACTATATTATACATGTGTACACACTGAAAGAATGTTGAATGAAAACTACAACAGCTATGTATAATTTTGAGATAGAACCCGAACCAGGCCTTCCAAACATTAGCCGAGAAAAAAAAAGAAACCAAACCTCTACTTTCTTTGTCTCGGAATCTATTTTAGGAAATAATCTATACCTGCCAGTCAGTCAAGCCTACAGGCGACGAGATGTCTAGCTGTACACAAGAGAGTTAACAGAGGGGGAAATGGAATTGAAGTTCTCTACAAGCACGAAGCGTAGCGGATTTGAAACAAAATAGAATGTATTGGGGTTCCCCCTTAAGAAGGGAGATTACCCTAGGCACCCTCATGAGGTCTTTCTCCATATTATTGTTTCTCTTTTCTAAGGACGCCTTTTTTCTTCTTCGTTCAATCTCTCTCTCTTCCCAGAACGTCTTCCTTTATATTTATCCTTCAATCTTTTTTTTTTTGTTGGAAATTCTGTACAGAGCGCTCTATCACCAGTAAGACTAGTTATAGTTGGTTTATATGAGAAATGACAGCCTGAAAGGTCTTTTATTCTACCAAAATCCTACTGCATAGTATAATTCTGGCAGGGAAAAAGACCTTCAGATAATCATTTCTACCATAAAAAGGGGTTTACGCATTTAAATAACAATGGGACCTCCAGTATTTATGTCATAGTTAATGGTATCAACCCAATATTAAGAATATTTCTATTTAGTGTTGACATATGTTGGAAAATACTGTGGCGTCTTTGTTTCTTTTGGGCCATGGATGGGCTCAGAACAAAACTGTTCAAGGAAACTACACTGCTAATAAATTTATATATAAAATATAAACTAAATTTAATATTTCACCAACCATGTATTATGACAGGTCTACACATGTAACCACACATACACGCTACATTGAGCAAACATCCAGATATTAACATGAGCCTGCCTCAGATAAAAGCTTTAGTAAGAAATATTCTCCTCGAACATTTGCGTGAGGGTGACTAGCGACATTTGTAAGGCGTTATTGCATACAGGGGAATATCTTAGATTGGTATGAGAGAAAGGCTTGCAAATATAAATCTATTATTATTATTATTATTATTATTAAGCACCGCGTCTTACTACCCGTTCGGGTTATACGCACTTACGCTAATGTGTAATGGTAGGGTGATTATGAGATGAAATGAAGGACCTACAGTTTAACGTGGAATCCGAACCACGGTGGCGGCCTGGCATTCCACACATTCACAAGATGTCTTGTCAGAGGTGAAGGAAAGTTTGGAAATCAGATAAATATAAATCGAAAGTTAACTCTTATAAAGCTTGGTTTTCAAATAGCTCCTTTTCTCTATGTATTTTAGAATTTTTTTTTTTATAAATGGCTAAAAAGTTTAATTGTTGATAAATTAGATTTATCAAAGACAAATCAATTAAAAGTTGCCCTTTTGAAGCCTTAAACGGGAATGTACTAGTAATAGTGTGGCTCTATCTCATAATATATTATTATTTAATCCCTCTTCCTCTTGCAATCGAAGGAGTTTACAATAAACGTGTAGAGGGTCCTCTAATTTTTCGGTCATCAAGACCAAGAAGTATTGAGTTACAGCTTCAATATTATTAACTATGATTAAACTCAAATAAACGTAGATATTTAAAATCACAATACTCTCTTGAAAATAACACTAATGAGTTATTTACTATCTAAGTGGCATAGAGTCTACGTAGTTTGATCTCAGGCAATTTTAATTCCGATTTTTCCAGCTCCTTACCGTCCGCTTTGCTTGTGCACACATGCAACGATGTATGTGAACCAACGAGTGTGTAACATGGGAGCACTCTTGCGTGAACATGTAAGTGGCTGCCTGCATCACACATCGAACCTGAATAAAACATAACTCTTACAAATTTCATCAGCGAGCTTGTTTTAAAGGGGAAACATATAATTTAGGTACAATAAGTTAAAATTATTGTTTAAATATTTTGAGCACAGCAATACTTAAAAATCTGATTATATTTAATAAAGATAGTATATTGTATATTTTATTATTGTTATTATTGTTATTATTAATTATTTTATCGTCTGATGTGTGACATAGGGTTGCGACAGATCCTCGTTACTTCAGTTATTTCTTCTTTCAGTTTCAGTAATTTCAGGTGGTCTTCTTCGACAATATCCCAATTAATATGATATGAGGAGCAATACAGTTAAAATATGAATATCTCTTTGACTAACGTTGTACATGAAATATACATGGGAAATATGCAACAGAATAGAAGCGGTAATTTGTTATCCCAAGCAAATGCCCCTAGCAAAGTTATTCACAAAGCATGCCCATGTCACTGACAATTTTAAAATTCACATGGAAGTAAGTTTGGGGAAATGGTACCAAAAATGTGAAAAAACAGGATTAGGAACTTCAAATAAAGTTTGTTTACACCACTTTTGGCTGATAACCCAATTTCGGGAGTGCGCAAATTATAAATGTAACTAATTATCACCAGTGGGATCTAAAAATTATTTTCAAAGAAAACAGAGGACCTAACAAATGGTAAATTATTTATAAATGTATTAAAAATCATGTACTTCTTTTATCATCGTTCAATTCTGGAAAATAATTGAACTTTAGACATGAAAATTAGCAGTCGCAGAAATACATCAGTTTGCTAAATACATAATAATGGAGACGGAATATTATCAGAACAAAATTGATAATCCATAATCTTATTCTGTAGAGTAGCATACATCATATTCGGGGCTTAACTTTAGATAACAAACTACACACTCAGAGATACACAACTCTCAGTTGAAATGTATGTCTTGAGATAAACCAGAATAGCAAGACTAGCGGGTGTAAGGAACACAGGGATAACTATACTGGATGGGATCGAAAGAAAGAGAATAGAATGGTAAGGCAATGTGAAATGTATGAAGGGCAACCGTATATCGAACATAATCCAAGAATGGGAACCTAAATGAAGGTCGCACAAAGTAGTGGGTTCAATGCAAATATATGATCTAAAACAGATTAGTAACGGATCAGGATAATTGAAAACATTTCATTCAAAGTTTTAACATACTCTCCATATTGGTTCAAATATCCATATCTATTTAAATACGTTCTATTTTTATTTAAGTAAATGTAGGGTGCTATATATTCTTTTGTTGATAAAAATGTATTTTTGATTTAAAATATTTGAAAATAGGACTCTTTTGAGTGAAGTTAATTGTTGGTAGCGGCGCAACGATGTTAAATGGACATAGACGAGTTGAGTGAAGGGGTATACACCCGCGATAAATTGAAATATGAAAATTGTGTTGTGTGAAGGTGACATTTTGTTGATTGGATCTTTCAAAGGCCAGAGCTAGTTGGTAGTGTTTCCAGCCAGGTGGAAGTGACGTACTTTGAGAGGGGGTTAATGTTTCAGCGCAGTAAAAAGTGAAAGAGAGGATCCTTTGAATAAGAAGGTGAAATAAATGTACCCTTCATTTACCCTGAGAGATTGCAAGATATAGTATGAGTTTGGTAGGAAGAACAGTAAAAGCTAGTTACTAAAGTTACTAAAACCATTTTAATATATTCATACATCAAGTCATGTTATCTGAAGCTGTCACTTTTGATGGATATCATCAATATCTATAAAATCACACAAATAATAAAGTGAACTGTTATCAATGTTGGCCGTAAAGAAATATATTAGAATTTTCTTTAGTGTTCTTCCAACCAAAATCAGGTATACCTTGACTGTTTCTGCTATGAGGAAGCTTCTACTGTATTTTAGTACGTGAAGGTGGAGGGAGTATACCTTATCAGATATACCTTCGTCGTTAAAACAACAATTACAGCAGTTAACAGTAGTTGTAGTTACAGTATTACAGAATGTATTACCGTGTTTATTTAGCTGTCCTGCTAGAATGTAAGAACTTCATAGTATGTTCCGTGTAAGTGCAGATAATACACTTAAATAATGAATTAACCGGATTTAGTAGTAAAGTTTTGTTTAAGAGTGCATTTAGTTAAAAAAAAAAATCCACAGAAAACAACCCCCTATTTCTAATGAAATATTTAAGTTTGACCTAGTTTTAAGGTAAACCATAAATTTAAATATTTAATAATAATAATAATAATAATAATAATAATAATAATAATAATAATAATAGCACCACGTCTTACTATCCGTTCGGGTTATACGCTTTAAGTACTATCTACACTAATGGATTAGGAATTGAGAAGGTTGAATTAGAGGAAGTGAACCCGCATTTGCGTGGAGGGAGAGTGGAAAACAATTTAGGAAAAACCACCCCCAGTTCACCCGACCGAGATTCGAACCTCAATCTCCCCGTCCTCAGCAGTCGGGCTCAACACGACTAGCGCGTTAGCCAACTACGCCACCGAGGCGAGTAAATATTTATTAAATTTGTGAAACCAAACCTAAACAATACTGTTACAAAAATACTGATATTTCGGTTGATTTGTGATGTAAAAACTTATTAGAATTTGGGAAAAAATAATTTGACAGTTAAATTGTATTGCTTAATTTTTGATTAAGAAATCTAAACAGTAATTCAATGGTTTCAGCTTAATACAGTTCAACTATACAGCTATACGGGGTCAAACTTGCTATTTATGTGTTTTTTAATTACCATTGTTAAGTTAAATAATTTATTTATAGGGCTGAAATTTAGTACAACCAGACATTCGTAGGAGGTGTACGCAATGAAATACATAATATATTATTTTATATAATTATATTAATATGATTTATATTATAATATCATTAAAATACATATTTTATTGTGTACATTTCATATGAATGTCTAGTTATACTAAATTTTATCCCCATATTAATTTACCCTAACAGTGGTACAATAAAACCATAACATAGTAAGTTTGGCTGCTTTTAGCACATGAACTGTAATGCTTTGAAATAATTTATAGCTATAGCTTATAATTTTACATTTATTAAAATTATGGAATATATTTTTATTGAATAGTGACCTTAATGTGAGATCTTAAAAATTGTAAATGTTAAAATTTGAAAAATAAAAGTAAACTCTAAAATTTTGTAGTCATTTGAAATACCTTGACGCAGATGGTAGGATAACATTAGAATGGACCTGAAATAAAGTATAATGAGGTAGCCTGGATAGAACTACCTCAAGGTTAGTGTGGCAATGAAAATTTGAATTCCTAATGCAACAGAGTAGCTAAGTATTGTTTGAATACTATCAAAAATACCCAATGGCGCTTTGGGTAGCCACACTTGGATTGCACGGCTATCGCTGGCAAAGGTTTAGTTTGCTTCAAACAGAAACAAATCTCTTCATTTTATTACTTCTGGTACATATTTTAGATTATTTAAAAATATATATTCCTAATTTTAAAATTCCAGCATTAAGGTGCACATATTAGTGCACCGTGCTACTATTTTATTTTAATTCGGATCCCCGCATGCGTATATGTCGTGAAGTGCTCATGACGGATTCAAAACCCTTCATTTTATAATTGTAGAATTAAAAAAAGTACCACAATAGTTTGATGTTAATATTTTCTAGTCCACACAAATTAGTTTTATTTTAAGAATAAATATATATATTATGTTTTTGATTCAAATATTGGAGCTCAAATATAACCAACAACCTCGCTTTCTTACTATTATTGATATTGCATTTGAATATAAAGGTAAATTTAAAAGACCTAAGAAATATTAAATATAATATAGGCTAGTAAAGTAGTCCAAGAGTCACCGGAAAAATAATATTTCGTTTGGAGAATACTTTATTTAATTATAAAGGAAAAATAAATATTATTATTATTATTATTATTATTATTATTATTATTATTATTATTATTATTATTATTATTATTATTTACTATACAACAAAGTGTAATTGAAAATTGTGGTATCAATAAGAATGATATTAGTGCGTAAAATGAACAGCACAAATACCCATCATTATCATGAAATTATGTAACTAACATATTTTTTTTATCAAATCCCACCTATTGTGTAATAGTCGGTGCATTTACCTATGTAAAAAATACCGACTGTTAAATTGTTATGTTCCTATAAGATTTTAAATAAGAATACATATCTTACCAAGAACCATTTTGCTGTTAACATTAATTATATAATGCCAAAAAGTAATAGCTATATTAAAAAATTTCATAAAAACCAAATTAAAAAAAAAATTTGGCGTACCAAAACACAAATACTCGCCGTCTTGTTATATTTTGTAAAACAGCGTTAGAGCGTTAAATTCTATTGTTTGTTACGACTATACGAGAATGCTAAACAGAGGGTTTTTGCCCAGCTCTGAAGATCACCACGTGTTGTATCCCAGCCCCCGGTGAGAGCCCTTCATTCCTTAACACCCCCTCCCACCCTCGACAAGGGGTTTGCTGTCACACGCCTGATTAAAGATGATATATATAGATAACATTCTAAATCTGTCTGTACCCTCGATCCCATCGATTTGTTTCCAAATCACTCAAACATTATCATCTCGTTGAGATGAGACATCTTCTCCTGTTATGTTTAAGAATACAGGCAGAGTAAGAATAGAGCGTCATTCTATCCCATCATCGACCGAGCAATGTCATAAAACTAACTCTCATTGTGGCAACATTTGCGTTTATAATTTGTAACAATACAAATACCTTTACTTTTTTGTGTATACATCCTCTTTGCAAGTGTATTGGCAACAGTAAGTTTGAAACACCAATAAAACAACTATATACATACATATGCTTGTCTGAGCTACATCTTTCTTAGCCCAGTAGTGGGAAGATTAGCCAGTACTAATGTACTAGTTGGGCACGGGACGCACAAATGTACTAATTGTAAGTACTTTCCGTGGAGGTCCTTTACTGATAAGATGAGGTGAGGGTGATAGTGAGTATGGTGGTGATACTACGGTATGGCAGTCACACAGTTTAACGGCTATCTGTACATCACTTTACTCTAATTAAAGATATTAAGCTGTTTTTATTTAAATAATATCTGTAATGTAACTTTCCATGACGCAATTTGATTATTGACGGCAAGCTATTTAAATAAATTGGTTTATGTATTAAGTTTGACTGGTTAGGAATGTTTTGTTGACTACACCAAAAATGTGTGTTTATTAGAAATACAAAGTATTCCACGGAATCTCAAACATACTTGCGAATCTTTTCATTCTTATATTAATGATTCTACACCCAATAAAATGAAAAGATTCGCAAGTATGTTTGAGATTCCGTGGAATACTTTGTAATTCTAATAAACACACATTTTTGGTGTAGTCAACAAAACACTCCTAACCAATTAATTGCACTTGTGGAGTAACAGGGACATCATCTAACCCTAATTTAGAGACCTGATGATGGCGTTTGTACGTCGAAAAATGTAGTCAGTCAACTGGCCCTCTGGCATCCAAGGCTTAAGGAGAGGAATTAAAACCAGTTAAGGAACACTTTTATATTCATCAACTATTCTGTATCAATTTTCATATTCTACATAATTTAGACTATGTTTCAAGTCCTCGCCTATAATTATCGTCTCTGACCTCTATTAAACAATTCTTTGCTTAATTTCCCTGTTTACTACCATAGGTTAAATTTTAACTTTTTCTTTTGACAACTCTGGATCTATCATAAAATTACCTTTAACTTAATTCAACTGTTTTACTATAATTAATATATCTTAGTTAGTAATGTTTTACTCATTAACATGTAACCTTGGAATATGTGATTTTTATTTTATTTATTGTCTAATTTTAATTTGTTTTTTTGTATTTTAACCTACCGTATTTAACTTGTTCTTATTCTACTTGATTTCACATAGCTTAATAAGAATTACAAGTTAAAGGTTTTTTTCTAAAGGTTTGCCATTATTCTATTCCGTATCTTCTCTTCTATATAATGTAATATATATTTATTCAGACTTGTTATTATATATAACTATTCAAACTCTTATAATCTCAGTATGTCTTTTCTAATTAAATTTTTTTCTATCTTTAATTTGTCCTTATATTTCATATCAATTATATCTTTTCATTTAGAATTAGATCCTTTTGTTATTGTTTATTGGGTGGTTCTTCAATAATTAATTAGTATTAAAATTGTTATAGTTATTTTAGAAATAAATCCAATTCTCAAAATGTGTCCATAAGTACATGTCTAACAAATAATGCATTTCGAATAAAATTGTTTTAGGCGGTTTCAAAGAGTTTGAAATATAAACAAAATCAGTCGTCAGTAAACTACCCATAATTTAAGGGCTTTCTTCAAATTAAAATAAGAGTTTTGAGGTACAGACCTATAAAATCAATATATCAAGTTTGAGCAAAATCCACTTAACCATTTTGGATCCATGGACAGGGACAGATTGACAAACAGACGTGGAGTTAGAGAGAATTCTAGAATTCACTTTCTTGGGTTAGGGTTCACATAAAACGTAAAGATTCATCATAATATTGGAATAGATTTTTTCACTACACCAATACTTTTTCTTGATATGTTGAAGTAAAAATAATGGTGAAAGTTAATCTCCCTGTTTCAAACAATTATGTATTTTGAAAGTATGGAATAAATTATATCCATTCTGTACCCAGCCAAGTCTATAAGTCAAACATTCCTTAATTAAATAGACAAATTTTTGAATATTCTAATTTTATCTAAAATTCAATATTTGTCCATTTTGGCTGGATCATAGGCCTTTTTAAAAACTCTATATAATCGACGTACTTTCATGTTCTAATCCCACTCTTTTTCTGATATATGTGAAAGAGTAAAGATCGTATCAGTTGTTTATCTATCTTGTCAATATCTACAATAATGATATCCAGTTATTTACAACAATTAATAATGTTACAATTATTTTTCAGATATCTCAAAATAATAATTTCTGAACAAAAGGTTTTTATTCTATTTAAAGATAGCTTTTAACTTTTAACTAAGAAATAAATCCTTAAAATTGTAGGATTAAAATAATCAGTTTAAAATCTACGCATCCGTTATATAATTACGTGAATCTTTATTTTTACTTTCAGGGTTTATACAACTTTTAAAATTGATGATAAGAAATTTAACTTAACTTAGTTTTACTCAACTGGTCTCTGCCCGAACAATTTAGGCCAGTATTTGATTGCAAAGAATGTAAAAAGTTTGTTTAAAGTCTATGAACATGATAAACCCTATGTCAACAGATATAACAATGTAATTATATCGAAAAGATTAGAGTGTACCATCATTCAGTGATGATGGTGGTGATATGCTCTTATATGCCTTCATATGAACATATATTTCATAACATAAGATTGTTAGTCCAAACAGAGTTGGATACCACGTGTATTGGAAATGTTCTCGCTATTCGTGAGATGTACAGCCATTGTAAAAGGGATATACTCTTGGTCATTCCAAGAGGCAATGACAACTCTATGAGAGGAAATTCCTTAGATGATTGTAATCCCTCCACCTCTATCCATAGAATCTATATATAAAGAATGTACAAAGAATCCAGCATTTCTTCCTTGCTCCTAACCTCACTTTCTTATTGAATGTAGTGTAAGGCATTTTTCTGGAGGGTGAATACGAGCATGTGGAACTGAGTGAAGGGAAGGTGCTTTCTTTCCAATCGAGAAATGTGGTAATGAAAATATGGTGGCAAGTTATTTGGTGGTGTACAACAGAGATCGATTGTATTAATAAACTCACTTTAAACATGTGATACACCATGGGCTACTATTGGTGTACGAGTTAACATCTCATTACTTTTTCTTTATATTTCAACTTAGTAAATTAACTTTAATTTACCATCAATTAGCCATTCACTGTAAAAAATTATTTATATAAGAAACTAATATGCAGAAACGGTATTGAAGTACATACATATAGTAAAAATGTTCAGGTAATTAAAGTTTTGGAATATAAATAAGAGTAAAAATTTGCATCAAAAAGATTTTCCAAAATCGTTTTCAATATAGGCATAAACTCACATGAAATACTTAATTTACTCAAATTTGCTTTAATTATTTAAAGATAAGGTTAGAAGGATTGCATAAATTTTTGATCTATTAAAATTGACAATGAAAAATATATATATTGGATTAAAATGTCTGTGTTATGCAAGCTACACCCTAATTTGTAGGACCCGATTGTTACACAATGTGAATGCGTATAAGTAGCACGTACTAAAGAAATGTTGAAACCTCAATATCCCATGTACTAAGTATCATCGCTTCACCAAGGAATATAAACCTAAATTTCTTTGGAAAAAAACTCTGAAAGAAAAACATGGTCAGAGCTATTATTTTATTTTTGACTTTCCTCCCAACAACAACTAGCCGATATAAACATGGTCACGGACATTATTCTATTTTTTACTTTCCTCCAATCACAACTAGCAGATATAAACATGGTCACGGACAATATTCTATTTTTGACTTTCCTCCAATAACAACTAGCAGATATAAACATGG
Source organism: Timema cristinae (assembly GCA_039000515.1). Lineage (NCBI taxonomy): Eukaryota > Metazoa > Arthropoda > Insecta > Phasmatodea > Timematidae > Timema > Timema cristinae. The sequence continues at coordinate 14,471,163 of JBCFYV010000100.1, forward strand.
TTACGGACAGTATTCTATTTTTGACTTTCCTCCCAAAACAACTAGCAGATATAAACATGGTCACGGACAATATTCTATTTTTTACTTTCCTCCAATCACAACTAGCAGATATAAACTTGGTCACGGACAGTATTCTATTTTTGACTTTCCTCCAATCACAACTAGCAGATATAAACATGGTCAAAGACAGTATTCTATTTTTGACTTTCCTCCAATCACAACTAGCAGATATAAACATGGTCACCGACAGTATTCTTTTTCTGACTTTCTTCCAACAACATCTAGCAGATATAAACATGGTCACGGATCGTTTTCTATTTCTGACACTCCTCCCAACAACTAGCAGATATAAACATGGTCACGGACAGTATTCTATTTTTGACTTTCCTCCCAACAACAACTATCAGATATAAACATGGTCACGGACAGTATTCTATTTCTGACTTTACTCCCAACAACAACTAGCAGATATAAACATAGTCACGGACAGTATTCTATTTCTGACTTTCCTTCCAACAACTAGCAGATATAAACATGGTCACGGACAGTATTCTATTTTTAACTTTACTCCCAACAACAACTAGCAGATATAAACTTGGTCACGGACAGTATTCTATTTCTGACTTTCCTCCCAACAACAACTAGCAGATATAAACATGGTCACGGACAGTATTCTATTTTTGACTTTACTCCCAACAATAACTAGCAGATATAAACTTGGTCACGGACAGTATTCTATTTCTGACTTTCCTCCCAACAACTAGCAGATATAAACATGGTCAAGGATAGTATTCTATTTTTGACTTTCCTCCAACAACAACTGGCAGATATAAACATAGTCACGGACAGTATTTTATTTTTGACTTTCCTCCAACAACAACTAGCAGATATAAAAATGGTCACGGACAGTATTCTATTTCTGACTTTCCTCCCAACAACTAGCAGATATAAACATGGTCACGAACAGTATTCTATTTCTGACATTCCTCCCAAAAACAACTAGCAGATATAAACATGGCTACGGATAGTATTCTATTTCTGACTTTCCTCCCAACAAGAACTAGCAGATATAAACATGGTCACGGACAGTATTCTATTTCTGACATTCCTCCCAACAACTAGCAGATATAAACATGGTCACGGACAGTATTCTATTTCTGACATTCCTCCCAACAACAACTAGCAGATATAAACATGGTCACGGACAGTATTCTATTTCTGACATTCCTCCCAACAACAACTAGCAGATATAAACATGGTTACGGACAGTATTCTATTTCTGACTTTCCTCCCAACAACTAGCAGATATAAACATGGTTACGGATAGTATTCTATTTCTGACTTTCCTCCCCACAACTAGCAGATATAAACATGGTCACGGACAGTATTCTATTTCTGACTCTTCTCCCAACAACTAGCAGATATAAAAATGGTTACGGACAGTATTCTATTTCTGACTTTCCTCCCAAAAACTAGCAGATATAAACATGGTCACGTACAGTATTCTATTTCTGACATTCCTCCCAACAACAACTAGCAGATATAAACATGGTCAAGGACAGTATTCTATTTTTGACATTCCTCCCAACAACAACTAGCATATATAAACATGGTCACGGATCGTTTTCTATTTCTGACACTCCTCCCAACAACTAGCAGATATAAACATGGTCATGGACAGTATTCTATTTTTGACTTTCCTCCCAACAACAACTATCAGATATAAACATGGTCACGGACAGTATTCTATTTTTGACTTTCCTCCCAACAACAACTAGCAGATATAAACATGGTCAAGGACAGTATTCTATTTCTGACTTTCCTCCCAACAACTAGCAGATATAAACATGGTCATGGACAGTATTCTATATCTTAATTTCCTCCCAACAAAAACTAGCAGATATAAACATGGTCACGGACAGTATTCTATTTCTGACATTCCTCCCAACAACAACTAGCAGATATAAACATGGTCACGGACAGTATTCTATTTCTGACATTCCTCCCAACAACAAATATCATATATAAACATGGTTACGGACAGTATTCTATTTCTGACTTTCCTCCCAACAACTAGCAGATATAAACATGGTTACGGATAGTATTCTATTTCTGACTTTCCTCCCAACAACTAGCAGATATAAACATGGTCACGGACAGTATTCTATTGCTGACATTCCTCCCAACAACAACTAGCAGATATAAACATGGTTACGGATATTATTCTATTTCTGACTTTCCTCCAAACAAGAACTAGCAGATATAAACATGGTCACGGACAGTATTCTATTTCTGACATTCCTCCCAACAACAACTAGCAGATATAAACATGGTCACGGACAGTATTCTATTTTTGACTTTACTCCCAACAACAACTAGCAGATATAAACATAGTCACGGACAGTATTCTATTTCTGACTTTCCTCCCAACAACTAGCAGATATAAACATGGTCACGGACAGTATTCTATTTTTGACTTTACTCCCAACAACAACTAGCAGATATAAACATGGTCACGGACAGTATTCTATTTTTGACTTAACTCCCAACAATAACTAGCAGATATAAACTTGGTCACGGACAGTATTCTATTTCTGACTTTCCTCCCAACAACTAGCAGATATAAACATGGTCACGGACAGTATTCTATTTTTGACTTTACTCCCAACAATAACTAGCAGATATAAACTTGGTCACGGACAGTATTCTGTTTTTGACTTTACTCCCAACAACTAGCAGATATAAACATGGTCACGGATAGTATTCTATTTTTGACTTTCCTCCAACAACAACTGGCAGATATAAACATAGTCACGGACAGTATTTTATTTTTGACTTTCCTCCAACAACAACTAGCAGATATAAACATGGTCACGGACAGTATTCTATTTTTGACTTAACTCCCAACAATAACTAGCAGATATAAACTTGGTCACGGACAGTATTCTATTTCTGACTTTCCTCCCAACAACTAGCAGATATAAACATGGTCACGGACAGTATTCTATTTTTGACTATACTCCCAACAATAACTAGCAGATATAAACTTGGTCACGGACAGTATTATGTTTTTGACTTTACTCCCAACAACAACAAGCAGATATAAACTTGGTCACGGACAGTATTCTATTTCTGACTTTCCTCTCAACAACTAGCAGATATAAACATAGTCACGGACAGTATTCTATTTCTGACTTTCCTCCCAACAACTAGCAGATATAAACATGGTCACGGACAGTATTCTATTTTTGACTTTACTCCCAACAACAACTAGCAGATATAAACTTGGTCACGGACAGTATTCTATTTTTGACTTTACTCCCAACAACAACTAGCAGATATAAACTTGGTCACGGACAGTATTCTATTTCTGACTTTCCTCCCAACAACTAGCAGATATAAACATGGTCACGGACAGTATTCTATTTTTGACTTTACTCCCAACAACAACTAGCAGATATAAACTTGGTCACGGACAGTATTCTATTTTTGACTTTACTCCCAACAACAACTAGCAGATATAAACTTGGTCACGGACAGTAATCTATTTCTGACTTTCCTCCCAACAACTAGCAGATATAAACATGGTCACGGATAGTATTCTATTTCTGACTTTCCTCCCAACAAGAACTAGCAGATATAAACATGGTCATGGACAGTATTCTATATCTGACTTTCCTCCCAACAACAACTAGCAGATATAAACATGGTCACGGACAGTATTCTATTTCTAACTTTCCTCCCAACAACTAGCAGATATAAACATGGTCACGGACAGTATTCTATTTCTTACTTTCCTCCCAACAACTATCAGATATAAACATGGTCACGGACAGTATTCTATTTCTAACTTTCCTCCCAACAACTAGCAGATATAAACATGGTCACGGACAGTATTCTATTTCTTACTTTCCTCCCAACAACTAGCAGATATAAACATGGTCACGGACAGTATTCTATTTCTAACTTTCCTCCCAACAACTAGCAGATATAAACATGGTCACGGACAGTATTCTATTTCTGACTTTCCTCCCAACAACAACTAGCAGATATAAACATGGTCACTGACAGAATTCTATTTTTGACTTTCCTCCCAACAACTAGCAGATATAAACATGGTCAGAGCTATTATTTTATTTCTGACTTTCCTCCCATCAACAACTACCAGATATAAACATGGTCACACATCTGTTGCTAACTATACATGGTTTCAGGTAACACCATTTATAAGGTAGGCATAGTTGATATACATTATTCAATAACCTTACTTGGAACAAGAAACCAATTGAGGTCTGTTATGGCATATTCTATTATATAATATATTTTTTTTGTTAAATTATATAAACTTGGTTTTTTTCATTAATTTTTTTTAAAACAATTTTTAATATTAAATTACTTTTCAGAGTAACTCTGGGAAAGTGACGTACTAATATCAAGTTTCACTATACTCATAAAGCTCAGGAATTAAGTATATTTTATCATTTTAAATCCTAGCCTTGGCTTCTGTTAATAATGATGGTAATGAATACGAATAAGTTTAGCAAGGGTAGGATATCGTACATTGTTAAACAAAAGAGAGAAATACAAGTTATCAAATAAGTTCATTGTATCTAAAAAAATTAGAATAGTTACATATTCACAGAGGGCAATCCACACTTTCCATATTAAATGTACGGCATAAACAATGCAACTATTAAAATTGTTACCAAATTGCCGTGTTTGGTGTGAGACACCTTAAAATGACACTCAACCAAAACAACAATGCTTGGAGGTGACCTGGCGGTCTAGGGGTAAGGTGTCAGACTTCTGTGCTGGCGGCCGGAGTTCAATCCTTGGTCCCGGCACAGATTTATCTGATCACCATACCCTTCCTTCACCTTACAAGACATCTTGTAAATGTGGGGAATGCCAGGCCTCCACCGTGGTTCGGATTCCACGTTAAACTGTAGGTCCTTCCTTTCATCTCACAATCACCCTACCATTACACATTAGCGTAAGTGCGTATAACCCGAACGGGTAGTAAGACGCAGTGCTAATAATAATAATAATAATAATAATAATAACAATGTTTGGGTTGAAGATTGAACAACATGTGACTCCTTAAAGAAGGACATGAGAAATTTCTAAAACGTAACCATACGAAACAAATAACTACCGCATTACCAATCAGAAGGAACAAATTAAGTTATGGTTAAGCAACAATATTTAACACTTCTCTAAATCTATGGCTCTTAGCCTCATATGTGATAAGCATGGTCAAATAATGACGTTGTAACAAATGTAAAAATAGGGAGTCCGTATTTAAGGAGCTACAGTGATAACTGCTAGCTAAACCAGATGGCGTTGGTTAGCTCTTAAAAGGCGTAACAAGATCTAAAGGTATTTTTCCAAAAGCTGGAAATATTAGTCAATTAACAGTGAAAAGAGTGATATCATGGGCTCACCCCTCTGGAATATAAGAATACCCATGAGTTGATCACCGACCACACAGGGTTGAACAACAAAGCCAAACTAAAGACTGATAACAGCCAAAGACCAAATTAGGTCATGCAGTAACGCCCAATTTCCCATATTTTCAAACAATAGGTTAAACCATTAGAGACACGGTCATATAGAACAGGGCCTTAGACTCTCGCCCATAAATTTATGACTAGGCATAAGGACATAGTTAAACAATAGACAAGTGTGATTGTAGTCCATATGACTACAATCTGTTTAAAATAAACAGACCGTGGCAAAGGGTATACTACCACACATAACAAACATTGAAGCTTCTCATATGAAGGAGATTAAAAAAATACAAGTCCGTCCTAGACTAAAAATATTATTTTAATAGATATTATATGATTATCTGTGGGAGGTAGTGATACCATCGGAACAACCATCTTGACTGC
>JBCFYV010000100.1:14477156-14838035 GCA_039000515.1 Timema cristinae
CGGATTCGGAAGGTCATAAAACGTTGAGATTAATCAAAATCTCAAGTTCAATTTTTTTTGGACGATCACAATACTTTTTCTACCTAAGATAGCTAGAAAGTAAAAATTATTGACGCCCAAATTTAGGAACAATAGTTAATAATTAACGTTGAAACAATCACGGATGAATAGAATTGGACACCCTTTTAATGGAAAGGTAAACTGCAATAAACGTGAATATTAATTAATGTTATAAATGAGACTACAAAGAAACATCTCAGCAAGATCGAAGAACGCGTCGTGGAAATCGAAGAAAAAGTATAGGTTCAACAGGAGAGACACCCCTAACCAATTACAATTTTTACAAATTTGTGGCTAAAACCCGCCATCTACCACAAATACATGGACACTATATCTCCATCGATAACACCAAATTGAATCAATGAAGATTCAACATTTTAAAATTGTGACAGATGAATGATCATAGCCCAATATTTTTACGTGGTTTACAGGGCTGTACAAGCTAACATACTAGAACATAAAGTTATAATGGTTTCTGCCATGTATCCAAGGGGAGACTTCTCACTATAAATCTACATATAGTAATAGTTAGAAATCTTCACGGGCGCTGGTGAGACCTTTTTGTCCAAATATTGTAATTTATACCATCTAGCATTGTTTAGGATGTAACACGTGTTTAATGGACGTTTTGAGTTCAATTAATATGCTTCCATGAATGAATTCTTTGACTTGTGAGATAGAAGCATATAGGCTCTTGAGCCATTTACAATATCACTTCCTAAGTAACGCACAAAATATTTTATAATGGTAGAGGTGATAAATATCCCAAACAGCTGCAGGATTTTGTAAATAATATATTAGGGCCACAGCCATGAAAATATGTTAATAAACAAGTGACCTAGACTAGCAGTCTATATGAATCAAGTGTAATATATTGCGGAAATAGTCAAAAACATCCAAGAACATTAAAATGGGCTCCGGATATTAATCCGACCATCAACAAGATTTCAAAATAAACCAATTTACCGGCAATAATAAAATTAAAAGCTGGGGAGGTAGACAGCACCCAGGAGAAAAGTAGGTTAATTGACTGTATGGGGGATCAAGGTCAATGATCTCCTCCAATGAATAGAAGAGAGCAACCAATAACAATTCTGGTTATGGAGAGGGTGGGGAACTAAATTAGGCAAAGCCACCACAAATGGAACCCAAACACATTAGGTTGTCCAAGCTCCAGTGAGCCATATACAAGAAGAGGACAAAATTATGGAGTAGCCATATGCGCATAGACACTTTGATCCAACTGCAAGGACATGGATGACGCCAAAAAAAGTAAGGACGTCTAGCAGAGGTCCTGGCGAGATGTAGGAAGTGAAAAGATGAAACCATGCAAGGGAAATGAAAACTCCAGGGAAAAAAACAAAAGAATAAGATAAAAATTGAAAATGTGGATTGCAAGAGAGTCGAATTGGACAACATCGGTAAGTAAGTGCAATAAATAGGTGACAACAAGTCACAACTCGATGAAGAAATGTTGGAGAATCTTATCACAGGAGGTGGCTAGCTTGGAAGGCAGCACCTAGGTTCGTCAAAAGAGATACTGGACCGCACGTGCCAGGAGCGACGCCAAAGATGTCAAGATTCTCCGCCAAGAGCCCCGCGTTAAAACCAATGCTTATGAAGAATTAGATGCCATCATAATCCCCAAAGTTTGATCAACCAAAAAGCAAAAAGGTGACTAGTCCAAAGCGTGTGTGCGAGAGGGGAGGTAGGGGGGTTGACAAGCTAGAGCAAGATGCAAGACTCGTCTAGCTTCAGGTCCAACAGTTGAGAGATAGCTCGCTTTTTCATTGCACTGAGATGTGAGTTGTCTAAATTTTTCATTGATTACCAAGGAAGAATATTTGGGTTAATAAACAGTCGATCTTTGGCGGTCCTTTTAGAAACTAATGAACCATGGTGTTATTTTTAATAAATATTGAATATTTTCAAGTTGGTAAACTTGACGTGGAAGACAAGCTGATGAACTTAAGTTCAATGATTATTTTAAGAACAGCTTATTTATTCACGGCCAGTTAAAAAAAATTGACGTTTATAATATTAATACTGTATGACTTTAAAAATTGTTTGGTTTTTAGTAAATATTTATGTTTCATTGAGTTGATATGGTCTACAGAAATACACAGGAAACGCTTTTCTTTAAATTAAGCAAAGATAAAAATTCTTCATTTTATTTATTCTGACCCAGTTTTAATCAATTTTAAAAATCTTGTAAATATTTCAAATTCCATCTTCGAGGTGCACATGTTAATGCGCCGCGGCTAACAATTTTAAAATTATGGTCCTCTGCATGAAGTAGATATTACGAAATGCTGATGAGATACAGACCAAAAAAACTCTTCATTTTATTTATATAGATGGTTCCTAAATCTGATTACTTACATTAATAATATTGATAATTTTTCAGAATTTTCCCTGTAGGTCTATGTCTAAATGGATAACCCGTCAAATTGTTTCAAATTGTTAATTTGAACATAGTTTTAATAAAATCGGGGTTTCCTGCGTCGATATCAAAAATGGATAAGATGGAATCCTAGACTGTTTGAGTTTAAATACTTTAAATTACGGAATAATTAGAGTTTTAACTCTTTAAATTGATTTTGAAAGAAGGCCTTCTACTCAGATAATAAGTTTATTATATTTATAGTGTGTTTTTTGAGATAGTTTTGATTACAAGAAATAAAATATTACCTGGACTTTATCTTTATCCAATAAAAAGAACTTAATTGAGATCAGAAAAAAATGATTTTATCAATTTTGAATCATATCAAACTTTTGACTTTACTTTATTTTACATCCACTATTGTTTCCAGTTTGTGGCCTGGGCCAGTTTTTTCTTCAAGCATATATTTCCACTACCGGCTTGCAAGGCCTGTCGTAGTTTCATATGTCCTATAAACCAACTTAAGACTAGGACCGGTACAACATCCAGTCCTCTGCCGTTATTTCATTACTGTGAAAGGATAAACACATATTTCACCAATTATACACCTTAATACATTCCGGGAATTGAACCCCGGGACCCTTAGTTTAGTAGACAGACAATCTACCAACCCAGCTAAGTTGTCGGATAAAAACTTTTTACTAATTAAACAAAAAATAATATTTTGTGAGCTGTCCAAAGCAACGTGCTTAAATTCTGGAAAGTATGTTTTATTGTATGAAAGATTACCTATTTCAGAGCAACATATCGGCTAACGACATTGATTGTTGAGAAGATAAGATGTTTTTTATATTTAAAAATATAAATAATCAACTAAATATTATTGTCCTAAAGATAACATTAACGTTTAAATACAATTATATATTTTATTAATTCTGTTGAAGTTTAAGAATAAATTTTTTCTTGCTCTCATCACATTTCGAGATATGCAAGAAATAATAACTAACACGAATATTAATAATGTAAATTATTAAGGTGTTCTCTAGGTATAATTTATGAATTATGGTAGAAGACCATTTAATAATAGCCACCACTAAAAGTTCATTTGTGCTCTGCTTTTTTCTTTATATTTCTGTGTATTGTAAATTTCCCATGAATTTATTATAAATGGTTGTATTGTTTACTACAAAGTCATTTCGAGATTTCACCAGTGATGTGAGTTATGTGAGTGATGGAAGTGAGTTGAGTGAAACAGTGATGTCAGTGCTGTAAGTGATGTCAGTGATGGGAGTGATGGGAGGGATGTCAATTATTAGAGGGATGTCAGTGAAGTCAGTGATGACAGTGATGTGAGTGCTGTGAGTGATGTCAGTGATGTGAGTGCTGTGAGTGAGGTCTTTCATTGGTGAATATCTACAGATTTCCTCCAGCGGTTGTATCAAAGTTAGGACACGTGACACCACTGAAGCAGAGATATAGGAAGCTTTATTTTCTTTCTATTAGGCAATTAGATATGAGTATAAGTGTGACGCCCAATATTATTAGAATTTTAATATTAATTATTGATTTTACTAGATATTATTATATTATTCAAGAGAAATTCATGCTATTTTAAGATATCTACACAATGTATATATACTAATATATGTTTGTATATACTTCCTTACTTTATGGAATTAAGAACTCGAAAGTTCATTGCCACACTTACAAAAGTGTAGGGCTAGCACTATCCAGTCCACCTCATTACTCTTTATAAATTCAGGTCCATTCTAATGTTATCCTCCCATCTACTGCTCGGTATTCCTAATGGTATATTCCCATTGGGTTAGCCGGTCCTTATCCTGGGCATAATGCTAAGATCTCACATACGCTCTACATGTCTAACAATCCTTAATCTACAAGAGTTGAGTATCCTAACACTGTATTGTGTTCATTACAGGGTATTTAACTCATCATTAGGTATCTTCCTCCACTACCCAGTGACCTAATCTCTTTTAGGGCCAAATATATTCCTAAGCACCTTGTTTTCGAACACCCAATACCCCAGAGAACAATCGAAGAATTAATTGTTTTTAATATCCTTATTTCACAGACCTTGGAAGCAGGCTAGACACCAACAGCTTGCTTAATGAATAATTTAATGCATTTATGGAATGCTCTGTTTTCCTTATTACCAATATAATATCGTTATTGCTATTTAAAATTGTTTCTAAATATTTAAACTCACTAAACCCTTCAAAAGATATGTTATTATAGGTAATTTCTAAATTATCTTCCCCAATATGTGTTCTCTTTGTGATATCATATACCTATTCTTTCCAGCGTTCACTTTTAAACACATTTCCTTACTAGCATCTAATAAAATATCTGAATTTCTTGCACCACCTTCCTTACTGTTACCCAGCAAAAATAATGATCGGCGAATAATAATAGATTCATTGTACCGTTTAATATCAATCCTTCGCTAGCATTATATTCCAATAACATACTCTAAAGCTAGATTAAAAAGTATCGGTGAAAGTGCAACTCCTTATTTAAACTAATTATGTATTTAAATGTATTGGATAGGTCATATCCAGACGCTGCCATGTGTATCAGTCAAACATACCTCAATTAGATTGAAAATATTTTGGGTATATCAAAAGTAGCCAACATTTTAAATAATTAGATTTAACTTCCCCTAAATCTTTTTTAAAATCTATGTATATTGATGAACCGTCTATTTGTATTACCACTTTATTTCTAATATTTGCCGAATAGTAAAAATCTGAAATAGATATTGCTAATCATTAATTATTTACTATACATATGGAATCAAAGTCCATAAAATTATGTTATTTAAAATTGTATATTGGTAGTACTGAGATACATCTATAGTTATTAAATTCCGTATTTCGCTTTTTGAAAATGGATATTATACCACCTTTCTTACAGGATTTTGGTAGTACTTCATGGTTCCATATGTAAGAATGTAACCGAGCAGTTTATGATGTATTTTACCAATATTTCATCACTTCCCTTTATTGATTCGGTTGGAATTGAATATATACCTGCATATTCCTTTTTAATGATTCTTTAACTTCCTAATAGCCTCTTTGACTTCACCATTTCTTGGCTCTAGGAATAGTGGTATAGTACTATGTATTTCGATACCCTCACCCACTCACTCCTTTGTGAACATTCAAAATATGCCTGAAATTTTGGTTCAATCAATTTAAAACTGCTCTTATATCTGAAATCATAATAACATTATCATCTCTCTCTAGATAAACGCAGGACTGATAACATTTCCTATAGCATAAAATACCGAAATAAAGTTTTCTTATATTCTTATTTATACTCTTTTGCTTTAATTTGCTGAATTTATTATTAAAGTACTCTAGTTTTGTTCTTGAATATGGCACTGACATTCCTCTTTTTAATTGCTAAATGTGTTTAAGCTCAATTCACTAGGACTTTATTAACAAAATATTTTTGATTTTATCCCTCCTTTATTAATTCTGAACATTTGTTGTCAAAATAGAGTTTCTTTAGAAATTTTTTTTTAAAAGATCTATACTAATAAATAGATTTTTGATATGATTCTTGACAATTTCCCAATGTACATATATATGTGTTTATATAGATATAAACATATATACACGCATATATGCTTATATATATATATATAAATACGTATATACATTAAAACAGTATACATGTATGTATAGTGTATATACATTAATATATACAGTATACATGTATGTATGCATTATAATTATATGTATATGCTTATTTTCATATACAAATGTATACATATATATTTATAGGTCTATCTATATGTATATTAATTTAAATATACTATATGTATATATATTATATTCGTATATTTTATGATTATACATATATGCAAATATACATAATACACTTATATATAAATAAATGTATATATACAAATAAATATTTATATACTCATAATAAACATTTATATATATATATATAATATTTAACTATACTTGTATTTATACATAAATGTCAAATGTATATATATTTAACCATACTTCTGTATGTACATACATATAAATATATATAAATAAATTTACATACATACATATGTAAATAAATTAGCATATAAACTATATATATTAGGGTGCTTCAAAAATTAAAAGTCAAAAATATTAAAATTCACATTACAGTTTTTATTACTTTTATTAAAAAAGACACCACAAAAACATGATACGAAAAAAGTAATATTTGGTACTGCCTCATTGCCTGTTAAATTCTTGTATAGAGTGACATTATTTCTTAGGTTTAATTAAAAATTTAACAGTAAAAACATAGCAACTGTTATAAAATAGAAGCAGTGCATTTATAAAATAGTTTTTTTTTAATTCAAACACTTTATAATCTTATAGAACAACTTTAATATAGTTTAATATGTTTTTAAATTTCATTTAAAAGTTATTTTTCTCTAAAAGGATACGCTTTGTTGGCTTTTTTCAAGATTTACGGTACATTTCTAAAACTTGAAGAGGAAACTGTTTTCTTTTTTCTTGTTTCATAATTGAAGAATTGAAATCTGTAGCCAAAGCAATGCCCCTCTCAGTTCAGTCATTTACAATAGTAACCCAACAATGACAAGGTTAATAATTTTTCCTTAAATGGTAAAGCAGGGTATGTCATATCTCAGTTAGAAAAATCTCATTAAAATAATACAATATTTACAGGAAAGTTTTGATTATCTGTCTTTGATTCGTGTACAAATATGACACCTTTTCACTGTCATTGGTTGTTCATGATCTACTAGTGGTCTGATTTCAGCCTCTGGTAGATTTAGTATCTCCCTGATGTGGATCTTGATGGCTCTAGGAATGTTTCCAGATTTACTCCTCATTACTAGAGGATCTCTTGTCAGGCTTGCACTTAGCTCTTTCAAAAAGTGACGTTGCTAGTTTTTGGATTAACTTTCAAATCTTTATTAGCCAGTACAAATAATATATAGCAATTTACGCCACAATGATCAAGCATGGCAAATAACATCTGCATAGGCCATCTCTTATTTTTTCTGAATTACCTAAATGTAGCACATAATTTGTCAAAACAGTCAGTTCCATATTTATTTTTGTTGTACGCTACCACTATATATGGTTTCCTGTTTCAATTCCGCCATCGTGGTGCATGGATGATACTAATACGACATTCTTTTTCTTTTTGGAAATAAGGGTTTTGGTCTTGTCAAACCCAAAAACAGAATCATTGATGGCCCTCTCCTGAAAATTTCTGGCTTATTTTGGTTTAGTGTGCCTACCATTGCAATATTATGGTCCTGCAGCATGCAGCCAACAAGTAGAATAGTTGTAAACCAGTTTTCACAAGTTATATTTCGTTTGGAGCCTGATATGGTTTCACTTAATTCAAGCACGTAATATTCTGGTACCAACTCGTTATGTGGGCGATCATTGATTTGTTCTGTGTAAGGTATTGCATCACACATAGAGTAAGTCTTAGCATCATTCATCATGATTACCTTATACCATATTTGCCCGGTTTATTGGGCATGTACATGAGGAAAGGGCAACGTGCTTTGGTTGAAATCAATTGCTCGTCTATCGTTACATGTGACCTAGGTTAATAATACTTTCTACAATTGGTAATGAAAATATCCCAAATATCACTAATATATGTAAATATATCTACTAATACCCTTCTTGGTCTAGTTGTCTTATCATCAAATCGTAAGCAATCTGTCAAGAAGAGAAAACGTTTCCTTGACATGGTCGCCCTGAATAAACCATTACCATAAGTGTGTGACCATAACTCTTCTACATTTAGACTGCCCTTCGTAAAAGGCCAGCCAAATAGAAGAGACCAAACAAAGCTTTGATTTCTACAACATTTGTTGGTCTAAAAATATGGTTCTCGTAAGAATATTTAGCAGAGTTCTTTCAATTTCTTCATTTGTATGAGTAGGTATTTTATTCAAAATATTTCCACTGAATAAGATACTTCATGCTTCTATTGGTTCCTTAACATTTTCTGTCCCTTATTTGGGTCCCGGCGTAATTATTAATATATTTTGTGCAAGAGGCCTACCTCGTCTGCTTGGATGTGTACAGCTCCAAGGGAACCCATTCCACCCAGAGACAAAAGGTCCCAGTTGAACGTCTTCTGTATTCCTTAGTGATAGCTATACTATTTGTTCTTCCACATCTCCTTCTGGATCTGCAGGTTGTTCGTCGTCTTCATCAATTTGTTGCTCGATAACAGTTGCCGGTTCTTCATAACTGAACTTATGTCGAGGAAAGTACTTATCTGCTTCCTTTATTTCCAACAACTCTCTGATTTCATCGACATTCACTCCAAGCTCCATGTCTTATAAAAATACATTAATTAGCTAGAGTATAATATTTATATGGATAAAGTAAGAAAGCCTAAATTGTGTTTTTATATCACATATAGTAAATAAAATTAAAATAAATACGAGGAAGAATGTGTTTCTTAAATGGTAAGGTGGGGTACAATACACCTCATTGTGGTATTTTGTTTACAAAAATAGTTCCACCTACCTTATAGCATGAAGTCAGGGCCAGAACGTCATCCACTGTGAAAGTCAAACTACAGACGGAATTTACATGGGTCGGAAACAAAAGATACCCCAACCACTCAATCCTGGTAACAAAGAGAATATAAGCTGGGGTGTGCAATACCACACTTTACCATTCTATGGCTCATACTGCTTGTTACTTTGATTCAGGTTTTAAATGAAGGAGTAATGTTCCTTTATTCTATATCTGTTTTCAGGAATGAAAAATCTAACGTCGAAATTTCAAAAAAAATTATGGGATGCTAGAACCATAAAATGTTCTGAATCTTTATCACTAATATCTTCTTTTCCATTGTACAGTACCTGCTTTATCTATTTTCCCTTTGATACTGGTTTCAGTTGTTCTACTATTTTTCGTTTGGTTTCGATTGTTACCAAGAAAATAACTCAAGTGTCACAGGATATTCATTAAGATACCACAAATGACAATATATTGCTGCCATTCCTTTTCTTAGATATTACATTTGACGTGTTCTTATATTTTTCCAAAGCTTTAATAAAGCGTAAATATTTAGCTGTAGCATCACACGAAATCGAACAATATTACATCCCAATGTATGAATATATAAATAAAGCAAACGTTTTATTGAATTGTACATTAATATCTCAAAGTGAATATTACAATAATATAGCACTTGAGGTCATCTTTAGCGCTGTAAAGAAGGCACACCACTCATTTATATATAACCACGCTTGAGGCAGTTCTGAAGAAATACAAAAATCATGTGCAATTTGTTTGGCTAAACATTGTTTTCCCATATTTTCTTGAAGCATACTAATATATACATATATAAATAAACATATATATATGTATATATATATATATATATATATAAAAATATATATTATATATATATAGATATATAAATATATATATATATATATATATAGATATATATAATATATAAATAGATAGATATATATATATATTTAGATAATTCTACGTATTTGTTTCTTGTTAGGTATTATTATTATTATTATTATTATATTATATTATTATTATTAGAAAACATCCTACAACCAACGATATATTATCTAGAACAACCTTTGTCTAGTAACGTTTGTGGTCAAGCATTGTGACCATGAAACATATCACAACAGACGTTTTCTCTTTGTGTTCCTCCTATCTGTTCCTACAGTTGAGTGTCTGTTTGTCACAGTCGTGGTATGACTACAAACTTCAGTGGGACCCCAAGGAGTACGGAGGAGTAGAAATGCTTCATGTCCCTTCAGACCACATTTGGAGACCTGACATTGTACTCTACAACAAGTGAGTATGGCTCTTCGTTCACCACATTTATGTGCTTTCCTTGGATTCTCAGTTGAGTTGCCATTATTAAATATGTCATTAAATATATTATCAATGTTTTCTATATTAAATCTTGCTAAACATATTTAATAATCATAGAAACATATAAATTTTACGGTATCTAACTACCCTTTCATGCATACTTAAATGTAATCTATAGTCAAATCACTTATAACTAACCTTACGTTCCCAGATACTTAGTTCAAAATGGCCAAATGGCAAAACCAAAATGTATTTCCTCTTGATACATAGTGGGAGGAGTAGTGAATAACTAAACAAAACATAACTTACATAAACATTTTACGTGAAATAAATTACTAAACACTTAATATAGGGGTGTGTGATGCTACTTCCTGTATAATACTTTCGTGATATTTTTTTCTTTATACTTAATTCCAAACTGTACGTAGGTGTACATCAGAAGTGGTATTACAACATATTTTATAACCAGGAGAGTTTTTTCACTCTTGTCTGAGTTATCTTCAACCTCTTTTTTTTTTACGTAATAGAATCACATTTCACAGCCTCAACGGTGGCCTCACGTGGTATGACTTTACTCGTTATAATTTCATAATCGATATCGATTAATTATTTAATTCCAAAGCATCGTCATTGACAAATTGTAGACTGTAATAGTTTCCTCAATGACACCTTGTCTTTTCTCTCTAACGTCAAATAACCAGTAGCTAATCTAGTGTGCCAGAAGCAGTTTGGCCAATGACACACTCATCCATGACCTGTTGGCACAAAGTATAGCAAAAGAGAAACATTTTTGAAAAACATGGTGAAAGTGTAATAAGGAATCAATTAAAATTAAGATTATAGAATTCAATATAATATCTATTTGTGATAGAGATATTAAGACAATTCATATAGTGAAAATATAAACAAATTTATTGAATATATCTGTATAAATTATTTAAAGTGAATATTGTTAGTTCTACATATATGATTAGATATAACATGTAATAAAAACACATTAAAATGTGAGTCAGGTTATACTACAATGAACAAGTAAAATTATAACATATTAAAATTAATTAACATAACTAAACCACATGTACAGATTATTAATGACTAGTTTAACATAAATTTGTCAATAGGCCAAATGTAGTTTCAGGGGAAAAAAGGATAAAATATTAAGGGTAAAAGTGATAAATTAGAAATTAGAGAAAAAAGGGAAACAAGGTTATTACTTTAAGATAAAGTGGGTAAAAAGGTTAAGCTGGGTAAAAAGCTTAAGCGTGTTAAATGCATTAAAAAATCTATTACATATTTTGATTGTATTTAATTGGAACCCTTTAACAACCAACTATTTATTCTCTGGCATTATTCTTTCTTTTTTAATAGCAACAACAGGCAAGAGTTCAAAGTATTTTGTGTAGGAAAGCTATAACTTATTATCAAAAAGAAATGTCAGCTTTAAATTATGTTCATATTATATCTTAGCCTAACATTGTGTATTATTCAGCCTAATTTCTCGTTTTGTATCACAATCATAAAATACTAAAGTATTATGTTTATGTTATGGTAATTATTTATTACTCTTATTTCTAAACTACAGTATTACACGTACTTATTAATATGTCTCTTTAACTACACATCTCGAGTTGTCACACACATCCAGTTACAATGAGGAAATATGCACTCAAGTGTTGACTCTCTCAGTCCCGTTGCTCGACTGACTGTGTGGTCACAACCTTCCGTTTTAGCCCTCCACTCGGTCCGTTGGAATGTCTGCCACTCCCTTGCTATGAGGTGTGGCTCAAGCCTGGTTGGGCAGGGCTGTCTTGATCATGTTCTCAATCGCTACACTATCCGCCTCATAAATTGTGCACGATGCAGGGCCCACAAAATTATACCCGGCTGATACTGCTCTGGTACAAGCGAGGTTAGTTGTGGGTAGTGCCATTTGGATCCGTACCCTGCTCGCACATTCGTGTTTGTTGAAGCTGCTCCCTCAGTCCTGCTGGTACCAGTTTTACGTGGAGATGCTCTTGTTGGAGAGGGTGGGTGTTTTCCCCCTAGCGTGACTGCTGGTTTGTTGGAGCCTTTTCTTCCCCCCCATTTTCTAACTTCTTCTACAACCTTAGGAAATTCTTTGTTCTCCCTTCGTTGTCTAGAGCCTGTTTAAATTAACAACTGAGCGAGTTTGGCCTTTCTTTACACCATACGCGAAATCGGAAACACATTTTATAACACGTATGGCTCTTACAATGTATGGTGTAGTTTTGATGTGCATCCACGCTTAACGGCATTGTTAAATAGCCACACTCGCTGCTCTTCCTCAAGAGAGAAACCTGAACATCTTCGATCATAAAGCATCTTCTGTATGTGGTGGCAGTTTCCCAATTTTTCTCAACACTTTCGTACGCCAATTTGAAATGGCTTCACATGGCTTGAACAAATAAAGTTTATTCAAAAACACTTTTTCCGGGTGACCGAATGCAAAATCGACTGGTAGTTCTACATCTCTCCCAAAAATGAGATAAAACGTTGTGTAGCCTGTTGATTCATTCTGAAAAAACAGTAGGCTAACTTGACTTGGGGGAGGAAGTTGTCCCAGTAATTGTGTCACTCATTAACACACTGGCTTAACATGACTGGAAGTGTGCGGTTAAACCTTTTGAATACTCCATTGATTGAGGAGAGTATGATGTAGTCCTTGTTTTCCTGATTCCCAGAAACAAGCATATTTCTTGAAATATCTTAGCTTTGAATTGAAGCTCTTGGTCACTGTGGATTTCATCAGGAGATCCAAATTGACACATGAATTCCTCAATTATTATCATTGACACTTTCACAGTTTCCTGGTTAGGTATGGCGTATGCTTCTGTCCACTTCGTGAAATGATCTGCTTCAACCAAGATATATTTATTGTTTTGGGTGGTTTCAGGTAATGGGCCCAAGATGTCTATGGAGATCCATTGCAATGGGTATACTGGTCAACGACGATTGATGAGTGGTGATCTAATAGCCATACTTGGGGATTTCCCATGTGCATAATAATGGCAGGATCTGCACTACTCTCTTAGAACTTCCAGATGCCTAGGCCAATAGAACCACTCCCGAACTTTCTCTAACGTTTTCTAAAATCCCAGATGACTTCCTGTTGGTGAACTATGGAGTACCTCCATGACTTAATTTTTTAAGTCTCGTGGTACAAGTGGCTGAATTAATTTGTTACTAATGTCTCCCCCCATATCGATTAACCAAGCCATTCCTTTGCATCAAACTATCCCATTGTTTCCACAGTCTTATCACCTGTTGACTTTCTTTTACGATTGTGTATCAGGGTGGCTGTTCTCCCACTTTGCACCACCATACTGGATATTTAACTGTTTCTTCTGTAGTTCTTCTAGCGACCATCCAAAGCTTTTGATCGCAAGTAGCTCACACCCAGAAATTACTTGAAATTCCCTTGAAATTATTAAATGTGTCCTATGCATTTATTGCTTAAAATTCATCTTCCTTGGCACTGTCTCTTCCATATTGTTAGCATGGTCACCTAGATATCCTACCAGCATTCCCATGAAGATTTCCATTTAAGTATTGTACTGTGAACTCCAGCTCGGCGAGTTGTTCCAGCCAGCACCCAGCCTTTCCTTTCTGGCTCTTTGAAAGATTGAAGGAAGCATAAGGAGTTATGATCTGTTCTGACAATAAATGGCTTACCGTATAAATAGTTCCAAAAAGTTCTAGTGGCAACAACTAGAGCCAAACTTTTTTCATTACTTGTCACACGGCAGTGTCGTTCCGCCTTTGTCAATGTGCGACTCATATAGGCTAATACCTTCTCCACACCATAGCATCAAATGCTCAATACAGCACCTACACCTATATTGCTTGCATCTGTATCTAGAATAAAGTTATCTTCGGGTGAAGGAAATACCAGAATAGAACTTGAATTAAGACGTTTCTTTAGATTTCTGAAAGCTGTCTCAAAGCTTTGATCCCAGGTAAACAGTTTACTTTTTGTGTAATATTGTAAAGAGGAGCAGCCACGTTCACAAAGCTTTTAATGAATCAACGGTAATATGAAGCAGTTCCTAGAAATTACCGAAGTTCCTCTCTGTCTTTTGGTGCCATCCACTCCTCAAAAGGATGCACCTTCCATTGGTCTGTTTAAATTCCCCATCCTGAGATGGTGTTTCCCAAGAAGTTGACTTGAGGCTATATAAGCTGAATCTTGAATTTATAGTTTGAGCCCAGCTTCTCGCAAACACTAGAATACCTTTTGAAGTCGAAGTAAATGTTCATTGAATTTTTTCCCATAAAATATTACATCATCTAGGTAAACCAGTGTGGACTTCCACTGAAACCAGCTAAAATTAAGTCCATTAGAGGCTGGAAAGTACTAGGTCCATTGCACACACTGTAGGTTAGGAATTTGAATTTATATAGCCCCCTTACCCTGTTGAAAATGTGGTCTTTGGGTGATATTCAGGGGCCACATCCCATTGCCAGTACCCTGATGCCATATCTAGGGTACTGAATGGTGTGCACCTCCTAGTGAGTTCAGGAGATGGTCGATCTGTGGAATAAGGTAAGCATCGTTTTGAGATAATACGTTTAGCTTCCTAATGTCCACGCAGGATATTGTAGTTCTGTCCTTTTTTGGCACAAGGACAATGGTAGAGCTTCATGAAGATGGAGATTGTTGAATATTATCCGAGATCATGTTCTCCACTACCCGGCTCGCTTCTCCCCACTGGTGTATTGGGAGAAATCTTTGTGGCTGCCTAACAGGAATATTTTCAATGTGATGATAAATACGATTAGTACACCCTAGGTCATTTGATCCCTTGGAGCAGATATCACTAAACTCGTTTAACAAGCTGCAAAGTCTTTGGCGTTCTTCCTGATTCAGTTTCATTTTGTCAAGACAAAAAGTTATTATTATTATTATTATTATTTATTATTATTATTATTATTATTATATTATTATTACTATTAGCACCGCGTCTTACTACCCATTCAGGTTATACGCACTTACGCTAATGTGTAATGGTAGGGTGATTGGTGAGATGAAATGAAGGACCTACAGTTTTAACGTGGAATCCGAAGCACTGTGGGGGCCTGGCATTACCCAACATTCACAAGATGTTTTGTCAGAGGTGGACAAAAGTTGTTGTGCTTGTTTGTCACTTATGTTTTTTTTTCAATTGTTGCAATATGTATATCTTTAAGTACTTCAAAGAACTTGCCTATCGTCGTCATGCCTGCCAGCAATTTAACTGGCGAGGGATCTGGGTTAATAAGTCTAATTGGTAATTCCTTGTTCTGTTAGCATGCAAATAAATGGGCAGCCATAACAACGTGATTCTCCCTAAGGTTGGCCAAAGGCTATAACCTCTAACAATCCAGTCACTTAATTAAGTACTGCGTTAGCCGATCCACGAGTGAACACTTCACTATATGATGGTACTATCATTGTTTTGTCCACATCTACTACCACACGCTAGTTCCATATTTTTATTTTATGGGAACTGTTATCAACCCTACCACTGAGTCACCAAGCCTTAGCTTTGAGATAGATAGTAAAACATCCCCCTAATTTTTTATGAGAATATCTACTCAAAGAATGAATTGTTAAATAATATTACATATGACCAGTAATCTGTTTTAGTACTTGAGTAACACCAATCTTCACAGTCATTTCGACCTTTCCCCTGTATTTATAGGATCTCCACTCGCGTTCACTATACAGGCTAATGTGGGTGTTGCCGACATTTTAGACCGTCTTTTAACACTTTCTCTCACATCTCTACGTATCAATGACACGGCGGTACCGGTGTATATTAAAATACGAAGAGCACAACCTTCCATATGTCCGTTGAACTATACTGCCCCATCCAACTCTACACTACATGCCCCAAATTTGACATGGTACCTGTCGATAGCCTCATCGTACGCGCTGACATTTGAAAGCGCAAAACCAATCTCGCACCTTTAACTCCCGTGCGAACTTACTCCACATCCCTTCCATCCCCGTGTGAAGGCTTCTCAGCCAGCGCACGTTTCATGATCATGGGTAAATCCTCCTCGGGTGGCACGCGTTTACCGGTCTCTTGTGAAGCCTCCCCATTTGGTGCACGTTTCTTGGTCCAGTGGGAAGCGGCCCAGCCATCACACGTTTTCAGTTTTCAGCAACGCTATACACGGCCAGCATGTACTCGTTAACACTGGCCACTGGCCGTTTCCCTGAGGGCACTGTGCCTATCGGTGGACGTTTACACCACACGCCCTACATTTCATTGATCGACCAGATGATGAATGTAATGGGCATCAGTCAGCCCACTCCCGTGATGCAAAAAGTGTTGTATCGATGCATAAACTGTCTTATGGCCCGAAGCATATTTTGTTGTTCCTGACGCAGTTTGCCCATATCTTGCAGTTTAAGACCCACCACCACACCCGAAATATTGGTGGGCATCTAATTGAAACTGTTGTGGGTTGATAACGTCCTAGAACGTTCCACTTCAAGGGTGGATTCTGTTTCTAACAGCAACATTCGTAGCTTCGCCAAGTATTTAGGTACAGCCTGTCGCACTAATAAATGCAATTGGGCATAATTTAACGCCTCTCTAAATTGGTCCTTGGCAAGAACACTTCTCACAGCCGCATCTAAATTTGTGAAAGCATTAGATAAAAGTCAGTATAAGTCCAGCCCAAGCGACGGGAAAGGTTCCGCGGGTGCATGACGTCGGTTAATGAAACATGGCCTTAAAATGTTCATATCCTTTTTCTGGAGCCAAAGCTTGTTTAAATCAAATTTTTAACTTTAGAATATTGTTTCCGTTCTTCTTTGCCCTAAACAAATATGATTGTAAACGCTTTCCCGGACAAACTTGCTGCGAGATACGCTTACAATTGTTGCATTATCCGACTAATTGTTCACTGTGTCCACTAGCTCAAAATATGCGATACACTCGGACACGTCACTTTGACTATAGAATGTTTGGTGTGATAATATAGCGCTAGCCATTGTAGTTTAATATATATAACGTACTAACCCACCACTGCCACCACTCTTATGGTTCTTATTTACTACTCTTATTTATAAACTACAATATTACAAAGGATTAATACTTAATAATACGTCTATTAAATATACATGTCTTATGTTCATCACATAAACGTCCATTACAATGTGAAATTACGCACTCTAGTGTTGACACTCTCTGCCCCAGTGCTCGTCTCTCTTTTGTCAAACCTGTCTGGTTTAGCCCTACATTCGGCTCATTGGAATGTCTCCCACCCCCTTTCTGTGAGGGTGGTTCAAGCCTGGTCTCATTTTCACATTTATATGCCTTTGTTAATGGTCACGCAGTCTTAGGTGTAAGTCCCATTAATAAAATATGTTATATTGAATATATGCCAATTCTCATTTTTTCTTACATAAAGTTTATTCTAACGTTATCACTCATACCTTAATGAACTATTACCATGGCCTTACCTCATAAGAGGTTAGGATTTAAACCCTTTATGAATGTACTGAGGCTCTTTAGATCTTTATCCATTGTCCTTTCAATAACATTATGATAATATCTCTAAATGATCTCTCACTCTTCGTTAGCTCATTGGCGTTAGGATGATGACTGATTTACCTCAGATGAGTATCAAACTGGTTGGATATCAAATATTAATCTATTTTCCAATTATTATTTACTTTGATAGCACATTTTAAAGCTACAAGTTATGTACAAAATTAGTATTTGTATCTGGTATTCAATGCATACTTAACTTCTTAATTTAAATTGCTTATATTAAATTCAAATAAGACTCAGGTATGTAAACTACTGCTTGTAACTGAGAGTATTAAAGGTAGATAACTACTGTCTGTACCTGATTGAAGCTAGTGTAGATAAAAATTGCCTTAACTAGTAAGTTGATAAGGTAGATAATTATGTATTGTGCTGATAATAGCTATAGTAAGACTTTGGTAGGAAGAACAGTATAAATTAGTTACTTAAAGTTACTAAAAAAATTTTTAATATTATTCATACGTCAAGTCATGTTATTGCAGATGTTACTTTTGATAGATATTAACAATACCAATAAATTAACATAAATGAAATGGTAAAATTATATCAATTTTTTTCCGGAAAAGAAAAATGTTTGAATTATCTCGTATGTCCTTCCAACCAAAATGAGGGTATAAGTAGTATTGCCTGTAACTGATAATAATTATATTGGATACTTAGTACGTGTACGTGATAGTAGCAAAGGTAAATTCTTATTGCCATTAACTTATAGTGGCTAAGGTAGACACTTATATTCGTACCTAATAGTAGCTAAGTATGTAACTGATAATAGCTAATATAGTTTTGCCATTGCCTTATAGTAAATAATGTGTATACTTATTGCTAGTCCTGAAATTAGTTAAAGTAGTTAATAACTGCCTACCTAAAGTAGCTAAGGTAAAGTAATATTTAATGTAACAGGTGGCTAAGGTATTTAATTAGTTCCAGTGCCTGAGAGAAGCTAAATTAAATAATATCACGTGTGTCTGATTGGAGCTAGAGTAGATATTTAGAACCATACCTTAACACTTATTCTGCTCATTAAGTATTAGTACGTTTATATTTATATGGGGTGTAACTGCATTTTTTGGAGGGAGAGTGGAGAACCCACTTTCAGTACATTATGTACAGTGGCTACAAACCAACATAGCCTCCAACCTTCACCACCTTAATAGAGTGTATAAACCTACCCCATTTTACGGGAAATTAGCACCTTTTATGAACACTACACGCACATCAACACAGAACACTGCTAATCGTTTAAGTTTGGCTAGGAAATAAGATTGAAATTGCGAGGTGACGTGTGACCCTATTCGCTTGTACGTATCCCCGAATTCAAGACGCTGCGCAGGCGCTAAAGGTTGGGAAAAGAGCCTGAAGTGCTATCCCATGTGTCTTCCTACCCTACATGATCATTCTTACGACGTAGTGCGCAGCTTCAGTGAGAAGGCAATTTCTGACTTGCTGTGAACTATTTCATTAGTCATGTGATATCTCTGTACCAAATTTACCGCTGTTCAAACCCTAATATAAGTTAATACCCAGAATGGAACTTTACTCTTTGTTGCTAATAGGAATTAATGACTTACAACATGTGAAGTGTTCGTTATTTTGGAGAAGTATATTTTAAATATTTTTATTTTAAAACTAGGCCCTGGTTAGATTTAGTTAGAATTATGTAAGGATTAAATTGGTTATTTTTGTGCATATTTATTTTTTAATTTTTTTTAATAAATTTAATTATTTTGGTATTTGTATTGGTACTGACATATTATGTCTTAAAACCTTTTGAAGTTATACTTCTTTAGGCGCGTTATGAAAAAATGATGAGAGTAAAATTTTAAGATGCGCGCGCATCACTGTAACACAAAAGTAACAGATTGAAGTTGAACCGCTCATTAAGTCTCGAAAAAAAAAAGCTAAAAACAAAATAGAAATAGAACCTCTGTTAGTCTGCTGTTGGTACGTCGTCCCCTCTGATCAGTTTTCATATAATAATATTTATCCACTGTTCTAGTTTCTAATTAAACACGTGTTTTAGTTTCATACAAGTGCGAATTTTATATAAGTAAAAATTTTTTATTCAGTAGTGATTTAAAATTTTAAATATTTTGATTAATATTTTTTACTTTTCGTAAATTTAGTGAAAAAAATTGTGCTTATAGATTTTTTAAAGTGCCCAAATTTGAGGTTAACTTCCGTTGTATTTTTTATTGATATAAATTAAAAATTTTTTTTTAAAAAAATTTAATACAAAATTTAAAAATTATTTTTTATTTTTAAATGTCCCCAAAAAGTATAACTTCTCACGCGCCTACATAAGTACACACACCCTTTTTTATTTGGTTTGGTTATTTTTTCTCAGTCAAATCTTTTCATTTAAACCTTTGAGCCCTATCGTGCACTTTAATTCTGTTTGTATTTTGTGAAATTTTAAAGTACCCATGCGTTACAATGATTTTCGTATCTAATTTGTTTATTTAATGTAATTGGGGAAACATTAGATATTTTTATAATGTTAGGAGATTATAGTTAAACATGTGTTTTGGGTAAAAAGTTCTTATTTTATTTCCTGCCTAAGTTACCCCGACCTCAGGATTTTTCGCTGAGGATAATCTGTTTCTGTTTTAACATTAGGTGTAAAGCTTATAAGAGCTAAACATACAAGCTATGTTATAAACAGTATTTTTTATGTTTATGAAAAATGTAAAATACATATATTTCCCAAGACAAGTTTTAATAACATTTATTTATGGTATTTTTTGAACGATTTAGTCTTATAGGTGGGGGATGGGTTGTATCCATGCCGCTTTCTAGTTTGCGTATTTTTCGCAATTATAAATTGTTTGTATTTGAATAAAAAATGTTTTTAAAGGAAAATTTTTTTTTTAGATAAATGCGATTCGTTCATTTCCTTTTGATATTTTTTTGTAGATACACACACATATATATTTCATGTCAAGAAGTAATATATATATATATATTTTAAATATATATATATATTACTTCTTGACTGTAATTATATATATATTTAATTATATATTATATAATATAATTAATATATATTTCATGCATGAAATTGTATTCTGTTTAATATTCCCCCATTTTTCGTATTATAAAGATTAATTTTTTTTTTCCTTTTGGACTTTTTTAAATGTTTAAAAATTTTAACTGGCCTTGGGGCCTATGCGATTTTATGTTATTTGCTATGCATTAAAATTTAGAAAACCTAACTCCCTCAACGTATTTTCGAGTGTTCATCAAATTTAAGTTGTTATGCGGTAGAAGGTAGCGTAAGTGTGTTTACAACTTTTTATAGAATGTTTTTTTTTTTTTGACAAAAATAAATCAAATATTTCTCCAGTAGCAACTAAAATTTAGTTTTTACACATGATAATATCAACAGATCTTGATATCTGTCAAGGGTGTCTGGAATGTTGTCAAAACATTTTAAATAAGGGTAAAATGTTTTGAAAAAATTCCAGGACACCTAGATAAAATATTCAAGATCGTTGATATAGCATGTGTAAAAAATAAGCTCTATGTTACTACTGGAGAAATATTTGATTTATTTTGGCCAAAGAAATTATATTCTATAAGAAACTGTATTATTACTAGCGCTCCTTTCGGCCGCTGTCTCTAAGCTGTTATCTGAATTGTGTCCATGCTTTTGTAGCACTGAAAGTTTTCAAAAGTGTTCCCTAAACCCATACAAATGTTCTGTCTTGAGTAAAACTGAATTAGTATGAATATGTTAAAATACGTACAATATATTTTATTTACTCTTTAAAGAAACTTCTAGCAATTGAGGATACTATAATTTCAAAGATATATTGTTATCTTTCTTTAAATGCAAGTACATAAACATATGTTTATATTCAAATTTAAAAAAAAAAAAACCTATCATGGTTCAACAGTCCAGCTCCCTTGTTTGCCTTAAACTACTAACTCTGAGTGTCAGAAGCGACTTTCAGAGGAAGTAGGCGGCTATTTTTGCCTAAAGTATCGATATGTAGTCACAGATCATAACCTTTATTGTGAATGTGTAAGTTGATTGTGAAGGAAAATGGAGTTGGTGGGTGAAGGTTTGTATGTTGGGAGCAGCAGTGTTTGTGTGTAGTAGCTAGAATCGAGCCCTCATACACTGTGATGGAAAACACAAGCGCAGTTAGGCCCGATGTGAGTGGTGTAGTGTGTAAGTAAGTTCTAAAACGAGCTGAAAGAAAATACATGGAATATTATTAGTCACTAAGCGAAGATGGCGTTGATGAAAGTGAAAGTGTGAAATAGCATGATTCTAGTTCATAATTGTGGGTCGTGGAGAGGATGGGGACCCAGGGATTGGCTATGCTTGAAGAAGGAGTGGTTAATAGAAGGGCTGATTGGGAAGGTGTGCAGATGTATTTCTCATTTGAGTCGGGGCTTCTTGTATCTCCTTGTCTCATGGGGGTCGTATGGCCGAGTCTTCTAATTATGGCGCTATCCTCTACCTCGCGGGCTCGTTTATAGAACTTGTCACCTCGCTGCCGGAAGATTTCCTGTAATGTCGCACAGCCATGGTAGCGTGAATGAACTCGTTGCTGGATCGGGTGTTGATACCTAGGATACTCCTAATCACCTTGTTCTGTACTGTTTGTAGTGTACCTAGCACTGACTCTGGGGCATCCCCCCACGCCTCACATCCGTACAGCGGTATTGGTTGTACTAAACTCTTGTATAGTAGCATCTTGTTGTTGATCCCTAGCACTGGGGTCTTAAGCAGGCCGTAGTTTGCGATGAATGCCCCCTTTGCCTTTTTTCTCGTATAGTTTACATGCTCCTTCCATGCGAGTCTAGAGTCGATCATCACCCCAAGGTATTTCATAGCGTTTTTGTAGGGGATATCCTCCTCCAATACTACAAACTGGTCCGGTGTTTGGGGTCTCCTCCTAGTAATCAACATGGCTGACGATTTTTCTGCATTTACTCTAATTCTCCTTTTTTTCCAGCCAGCTGCTGAACTCGTCCGGTTATCGTTGCAGACGGCGATGGGCGTATTTCACGTTCCTGTTGGGGGTGTAGATCATGTATCGTCTGCGAAGAGCCTGGTCTTTATCACGGGTTGGTGGATGTCTGCGACGTAAATAGTGTAAAGGAATGGGAGAGTGCCGACCCCTGTGGCACCCCGCTCCGACCCTATGAAGAAGCGACCTTTTCCTTCCATCTTGACCTGAATTGTCGCCCAGTTAGAAAGCTGTTGATTATCTGCACATATACTTTTGGGAAATCTGCTTGAATTAATTTGTAGATAAGGCCGGCGTGCCAGATCTTATCAAATGCCTTCTCTACATCCATAAGTACTGCTAGCGTGACTTCCCCCGATATTGAAACTTTCTGTCACATCCTCCACTAGGCTCAGGACCGGTGTATCGTTGAGTGCCGGGTCCGAAATCCGAACTGGGCATCGGGATATAATCCTGTGCTCCCTCCGAAGCTTTCAGCCGCTGCAAAATTATTTTCTCAAATAGTTTCCCTATATTGCTAAGAAGACTGATGGGCCACCTGTTCTGCGGGAACTTGCGGTCCTTGCCTGGTTTAGGCAATGAGATAACGTCGGCAACTTTCCATGCCTCCGGGAAGTACCTGCCAACAATGCCTTTGAAAACATTTTTGTTAATAGTTGGATTACCCCTTCCTGTGCGTGACGCAGCATCTCGTTTGAGATCCTTCTTGGCCTGCCGCTTTTCGTGGCTTCAATTTTTTCCACCTGGTAGGAGACTTCATTCCTGGTGATGGGGGTGGTAGTTCTATAACCGCTCTGCTAAATATACCCCAACCGTTCTTCTTACAGTCCTGGTAAACCTTCGTCTTGGGGCTCTGAGTTTGCCTTGAACTGATCTTCCAGTGATTCAACTATGGCCTCTGCCTTGGCCTCTCCCCGGTAAACCAACCCTCTTCTTCCGTGAATGACCGTGGTCCCGTCTTTCCTTTCTGCCTTTGAGCTGTCTCGACGCCTTCCACACGTTGCCGTCCACAGCTAAAGTGTTCGTTACGAATTCATTCCAGTTGGAGATCTTAAGAGCTTTGGCCTTCCTGCGCACCAGGGCTCTCAGCCTGTTGTATTCAGCCCGATGCCTCGATCTCGGTGCTGCTGCCATTCCCTGCGCGCTTCCCTCTTAAGGGCTATCATGAAGCTCAGCTCAGGGTCGTCCCTCTTCAACGTCACCGGTGGCGTCTCGAAAACAGTTGTTCCACGGTACGCTTCTAGTATTGTTTCCGTCAGAAGGGTAATGGAGCTGTCCACTTCTTCAGGGAATTTACCTCCCTGTTCAATGGAATAGCCTCTGTCAGTACCCGTCGATACTCTTCCCAGTCACTTCTGGTATCTTCCTCCTGTGGTAAGTCAGTCTTGGATTTGTCTTAAGTGATATTCTCCCGAAGAAACCGGAGATGGTCGGAGTCGAGTTCATTCAGGGCTTCGAGATCTTCCGGTAGCGTGTCGAGATCCGTCAGGACTACATCCAGTACGTCGGGAATGCCTGTAGTTTGAAGGATAGTACGTCGGCTCGTTGGTCGCCAGACTGTAAAGTTTTTGGTTGATGCCTGGCCAGCCAGTGTCCGGCCTGCCTGATTTGACACGCGGCTGTTCCAGCTCGTGTGTTTACAGTTGAGATCTCCCGCTATGAGGAAGTCCTTTCTCGACGTGAGTCTGTCTAGGTCCTCGATGGTGAAGGGGACAGCAGGGCCTCTGTAAACAGCTGTAAATACTATCTGCGTCCGCCCTGTGGGAATGGCTATCGAAGTGGATTCGATATAATCCATAGCCGGTAAATTCGTTTGGTATGAGCGAGGTTGCTACGCACCAACACGGCTGTGCCCCCTCCCCTGCCAACTGGTCTAAACGTTTTCGGGACATCTCGTACCCGAAAGAACCTCATCTTCTTTTGTTCTGATAGTGGGTCTCACAGATCAGAGCAATGTCGACTCCATACGTCTCCAGAAGTTTTCGGGAACTCGTGTTCTTTTAGTACCAGTCCATTAGCATTCCAGAACAGAATGTTCAGTGAGTCCTTCTGTGCCTCTTCCCTGCTCAGTTATCCATCGCAGAAGAATTCAGTAGCGCTTCAAGAAGTATCATTACTTTGGTGTTTTGTCTGGCGCGTTCTTCAGCCTTTCTACATACTTCCTCAGAGTTGGAGTAAGCCTGCGACGTTAATATCTTTGATGATTTGTAGGAGGTCCTTTAAGTCCAAGGATTCATCCGTGTCACGTCCTCTTTTTTTTCTTTTGGTCATCCTCTTGACAACTCCACTATAAGCTTGTTTGCTCAATCCCATGTTTGTTGGTGGTGTTGGTTGGCTAACCGAAATTTGCTGTCCTGTTGATGGTTTAAGGTACCCACCACGCATGGAGAAGGGTTAGCCACTTTGCTTTCCCCTTCCTTTGTCTTTCCTGACCCTTGGTTTTTCTTTTCCAGCTCACGTATAAATTTAGGGCAATTGCGATAGTTAGCTGCGTGCGGTCCCTTGCAGTTTACGCATTGTGCTGGTGTTGTTTTGTCCTTTTTCTGGCACTCTACTGTCAGGTGCTCTCCTATACAAATTGACGCAGCGTGGTTTTTGGGCACAGTAGTTCTTGGAGTGGCCGAAACGTTGGCAACGATGGCACTGTAGAATGTGCTCTGGGAAGCCCGTATTCCTCGATCTTCACTACCGTGTGGTTGATGACTTTTACCTTGTATATCTCGCCCCACTCCTTCTGTCCTCGCAGGGTGCAACAAATATTGGTAGGGGTCTCGGTGTCGCTGCCCGTGGAGCAAATTTCGAGTATAGTTGCCTCACATCGGTTGCGTGAATCCCCTGTTCTCCAGTTCCTCCTTTATTTCTGCGCAGGGGATACTTGCATGCAGGCCCTTGATTACTGCCCTTGAAGGGCTTGTCCTTGGAAGGACATAAGTGAATGTTCCAAGGTGTTCTGTTTTAGCAGTTTTAACAGAGCGGAGTAATCTCTGAAGGAGGTCGTGACCACCTTAATACCCTGTGCAATGCAATACACTTTGTAGTCATCTTGCAGCCCGCGGTTTAGGAGTTTTATGACTTTGTTATATTGTGTTGCATTTGTTACAATCACTGGGGGGGTCTTTATGCGCCATGGGGTGGAACTTTCTTTCGTACCTCCACTCGGTTGTCCCGTTTGACTAGTCAATGGTCCATCCCGTAGGCTAGACAAGCTTGCAAACTTGTTGTTGACTTTTAGGCCTTCGATTGTAGAACTTCCTGTCCTGGTCTGGTCCTGAGTTTTCGCTTGAGTCCAGAAACTGCTCAAAGTTTTTTTCTATTTCCGTGTTGGCTGGGCCCCTTCCTGGCCTTGTTCTTCC
Organism: Timema cristinae; assembly: GCA_039000515.1. Lineage (NCBI taxonomy): Eukaryota > Metazoa > Arthropoda > Insecta > Phasmatodea > Timematidae > Timema > Timema cristinae. Next base: position 14,503,374 of record JBCFYV010000100.1, read on the forward strand.
ATGTCATCATCATCGTCCGTTCCTTCAACGTTTATTTCTACATCCGAGTCTGAGGCCATTTCCCCTTCTTGGCTTGTACCTTGTGTATACCACACCTACCCAACTTCAGTCGCATGTAATAGGTCACTAAAATAAACAAAAAACTGCTAATAATATAGTACAAAATTACAACCGTTGACGACTTAGCACTGCACTTATAATTTGTGTTCTATCACTGTTGTGTTAAGCTATTGTCGTTCAACACACTATCACTACCCGAACTCAGTCGGCACGTAGTGTATCTCGAAATAGACAAAAAAAAAACCACAAAAATACACTCGTTGGCAACTTAAACACTACACTTACGCGTTGTGTTATCAAGCCCTGTTGTGTTATTTTGTTGCCATTTTACTCACTCACACTACCCGACTTCAGTCGGCACGGATAAATCACACAAAGAGTGTCCTTTTTGATCCTCGTACAGTCTCGAGTGTGGATTAATGTCGGTTCAACAGTCACCTCCCTTGTTTGCCTGTCTACCAGCTCTGAGTGTCAGAAACGACCCTGAGAGAAGGTAGGTGGCTTGTTAATACCTAAGAGTACCGATCTGTAGTCACAGACCATAACCTCTTTTTGTGAAAGTTTTTTCCGGTTTCAACAGTCTTAGAAATAGAAATTCTTATATACCTGAATAGCTTTAAAATCATCATTGGTAGTCCTTTTTTGTCTAGCCAATGAATGGAGATGTAAAATGATAAACATGAATGTTTCTACTATATTGTAATACAATTTTAGTTTATTTAAAAAAAATTATGTAGCATGTAAATTATATAAAATTGACATCACCACGACGAGACTATATAAAAATACTAAATCATTATAATTATTATAATGGAATCAAAAGAAGAGAATGAAAATTGACATATTTAGGAATAATATTGTTTAACATCTACTTTCCATGATTGGATGAGCTAGGATATAGCCACCATGCCTCCGAAAGAAAATACTACAAGTGTATAAAATAACACTCACGAGACGAATCCTTATAAAAATTTTATAGCTGACTCCAATAAGATAAATTAAAACTGATTTATTTAGTAATAATATCCTTCAAGACTTACTCACCATATCGGATGGGCTCGGATACAATCACCATGCTTTAAAGGAAATTACGATGAGTATGGCGGGGGACACCAGCATGATAAATCTCACACACGTCCTCGCTGCATCACCCAATAGTTGAAATGGACGGGACTGGCTTGGGATCGAAGTCACGAGCCTAGAGCGCTGCTGCTCTTGTGGCGTTCCTTGGTACTTCTGTCTTTACCTTCCCCCTTTTCTTTCATTTCTTTCCACCCCTTGTTTCCGTCTTTCCCATTGCCTGTAGTTTACGCCTTATTCACTTTATTTCTGTTTGGTCAGAGAAATCCTATATAATGAGTGTCACTCAGTTTCACTTATTGTATTCACCACATCTTATCATTGAAGAAGGAAACGCCGCTCTATCACCTACAGAAGTACCAGCTCGCCATAAAGTTTGGATCAAGGGTCTCTCCACGTCGTCGAGGGAAATACTCTTCGATCTTCTAATTATTAATAAGTCTATCAGATTTATGGGTCTAGTCTAACAGACTTGAATTTGATGTCATGTCCTTCAGACTAGTTGTATAGTCGAGGCGAATATAATGTTTGTAACATCCTTCAGACTTAGTTTATATAGTAGAAAAGGACCGGCCATAGTACTTTTTGGTTTAGACCCCCGTTTGCTAGCCATCTACCAATTTAATTAACAAACCTTTCTCATATCATTCATTATACAATGTATCTTAAGGCTTTCTTAAGTCCTAAGCAAGCAATCTTGTTCAATTTTATATATAATAGCAACTCTAAACTTATAGGATTTTACAGTTAACTTTCATTGATAATTGGTAATTATTTCACTGTTTTTCTTTTTAGACCCTACCGACAGTAGCCTGGCGCTTGCTCACCAGTTCTGATAGTGAGCAGGCTCTTCCAGCCTACTGCCTTTGACCTTGCTGCCTTGGACGCTTAATATTACCCGATTAGCTGGCAAGACAATCCTATAGTTTGGACTTGCTATATGTTAACACATCTTGTATTTAACGTAAAGTTTTCCGTGATCCACGATATGTTCTCTGTTTTCCTGAACTTATATATCACACGTTCAATTGTCAACCAGCATTAATCTTGTATAAATATTTTAATCTTATATCTCATTCATGTTTTTCTATAATACATCTATTTATTGCTAACTTAATTATTTGTCTTACGTAATTAATTAACCAGAACAATATAAGTTGTTACAATGAAAACCGTCAATATTAGAATATATTCCTGGCTAAATTTTGCTCAAACTGGAGGACATCGATGTCCCCGATGCCAAAACCTAGCACCTTCTAACTATAGTACACCACCGGACAACCCCTCACCCTGGTGAGACCGAACTGCTTTCCCCACCACCACCCCACCCAGAACCCATTGTGGTAATTTCCCTACCAACACGTTTCAATAATATCGTTATATTTTATATGCTCTACAATTAAAATAATTATTATACACTGGGGGAGTGCGTGATATGGTGTCTTAATATTATAAAGGGGAGTCACAAAATTTTGAAAATATGAGACAAAGGGTGAGGGGAAAATATAGCGTGATGTTCTTTATGAACTGTCTATTATATAAAAAATTGATCAACAATTTTATTTAAATATTTTATGTGTCCTGATAAATATTTAGCAATATGTTTACGTCCTTGTCTTAATTTATTTGAAACATGTTGATTGCTTCTTGTTTCAGTGCGGATGGTAACTTTGAAGTGACGTTAGCCACGAAAGCCACACTCAACTACACTGGTCGAGTGGAGTGGAAGCCACCAGCCATATACAAGTCATCATGTGAGATAGACGTCGAATACTTCCCCTTCGACGAGCAAACGTGCGTCATGAAGTTTCGGATCTTGGACGTATGACGGATTTCAGGTAAGGAAATACGAACTAACAAACTGTTTTAAACGATTATTATATTCCAGATATACAGAATTATTGTGAAAAACATGTTCATGTGTAAATCATTTGCTGCCCTTCATTTTGTGTTGCCTAGGAATATTTGTGATTATATGTTGTTGGTTTTTTTATATAAATCTACTTAAGGGATCGTATGTCTGCCTAGTCATGTACTTGCTTAAGTGTATGTATATGAAAAAAATGTGTGTGGGGTATGTGCTTATAAGCCTTTCACTTTAAGAATGTGTTTTCAACGTATGTTTGTTTTCATAACTTGTATGTCGGAGTAGAGGATCTTTCTATGGTCCAGAGCTCATATGAGGGGTTTATATTTTTAACTTTGTTTGTTGTGTCAGTCTATTAATATGCCTGCAAAATAAAATCAATTTCGCTGTCTGTGGTAATATTATGTTTGTGTATATTTGAGAATTTTTGTGTTTCTCAATAAAATTGGGTGTGTCTATAATTGTTATATCTTTTTTTAAGTGTTTATGGCTATATGGAAGTGCTTGCTTGGTTTATTGTAGTCGAGTCAGCATCTGTATTTCCTGAAGCTAAAATCTAGTTTAGACAAAAGTGAAAATTTTAACTGATGTGTTTTAACATCGAAACAGCATATTTCTAATATTTCAATACGGAAATCCAGATTAGATTTTTGTAAACGTTAGTTATATTTTTTCAAAGGCCTCTATGTATTTAATTAAATAGTCTAAACTGATAAACAATTTTGTTTTTAAAAGCGTGTACGAACCTATATTACTTGAATGTTTTGGTAGATAATTATAGACAAGGACAATGCAAACCTGAATGCAAAAAAAAGTAAATATTTTAATGATTTTTAAAATATAAAGTATTGGATAACATTTTAGGGGGTTTAATTAGAATATATTAAATATAAAAAAAAAGATTAATTTTATTATAAATATTTAATTAAAGCTTAGAGTGTTTTTTAAAATTTTAACGCGGTAATGAATTTCATAATAGAAATTAGCATGAATAAAAATTTTGTTTGACTAATTTAGAATTTAAAAACTCACATTTTTTTCAAATGTAAATAAATTTGTGAGTTTATTGCTATTATAAATGGTAGATCTTTATATAACTTCTACTATTATGAATAGATTAAAACCAATCTTTAAAGTAATTTTTTTTGTAATCTCTAATAAATTGATCATTTGGATATAGAGCTAAAATCATTTTTATTTCCCTTCAAGTAATATATATTTAGATTACTCAATATTTTGAAATTAATTTAGTACAGTTTAAAACCAATTTTCTTGTAAAATCTTTTCCAACTTAATAATATAAATCATTCCAATTGCCATTCTTAAATTATTTGCTCTATTTAAGAGATTAAATAATTTCATCACATAATTTTATAAGTAATAATTTTTTAAATAACTATGTTTTTTAATGTTTTATTTCAACTTATATACTAAACACTAACATTAATTATATAAACACCTCTTTCTAGGTTGACCTTAGACATATCGACGAAGTTAAAGAAAACGAACATCGTCGAAATCGGTGTTGATTTATCTGAGTTTTCCCACGTCAGTGAATGGGACATCCTGGAAGTTCCAGGGGTCAGGGATTATGTGGATACTAATATTATTTGGTATTGAACAATAAGATTATTTTAAAATTCTCCGGCTATATTGTTAGAATGAATTATTAAAATAATTTAATTGACTTTTGACTACTACAGTATCTGGTAAAATTAACTAACCCCCCCTATTTAAAAACAAATTTTGTATTGTAGTATTCAGAACTCAGACGTAAATAAATAAAACATTATTTGTATTATTAACCCTTACTGTTTATATTTGCTTAGCAATGTAATTGTGATGGTATTAGCGGCCTATTCTATTGAAACTAAACAATAGGATGTTAGTAAAAAATTTAAAGTTATATATTAAATTGGTCTAAACTAAAATATTAAAATTCACAGTGTATATATAGCATATGAAGTGACCCTAGCCACGAGTTTAACATTAACAAATATGCTAGGGGTGAGTTTAGTCTTCCTTATGTTATAGCAGAGTCTAGTTTAAAGACGGGAAAACTAGGGTAGGACCTCCATGAATCAAAGGAATAGGTCTCTCTTTTGAATTATTACTGCACGATTAATATAGTTTATTTCCTCAATTGTTACATTACTGAGCTAATTTGTTGTTTCGAAAGCAGGAACGAGAAGTTTTATACGTGCTGCGATGAGCCTTATCTCGACATCACCTTCAAAATCACTATGAGAAGAAAAACCTGTTCTACACCGTGAACCTCATCATTCCTTGTAGGGGAATCTCCTTCCTCACCGTGCTGGTATTTATCTACCGTCAGACAGTGGAGAGAAGGTCAGTCCTTTTATAAGCCAAGTAATCAAGCAAGGCTGATACTTAACAATTTGTTAGATTAAAATAGACAGCTTTTATCAAATAAGTAAATTATAGAAATCATGTGAATACAAATAAAATCTGATAGTTTAACAATTTGTTGTGTATGCTATTTTTTAAAATAATTATTTTGTTTTAAACAATTACTTAAATTATTTTGTATAAAAATCAAAAGTCACCAGAAGAGATTTGACAGTTTTTATAAGTAGGACAAGTTCTTATACTTTTTAAATAACAAAAAATAATATTTTATTCAAAACTGAGAACTCTTTTCAAGATTTATTTTACGTTCAGATACACCACTGCCTCAAAGAGGCCTGGTACTCCTCCTATCATTGGTTAGACCACAAGTAGTAATTGTATCGCTCTCAGCTGGTTAAGCATTAAAATGATTGTTTTTTTTAAATAAAAGCGCGTTAATTCGATTACACCTTGAATAGTGCTCGATCACAACCTACCACCTACTCTATCCATTTCCTATAGACCTCACCTCGAGGACTCATTTTCCCTACGAACAACTTAGCACAGTAAGCAATGGCCTATCTCGATTAGAGAATACCGCTAGACTCATTAAACGACCAAATGTTATTAATCAGGGACATTTAAAATTTGGAAAACACTTCGCCGTATTAGACAGACAGTGTTTGGAAGCCGAATACTTCTCAAGGCTCATCTAGCCCAACTGATTGTGTCTTCTGAGAATAGTCCACGCACGCATACGTACACAGCAGGCAATTTTGGATCTTATGATCACTTCCCTGTCATTATTCCCTGTCGTCACTAAATCTGTGAAAATCTTCCCCACCTTGGAAAGGGATTCCATCCGCGACTGGTTGTCTTCTCCTTTCCTGGTACAGGATCCCTTACGTCAGAAATTAAAGATACTGCCTGGGAATAAACTTTTACTCAAATAGGGCTTTAACGTAATAGAGTATAATCTCTGCCTTAGGAATCACACTAAAAAAGTGCCTTCAACCTAAGTTTCTAAGTGGGGTACTTCGTGGAGGTGGCCTTACCAGCTTTCCCCAGAATATAGTTGCAAACCATCGCTTCGTGTGGGGCAAGTTGGGGGGAGCCCCTTTCTCTTTTCATGCCAGCATAGTTAACCAACAGATAAATTGGCGGCCCTTTCAGGTAAATACTCTTGACGCTGCCGGGGGGAAAACCAAATTTTTGGGTGATCAGAAAAGGTTATCAACGGGGAACATCCCTGATGCGGGGAAAAGGGAAAGCCTCTTGTGGGTCTGAAAAGGGGTTGAAACCCAAAGATAGTGAAAATTTTTCTTTTCAAGCTCATACTTTTTCCAAAACCCATACCTGGTGCCCCCCCTTTAAAAACTCAATTAAATAATTTACCCAATTCGGGTAATTTTATATTTTTAAAAAGACTTTCAAAGGTGAAACCCAAATCACACCGTGTTAAGTGGTCATTTCTTTTACTTGAGGAAAAAATGCCCCCTCCCTTTTTAGAGCTAAAAGGGGGGGGTGCAATTTTTAAATAAAAAAAATAACTTTGAAAGCAAAAATTTTTATTGGGTGAACAAAAATTTACAAAACCCAAAAAAAAATGGAATGTTATAGGATTTTGGTTGCCCATTTTTTGGGTATCAAAAAGCAATCGTAGGCGTTCCAAAAAACAGATTAAAAAGGAATAATAAAACCCTGGCAAGAAACCCAAAGTAGTCCCTTCTGGGGGTCCCCAAAAAACCCAAAAACTAAAATTAGATATTGGCAAAAGCCACAAGTATTTTTTTAATCAAAATGCCCTAAGGGGCCCCAAAACCAAATAAAATACTCAAGTGTCCCCCTTTTTGGAAAACAAGCTAAACGGCTTTTGGTCCCCCAAAACAGTCCCGGGGGAGTCAACTGTACCTCACAATCAATAAATAAAACCCCCCCAAAATTTGGGGACCTCAGCATTGGTAGTGGTATCCCAAAAAAGGGGAAAATATAAAGGGTTTTACAATTAAAAGTGCATTTTAAAAGGGGTAATTCCCCCAGGGCGGGGGCTTAAGGCGTTTGTCCAATGGAAGTGATAAAGTAACAACCCAACGACGCCTGCGGTGTCGATATACTGAAATCCCAAAAGGGGCTCAAAAAATACAAAATAGCAATAAATTAGGCGGGTCCTAGAACGGGCCCCGGACAACCCAATTAGGAAGATAATTAATTCCAGAAACTTCCTAATACCGAAGGAAAAGTACCCCACAGTAAAAATTTGTATTTAACTTATTTTGAAAACAATACAACGCTTAAATCGCAACTATTTTTATTTAGTCGAGGCCCCCCAAATATTGATATGGGAAAGGGTTCCCTACAGGTATAAAAGCTGCCATGTAACCAACAAAAATTTAACTTATGGTAAACCCCACTACCAATCCCAGCTGGGGGGTAGCATCAACCCTAGAAACGTAGTGTTGAGAAGGTGGGCTTCCCACCTTACAGATTTTACAAGAAAAAACCCTGAAAAAAAAACTGACTAGCTGTCCAAATTGGGGCCTTTGCCATCTACTAGTCCCCGATGGTTTTAAAAAAATTAAAACATAAACAACATAAAATTAAACAAAGGTGAAACCCCCTGCTAAAAAATATCGGTTTGGGGGGACCACCCCAAAAATAGCAGGCAGGTGTTGAAAAAGGGGGCATTCCCACCTCACGATTTTTACAAAAAAAAAATATTGCAAAAGAACTAATCCCCAAGGGAGGGCCCAGTTCGCTGCTATCTTCCTCATTTTTGTCGGACGTTTTTCACTCCATATTAAATATAGTTTGGGTTTCACGCCAAAGTTTTGGGGAAAATAACAAGACCTCCCCCCTGTCTCCTTCAAACCCAAATACGGTTCCTTCAGTAAGCAAGTTAAATTTGCCATTTGGAAAAATTTTGCCAACGATCCTAAACTCCAAAAAATTTTTTTTTTTTTTTTATTGGAAAACAATTTGGGGTTAAAAGGGCAACCCCGATTTTAAATTTTTTTGTTTAGCAAACCAAAGGGGGGGGCTTTGCTCAGGCGAGTCCAGGGTACCACTCCTTTGGACCCCATAGCGTCCGTTTTAGAGGGGAAGATCCCCCGAGACACTGCCGAATTTGAAATTTTAGTTTGGTCAGCCAGTCGGTTCTACACAAAAAAAAAAAGGTGTTTTTCTCAGCACGACATCGTAGTATTAAAAAAAGGGAAAATATGGAAAACTCAACCCCCGGGGTGGAAAACCCGGGATAAGAGAGGGGGGGAAGAATAAAACCAATCGCAACCCCGGAAGGCCACGCATGGCAACCAAACCAAGGGGGGAGTAAAAAAAAGGGGGGGGGGGGGAAGAAATCAAACGACGGAAAAGTCAAAGGGGTTTGGGGGTTTTGAAAAATGAGAATTCCCGACAGCGCCAAAATAGTCGGTAATTAATTTTTCTTAAAAGGCAATCAATTGTGCGAGCTAAAACATTTTAGCTCGGCACACAAAAACCAATCCGAGGTTCTAAAACCATTTTTTACCCTTGGGGGGGGAGAGGAGAAATTTGGCCGGTCCCAACCTCAGACAGCTGTGAAAAAACCTCAAAATTTTCCCAAAATTCTTCAGAGGGGGAAGTTGACTCCTCACATTTCAGAGTTTTTCTATCACACTCTTAATGCCAACCTCCCCTTTCCCGGTTTTATTGATGAGACTGGAACCAACCCAGGTAGGAGTCGAACATTTTGACAAAAAACCCCTCCCTTTTTTAGTTTTTTTTTAGGGGATAACTGGATGATGGGACAATTAAGTGAGATAATAACTTTCCATGAGAGGTTTGAAAAATTTAGTACTGCGGTGTTTATTTATGGTTTTAAATTTTTGTGCTAGATTTGACGGTTTCTGCCTTCATGCAGAAATATGTCCAAGAAGGAGGGATCTTTTTAAATTTCAAAATTTAAAATTTCCCCCAAAAAATTGTTCCATTTTCGACCTAGTGAAAAAATTTTCCCATCCCCACATGAAAAAGGGAACCCTACCGCCACGGGGTTTTCCCCAAAGGGCACCCGGGATCTGGGGGGGGGTTATTTTGCTGATAAACAAGAAAAAAAATATATGCCTTGGGTAATTCTGTGTTGTGCCCAAATGACCTGATTTGGGTTTGGTTATTTGATAACAACTCCAAAGGGTGATGAAAAAGGGCTTTTTCAAGTCAGCCTGGGTCACAAGTTTTGACCTGATGCCCTGCTTATGAGCAAAGACTTCATATCTGGGGCTGGTGGGGTTTTCAAAATGTTTAAGAGTAGCATGAGGACGGTAAAAAACAAGTTAAAATTTCCCTTTTATTTTGTGAGATAGATTTTTTTTATTGTTAAAGATAAAAAAAATTTCCCCTGGGCCACGATTTACGGGGGTTGTGGCGCACTTTTTATGTCCCGTACCATAACACGTCAAAAAAAAATGTGGATGCGAAGTCCCCAGTAGTGCAGACCAAGACGTTTTAAAAAAATGACACGTGAGAAAGTGTGGGATAAGACTTACTATAATTTTTAAAAATTGAGGCTCTCTTAGTTTGTTTTCCATTCGTTTTGAAAGGGCAGGATTCCCCTTTTGAATAACGAAAATTAATGGATTTGAGACCATTAATTAATATTTTAAATCCCAAACTAAAAAACTTTATAAATTTTTTTTTATCTTTAAACCTTTTTAAAGTTTTTAAACCCCAAATTGAATCATGTGGTGAATTTCACCTTAAAAGTGCTCGGGAGCTTTTTACGACATCAAAAATCGGGAAATTCCCCCAATGTTATGGATGTAATGAATATTTTAGTTTAAATAGAAGGGTTTTTCTCATGAGAGAACTACTCAACCACAAATAAAAAAAACGGATGAATTCCATAATTGATTAACTTTAAACATTCCCCCAAACCCAATGTTGTGCTGATGAGCAAGAATAAAAAACTTAAAAGTATGTGGGGTTGATCAAAAACTAAATTTGATACCAAGCATATCAGTTTGGGAGATTGTAAGGTGTTTTCCTTCCAAAAAATTAATAATAAAAATCTTGGTTAGAAAAAAGGGGCCTAGGCTGTTTTTTAGCGTGAAAAGGGAAGAGTAAAGCACGGGGGGAAAAAATGTCAAACATGGGGGGAGTAATAGTAAATTTTTATATGGTGGCGGGCCCTTGAAGACTCTGTCTAAGCCCTAAGGGGGGACAGATAATGAAAAAATACATGATTTAATTTTCTGTTATGTGATGATTACCTTGGAATTTTTTTTTCTACCGGATGACGACAAAGATCTGGGGGTGCTTTTGGGAAAAATTTTTTTAAACCCTTATTTTTTATTTTGAAATTTTATGATTTTGGGGAAATCCTCTAAAGGGGATTATTTGTTTAGTTATGAAAATTTAAAAACTGGTTGGAGGGAAAAATGGTTAAAATAGATATCTACAAACCAGTGATGACTTAAAATATTATTATAAGAACGTTTATTCAAAGGATAAAGAAAATTACTTTTATGGTGAATGAAATTTCAATACAAGGGAATCAATGTTTTATTTTTTTTAAAAACAAAAGCACTTATTTAAGATTGGCTTTGGGAATAAATGTCCGAAGAATAGGGGGATAATAGATAAAGGTAAAAAAACTTTTGCTCATTAAATGGTTAAGTTAAAGTTTCATCAATAAAGGGGTTACTGGTTCCATAGGTGTATTAAGGGCTTTTTCCCTTTTTGTAGCTTTGCTGGATTGGGGGAAGTTTCTAAGCCCCCAATACCCAAGGAATTTTAAAGGGGGAAGGATTAAGGATTTTTAAAAAATAGGAAATATGGTTTTAATAAACGTTATATTGGGGGTGGAGTTGGCAAAAAGATGAATTGATATGTTGTGGAGATTAGGGTCACATTTTTTTTTCTGTACCTCAAAAAAGACGAAGGTAAAAAAAACATAATGATCTTCCCGAAATGGTTAGGAGTGACTTCCCTTTAAAATTTTAAAAAGCGAAAAAGCGTGGTAGAGGATAATAAAACCCCCAAAATCAACTGAACGAGATTGAAGCCTGATTTTTTTTCTTATACGGGGGGGGCCCCTATTAAAGGGTAAGAACCCTTGGGGAAAATTTTCTACACAAGGGAAAAAAACCCCAAAGGTAATGTTTTCCCTATGGGTGTCTCAGGGTCATATTTCAAATATTGAGTAATTTATGGTGGTTTCCCTAAATTTTTTTTTAGAGGGGGGTACTTCTAAGATTTTACCAGGATGGCGTTGGTGTCTATTGTCATTATCAGCCCAGGTATTTTCTCACAAGGTTCTTAAAACGCTTTTAAGTTAAATTTGGGGGACTTAAGTTTTGTTTTTGGGTATCCTTTTGATTAGATTGAAAAGGGATCATCCCCTGAGCTTAGCTTCCCTCAATGTCTGTTTAATTTATTTTTTTTTTTCCCCTTTTTGGTTCTTAAAAAATCCCGTTTAGTAAAAATTTCTGTTTTTGTTCTACCCCCGTGAGTTTAAATCGTTAAAGCTGGGCCCAAAGTCTTTTTTTAAATTTGTACTACACAATATGTAATCTGTCTTAATTGTAAGAGTCTTAGTCTTTAAATTTTCCCCCATAAAGGGAAAATTTTAGCTTTTCCTAGGATTTACTCTAAATTGGGGTTTCAGCTAAGTTTGGGGCCCCAGAGGAAGTTTAAAAATTTTAACTTTAGAAATCGGTGAGAAAAAGGTTTTAGCCCAAGTTTTTCCAGCAAAGAACCCAAAGAAGGGGGGCTGCCCCCTTTTCCCCAAAAGTAATGGTGACAACTGCTTTTGTGTGGTTAGTTGGAGACCCCTTTTTTTTCCCAAAAAAAAATTTTTCCCCCACATGATCTCTATAGGGGGCAAATAGTTTTTTTAGGAAACCCTTTTACACTATCTAGGGGGCTCCAAAAAGGAAAACATTCCTTAAGGGGTTTGCGGACAAGTTTCTTTTGGAAAGCCATGAAACTCATGCCCTGCCCTGGTTTGGGCAATTTTTCCCAAAAAAGGGAAGCACTTTTCAAGCCCCCGAGCTTACAATATCAACCTTCGTTACCCCGCCCTTAAATCAAAATTGATTAAAGAATCCATATCATAAATAGTGTAGCCTTATGTAAGTTAACGACTTACCCAAAGGGGGAAATTTCACCTTCCATATATGTCAGGACCAGCTTTCCTCTTATCTGGGAAACCAATATTTCTATCAAGGTTTCCCCCTCCCCACCCTAGCTGTGTCCCCCAAAAACATACCCCCGAACGTAAAACGTGCACAGGGGAAAATTTTTTAGGGATCACTGCCCCCATACCCCCCCACCGATCTAGGGAGATTTTCAAGTATTATAAAAAAAACTATTTAACTCCCCCCTATAAGGACCCTAGAAGCCCCAGGAAATTTTTAACTTGTATTTTGGTATTCGTCGTCTTTGGCCGGCTAACATTCCCCCCTTTACCAACCCCATCAATGTGGCTCTTTATGTCTCAATATATTTTCCAAAACCCTCGTTACGCTAGTTAATGAAAATATATTTGCTTTTTTTCAAATGAAAAGACAGTATAACCAAAGTGTATTTGTTTTATTATGAAGAGATTTTTAAAATTTGACTTTAATGGGTATAAAAACCACAATAAAATCAAATTGTACTTTTTTTTGGGAAAAATTTTTTTTTGGGGTGAGCCTATCGATCTCAATCCTGCTGTTTTAAAACCCTTTTTCTTCCTACTTTTGTGAGATCACCCCTTTTTTCCCCCAACATCTCTAGTTTTTTACCTCTTCTGGGAAGTTTGTGTTTTCCCCATGACCCTTGACACGTTCGGGTAGTTCACCCATTAATATAATGTGACTTTTGGAAATATATGTATAAAAATTTTATTCAAAAAAAATTTTCCCACTGACTATAAAACCCCCAGCATTTCTATAAAAATTTTTTAATACAAATGAAAGTTATTGCAACAAAATTTTGAACATTTTTTTCGTTCTTTTGTGAAAAATTAAAAAACCGAATGGGGCAAAAAAATTTAAAAATGACACCTGGACAGGGGAAATTCGAACCCGGGCCCTTTTGGTTTAGAAAACAAATTTTGTCTGCAGTGGGGCCCCAAAATTTGTTGTGAAAGGTTTTGTGGTCTCCCACCCAACCAGTATGTACCCCCCCTTTTCCCTACCCACCTCTACTTGTCTGTTGTTATGTCATTTGGATGAGGATATTACAAATATGGTTGCTTTTCGTGGGTGTTTGTGTACGTGTGGCTCACCAGGATATTTGTAGTATGTATAACCCCTTTAAGAGCGAGTGTTCATTGTTCGCACCTTTGTGCTATAAAGTCATGTCAAAAAGCAAAAACCCCGAGAAATTTAAAAGGGCCCCCCCCCCCCCCCCCCTTTACCCAGAAAAATCAAGCTTTTTGGGGGCCCCGTCGAAGAAACTTTGGGAAAACCAAAAGGGAAATTTTTTGGATGAATTTTGCGGAGGATGTCCAAAAAAAGTCAGAGGAAAAGATCCCCCCAAAATGAAAACCGGGCGACTGGCTTCTCCCAAGTGTTTTTGGGTCAATTTCCCTTTCCCTTTTCCCTCGGCTTCACAAGATGTCACTGCCCCTGATTTTCAAAAGGCATCAGGGGTTTTCCGAAGAACGTGTCAACGCGATGCATAAAATAAATTTTTAAATTATATGCGACCATATTTCATTCTGTACGAATTAAAGAGGGCCCACCAAGGGGAAAAAAGTGACATAGAGTCGATGGTTTCGATACTTTTTCATGAAAATTGGGGATTCTGAACTTTTAATCGGTTCTCTGACGAGGGGTAATTTTACCTTTTGGATTACGTTAAATACGAAATTTTCCCCTATTTGGGCAAGTGAAAATCCCCCAAAAAAAAACTCCTTAATTCATAAAAAATTGGGGTTTGGGTTTTAGGATGGCCCCTGGGGCAAATTGGTTGCAAACAATTTTGATGAACCCCTTTGCAAAGGCTGCATATTTTTGGGAAATTTTATCAAAATTTACAAATAAATTGGATGAGTAATTTTCCCCTGGATATTTCCAGGCATTTATAGTAACATCCCCTCATCACATGCTTATGGGTTAAAATTCAGTCCTTTTTCGTCGACTCCATCATTTCTAAGTTTCTTTTTTACCAGCACGCTCGTGGTCTTTTGAACCCGATTTTTTTCTGGGGGGTATTCAGGAGGCTTACCAAAAAAAACCACGAATCATAAAACGCCTTAAAATTTAAATATAACCGAGCAAATTCAGGCAGTGACCCGTGGCCCCCAAACTGCAAGGGGCTTTCCAAAATATTTGGGGCATCACGTTCCCAAAACTAAAAAGGACGCAAATTGTGGCCCCCTTAAAGGGGTATGTATGATATAACCCCAATTCTCACAAAATAAGGTAATTCTGCTTCAAAAATTTAAATTTTAAAATCTTTTTTCAATTTTTATAATCGTAAAAAAACTGCAGTTTTTTGGGGCGAATAGGACACCCAGTATTTTTTTAAAAGTTTTTCGTAATATTTATCCCTATTTTTAAATGAAGATAAGGAATTTAATTATTTATTTTCAGTTAATTTATTTCCATCTCTTAAAAGGGCTGTTAATATTTTTTTGGGCTTATAAAAAGGTTTTCTGTTGTATTAAACCCGCAGGCTAAAAACCCTTAGCAAGCAGTGTCCTGTTAGTCTGGACCCGTCTCATATATTTCATTTTTTTTTTTTTAAATAACCTAACTGGCCAGTGAAGAAAAAAGTTTTAAAAAAAAATTTCTAAGAAAACAAAATTTCATGATCACATAGAAAGCAAATATTTAGGATTAGAATTTTTAAAAAATTTTTGTGAACATAAAATTTTGGGAAGGCTAATTTGTTTAAATATTTAAAAAAATATTTTTAAAACCTTTTAAAAGCAATAATATAGTGGAAATTAATGAGCAGAAAACAAAATTTTGGGAAAATTTTTTTTTTTTACTCGTTCAGTAAGATGTTTGCATAATTCCTGTTGTAAGAAATGTAAAACTAAAAAATTGAAAAAAAAATAATGTTGCTGGTTATTATTTAATTTTGAAGCATGGTCCTTATTTGTAAGGCTATGAAAATTTTTAAAATGCTCAAAAACAAAACGAAATAAAATCACATTGTTCCAATAGGGATGAAAATATGGGTTGGAGGATATTAAAATAAAATATTTTCTACCCTGAACTTCATCAGAAAATGTTAGGGTATTAAGTCTAATAGTTTTAAGGAGGCAAAAACATGCACCTCAAAAGGAAAAAAATTTTTTATTTTTTTAGGGTTTTGACTGTAAAATCAATGGTAAGAGACCATTGGAAAGACCTAAGCATTTTTAGAATAACATTAGAATGGCCCTGAATGGAGATGGTGTAATGAGTATACTTGTTGGATAGCCAAGATAGGGAAGAGTGTAAGGTTTGGGAAAATGGATATAAATATTCAAGATGGGGGTAGGGTGTAGTGAGTTGGGCGGGGGATAAAAACCTCAAAAGTTAGAGATATTTAAATTAAGGGGGTGGAATGGATACATTTAGCTAAATATAGAGATAGGGGGGGGATAAAAGTATTATCTAAGTATAATAGAATGTATTGGGGTGGACGGATAGAACTAGCTCAAGTAAGGTAGGTGGGTCCCTTTTGTGAGTGCGGCAATAAATTTTCGAGATCCTAAAGCTATAGACGAGTAAGGAATTAATTTTAAAATTAATAATGTTTTTGACGCACTGAATCCAATTGTTTTCGGAAAAAATTTTCCCTCCAAAGGGGGAAATTTTAAATTAGAAGGTTTTAAAGGTTGGTATTTGTTATGTAAATTAACACTCTCTTAAACCCGGTCGGAATTTAACCCAATTTAATACTCCCGTAAACCCCTGTCCGGGCCATTTTTTTGTGATTGCTTCTAAAAAAGAATAATTTTTTTAAATTTAAAATATTAATTTTTAAATTAGAAAATTATTTGGGGAAAAACAAATTATATTTATTTTACTTTTATAATTTAAAGGATTTTATTTAATGGCTAAAATAATAATGGTTTTTTTTTGGGGAAGTGCCCAAATTATCCTGGAGAGCGAAAAATTTAAAAAAATGTTCTCTGTGAATATCGTTTAAAAAGGGAAAACCATCCTAACCACACCTGACCCTTGTATAAATTCTTAAGACATTCAAAATAGAATAATAAAACATAGAAAAAATTATACAAATTATTTTTATAAACAATTTTTTTAATTTTTATTTTTAAGGAAAATATCCGGTTTACGATTATATTTTTATTGGTGGGCATTTACGAAAATAAAATTACACAGATCCTACCTGGGGCCAAAAATTTTTTTGTTGTGTGATTTTCCTGCAAACTACAATGTTTAAGCAAAGGTTTTAAAATATTCAAAAATATGATTTATTTAAAAAATTTTTCAGCCTTGTTTAGATAAAAAAGTTTTTAATGACATTTAATGATTTTAAATTTTTTAAAAAAAACATGTTATATAAATACAAAATACTTCTTTCACAAATGCATAGGAAAGGATATTCAAATTCGTGGCCCGAGGCCACATCCAGCCCCCCAAGCTCCGCAATTTGGCCCAGTATTAAAAATCCAAAATTTTTTTTATTATGGAGATGCGTCGTAAAGTTGTAAAGGTGTTGCCTTCAGGCCAGAGGGTGACGCGGCGTTGGTAAAAAAGAAACCAAAATATTTGGCCTAAAAAAGTAAATTAAAACCTTCGGTTATTTGGGAAGGTAAAAGGTACTGTTGTTGTTCATCTGAATATAGATAGCACAACTGATAAGGGGTTTCAAAATTTTTTTAAAAAAAATTGAAATACCTACATACAATAGATCAGTAGTTCACAAAAAAATAATCACCTTTTCTATATAAAAATTTCCCGATTTATTTCCTTGTTATATATCTCACGGTCATAAAATTAACGAAAAAAAATAAGAAAACCCCCTTTTAACCCCCCGTTTACGGGGTAAAATTATATGCGTAATTTCAAATTTTTGGGGACTTTTGAAACTTTCCGAAAGGCAATTAAAAGTGGAAAAACCAATATTGAACCCACCCACTTTTTTGTCTGAAGGAGCCCAATTTTCGTTTAGAGTTACTGAGATATATTATTAAAAATGTTTTTTTTTATTGTAAAAAAATTAATTTATATAAAGTGACGAATTAAAAAATTTCGCCAGTAAATATTACAATGGTCATATATTATAAAAATTAAAATTTTAGTTTTGACTGTTTCCCTTAACTAATGATTATTTTAGAATTATTATAAATTTATTAATAAAATTAGTACAGTTTTTTTTTTTCAAACAGTGTAACATTTTTATTACGGTGATATTTAAAACATGGGGATGTTATACCCAAAAAGTCCCCTTTTTTAAAAATATTTTTAATTTCCCCCCCTAGTAATTTTTTAAAGCATTATCAGGATTTATTTCAACTATACTCTATTATATTTATTATATGGCAATAAAACCCGTTGTGCAAAAAATACAAAAGATTTTTTGGGGTTGTCATTGGTTTTTTTTTAAATCTTATAAAAAGTAAAAAAAACAAAATGGGAAGCGTTTATAGGATGATAACTTCCTAGGGCAAGAAAAACGTACGATGTAAGCAAGTGGACCTCCGAAAGCCAATGGCCGCGCAGAGGCCAGAGGGATGAATCTGACGAGCTTTGGTTGGTAAAAAATATCTCGCCGCTAGGATCACTTGTGTTCTCCAACCCCAAAAAAAAGTGACACTCTTATAGCCTAGAGGCAAACAGACGTGACTTAAGATGGCCCGCCACATTTCTGAAAAAAAAATTTATTTACCTAATCGTTTGTGCTCTATTTGTGCTAAATATGTGCCCGAACATGAACCATTTGTGCTTTTGAAAACTGGCCAATTTAGAAAATTTTTAAATTTGTGGCGGGCAAAACATGAGCTCAAGCTAGCCCGCCACATATTGAAAAAAACTACATTGCAAAATTTTTTTAAAGTCAATCCATTGTGCTCCATTTTGTGATCATATGTGCCTGAAAATTAACATTTGTGCTTTAAAATTAGGGGAATCTAGAGAACAATTAATGTGGCGGGCTAGGTTGCGTTTTCCCTATACCATAACCTGTAGAAAAATTGAGTACAAGCTAGCCCGCCACATTTTTAAATATCAATGTAACCAAATTCTGTTTTTCCCCCATTCATTTAAGCTTCTTTTTGTTCTCATATTTCCCCAAAAATGAGTATTTGTGCTCTAAAATTAGGTATCCTATATAACATTTAATGTGGTGGATAGGTTGAGCCTTCCTAAAACCATAACATGTAGAAAAATTGAGTTTAAGGTGGCCCGCCACTTTTTTAAATTACAATGTAACAAAATTCTTTTTTCAGCACTCGTTTTTATTTCGTTTTTGCTCATATGTGCCTGAACATGAAAGTTATTGATTGTGAATATAGCCCTTTAAGATAACATTTAATGAAGGGATCCACTAGAGCTCCCAAATAGCACGCCACATATTGAAAACAAAACATAACATAATTTTGTTTTTGCCATTATTTTGGCTTAGTTTGTGCTCATATGTGCCCAAAAATTAAATGGTTTATAGCATCCCTAAATTTAGAGCCAAATGTTTATTTTCGGGCACATATGAGCAGAAACAAAGCAAAAAATAATGGCGAAAAAAAGAATGTTTTTTATGTTTTGATTTCAATATGTGTTGGGCTATCTTAAGCTCTAGCTGGATCGCCTTCAATAAATGTTATATAAAAGGCCTAGGTTCCCCAGCATTAACGTTCATGTTCAGGCCCCATATGAGCACAAACGAAATAAAAACGATTGGTGAAAACAGAATTTTTTACATTTATATTTAAAAATGTGGCGGCCGCTTGAACTCAATTTTTCTTCATGTTATGGTATAGGGAAGGTCAACCTATCCCGCCACATTAAATGTTATATAGCAAAAACTAATTTTAGAGCACAAATACTCATTTTTGGCGAAATATGAGCACAAACGAAGCTTAAACGAATGGGGAAAACAGAATTTGGTTACATTGATATTTTTAAAAATGTGGCGGGCTAAACTTGTACTCAATTTTTCTACAGGTTATGGTATATGGAAGACGTAACCTAGCCCGCCAAAATTAATTGTTCTTTAGATTCTCTAATTTTAAAGAAAAATGTTAATTTCGGGCACATATGAGCACAAATGGAGCATAATGGATTGACTTAAATAAATTTTGCTATGTTGTGTTTTTCAATATGTGGCGGGCTAGCTTGAGCTCAAGTTGGCCCGCCCACATTTAAAAATTTTCTAAATTGGCCAGTTTCACAGCACAAATGGGTTTATGTTCGGGCAAATAACAAATGGCACAAAACGAATAGGTAAAAAATTTTTTTTTTTTAGAAAAGTGGGGGGCCATCTCGAGTGCCCGGAAAATCTAAATTTCTTTTCTCTTTCCCTTTTGCATTTCAAATCTTTGAAGGGTAACCAAAAAAAATTCATTTTCCCCCCAAAAAACTTTTTTTTGGGTTTTTTTTTCAAAACCATAACAAATTTTTTTTTTGGGTTTCACGATTTTGTAGGTGGGCACCCTGTCTTGCTTAAACCCTTTGCTTTATATATATTAAATAATGTTTTGTTTGTAAAAATTTTTGGGAAAATTTTTATTTTCTAATTTTTTTTACATTATTTCTTTTTAAAATTTTTGAAAAAAATTTTTTTTTTACTATAAAATAATTTTTCGGGACAAAAAAATGGTGAAATTCCCCAACCCGGCTGGCCAAAATTAAAACCGGGGTTGTTTAAAAGGTTTTTTTTTTTCCAAAAGGGTTTTTCCCCCACTTTTTCCCCCACGAAAAAAAGGGGGTTACTTCTCAAAATTTTTCTTCTTTTCTTTTTGCTATTAAACTTGCCGCATTTGAGGGCGTAAAAGAAAAATTTAAAAAAAAAAATACAAAGGGGTTATCTATTTACTTGAAAAATTTTTTTAGACATAAAAAAAATTTTTTCTATTCAAAAAAAAAAATGTATTTTTTTTTTAAAAATTTTATTTTTTAAATTTTTAAAACTTTTTAAAACATTTTTAAGATAAATACTATACTTTATTTTTTTAAAAATAAAAGGGGGACCCCCCCTTTTTTAACCACGGGCTAAAAAAGTTTTAAATTTATTAACATTATTTATAATAAAAAAAAATAATATATTTTATAAAAAAATTTTAAAACCCTTTTTTTTTAAAGGGTTTTAAAAAACAAAATTTTATTTTTTTAAATAAATAAAACAAGGGTTTATTTTTTAAATTTTTTCATTTGCCGAAAAAAAGGGGGCTTTAAAGTTCATAAAAACCAAAAAAAATAACAAATCATATTTTAAAAATTATTTTTCTATGTTTAAAATGACCTTAAAGCGTTTATTAAACCAGGGGCGCCCCCAATGAGGGGGAAAATCGGGGCATTTTCCCCCCTAAACCCCTAAAAATTTCAATACAAAAAAAAATTTATTTATTTTATTTCAAAAACATAAGACACAAAAGATATGGGAACATGGCTTTTTTTAAAAATTGGGTTTTAAGCTTTATTTTTTAAAACCCACACAAAAATTTTAAAAAGGGCCACTTATTTTTTTTGAAAAAAGCAAAACCATATTGCATCCATAATTGTAAAAAATATACCATCATTCTGGTATTTTAAAGTTCGTTTTAGTTTTTAAGTCTTTTAAACACAAGTTTTGGTTTTTTTACACCGGGAAACCTGCTTTAAGATTTCAAAAAAAACTCGCTCCCCCCCAAATTTAAAGTTAAAAAAATACAAATTTTTTAAAAAAGAAAAAGTCCCAGAGCGTTTTTTTAATACATTAAAAATTTTTAAATTAGACCGGGGGCTCTCACTTTTAGGAAAGGGAAAAATTTTGGTACCAGAATAAATAAGGGCCCCGAACTCTCAAAAAAATTTTTACACTATATTTTGTTTTCATTAAATAAATTTTTTTAAAATTCTAAATTATTAAAAATTTAATGTTGGGAATAAATTTAAAAAAAGAAAAACCCTCCCCCACCCCCGAGTCACAAAAAACAAGTTAATTTTGAGTGCGATGATTAAAAGACCAGGTAAAAAAAAACAGCGTTAATCCCAAACGTCCCAGTTTTTTGTTTGTTTTTCATTTTTTTAAATTTTTTTTTTTATCACGTAATATAGAAAATTTTGTTAAAAACACAAAAAACCTACAAAATTTTGATTTAAA
Source organism: Timema cristinae (assembly GCA_039000515.1). Classification (NCBI taxonomy): domain Eukaryota; kingdom Metazoa; phylum Arthropoda; class Insecta; order Phasmatodea; family Timematidae; genus Timema; species Timema cristinae. The sequence goes on from JBCFYV010000100.1 coordinate 14,524,954, forward strand.
TTTACACACCCGACACTTTATCTTTATTTTGGGGAGCGTGTTTGCATACGAAAAAAACCCCCCGGGTTCGTTTTTCCCAAATGCCCAAAAAAAAGTATCATTGGTTAAGTGCTTTTCCCTTTTTACAATGAGGTTTTTAAATGTCGGGGGCCGGAGTTGTTTTTGTTTTTAGATTTTAAATTATTTTTTCAACCTGATGAAAAAACTACATTCTAGGGTTTTGTCTGTCGCAGTTTTATACGAGTGGGCATCTTTTAGCGTAAAAGGGGGAAAAAGGGAGGGGTTGATGGGGGGGGGTTTTAACCCAAATTTTTCCCCCCCCCTCCCCCTGGGGAAAGGGCCCCCCCATTTGGGGTAAATTTTCCCAAAATGATTATTTTATTTTTTAAGCTGAACGGGGGGTTTGGGATCAAATTTCAAAAAGATTCTATAACAATCATTATTTTTTAAAAAAGTTTTTAAGGGGGCACCCCAAATATTTTTTTTTGACATTCCATTTTAAAAATTTTTCCCCCCTTGTTTTGGGTCAACCCCCAAAATCTCCTTAAAAATAGTTTTTTTCAAAAATCCCCCCCGACACTAATAAAGTTTTGCCCATACTCTTGATTTGTCATCCCCAAATTTTTTTTTTTTTTGGGCTTAAAACCCCTTTGGCTGTACACATTTCATCAATTTTCCCCAATTAACCCGGAAAGGAAAAATGAATTTTTATTAAAAGTACCTTCATTTGCGTTTTGAGAGGGGGGGAACCTTTTTTTGGGAAAAATATCCTTTTTACAAACCCCCCTGGGGGTTTGAACTTCAAACTTAGGGGAAAAAATTTTTTTCCAACTGAGGGGGGGGGGGGGGGAGCGGATGGGGGGGTTTTTTTTTTTGGGGGGGGGGAAAATAAATTTTTTCCAACTTTGAGGGGGGCAACATTATTACCCTTTATAAACAAAAATGTGCGGAATTAAATTTTCCTTTTTAAAAATTTTATTTTTACACACCAGTTTAAAATTTTAAAAAAAATTTTAAGTTTTTCACCCATACTACAAAATTTGGTTTTTTGAATAGGCCTATTTTCAAGAGGGTTAAAAATTTTTTTATTTAAAAGTTAACACATAATTTAAGTGAACATTTAAAGCACCAAAAACCCCTTTAAATTTTTTCATTAACTTGCGTACTATAAAATTTTTTCATGTACTACAAAAACTATGTTCTTTACCCAAAAAATATTTTTGTGTCTTACGCCCCCACGTTTATTTTTTAAAATTTTTAAAAAAATGATAAAAAATTTTTTTTAAAAATGGCAGGATAAAAAAAAAAATTTTTCCACCCTTTCATGGGGAGTTTTTTTTTCCAGAATTTTGTCCACATTAAAGAAGAAAAATAAATTTTTTTTAAAAAAGGTTATAAAAGTAATGTGAAATCTTCGTTTAAATAAACATTTAAAAAAAAATCTTTTAAAAAACCCCTATAGAAGGGGACTTTTCCTTAAAATAAAAAAATTTTTGGGTGACATGTTTCCCCCCCCATGAAATCACTTTCTATTTGTTTCGAAAAACTTTTTAAAACCCCAATTCAGGGTGTATTTTCCCCGGGGTAAATTTTTTGGAAAAATCACAAAAAAGGGGGGTTTTTTTAATTTTTGCTTTTTTTAATGAAAGTACAGCGTTAGGGCTGGGGGTTTCTTTTTTTATATTCATCGGGGGAAAAAATGTTCTGAGCAAAAAAAATTTAAAATCACCCCCCATTTTCCTCTCGTTCAAAAGGGGAATACATTTTCCCGTCTGAACCCGAATCTTTAGGGAATATGGTGTAAAACCCAAAATTTTTCTTTTGATTCTTTTAATCATACGGCAACGGAAAAAACGTTTTTTTCGGCTTTTTTTTTTGTATGGGAAAATTTACTTTTCGAAACCCTTCAGCATAAAAATAAAAAGTTTCAATAAACATAAAAAAATTTACTATTTTTTTTTTTTTTTGGGGAACCCAATTTGCCATAAAAAAAAAGTTTGTAACGACGCACCCGCCTGGGTGGCGGGGATACCAAAAGCGCTAGTCTTTTTGGATTTTATGCGGGGACGGGGAAAGGGGGTTTTTGAATCTCGGGGGGGGAAAACGGGGGGGGGGGGGGTCCAAGGGGGTTTTTTTTCCATCTCCCTCCCCAAAAATGGGGGTTCATTCCTCTAAAAAAACCCTTCCCTTTTTCCTAACCACTAGGTAAATTTCCTTTGGGAAAAAACCCCCGAACGGGTAGTAAGACTTTTTCTAAAAATTAAAAAAAAAAAGGGGGCCCACTACACACCCAAATGATCGAACAAAGCAAGCTTGGCTAGGTCCGGCAGTTTTTTACAGCAGGCGGTGTTAGGGTAAGCTGAAGGGGGGCCCCGGTAAAGTGAACGGGTTTCCAAAAAAACTATAGGGGCCCTTTTTAAAGGGACCCTAAAGGTGCCCAAAAAAAAATTTTAAAAAATTTGAAATTTCCGTGGTTGATTTAAGGGGGGAGGAAGGGGGGAGTTTGGGGTCAACATTTTCAAAAAATATATTTAAATTTTTTCCTGTTTTGTAAATTTTTTAAAATTTTTTTTAAATTAGTACGGGAAACAAAAAAAATATACTTTCCCAAAAAATAAAATAAAAAAATTTTAAAAAAATAAAAAAAATAATAAAAATTTTTAAAATTTTATTATTATTTTTATTGTTGTTTTTTTTAAATTTAAAATTGCTTTTGAAAAAAAATTTGTGATGGGAAAATAGAAAAAAAAAACTTTTTGAATGAGGAAAAAAAAATTTTTTTTGACAGATAAAAAAGATAAATAAAATCCCATATCCAAAAAACATAGACAAAAAAATTTCTCAAAGGGGTTTGGGGAAAAAGGGGGTTTTAAAACCCCCAAAAAAATTTTAATTTAGAAACTACTACATCTCAGTTCTGTGTCTTTAAAAATTAAATTTTGGCAGCCCGTAAATGACCACTCCAAATTATAAAAAATCTAAATTTTTTTAAAAAATGTAACCCCATAAAACAAGGGGGGGGGGGGGAGTTAAAAAAAAAAGGGTTTTTATCTTTTTTAAAATTAAAATTTGGTGGGGGTAGAAGTAAATTTAAAATAAAGAAATTTTTCTTAAAACGGGGTTTTTTAAAGGGGAGTTAGAAAAATTTGTTTGGGGGGAGTGGGGAAAAATTTTTAAAAAACCCCTTTTAAAACTATTACTAACAGAACAATTTATTTTAAGCTGGGGTTTTTTTAGTACTAGAGTGATTTTTTAAAAATTTAATTTTCATGTTTGGTGAGAAAATTTTTTAAATTTTTTCTTTTGGTTTTCTTTTAAAACCAATGTTCCTTTTTTAGCGAGCAAATATTGATGAAAAGACTGCATTAATAAAAAAAAGTTTAATAATTAAAATTTAATTTTACTTTTTATGGTTTGTATTTAAATTTTGGGGTTTTCCAACAACACAATGTGGGGAAATGCCGGGCCCCCCGGGGGGTTGGATTCCACGTTAAACTGTAGGTCCTTTTTCTTCAAAATAGCCTACCTTTAAAATTAGGTAAGAGGTAAACCCGAAGGGAGTAAAACCCCGGTGCTAATAATAAAATAAAAAAAATTTAAAATAATAAAACAACAATTCTCCCCTATACGTGCGAAATTATTTTTGGTGTTTAGTTGGGGGTTTTAAAAAATGCGAGGAAAGAAGGGTTTTCAGATAGGTGTAAACCCAATCTTTCACTTCCTTCGATTAAAAAAATTTAAAATTTAAAAAAAAAAATTAAATATTCTTTTTCCCCTATAAAGGGAAATTTTAAAATTTAAATTAAAATACTTCCCAAAATTTTCTTTTTGTAATAAATTTCCCAAAACCCTTTTAAAAAAAAATTAAAAAAAAAAATTTTTAAAAAATAAATGTCTCTTTTTTTTTTTTTAAAAAACGTAAAAAATTTTTTTTTAATTAAAAAAAATTTGGGAGTTTAAAAATTATTTTTAATTTCATAAAACCAAGAGCTTAGAGTTGAAAAAACCTGGTTTAGATGTTTGCAAAAAATAAGATAATTTCCCCAAACTTAATGTGAGCGAAGGGGGGCAAATTCGATTTATGTTAAATGATTAAAAAAAAAAATGAATGATCTTTAAAATTCTTTAGCAAATAAATAACCCAAAAATTTTTTAGAAAGGCTGATAAAAAAACTTTGGCACTTAAAAAAAAAAGTAAAATAATTTTTCTTTTTAAAAAGGTGTGAAAAAAAAGTTCTAATTAAAAAAAAGGACGTGTAAAAACTTTTTATTTTGGTTCAAAAAGGGGAAAAAATCTAAACAAAAACCTTTGCAATGTAAAAATTTTAACATAAAAAAAAGTGGATACATTTTTAATGGGCGTGCGCTAACCTTGGGAAGTAGTAAGTTAGAAAACTTTTTATAAATTTTAAACGGTAGTATATACTTTTTAAATTTAAACACTAAAAACCCCCCATTATTACATTTCTACAAAAAAAACGAAGTTTTCCCGAAACAAAACCATTTTAAAAATGGTAAAAAAAAATTAACTTTTTAAAAAATTTTTTTGGCCTAAAGTCGTTTGGGGGAAAAAACATTTGGTAAAGGATTTTTTATATACTTTTTGGGCCCAAAGGGTTTTGGGGCCCAAAGCCCTTTAGCCAAAAAGGTTTAAAACCCCAATTTTAAAAGGGCCCAAATTTACTTTAGGAAAAAAGACGGGTACCCGGGCCCAAAAGATCTTCAGTCCCTTAAACATGAGGGGGGGAAAAAGCCGGGCCCCGTGTTGCTTGGTCCGGGGCCAAAAAAAGATGTTGGGAAAATCGTGTTTTAAAAGGGATGCTAATTTAACCCCAATGGCGTGGCCCCCCCCCTTTTGACCCCGGGATTCCCCCTCCAAGCTCCCCCCCCAAAATCGGTACCTCCCCCCCCAAAAGTCCCCCACTTAGGGCCCTATTTTCCCCCCCTAAATTCCCCCCTCTAACACGTTTCTTCCCTCAAAAGGCCCCTTTCTCTGACCCGGCCCTTTTTCCCCCCCAAATTTTCCCCCACTCGGGGCCGGGATTCCCCTTTCCCCAACGCCCCCCCCCCCTGGACCCCCGGGATCCCCCCCCCAAAATTTCCCCCAAATCTAAACCCCCCTTTCCCCCCATTCCCCCTCTGACCCGTTAAAAACTCCCCCAAGCGTCCCCCACCGGACCCGGACTCTCCTTCCAAACTCCCCCACCTAGGCCCGTTCCCCCGTTTAAAAAATCCCCCCCCAAACCCCCCGGTCTTTCCCCCCAAAAAGCCCCCCCCCCTTTGGCCGGGGATCTCCCCTTTTTTGGGTCCCCCCCTCTAAACCCGGGAAAACCCCCCCCCAAAAAGTCCCCCTCGGGGCATTTTTTCCTTTTTTAATGTCCCCCACTCTAGCCCCCGGGGATCTCCCCCTCCAAACGTCCCCACCTGGACAGGGGGGTTTTTTCCCCCTTTCCCAAACGTCCCCCACTTGGGCCCCCCACTCCCTTTCCCCAAAAAACCCCCCCCTCAAGGGCCAGTATCCTCCCTTAATGCCCCCCTTGCCCCCCGGGGGTTTTTCCCCCAAAATCCCCCCTCTGGACACGGTATTTTTCTCCTTCCAAGCGCCCCCATTTTGGCCCCCCCATCTCTACCTCCAAACTTTCCCCCAAATCTAAAACCCTATTTTCCCTCAAAATGTCCCCCCCTCTGACCCGGGTTTTTTTCCCCCCAAAACTTTTTCCCCCCTTTGGCCCCCGGGACCTTCCCCCCAAAAAGCCCCCCCCTCAAAAAACCCCGTATTTTCCCCCTTTAAGTTCCCCCACTCTAGAAATAATTTTTTTTCCCCCAAGGTCCCCCCCTCTGGCCCCCGGACTCTCCCCCCAAGGCCACACCTTTTGGACCCGGGGAATTTTTTCCCTTTTTAAACGTCCCCCCCTCTGCCCCGGGAAACTCTCCCTCCAAGCTTCCACCCCATGCCCCCCCCTCCCGCCAAGCCACAACCCTAGACCAAATTCGCTCCCCCCAAAATTTCCCCCCTTATTGGGATCATCCCCCCCAAGCGTCCCCCCACTCTAGGCCCCGGGGATCTCTCCCCAAAATTTCCCCCCTTAAACCCGGGGGGCCTCTCTCCAAAATCCCCCATCTAGGGCCCATATTTCCCCACCAAGTTTTTTTCCCCCTAGCCCCCGGGATCTCACTTCAAAGTTTCCCCCCCCTCTAAAACCCATATTTTCTCCACAAAGCTTCCCCCCCCTAACAAAAGTATTTTCCCCCCCGTTCCCCCTCAGACCCTTATTTTCCCCTTTCCCCAACACCCCCTTTAGTCGCGGTATCTCCCCCTCAAAGCTTCCCCCAAATCTCCCCCCGGGTTTACTATCCAAGTTCCCCCCTTGCCCCGGGGATCTCTCTCTCCAAGCTTCCCCCTCTAACCCCAGATTCACTCCCAAGCTTCCCCATCTAGGCCGGTTTTCTCTCCCCCAAGCTTCCCCCTCAGCCCGGGTTTCCCCCCCCCCCGCTTTTCCCCCCCCAGCCCCCCATTCTCCCCCCAAACCCCCCCCCTCTAGGGCCCCGTATCTTCCCTCCAAAAAATTCCCCAATCAGACCCGGTATCTCTCTTTCCAAGCTTCCCCCTCTAACCCGGGGATCCCCCCCCCAAGCTTCCCCAAAACTCCCCCCGGGACTCACCCCCAAGTTCCCCCCCCCGTCCCGGTTTTTTTTCCCCCCCCCTTTCCCCCCAAACAAACCCCGGACCTTCCCCCTTCTTTTCCCCCCCCTTTGCCCCGGGGCTCTCCCCCCCAAACCCCCCCCTGGCCCCTATCTCTCCCTCCAAGCTTCCCCAATCTAGACCCGGGTTTTTTCTAAACCCCCAAACTTCCCTCCTCTAGCCCCCGGGACCCTCCCCCCAAGTTTTCCCCCCCCTAGTCCCCGGGATCTCTCCTAAATTTCCCCCCCCTCTTGACCCAGAAATTTCCCCCCCCAAGACCCCCCCCCTAGACCCGTTTTCTCTCCCACCAATTTCCCCCCCCAAAACCCCCTTTCTCTATCCCAATTTCCCCCCCCTAGTCCGGTTCTGTCTCTGAAGCCCCCCCCCACCTAGACCCGGGATCCCCAATCAAGTTCCCCTTTTTCTAAAACCGGTTTTTCTCCCCCAAAACGTCCCCCCCTCTTTAAAGGGTCTCTCCCCCCAAGTTTTCCCCTTTTTCCCCAAAAATGGTACTTCTCCCCCCAAAACCCCCCCTAGACCCAGTTTTTCTCCCCCTCCCAACTTCCCCCCCCCTAGGCCCCGTATCTCTCTTCCAAAACTGCCCCCTTAAACCCAATATCTCCTCCCCAAAAACTTCCCCCCTTTAAAACCAGTCCCCCTCCTTCCAATTTTTCCCCCCCCCTAGCCCCTTTTATCTCCCCAAATGTCCCCCAAATCTAAACCTTTCCCTCCCCCCCCAAACCCCCCCCTTGGGCCCGATATTTTCCCCCTCCAAGCGTCCCCCAAACTAACCGGGGATCCTCCCTCCAATCGCCCCCAAAAATAGACCCGGTATCTCTCTTCCAAGTTCCCCCCATGTCCCGGTACCTCCCCCCCCCCCAAATTACACCCTCTAGGGCCGGATCTCTCCTCCCCGTTCCCCCTCTGACCCCGGGTTTTTTCCCCTTTCCCAAAATGCCCCCCCCTCAAAAACCCGGGGATTTTCCCCCCTCCAAACGCCCCCCCCTCTAGCCCCGGTATCTCTCCCTCCAAAACCTTTCCCCCCTCTAGCCCCGGTATTTTTTTCCCCCCAAAATTTTTCCCCCCCCTTTTTAACCCCGGTATCTCTCTTCCAAGCTTCCCCCCCTCAAAAACCCAGTTTTCTCCCCCCCTTTCCCCCCTAGCCCCGGATCTCTTCTCCAATTTCCCCCCCTCTCCCCCGGGATATCTCCCCCCAAAATTTCCCCCCCCCAGCCGGACCTCCCCTTTAAATCGTTCCCCCTTTCTAGCCCCAATTCCCCCTTTTCCCCAGGCCTCCCCCCTCTGACCGGAAATTTTCCCCCAAAAAAGGGGGTCCCCCTAAAACCCCCGGGTTCTTTCACTACAACCCCCCCCAAATCTACCCCCGGGTTTCCCTCTCTCCGTACCCCCCCACTCTAGCCCGGGTACCTCCCCCCCCAAAAGCCCCCCCTTAGACCCAGTTCTCCCCCTCTAAGGCCCCCCTACTTGCCCTTTTTTAAAAGGGTTTAATTTAAAAAATAAAAATCTAATATGAAACCCTTTAACAAGGTGAAAAAAGGGGTTTTTTTAAATTTGTGACTAAATTTTTTTCAAATAATTACATTCAAGAGCTATAAGTGTATACTTTTTTTTTCATTTATTCTTTGATTTTTTAAAAAAAGGGGGTTTTTTAATTTTTTGGGGCAGAGTTTATTTTTGCTAAGGGTGGGGAACGAAAATTTATAACTTTAAAAATTTTTAAAATTTTAATTTGTCCCATTTTTATATTTTTTTTTTTAAAAAAATAATATTAATAAAAAAAAATTTAAAAATTTTTTAAATGTTACAGGGAAGTAATTAATAATATAATTATTTTTAAAAAAGGGGGAAAATTTTAAAAATTAGTTTTTTTAAAAATTAAATCTTTTATTGATGTATTTTTCAACATGCCCACTCCCCGATATTTTTTAGAAACAAGGTTTGGGGGGTTATTTTTTTTTAAAAAACCGTGCGTTGCGGGAAACTTATTTCGGCTGCTGGGAAAGGGAAAAAAAACCCCCAAAATGCACTAGGGGAAAATTTTTACTCAATAAAAAAAGGGGTTTTTTTTGTTAGTCGTGGTTTTACTTTAAAACAAAGGGACCCCCTACTTAAGATGGAATTTCGGGCAAAATATTTTTTGTGAAATATTGTTCCCTGATTTATTTTTTTTTATAGTGTAACTGTAGGGGCCCTAAACTTTCATTTCCCCGGTGCCTCAAACGCCGTGTTGGCCCTTTGGGGGGAACGATTCTTTATCCACTTTTTCCCCCTTCTCTGGTCATGAGAAGGCCACAGTACCAGATAGATAAGCCCCAAGGGGTAGGAATTTTAAATTCATGTGGGCATTAGAACTAAGCCCCAAACCCGGGTATTGGGGGAAAATATGAAAATAAAACAATTAGTTGTTTTTTAAAAACCCCCTTTCAAGCAAAAAACCCTCTCTGTATATGCAAAAAAGGGGGATTGGTTAAATGTTTAAAACCCCCACAGTAGGGGGAAACTCCCTGCGAAACAGGGCCCGGACTTGAAAAAGGTTTGGGGGCTGAAGCCCCTGCTTTTTTACCGAGTCCTGGGGCCCCAACCTGCTCGAGTCCACACAAACCCCCAAATTTTTTCCCGACCGACTCCGGGGATGAGTTGCTCCCCGGTAATAATATTGCTCCCAAACCTTTCCCCCGTTCGTGAAAAAATAACACTTTTTTTTAAAACCCGTGACACTTACCCTTTTTCCCCTCTCTTATTATTTAAAAAAATTTTAAAAAATTTCTAAAAATAAAAATGACAAAAAAAATTTTTTTTTCTTCTAAATTTATCTGAAAATTTTTGGTATTTTGGGCTCAAAATTTTGAGAAAATTGAAAAAGGATTACAGATATTTTTTTAGGTAAAAAGAATGTTTAAAAAAACCAATTTAAAGAACGTTAGCCAAAGTTTATTTGGCTTTTATGGGATTTCCCCCCCTTAGATTACATATTTTTAAAAAAATTAAAAAATGTCACCCGGGACAGGGGGAAACCCAAAACGGGGGCTTTTTCCAATGTCCCCCCTGATTACCCCCGGGTTGTCCCTGCTCAGGGTCTTTTCCTTTCCCCCATTTTTAAAAGGGGAGAAAGGAGGGGTGAGGGTGAAGAAATGAAACAAAAATTTTTGTTAATACTTTAATTTGGTAACAACATTCTTAAAAATTTTTTAGTTCCCCAAAAATCAAAATTTGAATAAAATTGGGGTTTTCTAAATTTTTTACCTAAAAATTTTATCTGAAAAACCTTTAAAAAAAAATTTGTAATTCAAAAAACAAGCAAACAACAAAAAACTTAAATCTTGTTAAAAAAAAAACCCCAAAAGAAAAAATAAATATTTTTTTTAAACTATTAAATTTTTTTAACAAAATTTTTTTTTAAAACACCTTATTTAAAATTTTATATGGTTTTTTCCATATCTTTTATATTAAAGGGGCTTATTATTTGGGGAAACTAAATTTATTTTTAAAACCCAAAAAAATGTCAAATTTCCCAAATTATTAATGGGAAGTTATGATTTTAAAAAAAATATTGAGCATTTTTGCAAATGAAGACCGTGACTTTTTTGTAGAGTTATGTAAAACTTTTCATATATACTTTTAGAAAAAAAGGTCAGTTTTAAAAATTTTTTTAAAAAATTTTTCAAAAAAGGAAAAGGTACCCCTTTGGGAATAAGAAAAACACGGGATTGGTATTATTTTCCAAGCTGAAAATATACCAAGAGATTGATTATTTTTTATTTTTTTTATTATTTTTGATATGTCTTACGGGGATCCTTCCTTTTTAAACTCAAACAACCAATGCTCCCTTCCTCTCCTCCCCTTTAGAAATTAATTTTTTTTTCCTTAAAGAAATTTAGTTATAATCCCTTTCCTCCTAAGCCCTCTTTCCCCAATTTTTCCCCTTGACTCACCAAGGACATTTCCCCCAAGGTTTTTTTTGACCAGTTAGCTTTGCGCCGGGAAATAAAAAAAGGTTCTCTTCTCAAAAATGTTTAAAACAAAAATTTTAAAATATTTAAAATAATTTGGAAATAATTAAAAATTAAAATTTTTTTATTAGATAAAAAAATTTTAAATATTCCAATGCTAAATACGACATGAATGAAATTAAAAATATATGTGCCCTTTGGTAAACTTGGAGTATTATTAAAACCACTAAGTTTTAAGGATAAACCGAAAAATACTGTTATTTTAAACCCTTGGATAGGAAAAACAAGGGGTTTTTTTTTGTCAAAAGGGGGGAAATTTAATTGTTCCCGTGAAGTTTTAGGGAAACACGTGTTAAGAAAATGGATCTTCTCCCATTAACGAAATTTACTATGAATTTTTTAGGTTTTCCTTCTTGAAAAAAAAATTATAGATTTTTTTATTAGCTACAAAAACAATACCAAAAACTGTTTAAAGTTTGTATGTATAAATTTTTTGATTAAATATTTCTTCGCGTTTTTTTCCCTATAAAACTAAATTGGTTTTGGTTTGCGTCCCACTGTAAAATGCTCAAATTATTTTTCCAATTAAGGTTCGCATTAGTTAAAAAATAAACATTCTATAATAATTGTTTGGGGCTTTCCCCCCCTGAAAGTTTTTTTCCCCCTGAAGGGGTCAAAACACCCAACAAGGGTTCCACAATTAATATTTTAGGTTGGCACCAGCTATTTTTCTTCGTACTGGTTAAGGGAAACCTCACTTTTTGGCCCCAAGGTGCTTAAAAAATCTAGAAACAAAGTAGGAATTTACCTTGGGTATACTAAAAACTATTACTATTTTAATTTTGTTTTTTTGGAAAAAGTGATGGATAATATATTTTTTAAATTTAAAAATTATATATAAAATTTATATATTTTAAACCCCTTAATTAAGAATGCAAAAAAAATTCTAATATAAATTTAATACTTCGAACAGTCAACAAATCGTCAGAAAAAAAGGGGTTCACATTTAAAAAACAAAAGTAGAAAAAAAATTTAATTTAAACCTCTTACCATTAAGGGCTTATCTTAAGGTTATTTTTTTCCCTGATACAAATTTAATAGTGTTTTTTCGAAAAAATTAACCAAAATTTATTTAATCACAAAAATTTTTTTCAACGTGAAAATAACAAAGTGTTATGTTTTTAAAATTTTTCTCCCAAAAACAACAAGTTACCGTAATAAATGTCAATTAGTTGGGATTAATTTGACAATTTTTTTAAAAAATTTCGTATTAAAAAAACTTAAAATTTTGGGTCATTTAAGTGGTTTTTTAAAAAAATTTATAACTTTTTTAATTTTTAAAATTTTGGTTTGGGCAACGTTTTGACGGGGTTTAATATATTTTCGATTAAATCTTTTATTGGGATATTTTAAATTTTTACTTTACTAGAAATGTGACAGTAGACAAAAACCCTTTTTGGTAAATAAACATTGTGGGAAATCCAAAACCAAACCCCCTTTTTTCCAAATTTTTGAATTTTTGACCTGAGTGATAGCTAATATCGAATATTCATTCTAGTTATAAAGTATGTGGCAGAAAACCCCCCAATGTTTCTCGTGCAAGTTTTTTCCGGTAGGGGTTCACGAATTACCTACTTTTATTTTCCCCTACAAAAGTTTATGGCTAACCCCCAAAAAGCTATAAAGGTTCGTTTATAAGTGTATTGGTTGTTTCAAAAACTTTGCGCCCAAATTTTTACCAACGCTCAGTTCACCCTCCTGCTATTCCCTTTCCCTTTGTGATCCCCCAAAAAAATTAAACAGCACGCCAAAAATAGGGGAGGTTGGAATTGGGGGAATTCGCATTTCAAGGAGGAAGTGTTTGTTTTTAATTTTTTTTTTGGCCTGGATAATGAGCTGCCTCCCCTTTTTTTAATTCGTTTAAAGCGTGATAGTCAGCCAAACTAGGTGGTAGTCTTGAACCTTGCGTTTTTTTAAGGAACTAAATACAAACCCCCAAAAGGGATAAACCGTTCTGACACCAGTTTGTGGCCGTTTTTTGGGGAGCCCTGGGGGGGCTTGGGGATAAAGGGGTGAAAAAACACAAAACACAAGAGGTTGGGGGTTTAACGAGTGTTTTAATAAGTCAAAGGAAAAATTTCACTAAAACTGTGTTTGGCTAGAGGCGGAAAAGGGCGGGGGTAAGCGGTTGCGGGGTCCTACAAGAAAAGAGGCAATCGTCACTAACCCCCCCTGACCACGCTTTCCCCCAGCGTCCGTTAAAGGGCTAAAAACGGTGCTATGGTACATTTTTCCCTTAAGGGTTTCGAAACCGGGCCAAAACCAAAATAAAACCAAGGGGTCCGCGTTGCGCCTAGAAAACTCGCTCACTCAAAGCCCCCAGGGCCACAATGCCCCCACCCTTTTGGTTGATCCCTTTTGACACCAAAACCAATCTAAGTTGATTTGATCCAAGAGGTTTTAATCTGTCGTATCATGAGTATCATTGTTTTTAGTTTTCGGCTTCAGATTTTCCACCAATCAAAAGGGGGGAGCTATATGATTTTTCATTCCTCCAGTGTTTGCTCACTTTCCGTCTTCTTAAAAATATTAGTATTTTACTTGGAACCTTATTCTACATTACAAGGGTGAGCCTTATGCCTTTGTTGGCTTTCCCCCACAAAAATTTATGATATTTTTTTTTACTTTTACAGTTTTGAGTAAAAACTAAACTTGGGTAAAGGGAAGAAAGCCCACTTTTTTAAAAATAATTTTAAAACCTTTTTTGTAACCTTCTCCATTAAAAGCCTTTCTTTTTTTTCTAGAGTTTGCTTCACTCAAATTTGAGACGCATTTGCTAAAATTTCAGAGGGTGCTTCCCTCGCCCATTTCTGTCACTTTTGGCCCAAGCGGTTAAACCGGCCTTGCCAAAGGGTCAATGCCTTTCATCTCCCTCGATGCGATTTAACCCTGTCCCAATATTTTGTAACCTTTTAGGTTTTTTTTGTGTTTTTTATGTTGGTGTTTTGGGGTTTACATTAGGGAGGTGAGGGAAAGACAGAGATTTGGCCACTACCGTACTTAAATATCGAAAATAGCCCCATCAAAAAAAAATAAAAGCAAACTATAGCCTTTTTGGAGGAAAGGAACTTTTTAGACTTTTTAAAATTTTTAAAAAAAAAATTTTCATACCCAAAGTCGTGGATTTCAGCTGTCATTTTTAATGATTTTATAGAGAGGAAAAAATAACAAAAAATTTAAAAATATAAAATGTTAAATGTAAAAAAAATTTTTCCAAAAGTCCCTTTCCCAATAAAAATCTTTTTACGGGTGTCTCATGTTTGATCATAAAAATTGTTTTTATTTTTCAAAAATAAACAGAAAACATTTTTAATGCTTTTTTTTTTTAATTTGTTTTTGTTATTAAAAAAAATTTTTTTCAAATTTAAAATTTAAACTAGGCTACCTCTACACTTTTGATAAAACACTCATAAAAAAAAAAACATGATAAGATACCCTTTTTAAAAGTTTTTTTTTGAAAAAAATTTTTCAAGCAATAATTTAATTTACATTTGTTATTTCAGTAGGGGTGCAGATTAGGAGTTTTTTACAAAACTCCAATAAAGGGGGGGACGTTAAAAAATTTTTTCCATTAAGGTTTTTTTATTTTAAAATCCAAAAAATTATTTTATTTCACTTTTTACCTCTTACCTAAATTTTTTATTTTCCCCGGTCTTAACCTTCGGGAATGTTAAATGGGGGGGTGATTGTGGATGAAAGAAGGGCCTCATTTTTAAAGTGGAACCGAACCACGGTGGGGCCTGGTTCCCCACATTCCCAAATGTTTGTCAAGGAAGGGGGTTTGGGAATCAGATAAATCGTGCCCGGGGCCGGGATTAAAAAACCGGGGCCCCCCCACAAATTTCACTAAAAAATACCCAACGAAACGAATGATAAAAAGAGAAAAATTTTTTTTTTATTTTTATTGCCCCGGTTTACTCCCTTGGGTTTTTTACCACTTCGCTAATGTGTAAGGGGAGGGTGATTGGGTAAATAAGGACCTACTTTAACGGGAATCCAACCCCGGTGGCGGCCGGCTTCCCCCAGAAGTATATGATTTTTTTTTTTAAAAAAAAAAAAATTTTAACCAAATTTTTTATAAGGTCATCAATATTTTAAAGTAAGGGATGGGGGAAAAAAAAAAACAATAATAATTAGTTAAAACAAGCCTTAATTTTAAAAATTTTAAACCTTTTCTTTATTTTTTTGTTTTTATGAAAATTTTTTAATTTAATTAATATAAAAAAATTGGATTGAAAATTTTAATTTTGATATCTTTTTTTTTTCCCGTCTTTGGATTTTAAATTTTAAAATTAATAAAGCTTTTTTACCTTTAAAAAAAAAACGGAATCCCAAGACTTTCTACTTTTATTGTTAAAAAATTGAGATTTTTAGTCAAATTGTTAAATTTTAAAAACAAAAATATTTTACTTTAAAAACCCAAGAAAAAATTCTTTAAAATACGTTTAACATTTTTGAATCACGGGTTTAAATTTTTTGATTTTCTTTTTAAATTAAAATCCTATTTTAAATTGCCCACAAAAAAAAAAGCGAATTTGGGTCTACAAGCGTCAAACATTCGTATTAAAATTTCGACTTCCACTTATTTTTTACATTTTTTAGGGGTTGCTTTAGGTTAGTTTTTTTTAAACCCATTTATAAATTTTAAAGTTATAAAAAATTTTAAATTTTTTACTAAAATTAAAAATACGATCGTCTTGGGTACAAATTTCCCCTAAATTTTGTTTAAAAAAAAAAAACCAAAATTTTTTGAGAGACTTACTTATTACTTCTCTATAAAAATTAAAAAAACGCGGGAAAAATAAGTTACCACGAACAACAAAAACTCAAAAAAAAGTTAAATATTTTTTAAAATTTTAAAAACTTTTGGTTTTTTTAAAGATTTTTTTTTAAATAAAAAATTTTTTTTAAGGGTATACATTTTTTAGAAAAAGATTTAGACTTAATTAATTTGGGTTAAAAAATTTTTTAGCTTTAAAAGTACCCAAAAATCATTTTATAGTAATTAAAAAAACCATTTTTTTATAATCAACAACGCCAGAACACACTTTAATCAAAAAATTGGCCGTTTTGAAAAATTTGGGGTTATTTTTTTTTACCCTTTTAACTAAATACCTTAATTTGGGTTAAACAGACACACAGACGGCTTTGAAAAATTTTTTTTTTTTTAAAAATTGGGGGTCATAATCGTCACACCCATAAACTCTCGGTGGGAAATTTTTCTTTACGGGGCAAAACTTTCTCTACCGTAATATATTGAGAAAGAAAAAAGAAGATCTTGTTTAATGTAAAATTTTTGTGTACCTGACCGAGGTGAGTATTTTTTTAACTTTGTAATTTTTTTGTCGTAACATCATTTGTTTTCGGGGTAAGATTGGTTGGGTTTTAAAAACCCCTGAAATAAACCAAAATTTTTTTAAAAATTTGGGCGAAACCTTAAATGGTGTGTATCAAAGTTTAATTTTAAAATATGTTTTAATCAAAAATAAAAAATATGGGTTTTTGATTGCTTTTAAAATTTCAAACCCAACTCCCTTTTTTTTTTAAAAAGTAAACCCCAAATTTATAATTTTAGTACTAATTTTTTTTTTTTTTTTTGGGGTTTTTATTTTTTTTTGATTTGCTTTTAAAGGTTAAGAACTTAAAAAATGAAAATATTAATGTTCCATTTTATCAAACCTCAAATAATTTCGTTAAAAAAAAGGTGGCATGTCATGGGGGGGGGAACCTGTGGGGGTTTTTTAAAAAATGCTTTGCTGTTAATCTTGGCGAGTAAAAAACCTTTTTAGAGGTTATTTAAAAAGGGTATACCCAAGTGTAAAATCATTAAAATTTTTTTAATATCATTTATTTTTATTATTTTTAAATTTAAAACATAAACTTCATAATATTTTTGTAAACGGTTTAATATAACAGATCCAAAAAAAGGTCGAAAATAATGAAAATTTTAAACCCCTTACTTATTTTGGAAATTTTTGTTAAATTAAAATCCCGGTTTTTTTCTTCCCGCTCCAAAAAATATTTTTTTCCTTTTTTAAAAATTTTTTTTACTTTTTCGCCCCAAAAAAAAATCCATACCGTTTTTTAGTTTATGAACAAAACGTCAAGTGAAATATGGTTGTGGAAAAAGAAAACTTAAGAATGACCTTTCCAAGTTCTAACACGGATCCAAAAAAATTATTCCACATTTCTTGTTTTTGACAGTACTTACGTGTTTCACGTTTTTGAAAACCCAAACTTTTTCAAAAAACCCCCTTTTACAACCACTAACCGAAGGAAGTAAAAACCCCCCGGATTCTCAGAAAACGGTTTCGTATTCATCAATCAATAATACCAAGAGTCGAGATAAAAACCCGGGGGCAAAAGATAAACCAATAAGTATAAGTTTTAAAAACATTCGTTTCAATTTTTGCCAGTTTGTGTTTAAAGTTTAAAACTGATTTTTTCAAATAAGTCTTAAATTTAAAATGAGGGCAGCCTTATCTTTTTAAAATTTTTTAGTTCATTTTGGATTAGGGCTCGAAAGTTCATTTCTGCAATTACATAAATTTTTTACCCCTCTTTTATTGAGAAATTTTATCAGCCACCTTTAAACTATCCCTTCTTACCAGTTCTATTAGCAACCCCTTACATCCCTTCCCAAACTTAAAATGTTAATCCCCGACCCAAGACAAAAAAAAAAAGCCCCCAGCTAAAAAAAAATAAAACTTTTAAAATTTCAAAATGTATTAAATTTAATTCAAAATATAAAAACACAGAAAAAACGCAGAAAATTTTGTTTTTTATTGTAAAAAATTGGATAAAACAATATTCTTCTTTTTAATTTATTAAAGACCTAAAGGGTTGGGTGAACCTTTTTTTCTTTAAAATTTGCAAATATTTTTGCACTTTTCTTTTTTATACTAAAAAAAAAACTCTTTTTCCACAATAAAATTAAAATTTTTACCTTTGGGCCCCCACAACAAATAATATATAAAAATAATTTTTTGCCCCCAAAAATATATTATATAGGCCCCCCTAATACCTGTTAATTAAATATAATTGGGTTTCTTCTTCATAACAATGTTTAAAAATTTTTCCCAGTTTTTAATTTATTAAAAAAATTGGAATTTTTTCCTTTTCCCCCAATAAAATAACAATAAAAATTTAATTTTGCTCTTGTTTTTTTATTTCTGTAAATACCCCAACTTTAAACCCCCTAGACCGTAAAATTTAAATTTCTAACTTTTTGGGGTTTTAAAAACCATTTTACTTTTTTTCTTTCTCAGAGTACATATTTTGTTCTTTTTATGAAAACTTGTTTTACTAAATTTTTAAGACGTTTTGGGGGATACTATAATTTATTTTATAAAAACTGAATTTCTGATATTGGGAAACATCACCCCCCCAAAAGAATCAGTTTCTGAATCTTTCCCTTACCCTCAAAACCCAAAGCTTGTAACTTTCCAAAATTAAAAAATTTCCTCAACCAGCCAATGTTATATTGCTGCTATTGTGTTAGTGACATGGAGCAGACGTTAATAATAGGCTAGGCTAGGTTAGGTAAACCTAGGTTGTGTTATGTTAGGTAGGGTATGAAAATATTAATGAGCCATCCAGGTAAGTAAATGATGTTCAAGTAGCCGCACTGTTTTAATATGATGAATTATGATAATTC
This sequence comes from Timema cristinae, assembly GCA_039000515.1. Lineage (NCBI taxonomy): Eukaryota > Metazoa > Arthropoda > Insecta > Phasmatodea > Timematidae > Timema > Timema cristinae. The sequence goes on from JBCFYV010000100.1 coordinate 14,543,324, forward strand.
TCCTAAATGGTTGTTGACAAATATATAGTGGCCATCTTGCATGTTTTTAACCTATCAATGAATAATGAACCTTTCACATGTGAGTGAAATGTATGCATTTGTTCAATCAAGGACGATATTTTTTTATTAGTATTATCCTTAATTCTTATAAAATCGATCAATGAAATAGTATGAAAATGAATGTGATATAATTATGGTCTGAGACTCTAATAAATAAACGATAGTTCAGATAAACCCTCATTATCATGCTACACAAAGGAAATGTATATTTTTTTCTGATCCGGACGTAGATACACATACAGTCCTTTTGTCATTTAGATGGGCATGATATCTTATTAAATCCTAAAAAACTTTTAAACTCTTGCCATGGTTGTTTCTGCTAAGGTTCTTTCATTTATCTTAAGTTATTTTTGGACTCCTTTAATTCACTATGATGGTAGTCTACCAAATATGTGGAGACTTGCCATTAACAGTTTTATTCATTGATACCTATAAAAATGATCATACACTCTCGTGTTCACTTGGATAATATATTTTAATAGTTTCACAATGATCGAAACAATCAAGGTATGTCTCTTACATTGAATAAGTCCTCATCGGTAGAACCTGTACTTTATGATTCTTGATTAGTTTTTATTAACTTACATATCTTTAACTTGTTTACCTCTAAGTTTAGTATATTTCCATATAAATATAAGATATAGCTTGGGCTTCAAGGTTAGTTTGTAAATTGCTAGGTGGACATTTTTTAAAATTAATATATCGATAAAATTTTTTAGAGAATAATAGGTTATAAAACAGTGATGTTACAGTGAGGTAACATAAAATTTACAATTTGTGAGGTAATAAAAAATTAACTGAATGAATAAAAGTTAATATAAGACTTTCTTACGTTCATAATAACTCGAAATATGAAATTAAAAAGTTTGATACAAGCTATTGGTACATTAATAGTTTAAGTATGCAAGAAAAGGATTATTTGAATAATATGAGATGATAAATAATATACTTGACATCAAATGTACAAAAAATATAATAGAATTGATTAAAAAGAATTAAAATTATATGGAATCGGATTAAAAGTCAGGTATCAATGAGGTAGGTTTATGTTATAAGTTCATAAAGGTGGATCTTGAAATCAAACGAATAACAAATATTACTAAAATATTTTCATATATATATATTTATATAAATACAAGGAATATAATTATGATACAGAAAATTTGAAGATGTATGACAAAAATTTATTTGTATTACTTTATTTAAAATAAGTCAAATATGTAAATAAGTACTATGAAATAGGTACTAACCTTATTCACCGCATATTATGTATTACCACATGTGACTTATTTTAAATAATTAATATAAATAATCCTGCTATAGTTTTCTAAAGGATCTGTATATATATTTCTTGTATTATGAGTCAATAGCTTTTTATTTTCATATTAGGTATTTAGATATTTACTTATTTTAACTCAAGTAATATAAATAGTGTCGCCATAGTGTAACACCGCCCTTATTCATAACTGAATAAAGGTCGGTGCACAACAATATTAATAAAAAATCCAAAAGGTAAAGATACAATATTGGCAGAGGAGCCGATAGGATAATCATAAGCTAAATAGACCATACATTGGTTTCCAAGCCGGATGGGCTATAAGCAGCTACCTTAGTAACCTTGACAACCTAACAACAATTACAAACAATATGGCGTCATACGCAAGATGGTATTAATCCATAATGGAATTTCGAACGATACGACGTCTTGTTTACATTGACAAGCTATAGCGATACGTAAACCCAAAAGGGGATTTCACGTTTAGTAAACCTAATGTAAATATGAGAATTATAAGCCGTAATGTACCAAAAAGGATTATAATATTACGTAATCCATAAATTTGGTAGTCTATTAATTTGCCGAAAAAGATTTTTGGAATACAACAGCTGAAAATGAATTTATATACCTTTTATAATACCCTGGACACTTAAGTGGGTCCAGGGAGAGTATCCAGTCAAGAGTGACATATCAATCAGAGTTACATCATTATATACGCTCATATTCAGGCTCAAAAAGGGGAAGAGGGGTAGTGAAAACAAAGGTGAACACAACAACAACAACGAAGAGGGGGAGGGGTAACTAGATGGGGGTAGATCATTCGAGGTCCGTGAAGTTGGCAGCACCACTAACGGCACAAATTCTGAAACCTATGCCAATATTTAGTGCTGAATTTGTGCCACAAGAATATCCTATCCCCATAATTTGTGAAAACTTAAAAAATCTCTGGGTGCTGCCAAACTTCACGTAGCACTCTTAAGGTCGTTTATTTCTCTTTCCCCTCTCAATACATTATGCTGACTACACATCTCTGTATTGGAGTGAATGTTTAAACCAGGGGTGGGAAACCTTTTTTTTTAACACTGGAAGTTTGTATCGCATGTCCCTTCACGGATCCTTATGACTTAACATCGATTTTACTGATGTACAGTAAATTTTTGGCAAACTTTTGCCAAAATGTAATAGTGCGTAAAATTACATAGATTGATGAGATTGGTTAATTAATATGAAAAATCTATGTTTTTGAATGATTTTTTATTTTAATTCATCAACATACACCCGTTTGGGGTTTCAAAATGTCACAGAACGTTTTCTTTTAAAGTTTAAGAGGAATTTACTTAAGAGCGAAAAGAGAAAAAAAAATATGTTTTTTATCGTAATTTGTTTTAATGGTTTTGATTAGAATTCATATTTTAGTACAATATATTACTAATAAATAGGCGTATCTAATTTTCCCGGGAAAATAATTTGGAGGGTAATTTGTACGTGCTAGTATTTCCAATTTTTACTATAAAATTATATGTATTATCAGTTTATCGCACATTTAGTAGTCGAAAGTAGGATTGAGTGACATCATTTTTTTCCCTCTATTGCTATTCTATGGAAATATTTGAATCAAATTGGTCTTCTGCTCCCATGTAGGTCTTGTATTATCCTGCTACAATAGGCTAAAGCCAATTAATTCGACTATGCTCTGCAGTAGAATAACGCTTCACCAGTGACATTGAAACCACAAAATAGTCATTCCATCTAACAGCATACACTTTTCTTTTAGGACAACAAAGCATAAAAACTATCCATGTTTATTTTAAATCATGGATTATTTACTAGTGAATTTTCTAATTTTATTTTCTCCAATATATCCGATTATATATATATATATATATATATATATATATATATATATATATATATATATATATATATATATAATGTGGCTTTCTGGTTGGATGGACTATGCAACCACTACGTACTAATAAAAAGGTGTATTTCTTTTAGAACGAAAACTCTAGATCAGCCCTTTCCATTTTGTTTCATCGTCCAACACACCCAATAATCACATTTAAAATAAAATAAATGTACTGACTTTCAAACTGTCTGAATGGTTTAAATATACTAAAATGCAAATGAATAATTAAAAATAACATTATAAAATAAAGAGAATTCCCGAATTTAAACATAAAATGCAAATAAAATATAAAAACTGCAGACTCATACTTAATTTTCGAAACAACATAGGGTTTACAAATTGGGACAGTACAATAAATTAAGAACTCAGTTTTAGGTTATTGTTCCTGTTTTTCTTTATCACAAGACTTTCACACAATCCAACCTCCCGAATTCCATTACTTTTTTCCTTGTTATAAACTATCGAGAATACAATAGTATAATCTAGTAGTATAAACCTAGAATTGAATCCGAAACTGACAGGCCTACCTCAAAATAATAAACTGCTTGAATTCATGACGGAAAACATATAGAATCAATTATTACAATATATTGTTTTATTATGCATTATATTATGTTATAAAAACGCAAGTTGAGCAATTTTGTAAGGATATGAACTCTTGACTGATATACAACACTATTTAAGGCAGGCAGGTGAGGTAAAGTGCTTAAGAACTTTACCTTCCCCAAGCGTATATTCACACTCTTTATTATTAGCACCACGTCTTACTGCCTTAGAATACCCGACCAGGGCCTCTAATTTTGAAACGTGCGAGTAGCGATTCGCTAGCGTATTTCTCTCATCTCGCACACAATCTCGCAAACCCCTAATTTTGAAACTTCTGCGCTGCGAAAACTGACGTCACACGATCGAATAGCGAGCGGATTCTACTCGCCAGCCTCACACCGTGCGAGACAGGCCTTATCTATCGAATAGGCAATAAAATAGCAAAATGGATGCCATCCCCCTCTTCGGTTGCAGCTTTCTGAGAGTGATTTTGTTGAAACAAACCTATCACTGTACAAAATAGGTTTACAGAAGAAAAGAATATGATTGCTTTGTACACTTTATGCAATCCTTCAATACAAATATTTGTTTGGTTGAAAACGAAACAATATATTCTAATTTTTTCAGTTTTCTCAAATCTCAATTTGGATGAGTCGGTAACGTGACCGTCTCGTGATCTAAGATTCGCGTGTTCAAATCCTTAAAAAGATTTTTTTTTTTAATTTATCAGACTTTAAACTTTAATTTTAAATGATCGTATTAGTAAGCATATAATATGTTTTAAATATATTTTATAGAAATACACAAGGTATTTGAGCCTAAGTAGACTAACATAACAGTCGTTAAAAATAAATTAAAAAGGTATTAAATTAAAAAAGCTAGGCCTACATTAATTTTGAAATTTTGTATGTAGGTGATTATTTAAAAATTAAATAATGGGTTTTATGACATAAAATTGTACACATTTTAAAATAAGGCTTGTACACATTTTAAAATAAGGCTAAGTAAGCTAATTATTATTCGCATAGTAAAATTTTTAGGGTATATTTATGTTTTAAAAATAGTTGCGAGAATAAAAAAATATATTACTGAATTCTAATTACGAAAACGTGATTTAAATTCAGACAAAAATTAAAATATTTTACCTAGGTTGGAGTTGAACTCGTGGGAGTACGAATTTGGGTCAAGCGCGCTACCAAGTGTGCTAAATTGGATTATTTCAGGGTGGCGGTTTTTATTTTACTTATATAACTTTGAGAAAATTTTGAGTTAACACGTTTAGATGTATATAATTGGAAGATGGTTTCCCAATGAAACTAAACTAACCGTTGTATATGATGTAATCAATAAAATAATAATGTTTACTTTCAGTTACGTATCTTGTATAATGACGTGTTGTGGCATACCATCGCCCCAACCCTTTGGTACGTCATGGTTTTACAGTGTTGTCGGATTGAAAACTCAGTCGCAAGCGAAACAACACTACACCGACTCGCACGACATTAGAAACCTTTCAAAATTAGCTCTGTTTCAGTACAGCCTGCGATTTGCGAGTTCATAAGTTGCGAGTTAGCTCGCAAGCGAGTATTTTCGCAAGTTTCAAATTAAGGGTCCAGGAACGGACTCCAATTTCCCTGTAATCGGCAGTCTAGTTCAATGCGAAAGTAGTGCGTTAGACCGTGCACCCATCTAAGCAGGTGTTTCTTTACTAATACTACTATCACTAACACTAATTACCATTAGTGTTATTATTATCCATTTAATCATTTGAAATTATTTAACAGAAATAATAATTGGAAGGTTTTCCGGGAAAAATATAGGGGAAACTTTCCGTCTCATATTTCTAGTTACCTATGATTATTTATCTTATATTATTCTGCAGCTATACTTGTATGTCATACTTGTGTATTATTCAGCCTTGGTTTGTTATGTAACTTTTTTTAGCACCATATCTTACTACCTGTTCAGGTTATAGGCCTATGTACTAATTACACTAATTGGCTAGGAAATAAGAAGGTTTGATTTAGAGGAAGTGTACCCGTATTTGTGTGAAGGGTTCGCGGATTTTTTTAAGGGAAAAAACACTCCCAGTGCACCCAACTGGGATCGAACCCCAATATTCCCGTCTTCGGCAGTCTGGCCTAACATAAAAATAGCGCGTTAGACGCCGCGGCCACCGAAGAGGATGTTATGTGACTCTTGTGACTGTTGGCTAAAACGATAGTTAAGGAAATTAAAATTATGATAGTAATAATAATTATTATTCGGGCCATATGCGTATGTAGGCCCTACTAATTCCACTAATATGTTAAGAATGAGAGAGGTTGAATTTATAGGAAGTGTAAACGAATTTGACTAGGGGAGAGTGTAAAACAATTATTTAGAAACAAACACCCTCAATACACCTGAATTAAATTCTAACCCTGATCTCCCCATCATTGGGGGCTCAGTCTATTGTTGGAGTTACATCCCAAAAGTATATCTTACAATAGAAAATGGTTTGTAATATAAATAGATCAAACATCCTTTTGGGGTACATGAGATACCTCGAAGGCTTGACAAGAGTTAGTGACGAATGTATTTCTCTGCCTCACCCTCTAGCCACCCATTAGGGTTCGGCCAGACTGACAAGCGTGCGAGCGCGCAAGCGACTGAGTGGCCAAACTGGCGAGTGAGCGAGCGCGTAATTAGCAGACCCTAGTTCATTAGAGAAGAGGTCTCTGTCAAAGACACTTGGTACATCTCTGCTCCTCGAAAATTCTTACAGAAAATATTGTGTATTTATAAAAAAGAAAAAAGTAGGAGTGCATCCAATTAATAAATTGAGAAATGTGTATGGTACTGTACTGAAGTGTTTTAAAATCAGATTAGCCGCACCAGTGGCGGAAAGGTGCGTTGCACTCGATAGCTTTTGACTAGGAGGCAAAGGTTCGAATCTTGGCTCAGTGAACTGAATGTGATTATTAAAACTTATTTATTGTTGTGGTTTTTTCATACTCTCTCCAAATTAATGGTGATTCTTATTTGTAAAGGCCTACTTTGATTATAATATTGAAGTATTTTAACATATCGGGTTTACATATATACATTATATTATTTATGGTCTTACCAATTAAATTAGGTCATTAATAGCAAGTGTGTTAAACCTATCACTGATAGAAAAAAGTCAAATATCATGTCAAAATAAGAAGTTTCCCTAACACTCAATGAAACAACATACAATAATATTGCCTAGTGCCTGTAAACTAGACTGTACCGGGTCGAGCGCGCGCGCTTGAAAAATAGAACCAGTTTATCTTTCAAGCGCGCTCGCTCGCTCCAGTGTGGCCACCTCCCATTACAACCAATGTGTTCTATTTTATATTTTAGTCGCTCGCACGCTCAGTCTGGCCGTACCCTAAAGCGTTTATCAACAGTTCCTTTGTGTGAATTAGTCAACTCTTGCAGCTTGTGTAAGCACCACACTGGGGACACATACACACACACACAATCTTGTACATGAGATAATATGAGCTGATACTAATATACTAAGCAATAATATTTTCATGTTATTTTAAATAATTAAGAATATTAACACAACTATGTAAGTCAAATTCCTATTTTATTATTAATTTGTGACACTGGTGTTGTTAATATAATTTGTAGTTTTAAAATGTTGGTGCTGCATGTTTCACTTAGCAGTTTTGTTCTTCTTTTCTCCAAAACCATTTATGGCACAATATATAAAAGTGATTTATTTATGTGGCACACCCTAAGGAATAATAAATAATATCCTGTGACCTGTATTAAAGATTTTTTTAATTTAGGTTACACAAGTATTAGTAATAGGTGGTAGTACATTAAAGCGTTTTATGGCAAATTAAGATAGCACCAACTATGAAAATGGGTTTTTGAACCACAAATTCAGCAAATAATACTGGCAACATTTTCGTAATTTTTGCTAATAAACTCCTCCTGGTAACTAACGAAAGTTTTCTGTCATTTTTACGAAAACTATTAAAATGCCAACTAGTCACATAAAAATTACTTGAGCACTAAATATCCTCACGTGTTTCTCAAATGTGTAACATTGGAGGTGATATCAGATAAGACTAGACTATTTGAAAGAAAGGGGTTTTCTGCATCAGCGTTCCCATGGTTTAAAAGGAGTCAGCCTTATGATATACTGATTGCTGCTGATTGTGAGTACAAGGCATGAATCTTAGCCGGATGGTTTTGAACATTTATTGTGATTTATCACATCTCCCCACCCCCTTTTACACACAAACACACTCCATGCTAATGTGAGCTCACTTCCTCTAAACGACCTTCCTTAATTTCAACATGAGGCCACTGGTATTTTCATGAAAACTATGGCGACACAAATAATAGGTGTGGGATATTCTTTACGACTAAAATTTGGTATTCAATGTTGGCATCGGTATCAGAATTTGTACTGTTGATGGTGTTACCAGCCGCATCTACAATATTTTAGTATTTTCCAGAAAAGTATGAGGTCACAAATAAAAGTAGTTGGATGTATTTATAGTAAAACTAAGAAATTTGTGCCATTAATTTAGTGATAATACTATGTGAAGTTAGCAGCACCAAACGTGTTTGAATATTTTTACGAACACTATTGTGGGCTAAGGGCACAAATTACGGGAATGTACAATATTTTGGGCACAAATTGAGCACTACATATTTGAATAGGTTTAAGAATTTAGCAGCGCCTAAAGCTTGAATGTGTTTAAACGAAAATTATGGCAGAACATAATTTGAGAATTGTGGTACAAACTCAGCACATGACAGTGCTATGTATTCACATTTGCAATTTAAACATAGTGCTTAATAATTTTTACCGATGGTAAAGAAATAATTTTTTTAAATATATATTTTAGTATAATATTGGTAAAATTTAATGCTTCATAGCAAACTATAACATCTAGAAATACAGTCTCTCAAATTGGTATTCATCTAGCCTTAGGCGTATACAATTATCAATCCTACAACTAATAAATAAAATGCGATCATTTTTATAAATTATTTAAAAAATTGAAAAAAATAAACAGCATTAGCTGTTCACAAAAAAGAGTGTATTTTAAAAATTATTTCATCAATGTATTGATCAAGTGCCCAGATTTTTTTTTCATCTATGGTCATAAATATACGGCATTCATATATATGTCTGAGTTTTGATGCAACCTCAATTATCGTGGACCCCAGTTGATACAAGTATGACGTCACAGAGTGTACAGGTGGGAGAAACTAGGGTCGGCCTTGAAGTAAGGGCTGGCCAGTACTGAATACATCTTGGTGTTAACACAACTTTTCGTTTTATGGTGTTTTCATGGAACTATGGTGGTAAAAATTATTAAAGTAAGATATTCTTGCAGCACAAATTTATCAGTAAATATTGGTAAAGGTTTCAGAATTAATGCCGTTACGGGTGCTGCCAGCAGCAGCCACTGTGTTTTTTGGCGTTTTCACGAAAACTATGGTGGCACAAATTATAATGATAGGATATTATTGTGGCACAAATTCAGCACTAGATATTGGCATAGGTTTCAGAATTGTGCCATTAGGTTTCAGAATTTGTGCCGTTATGGGTGCTGCCAGCATTACCCGTTTTTTTTGCGTTTTCACGAAACCTATGACGGCACAAATTATGGGGATAGGATATTCTTGTGGCACAAATTCAGCACTAAATATTGGCATTGGTTTCAGAATTAGTGCTGTCATGGGTGCTGCCAGCATCACCCACTGTGTTTTTTGGGTTTTAACGAAAAATATTGCGGCACAAATTATAGGGACAGTATATTCTTGTGGCACAAATTAAGCGCTAAATATTGGCATAGGTTTCAGAATTCGTGCCGTTATGGGTGCTGCTACATTAAGTTGGCAACACCCAGAGTTTTTTTTTAAGATTTCACAAAAACTATGGCGACACAAATTATGAGTATAGGATATTCTTGTGGCACAAATTCAGCACTAAATATTGGCATTGGTTTCAGAATTTGTTCCATTACGGGTGCTGCTACGGGATGTTGACAGCACCCAGAGTTTATTTTTTAAGTTTTCACTAAAACTATGGAAGCACATATTATGGGGATAGGACATTATTGTGTGGCACAAATTCAGCACTAAATATTGGCATAGGTTTCAGAATTTTTGCCATTATGAGTGCTGCCAGAAGCACCCACTGTTTTTAGGTGTTTTGACGAAAACTATATTTGTACATATTATGGGTATAGGATATTCTTGTGGCACAAATTCAGCAATAAATCTGTAGGTCCTCTGTAGGATTCTCTTCTACGAAATGTCATCAATTAAACACTAATCTGGAGAGAAATTTTTATGGTTGACACTTGACCACCATTTATTACGAGGGGCCTGGCCCTATCGATATTTTTAAAAGATGAGGGGATAGTAAAACCCTCTTCAAAGATATAGATGACTAAGGATTTTATGTGGTGAAGATATCCGCCCCAATATTCAGGTCAACTTAGCGGCATCCATTTATAATCGAATCTACTAATGTTGAAGGAAAAATCAAATTAATTGCTTCTTAACGTCACACAATGACCTACACAAGTAGTGGCATCTTTGATAATCAAATGCCTACTTTCCTTATACTTTATATAATTATAATAATATTTTTATTAGTTCACACATAATTTATTTAAGAATAGTAGTATTTTAGGACACTAAATTACTTCTGAATGAAGTTAGTGTATTTTGATTGAGTTTTATATAACTTCGAGCGTAATAAGGGTTCAATATTTTATATCATGAAGTAACATGCTTTTTTTAGCAGCACTATAACTCCGTGCATGAAATATTATTACAATTTATATCAATAAGTAACTTGTTTTTAAAGCAGCACGTCTTACTATCTGTTCAAGATAAATCCATATATATATATTAAATAGCTAAGGAGTTATTACGGAGAAAGTTTCAATTTATAGGAATTGTACCTATATTTGCGAAGAAGGAAATAGGAAAACCACCCTTATTACACGCAACCAAGTTTGGATCCTTGATCTCGCTCTCATCGGAAGTCTTATGTATTACAAAAGAGACGTATTAGACTATGAAGCCACTTATCAATGTAACTTTAATTATATTACTGTACAATTTTACAATAGTCTTATTACTCTCACAAATACATATTCTGATCTCTTAAAATTATCAATTACAGTTTATTTATGATACTATATCTATAATTACTTTATAGAATCACAATTTAAAAGGATTTTTTGTAATCTTTTGGAATTTGACCCACTATAGACTTGACTAACTACCAATAGTAGAAAATCACATCCAATAAAAAAGTAATTGATGTTTCCCAGCCCATGCAAAATCTGATTGTGGAAATACTAGATTGTTTGTAATAGATGATTTTTATCTCTTAATTTAACTTACTCAAAATGAGATTTCTATAGTCAATATAATTTAAAAAATAGCTAATCATTTTAACCAATTTGTTAGAGACTTGGAGGCATCCGGTATGGGCAGCAGTTGTAGGATTCATGGTTCACCTCCTCTGCCGACCCTTTGTCCAGAGGATGGGTTTCTCGGCATCGCAGTTGCCGCTGAGGAGTTGCACATTAATGGTAGTCCTATGTGCCGACACCGTCATCATTGGCACAACTGTCCCGAGCTTCACAAGGCCATCGACGGTGTTAGGTTTATAGCTGACCACACTAAAAGGGAAGAAGACTCTACGAGGGTGAGTAAATGGATAGGGTGTTAATCACCTCTACTTAGTAATAATGGTCCAAGGGATATAATAATACATCGTATGGAAATTAAAAAAATATACGTCACATATTGTTTATGCATAAAGTAATTCTCGTCTAGTATGAACACAGTTTCAACCCATTTTATGCAACTATTAAAACATTTTATAGCATAGGACATGTTTTAGTACAAATTAAGAAGTTAAATATCCTGATGTCTCTGTAACACCGCCCTTATTCCTCCAGAATAAAAGTGGGTACACTATTAAAAAAAAACATATAAAGTACATAAGAAATAAATGCAGAGGAGCTGATAGGACATCAAAGACAAATATACCATACTAGATTTTATTTGCTTCTGTTACCCCAAAACTCACTCGACAATTAGAGAAATATCTGTTCTCACGCCATTTTCTTGAGCCAGAAACGTCATAATTCTTTCCCGGCATGCTTTGCAAAAAATACACTGTTGAAGCGTCTCCAGGCCTTGCACTGTCAATCAAACCGTTATGTTTTTAGTGACATGAGGGTTTGTGGGTGAGAGTCGGCTCAGAAGTACTCACAAATAAATGGACCTTCGGGAGTTTTATCAGTTACTATTATAGGGGTGGTAGAATATCACTAGAAATTATAGTGTCAGTTCTATTGTTTTGATCTTCACCTTGTATAATTATTTATAAATGCTACAAATCTCCCCCCCCCCCTCCTCCTTAGTGGATGGCGACTGGTTACTCAGCACCTTTAGTGATGGTCGAGGCTGTGTAGCTTGGCAATTTTTCTCTCTGGGCAAGGCCCGCAGCGCTGCCTTTCCCACGGCATAATCCCAAGCACGGGTCTTGTGGCGCCAGGCTGTCGTCTTGGAACTCGAAACTAGCTGAACTTCCTCTGATAATCGAACACATCTAGCCGACACAAGCTCGCCAATGCATAAGGAAGGAAAAGGAGTGGCAAAAACCAAGAGTAGGGGTCAACTCGAGCTGAACAAAAAAAAAAAGAAGACAAACACAAGCAGTTCTCCAGTTCTCCACATAGTCAACACACACACACCACATATATATATAGCACAGCAAGTCATTTCTCTCAAACAATGTCAATACATTAAATCTCACTATTCCTTTTATAATCTCACTGGAAGAAAGTTAATCATGTCCATACATAATACTATCACTAATGTTTTTTATTAAAATAAAATTAAATGAAACAAAAACAACAAAATTTCACTCGGCACAGATGACACAACGACACTGCTCCGGAGCAAACAGAGGGGGACGTTACATACACAATATCTGCATAGTGACTAGATAGTGACTCACAGTGACTTCCCAGTGACTTTACAGTGAATCTTTAAGATGGAAGAATTTTCAAATGGCTCACATGAGCTATCTTGGATATATTATTGTCCTTTATGTTTGTTAGATGGAAAGTAACGGAGGTGAGAAATCAAAGATCAGCCATGGACACTCTACTTCTGACATAATCTAGCTGAGACTCTCTCAATAGCGGAGCTTTGCGGGAATTTCTTGCAAAGGACGGTATCCCCAATCACAAAGGGGAAGGGACACTGTCCTTATTGTAGCTCGCGAATAATCTAGGTTGGGCTTTCTTCAGGTTATACAGCGCTATCCTACAACTCTCTGCATGGGGAACGTCACTATTCTCATCTAATATTGGGTTAGTTTCCCAAATCGCTAATAGGGGGTGGTTCATTTACCTGCCTAAAAACCGAGTCCGGGAGGACAATAGTGTCATGAAACCCATATTTGAAAGCCAGGTTGAGAAACTCCAACTCTTGGTCCCAATTATTTTGAGCCTGGTGGTGGAATACAGTGAGGGCAATAGATAGGTTCCTATTGAACCGCTCAACTTGATTAGAGCCAGGGTGATATAGGCTCCTCATAATGTGTCAGATCCCCCACCCAAAACACATGTCCCTGAATACAGCGGACCTAAAACAAGGAATGTTATCGCTAACAATGTGGCGAGGGCCCCATATAATGTCCATTAACGTTTACATCAAGCATTTACGGTGGTAGTCGCTTTCATGTCACGAAGGGGTATCAAGAAAACAAATTTGGAAAAGGCATCAACAAGCACCAATAAACAAGATTTTCCCAGCGAGGAACGGGTGATAGGGCCAATATAATCATCGACAAAGACTTTCTCCAAGGACATTGGGCGACATTGGCCGAATGTAGCCCAATGCGGTAGTTTTGAGCTGGTTTAAACTTTTGACAGTCAATACAACGGCTAACCCAAGAATTAACATCAATATACAAGCCAGACAAAAAAAACTCATGAGAGAACTTACGGACGGTTTTCTGGATATCGAAGTGGCCTCCGAACGCGGAGTTGTGAAAATAGTTTAAAAACATAGACAAATAGCAAGGGGGACTAGGATTTTTCTACATTTCTTTCTGTTATTATATACAACTAATAAACTTTTAAATATTTCAATAGATCCCAATTTTCACCTCTCTCAAGCTTCTCCATAATTTCCCTACACCAAGGGTCATTATCGTGATGATCTTTAATGTAAACAAAAGATTCTGGGATAGAATGGATAACACAACTATTGGCACCGACGTCTTCAGAAGCTATAGGATCCCGGTCTTCAGCCATGCACGATAACGCATCGGCGGGCATATTGTGTTTACCAAAAATATGGTGTGTGGAGTATTTAAACGGGACAACCTCCACACCCAACTACCTATTTTTCACAACTGTTGGGATGCCACCACATCCAGGCAAGAGCCATATTGTCGGTATATATCTCAATTTCTCTTTGCTCCAGGTATTCGGCAAACCGCTCGACACCGAAGATACAAGCAAGACATTCCTTTTCATAGGAACTGTACCTCCGTTCGCGTCGGTAAGCATTCTACTGGCAAAGGCAACCGGCCGACACCCTCCAATGACCTCTGGGACAATACAGTGCACAAAGCTACTGATGACCCATCAACATGTAGCAAAAAGGGGATGAAAAAATCAGGCATCCTCAGAACCTCACGGGCAATAAGCTTCCTTTTGAGGGTATCAAAGACCCTAAATTGAGATTCACCCCAACAAAACGTAGCTCCCTTTTTCGAGCGAGTTAAGGGGTGCGGCAATATCAGTAAACACAGGTATGAACCAGGAGTAATAGGTACACATGCCAATAAATCTCATAACACCTTTTAGATTCTTAGGGAGGGGGTAATCAATAATGGGTTTAATCCTCTCTGGATCAATAAGCAAATTCCCAGAAGAGATTACATAACCCAAATACTTAATAGAGGGTTTAGTCCACACAACATTTCAGGATTCACATTTAAACCAACATTACGCAAGTGACTTAACACGCTTTCAAGATGGCCAATGTAATCCTCAATGCTGTTACTATAGACAAAAATATCATCAAGATAGTTAAAACATACTTATATTTAAGATCCGAAAGAACATGGTTGAGGACGCAACTCAGCGCTTGACCTCCAATACTACAGCCTACGGGTACTCTATTAAACTCGTATTGTAGCCAGGGTGTCACAAAAGCAGTGTTTTTCTTTGAAGACTCGGTAAGAGAATATTGTAAGAAGCTATCATTAAGACAATAACACTAAACACCTCTCTACCCTAATGTTGAAACGCGGTTTCTATGGTCGGCATAGGATAGGGGTCAAATTGGATCTTTTTGTTGATCTTGCTGTAGTCAACAATTAACCTATGTCCTTCTCCCATCTTTCGGATTATGAAAGCGGATTTGGAGGGGCAAATTAATCCTTTGACCTCAATATATGAATAAGCTGCAGAAAAAGATCTCCATCATAGGAGGGGGTCCGGATATTACAGGGATATTGTCGTCAACTACAATATTATACTTCAAAACATCGCATTTATCTAATTTATTAGTGATAACATCAGGGAATTTCACAATAATTGTTTGAATGGCTTCCTCATAGTTATTAAGATAAACAAATGATGGACGTGTGGGAATATCACACATGGAGATTTTGACTCTAGGAGAGAATTCGAAAGATAACTCACCACGGGATAGGTTCAAAACAGCTCCCGTATGTCATAAGAATTCATTACCCAAGATGACCTCGTAGGGAATTGAGAAGACACAATACATCGTTCTCTTCGAAGAGAAATCCCTTATTTATATGAAAAACGAAACCTTGTAATCCACAACAAACAAAGTACCGTTTCCTAGTACAAATTATTTCGGTTCAATCACTTCCAATTTATAATTAACCTTTACCTCAATTTTCTGGTGCAGCTCAAGACTAATAAAGGATCACAAGATCCAGTACCTAACAATGTGTATTCAGAATAGGGATCTATGGACATTTGGACCACTTGGCGGAGGGGGGAAACAGTTTTTCTATATTGACGCGCAGTGGGACCTCCATTGACACCACGCGTTACACGTTTCCCAATCGTCACTGGCGTTGATAATACGCCAGTTGACGGCAGCAGAAACATCTGACTTTGGACACGTCAGGGAGAAGAGTGGGCTTACTCCGTCAGGTAGAGGGATTTCCTTGATTTATTTGAGAAGGGGGCCTATATTGTCTGGGCACGGCAGGGAAAGGGGGTAGTAAGTTCCCCATAGAGTAGATATCCTATAATTATTAACCGGATTGGCTTTAAATACACCTTCTCCACTTGTAATGACCCCTCGATATTGGAAGTTAAACTGAATAATTCAGAGAGGATACTAGGCATATAGGAAAACACAAAATGACATCGGGTATGGAGGGAAACGTTTCCAAGATAATTCTACGACTTCCATTTCAGAAAGGTTCAAATTCAAAATACCCGCCACTTTGGAAATGGCAAGAATAAATAACTTAAATGATTCGTTGGGGTGTTTAAAGCGGCACACCAAAACGTTGCTTAGCCTTTCCCTCTCCCTCCTATTTACTAGAGATTTAAAGGTTCTATTCTTAATTGTAGTCCATGGGAGACCCAGTTGAATCCCCTGAGATATATATAATATACGTTAAAAATCCACCCATCTTTCCAATACACAATGTCAAAAACTCGGGGTCTTCTCTAAGTTTCAGCTTTTATACTATATCCACAGCTAAAAGAAACTGAAATAATTCCGAGCTAGACTGAGCGTCACAAGTAGATTTATCTTTCAAATATTCTTTTATCATACTATAATGAATCTTGTTAGTAGGGGTAGTATGCGGTAAGCTCCCAAAATTAAGGGGTTTGCTCTCCCTTTTCCCGCTTATTTTCTACGTCTGAGTTTTCCTTTCCCTGATCCTGATTTACCAGAGTCGGATTCAAAAGGATAAGAATCGCTGGAATTACATATATGTTGAGATAGAAGTGCTTGCAACTGGCTCATGACGGCACTGGGGGGGGGGGGGGGGGGTCATCATATTCCTCACATTGAGCTCCGCAATGATTTTGTTCAGTTTTTTTATCTTTGTAACACACTTCCTTATTGTTTGAGGATTTCAGCGAGATCCCACTGGAGGGTTTCCTAGTCGATGGAAGCGGGCGGGGAGCGCGTAGGTTCCGGCACTTGCGGTCGTTCGCGGGGTTGCGCGTCGCGATCGTATTTGCGTCGTGGACACCGGGACCGATTAGAGACGGAGGAAAGAGAAAGTTGTCTGAGGAAGTGTAATTTACGGAGGAAGGAGGGGAGTTTGGGGTTGGCTTGAAGTTGATGGGTTGATTACTTTGTTGCTTCCACCGGTGGTGCCACCGCGGGTACGCTTTGGCATCAGTCTCAGGGAGAGAAAAAGGGGGAGGGGTGAGATGAACGAGGAAAATGAAAGGTTGCCAAAGTGCTAACTCGGGGAGGGTGAGGAGCAAGGAGCAGCCGGGGCGCTAGCTCATAGGGGGGGGAAAATATATTGAAAGAATATGTTTCCTTCTTTCTTTAGTGATTTATTTTACTTCTTAATATCTATTTACAAACATATTTAACAAAACATAAACGAAACAATAATATTCTCCAACCCCTTGGGGTTCTTTAATATAGCATGTTCATCGAAAACAAATAAAAGTTAAAGTTTTTTAGATCCCCCAAATAGGGCACAGTTCACATTAATGGTGGTGGGGTTTAGTGACCACACCACACGACACATTTCACCTTGTCGGTGTCATCACCATGGGTGCCCGTAGCTCACCGGGCGACCCAAGCACTATCTGTTGAACTCGGCCTATTTGGCCGTCATACCCGCTGTCTGGCCTCCCACCCAGTCTCACACGACTAGAAGGGGGGTCACGACTCCCCAGATTCGACTCCGAGGTCACCTGCAGTCATCGACCCGGGGATTCACTACGCCATCCCTGATTCGGCAGTAGGGATGGCCAGGAGTGTCTTAATCGCCGATGACCTGACGATCATATTGGAGCTGGCTTGCGCTCGGGTGAAAAATCTCTCCGCCAGCCCGCGGATACGGCTGTCCAGGAATGGGAGGCAAGACATGGTCAGGAGAATGCGGTTTGGGACGCGGGGCGGAGCCCCGAGGATCAAGCGAAGGAACCGGTAGTGTACAGAATGGAAATGGTTGTATTTGTATCTAGGGAGATAGGAAAAAACGGGAGCGGAGTAGAGCAGGATGGACATCATACAGAGCAGAAAAAGTATGATCTTGTGGCCGTATTCCAGCGGACTAGCCGGGCGCAAAAGAGGAGCAGCTTCAACATGATGCCCCTGGCCTTACCTCCCACCGAACGCAGGTGCGGGTCCCAACTGCATTTTGCATCCAGGGTCACCCCTAGCTACCGTATTGATGGCGACCACTGGACCACGGTACCCTCCACATGAAGTGGCTGCAGGGGGCCCGTTCCCCGACGTGTGAACATGATAGTTTGCGTCTTTTGGGATTGGATAGCTAGGGACCGAGTACGAAGGTAGGCCAACAGCCCCCGCAACGTGAAGGTAAGTTTGGCCCAGACCACCTTAGCGTCCAAGGACTGCGACAGGATGGCAGTGTCGTCAGCGAACTGGAAGAGAGCTGTACCGTGCGAGACGGGCATGTCCCGCAGAACAGGGAATACAGGATCGGTGAAAGGCAGGAGCCCTGGGGGACCCCTGTCCGAACCGATCGGGGAGAGGAAAGGGCTCCCTCGACTCCCACTCTGAAGGAGTGGTTGGCGAGGAAGGAATTGAGGAGACGGAGGATCGGAGGCGGGATACCCGCCCCAGTGAGAACGGTGAGAAGCCCACGGTGGCTGACGCTGTCGAACCCCCTTTGACGTACAACAAGATGAAGCCCATCCGGGCCCCGATGTTGAACGCACCGGTTACCAGGTCCACTAACTTGGCGACCACGTGGGTCATCAACAGGCCCTTCCGAAAGCCGAATTGGTGATCCGGCAGGAGGGGGTTCACCTCCAACCAGGCCTCCAATATAGTCAGTACCATTCTCTCCACCACCTTGCCGGCGCAAGAAAGAAGAGGATGGGTCTGTAGGAAGCCGGGTAGGCAGGGGGCTTCCCGGCTTATGGATCGGAACGACATACGCTGCCTTCCACTGGTCCGGAAAGTCGAGCAGCGTCAGGATGGCGTTGAGGATACGAAGGAGAAGCACGAACGCCTTGTGTGGTAGGTGAGTAAGGAGTAGGGGGAAACCCGGTCAAGCCCGGGTGGATGAGGTTTGAGCCTGAGACAGCTCGCGGGGGGTTACCAGTCATAGGTATGGGTAGGGAGGGTCTCCCTCAACTGGGGGGAGGAAGGGGTGTTCGGGGATCTCTAACGCAGGAGGGCTCCAGATCTCTCGCTGGAGAGCCCAGTCGTCGCGCGAAGCTGGCCTCAAACGCCACCGCCAAGGCCTCCGTTCGGCCGAGGCAGCGGACGCTAACCGCCCACCACGCGCAACTCCGGGATAAGATCGGGCCTGCGATACACCCTTCAGATGGCGCCACAGGGAGAGATCCTTGGTGTCTAGCTCTTGGAGCCTCCTACGTTGATCCTCTGCCCTCCACCGACGGAGTAGCCACCGGTAGTGGGAACGGAGGACTCTGTAGATCTTCCTGGCTTGGAGGATGTGAGACCGCTGTTACAGGGCTCGCGCCCTGTCTCGGAGAAGCATCTCGTCTGGTATGAAGGGGTTAGCGTTAGGCACAAAAGAAGATTATTTTTCTTTTTCTTTCTATTAGTATTTTATTTATCAAACTTAAACACTATTTACAAACATTTATCAAATAACATAATCAAAATAATAATGTCTTTCTCCAACCCTTTAGGGTTCTTCAAAGCAGATATCCTTCAAAAATATAAAAATAAAGTTGTTTCCTAAATCCCAAATAGGGCACAGCTAATTTTTTGCGGTGGGTTTTGTGCCTCACCTCACTACCATAATACCTGGTTAGCGTTACTCACACTGGTGCCCGTAACGAAACACTGGGCGACCAGCGCACTGCCATCTAACTCGGCCTACTGGCCAGCATCGCCCGCTATCTGGTCTCCCCTCCCAGTCTCACACGACTAGACTATCGGGTGTATTTGTGATGCAGAGCTCAAATAAATTATCATTTGTTGTTTGAATGCGAAACAAGTTATGAATAATCATCTTATATAATGTAAATATCATTAAAAGCTATGATCAAGTAAAAGCAAGATGCAGATCTTTGATCAAGTTTAAGTATTTTGCAGGGTTTGGATTTATAGTCAAATGATGTTTAAGCATGCAGTACAGAACTTGTTGTTCATCAAATTATTATGTAATTATCATGCATATATAGTTATGATCAAGTCGTGAATTATGTAGAGCTTTAATCAACCATCGAATAATTTTTAAGAATTATGTAAATATCTAATATTAGATTATGTTGTTTAATGTATTATTCAGATCTATGATTAATATCTTGTAAAACTCTGATAATAACCAATTATTCCAAGTATGAGTTAAATATCGCTAAACTACCCTAACTGTTGTATATGAGCTATGTAAAGCCATAATAACTATTATTGAGTGTTTAAGTATGTAGTTTGCTCTGATAATGATTAAATACTAGGTATATATAATGTAATATTCTTATCATTGATCAAATAATGTGAAATTACCTTATGAATTCTTTATATATGGCCTATGATTAAATGTAATGTTAGTATGATGACTAGCTATGATAATAAAATGATTAAACAAATTATATACGATAAAGGAAATGAGTATTGTGCTAGGTCATCGGCCAGTATATCGAGTCGCATTTTTAAGTTAATGATAAGGAGTGAAGGTTAAGGGGGGACTTTATTATGATGGCCTTTGGAGTATTGAGGGAGGAGGGAGGCTAGTCTATGATTTCAATCTCCTATGACTGATGACCAAGTGTTAAGATAGAGATTGGAGGGGATGTACATTTCTCTAACATTTTGATTCTGAAGGTGTTGATGATCAAGTTACAATTCCCTGGTCTTTGAGGTGTCGGCTAGTGGCTATGATGATATCAATATCGATCTTCGATTTATTAACAACTACTGATTGTGTCGTTCATGTTGAAGGTTATTTTAATATAGTTCGAGTGTATTGGTGTACATTAGCCTCCAGAAAAATGCTTGCTGTGACAGTACAAAACACGACGAGGTGAGCTGCCTTCAAATTCTGTTGGATTATAAGAAGAGGTTTTGGCCGTGAAATACAACACTAACTTTCTTTTTTTAACGACGATATTTTTTCTCTCAATGGACAGAACATTGCTTACCAAAATTCCTTTTTTACCCTTGCAACTATTTTTAAACCTTTTTGTTGTTGAGCTGACAGAAACTGATTGGTCATCATATCAATGTAGTGGAAAGTTCATTATTTATTTTAACTTATTCTCTGTTGGTAAATAACAGTAATTATACTTAGTCTTTGTAATAAGAGTATAATATAACAGTATAGTGAAATAGTGTAAGTAATAACGAGTATGGTATTCTTGTAATAGATTGTTATATTTTAGGTGAAAGAAGATTGGAAGTACGTGGCGATGGTTTTGGATCGACTCTTCCTGTGGATCTTCACCCTGGCGGTGCTCGTTGGAACTGCGGGTATAATCCTACAAGCTCCCACCCTTTACGACGATCGTATTCCTATTGACGTAAAACTCTCCGAGATAGCTTCGACCACGGCCAAACCCCACATTACTACAGGACTTTAAAAAAATATTTATTTATCACAACGTCTTTATTAAACTGTTAATAGTTGTGACCATTTAAATAAACAAATTCAACATTCACAAAGTTTTATATAACTTTTCTATGTATATGTAAGCTTTTATTGAATAATGCCCAAATATAAACATTTATATATTAATAATAGTTTCACTGGTTTATTTTTAAATGATAATATCATTTTTTCTGACATGACAGCATAAATTACAAATAAGTTCACGAAAAGTTATTTTGAAAATATTAAAATTCCTATAACTGATTAAAAATATTTTATTTTATTAACTTAGCGGTTTTTCATAAAGGTGTGTACTAAACAATGTGAATACCAATTTAGTAATGATATAATATACACTATTTATATATAATTTCATATCTTTATATAAATCAGGGGATTATTATTATTTAAATTAATTATTATCAACACATAATGGGTACTTATTTTTGTCTTCATTAAAATTTTACTAAGATAAGCTAAATGTTTTAGTTTATAAGTGGCATTAATTCCATAAATTAATATACCTATATGTAGAAATATACCATAGCACCCTAGTCTCATGCTATATTTAGTAAAATTTTAAATTTCAGAAACACAATCATATAATTATTCATAAAAAATAAAATTGGTTTATAAATATAACTTTCAAACTTATGACTAATTTAATATTTTATTTAATACTGGTTTATTATTGTATTATTAATGTATGATAAAATGTGAATTTTTTTATTTGGAATGTAACCATTAACAATAGAGATTTATCTAGTATATTACGTTGATTTAATTAATGAGAAGGGAATAAACTCTTAATATTATTTATATGAAAGATTATTTGGTTTGTAAATTTTTAGAAGAAACATTGTTTATTGTCAACGATCGGTAACAGGATATTGGAATGATCTGTTGGACAATTTTAACTTAAAAGGAAAAAATCATAAACTGTTAATAAACAGTGTTGGGTTTTTTTTTTTTTTTAATTACAACAAAAATACTTTAATATTGTCTACCCTCCCATGTTACTCAATTGGGAAACACCGCTTTTACTCCTATGTATACCCGTGTTCAATCCAAGGGCTGATTATTTTTACTATTTCCCTCCATCTGAGCCCTTTATAATCTTATTCTTTTTTCCTAATAATCCGCACATAGTGCTCACATCAGAGGGTCCATAAAATTATTCAACAAATCTAGATTTATCTCTTAAAAATGAATTCAGATATTTGTACAATTAAATATGAGAGAGTGTTTGTCTGAAAGAATGGGTTGTTTTCTTAAGTTGATATCCTAACGTCATGGGGTGTGTTTTTATGTTTATTATTTGCTTATTTTGAGGAAAACATGTTTGTGTTTCACCAACCCTGAAAACTATTGCTCAGTCAATTGAGTGAAAGATTACAATTATGTATAGTAAATGATACAAAGATAAATATCTATATTAAATGTATGTTTTTGTTAACAAATACTGCCTATCTAGAAATTATTAGTGTATAATATCTTGTAGAACTATGTCCACTGGGAGTATTGTAGATAGGGGATGGAAGCCAGATTGAGTTTGTGCTGGATTAAAGACCACTCATGTAATATGCCTTACGGTACTGCCCGATTATCTCTTCAAATATGAGAAAAGATAAATGTGGGAGGAGCCTTGAATGATTTCCATTTACAGTTTTTAAATACTACGCAGACTTCTTTCTCTAATTTATATTAAAACAAATTATTTAAATATAGTGTTTTCATTCCTGAATTAATATTTTGAGCAATTTAATGTTTAAAATTTTATGGTGACATTAAGAATCCATTAATAGTATTTTCTTGTATGCGATGTAATACTAATATATGTTAATGTTTCAATAAACACAACAAACGCATGAACTACCAAATAACTGAGCGTATTCCATTTCGCTGGAGATTTTATAATATATCTTCCAGCATAACGACAATTTATTCGCACATTTATGTCCCATCAAAGCTATATATATTTGGGACTTTAACTTGGGGCTGAAACATGTTGATGATTCCTTCTTGTTAAATCCTGAACTAACTGTAAGAATCGTAGACAAATTAAGGCAGCTAATAAATTTAAACTGAGTGCACTAAAGAACGTAGTTCATAAGAAACAAAATATTTATCTCAACACGATTATAA
The DNA here is from genome assembly GCA_039000515.1 of Timema cristinae. NCBI lineage: Eukaryota > Metazoa > Arthropoda > Insecta > Phasmatodea > Timematidae > Timema > Timema cristinae. Next base: position 14,567,075 of record JBCFYV010000100.1, read on the forward strand.
AATAAGTGAAACGATGTAATAAACATTGTTACTGAACAAGTTATGAAAAATAGGTTATAAAAAGTTTAGTTTTTTATCATTTCGAGATGGTTTTTTTCCTATAAATTTAACCAATTTGGAAGTCACCCCTTTTTCCCATTTCCCAATTTTTAAATTACATACTCTCTTACCTTTAAAAGGTATGTGGAGCAGTTCTTTGCAAAGTTATCAAATTTAAATTTTCCTCAATTCAGAACAGTAGATGTTATAATGATTTTTGAAAGATTTAAATACACTCACACTCCTTTTCAAATTACCACTTTCCCACTTTAAAATTCTACGCTATAATTGTTTATTGGATATGTTTATTTTATGTGGCAATCAAATTTAAATCTTTGACCAAATAAAAATGAGGAGTTATATTTTGGTTGTATTAGCTTTGAGTTCTTCAAACTACCAGACATAAATTATGAAACTAAATATGTTCGAATGCTATTTGGAAAATTTTAGTGGACACCCCTCCCCCTACCCCCTCCACTCTTCACTGCATATTAATTTTCTAATATAAGTATGTTCAGAAATGTATGGTTTTTATGTTGTCCTTATACATGCGTGAAAATTTGAGATACTTTACCAAACTAAGAATTAGTTTATTGATTTAGTTTATGAGATTTTGAAACCCCTGAGTCTATGTAGGCCGGCTGTCAGCCGGGCTGCGGCGTGTGGGCTGTCATGCGTGGCGCTGCAGCCGGTGGCGTGGCGGCTGACGCGGGACACTGCAGGTTTAAGGCTGTTTTTGGCCGTTGTTGTTCAAGTAAGCTCAAAGGTAAAACATGAATCTAATACGCCTTTAAAATGTCTATAACTTTAAACCGAAGAAATATCTTGTAAAACTATCAATAAAACTATATAATATAAAAGTTTAAAAAATTTGTTTTCAGAATAAATTTTTTACCAAATAAACATTTTTTTATGTGTTAATCAATTTGAGAGTTATACAAATTTTGTTACTATAAAAAGTTAGAATAAAATATAATGACAAGTGTTAGGCCTTTAAAAGTGTTTCTCTCATGAGATGTATAATTTAAAGTAAAAGCCTGTTTTGGTGGGGGTTTTTTCAAGACGGGGGATTTTTCTGAATGAAAAACTTTGGGGTTCTTCAAAAATGACTAGGGGACAGTGCCAAATTTCTACTAAAATGTTTCATTTATTAATAAGTTTATTCTGGTTAAAACCTAAATGCATTGTTCTTTATGGGTTTAGTGATAAGAAGCATTGGTACTAAATGTTTCAATAGCCGCATAATATAGATTTATAGCTGTCTGATTAGAAAGGGGATTACCACCGTAAATATTTAATTATAATGGTTAAAAATTTAGATTTACTATAACTTTTTAACATTAAAATATTCATTTTAATACTCATCTCTAGACATTTTTTATGGGTACAGATTATTTGTTTGATTAGTAAATCTCATCTCTTAAAACAGTGCCTTAGTATGATTCAAATTCAATGCAATTCAGCTTTTTCAAGATCTTTCAACATAAGATCATCTACAATCTTTTTTTTTAGCATTTATAGTGCTAATTTTACCGGTGGACTAGGGATGAGTAATGTTGGATTTAGAGGAAGCATAACTCCACTTGCGTAGGAGGAATTTATACAACAATTTTGTACAAACCAACCTCATTACACACGGCTCCAATTTAAACGTCAATATTCCCGGAATCGGAAGTATGGTTTATTGTGAATGTAAAGATTCAGACCTAGTGGCCATTAAAGCTGTAAGCTGTAAGCAAATTAATGTAATTGGGAGATGGTCAAGGCATCTAACAGGTTATCGTATATACTAAGGTAGCCAGCTTATAATATAGTAAAATAATCATTATTTATAGGCCATTCATTTTTTTCAAATTCATAGAATTATTTTATTTTTGAAAAATATTTTGCTTTTATTTTTGTGTTAAGCTATAACCTATTCTAGAGTTTATTTTATCTTTATAATTTTATTTGACTAAACATTGTTACTGCCAGGCCTGCTAAGTGCTCTAGCGCTCACACTATCAAGGGCAAAGCCTCAGATTATTACTCTCTTTACAGTAATACTTTTTTTTTTTGCATATTTGAAGTTTTTACTCTAATATAAACTTAAAAATCAACAATGGCAGATATTTACGTAAATTATATCTAAATTAAACGCGCAAAGTGCGAAACCAGATTTGTATTCAAGTTTAATATCTTTCCGTGTATCACGCACCAAATTTAATATATTATCTATACATGCACAAAAATATAACTAACTCTCTGAAGCTAGGCAGAACATAATAGTTACTTTCTGATAAAATTAGGAACATTTGTCATAGATTTATAAAACTGAAAAGGTGAGACGAATATAAGGGAATAATATATATATCTAAAATTATGACATAGTTTTCAATGTCCAACCCAAGACTTAAAACTAATTAAATTCCACATGTAAGCTAATTTGTGTTGTCAGATGTTTATGCGCAGAAACAATATCATCCATCGCAATCACCTTGCGCTCAGCCTTTAAACAACCATAGGGCCATAATATAAGGGAGGATAGTACGGTGTTAATCTTGTTATGTTGAACTGCATTCCTAGTCGTGAACCATGTCATATAATAACAAAAATATTTAATTTATCATTTATTGGATCAATTTATAAATATTATTTTACTTGTTATATTGAAACAGTAGTCAATGCAGTAAGAGGGGCTGCTAAATCAAAGTATCAATTATTATATTAATTAGTATAAGACACTAAATGCTCAGGTGCATTAGAGTGATTTCAACATGTGGTAATTACAAAAGTGCCAGAAAGAATTTTTCCGATGAGAATGTTTTACTAAGTCCATTTAAAATTGATAATAATTGGGTAAGGGAGAACTCATCACACACTTTTGTGATTCGGCTAACGCTCAATTGTCAACTCAAAGGATTAATAGACTGCTGACCTGAAAACTTGGGTCGTTCCCACAAATGGTGGTCAGATGTTAGACAAATGGTGGTCAGATGTTATACAAATGTGATAAATGACAATATGTTGCTCAAAGCTTTGTATGGGTTTATTGAAGGGTTTGCCGTCGATCATCATATAATACTTTCTGGTCACCAGATAATGCCAACTTGTCTATTCTCCAACGGCAAATAGCTATTGCCTGCCGGGATTTCTCAAACATCTTATTCCCAACAGTGTCCTATAAAAATCACGGCAATCACCCCTTTCTATACGAGCTAAAGTCACATAGTGAAACTCAGCGCAGTGTACATATTTTTTTTACTACACCCTTAATTTTTCTGCGGCAATAAAATACTTTCTAACCTTAATCTTACTGCCTTGAAAATTTTAAACCTGACTTAAAATACACATAAAAATACATACATTTTTAATAATTATATCATTAATTAAAACACATATGCAAGAACATTTATACTCCACACATTAATTTAAACCAAATATTTTTTCATTCTTTGTACCGTATATTTTATTAATAGTTGAATATTTGAGCGTGAGTGGACTCTAGCACTACACAGAAGCGATACACTATTCTAGGGTGTCAGCCTTCCCAACCCCTATTCTACATTGAGGATTTAGTAGAGTACTTGTTACGCTCAATGACTCAAATTCAAACCTTATTGATTACAACTCACTGCACTTCACATGCATTGCACTGTTCCTATAGTTAAATATCCATTCATGTTACTCGTGTTGTAAGTCTCGATTAGTTCCTTTGAACAGGGCCCCATTAAAATTCTTATCTTACACTGTTGTCGAAAGATCCGAGCCAGCGAGCGAGAGATGGCGATGTTTTGTTTAATTAATATTTTATTAATCCTGTGCGCTGGATATTCTTTCTCCTGTTTAAGCCAGGATTATGCAGAACTAAGGTCATATCCCCTGATCTGTCCATTGTATGGCAAGTATTGCTGTCCTGTTTACAAACACGTTTTCCTTGGTGTCCTGACACGGGTATTTTGAGGCCCGAGATGAAAGCACACTCTTGTTAATTATATAATAAATATTTTCATGATTTGGACTCGTCTGAACCTACCCCTTCATTAGTGATTGTTCAATTAATCCCCCCTCCCCCTCTATTTTGAAAAATTGACTTATTCTTGTTGAAACTTGAAATACTCTTTTATATTTGGTACTTTTCCTATCACTGCTTTTAGGATTCAGACTTTAAACAATGACTTTTTTTTTTTTGCATTGACTGCCCTTGAACGGCTCCAATTATGAATTTGGTGTCACAGGGGCACATGCAGATCACGTTTTTGTGTTGTTTAAATGTTTTGATTTGCAAACCCACTATAAGCGCCTTGGGAATCAACTAGTTTAAAATACTTGGAGGAATGCGGCCAATTTGTACTAGTTGTGGGGTTACAAAACCTTTAAACATTGATCCTAATTCCATCCCCGGTTGTGCGTATAGCCCGAACGGGTAGTAAGACGCGGTGCTAATAATAATATAATAATAATAATAAATAATAATAATATAATACATCCCCGGTCATTCCTCTAATTAATCTTTTCACAGGTTTGTTACTATTTTGATGGTCTGGAAAGTAACGTTCTTTCCCGCACCTCCTTGGATGGGATTCTGGGTTCAATCTATGTAACCTTTGACCTTTTGGACTAAGTTATGGCCCATTCTTACATATTTAACTACGTTATCCCTTTCAGTCATTTCGTAATTCCAACGTAATCATGACCTGTAATAACAAAACAGCACAATTCTAGCTACCCCTGCATCTGTCATAATATTTTGAGTATTCCATTCAAATTTATGAAAGAGATGCCCTATGAAACTCTCTTATCTTATCAGGGTGCCCTTATGGTTGGACTGGTTTTATTGGTGCTGTATGAATTCCATAATTCTTTCATGTTAAGAGTAATATGTTTGATTGATCAGATATTTATTGTAAGAACATGTCATGCTCTGCCAGGAATCCCTTTTATACAGTTGAATAGTTTGCCAACTCTCATTCATAAATGTTAGAACAACGAGCCACTTCATCTTCAATACACTGGTTAGGAAGTATTTTAAGTTTCTATCTGTCTATATAACTTACACCATGCTCAATCCTTGTAAGGTATGTGACTGATGACAATTTAGATTCACGATCTATAATCTTAAGTAATCCTGTCTTTATCAGATATAATGGCGCTTAACCGGGCTCATGACTAAATCACCCCTGTCCTGGAGACAGCTCACTCTTTTGACTCGCACAGCTATGTTCTTGTAACATAGTGATTAGTGTCACTGGAATATGTGCTGGTGACGTAATACGGGTAAAGCTTGGGACAGAGGTAGATTTTTGGTGATGTAACATTGCTCACATATCCATCTTCAAGCCACTGGACTCTGGTCAGTAAATCTGTGTATTATGTTTCATTAGTTTCAACCCTGCTGCTCATCGTGGCTATATCTTAACTATTATGTCCCTGACTCTCAAATATGAGTCCAAGTTTGATTATACGTCAAATGACTATCTTTTACCGGTTTGTCTTTTTTAATACGTCAAGTCCCACTTTAATGTTTCTAAAATTTCTTCAAATATTTATTTATATTGATGTAACTGGTGAACTTCTGTTGTAACAGTTATTATATCATGTGTGATGTAGCATAACGAAGTTAATGGCAGCAATTTCACATCATATGTTGTTTTTTTAAGTTCATGAATCGAGTGGCATAAAGCGTGCCTTTAAATGTCCCCAGAGAAAGAAATCTGTGGTGTCAGATCAGGAAATCTAGTTGGCCACAGTTCTTTTGAAATTATATTGTTCTGAATAAATCTTCAAATTTCTGCCGAGCTCTTTTGATGGTGAGACAAGCCACATCGTCCTTTGAAAGTAACCATTTGCAAGTTGGTGATGATCCAGCTAGCTCAATAAGCTCAGTAAAAATTTCCAAGCTATGGTTGATATTAACCCTGTCTTCAAAAAATATCGGCCCAATGATAGAGAGACGGGACCCGGCATACCAGAAATAAACTATTTTCTGAATGCAATGGTTATTCACGGATGGCGTGGGGACTATCTCTGGCAAACAACCGTGTATTTTGTGGCTCACATTTTCGAATGAAACAGGTCTCGTCAATAAACCATGTTATGTCAAAGAGGGTGGGGCTTTCAGTGGAAAGATTGGGCAAACTATTGATATTACTTCAGTCACTTTTCAATATGGTGTGGCTTTAATTCGTAAACAGCTGTGATACGGTACGGCATAGTCTTTGCCCATATTGCTGCTCTTTGACAGGTCGAATAAGATCACCCAGGTTCTTAAGATAACCTTAGGATATATTTTCTTGAGGATGCCAATAACAGCTGTTTCACATCCTGAATTGTGTCCTCTGTCATCTTTGCCCGTATTGCTGCTCTTTGACAGGTCGAATAAGATCACCAGGTTCTTGAGATAACCTTAGGATTATTTTCTTGAGATGCCAATAACAGCTGTTTCACATCCGGAATTGGTCCCTAGTCATCTTTGCCCGTATTGCTGCTCTTTGACAGGTCGAATAGATCACCAGGTTCTTGAGATAACCTTAGGATATATTTTCTTGAGGATGCAATAACAGCTGTTCACATCCGGAATTGTGTCCTCTGTCATCTTTGGCGTCCCCTCATAAGCAGATCCACCACGCTTCCAGCATCTCAGCTTCTTCACCAAGTTCAAAATGGTGACTCTGGTGGATGGTCCACGCTCACAAAATTTACTCAGAAACTCCCTCCGACATTGTTTTAAGGAACTGGTCAACACGTACTGACGCTAAATAAGAACACGCTCTTTAATTAGTCAAGCCAATCTACTTCTACCGACTTGCGTACGCTGTCTGACGAGACCCACTGCCCACATAAGTAATGTATGGGTGAATGAGGCGTCAATGTAGCGTCCAGCTGGCTACTGGCAGGAGACATGATTTTCTAAGTCGTCTGCTTTGTCGTGAAATAAAAAACAGTTCCATTCATGTTTCACACTCAACTTCTAGTCCAAATAATATGTGTTCAGTCCCGAGTGATTCACCCTGTACTATGTTTCACGTCCTTCAGAAATGGTTTTATCTTAACGAAAAAAACCTAGTTTCACATCTTGTATCTCGTTAAATTTAATGAAGATAAATTAATGAATCACTATTTATAGCTTACATCTATACACTGTTTGGCAATAACATTTTAATGATCTAATTATCTTAACAAGATCCTGATCTCTTTAACCAAATCTTTTCTACATCCATAATTTTTACAGCAATAACTTTCGCAGACAGCGTTTATCCAAACTTAGTATTTAAAAAAAATTGTACGGAATTCCGCACGGACTTTCTCACACTATTGTTTAAAATTTGAGATATTAACTCAAAACTTTTAATCCTTATGGGAAAGGTATTAAATAACTTAGAAAAGCCAAGCCTATATTGCTCTATGCTTAAGTAAAATATTTTTTGACTTCCAGTTTTAAATTTTATAATCTTATTTTGAAAGGATTAATATCCTCATTTGTATATTTTGACCGATAAAAAAAAACCATATTGGGTACACAAGGGTGAACACTTCGTATTAAAATTTCGACTTCCGGTTAAAATTTTCGATTTTTTTTTAGATGTTGCACATAATCAGGTTATCGCATTGCTATTATTCCTTATTTATATATTTTCCAATACAATATGTAAATATTGACTATGGAGTCTAAAATGATAGCGCTAGATCATTGCTGTAAAAACATTTCACCCAAGAAGTTAAAGAAAAAAGAACATACAGTTTTGAGAGACTCACTAATATTTAATTACTTTATGGTGCTGGGTAATTATTAATACGTTAAAACATTAGTATCTCTGTGCAACTATAGCTCACAAAATTGTATTAATATATTATATGCCAATATATCCGTAATTATTGGTTTTATAAAAATATGTTTCAAATAAAAGAATTTTATAATAAATAGACTTACATATATTCAATGATAAGTAATTTAATATCTCAAATAGTTTTAAAGAAGTCATAGATAAAATGTGAATTTGCGCATCAGACCGGAGCTCTTGAATCTATTTAGCCAAAAAATGAGAGTGGCCATTTGGTTTATAGGATTGGTAAATGCTTAGAAATGAAATTTCCAAAAAATAGAATTTTAGAAAATCTATTTTTTCTCTTTGCTCTTCAGTAAACTACCCTTAATTTTAGTGTTAGATATCCAATTCCACAAATGCCTCGGGCCAAACCTATGAAATGCTTAGATACCCAGCTTAGCCCGATCGGTAAAATAGCTTAGGCACTAGTCCGAGGTACAGACAGACAGACGGATAATCAAATACCACTTTTTCGAATTCGGGATTTGGGGAGTCATGAAACGTCGAAATTCATGAAAACCTCGAGTCCAATATTTTCAATGATCACAATACTTTCTCTACCTGTAAGATAGTGAGAAAGTAGAAATGACTATATGCTGAGTTAATATTTGTATATTTTTACATCGTAGTCCTAGTCATCATAAAGATGATTGTTGGCCTGTTTTTAGGGATTTTTAATTATATTTAAAAGTATAAGCCGCAGATACACAGGTTACAAACTTGGCGTAAGCTTGACTGTAGCTGTTAACTATCATGCTGGAAGAATGTGTATCTTGTGGCTACAAGTATCTTGTCTGTAGCTGTTAACTATCATACTGGAAGCATGTGTATCATGTGGCTACAAGTATCTTGCCTGTAGCTGTTAACTATCATGCTGGAAGCATGTGTATCTTGTGGCTACAAGTATCTTGCCTGTAGCTGTTAACTATCATGCTGGAAGCATGTGTATCGTGTGGCTACAAGTATCTTGTCTGTAGCTGTTAACTATCATACTGGAAGCATGTGTATCTTGTGGCTACAAGTATCTTGCCTGTAGCTGTTAACTATCATGCTGGAAGCATGTGTATCTTGTGGCTACAAGTATCTTGCCTGTAGCTGTTAACTTGCATGCTGGAAGCATGTGTATCGTGTGGCTACAAGTATCTTGTCTGTAGCTGTTAACTAGCATGCTGGAAGCATGTGTATCGTGTGGCTACAAGTATCTTGACTGTAGCTGTTAACTATCATGCTGGAAGCATGTGTATCTTGTGGCTACAAGTATCTTGCCTGTAGCTGTTAACTAGCATGCTGGAAGCATGTGTATCGTGTGGCTACAAGTATCTTGCCTGTAGCTGTTAACTAGCATTCTGGAAGCATGTGTATCGTGTGGCTACAAGTATCTTGCCTGTAGCTGTTAACTAGCATGCTGGAAGCATGTGTATCGTGTGGCTACAAGTATCTTGCCTGTAGCTGTTAACTATCATGCTGGAAGCATGTGTATCTTGTGGCTACAAGTATCTTGCCTGTAGCTGTTAACTATCATGCTGGAAGCATGTGTATCTTGTGGCTACAAGTATCTTGCCTGTAGCTGTTAACTATCATGCTGGAAGCATGTGTATCGTGTGGCTACAAGTATCTTGCCTGTAGCTGTTAACTATCATACTGGAAGCATGTGTATCGTGTGGCTACAAGTATCTTGCCTGTAGCTGTTAACTAGCTTGCTGGAAGCATGTGTATCGTGTGGCTACAAGTATCTTGCACACTTTTCATTGGTCCGCCAGTAGATTGCTCCACGTTCTATTTCATTGTGCTAGTTTTGTGCAGGGAGAAGTGAGGGTCGTTGATTGGTGTTAGAAAGTTCAGCATATCTGATTATGCTCTGCTGTAGCTGGTGCGTCAATACAATAATGTGTTTAGTTTTTCTGTGAGAGCTCTGAGCTTTCTCAAGAAGTATATCTCTTGTGTAATTCAAAAATTATTTCTTAAACTATTTACAGCTTTCTTCTCAATTTATTTAAGTAGAAAAATGGAGGCGTTATGCTTTAAATGTCTGCTTATCCAATTTCTCTTCCAAAACTCTATGTTTCTGTGTTTTTGTTGAATATTATAACTAAATTTAAAGATTAAATTTTATTTATGTCAAATTTTACTGTTATCACGCTAGTCGGTTCGTTTTTAATTATTTCTGAAACATCCATCTCTGACAGCTAGTAGAAAGGAACTCAGAGTGATGATATTAAACAGAATGGCTTTAGCTGATATGTGTAGCCGTGCCTACTGGCATGCAAGTGACTGCGGATTATATATATATATATATATATATAATTATTCAAATAATTATTTATTGAATCAGATTCTTTATATTATTTAAATAAATATGCACTATGAGTTAGCAATATTGTGAAAGTGGCCATAAACACAACACTTTCAATGATTATATAAATAAATATTATATTAAATGCGGAAGTACCTCTTATTTAGTTCGTTCATAAACCAAGTAGTGTAAGTAAGTAAATGTTAATTTTCACATACCATACTGGTTTAACTTTTATAAATTAAAAAGTATTTGGTATTTTATTGAATTTTATGACACTGTTTTATATACAATCACTTTATGATTTTGGACTTAGATCTTTATTCAAATTAAAATATTACTAATAAAATACGGTAGTTAAAATATAATTGTCAGTCAATGTGATTCCTCTAGTTGGTTTATTTATAGCCTTGGTAATCACACAAGCGGACGATGCGAAGTACTCAGAATGTGCTTAAAGACACGACTTGCGTGAGTTGACATACGAGAGTTTAAATTAAAGTCACAAACGACAGTGACCAGTCACCCTTTACCAGATTACTGTAAACAACTTAAATGGAGTTAGAAAATCACTGTCATTGGTCACATTCTTTTAAACATTCACCAATCGACTGTTCTTCCGAATCTTTGGTGATCATTCCCATGAGTTTTAGCTAGGAGTAGATCAAGCTTTGGAAACAGCAAAGTTATTTTTGAAATATTTTGATAGTTTTATTGAAGAATTTGTTGACTATTTTTGTTAATTTATTTCTCATCCCATATGGTACACGCTCGTTCATTGTCTAGTTGGAAATTGCTATTACTTGCAGGGATTTCTCAAATATCTTATTCCCAATAGTTGCTGTTAACAATTGCAAAAATATATGGTGTTGGTGTGTCAATATCTATCAGTTAGTTACTCCTGTACGTCAGATTTGTTTCTGATTGCTCTCTATATATCTGTAGGTTGATAATAACAATTATTTTCTACCAGTGTGTTTCCATGAGGGGTAAAATATTTTTCTGGTTTGTCATTCTTTGTAACTCCTGATAATACATTTTATAACCTATCAACAGCCAACTGGAATACAAGCTAATTACCATAATTTGGGTTTATCATCTTGATAAAGTATATTTTAATAAATTATATTTTATAACAAACATTTTCTTACTTAAAGACTATTGTAAAACACATCTGGCAATAAAAACAATTAAAAAACCTTAAAATTTACAAAAAAAAAATCGAAAGTACTTCTATTCAATCTGCTCATTTCATTTACATAAAGTAACGGATTTCTTTTTAGTATTAATCTGCTTAAACAGCCTATTTTCAGATTTAGTCTCTTATTTGATCCTTTTTTTAAAACCAATATAGATATTTTTTATATTAAATGTAAATATTCTACTGTACGATTTGATGTATTTTTCAAAAGTGAATGCATGCTATACAGGTTGGGGCACAAAAGTTATTCAAATTAATATCTCTGAGAGTACTTATGATAAAAATATCTACATGGACATTACGTGATGATATAAGCTTTGCTATTGGTGTACATCACGAGGTAATGTAAATGTAACTATAATTTGTCTATATTAAACAAAAGTCAACTCTATAATTAACTTATTTTAGACCCAACAAAGGACCTATGTCAAAAGGTCGTTAAAGACCCTCAAGTTGAAAAATAAGACAGGAGGTTTAAGGAATTAATAATGTATAATGGAAAGAAGAGTATTTTTATTATTATGTTGACAAGGTGATGCATACAATGTAAACAATAATCAATGTCTTAATATCGTATGCGACTAAATATATGTGGTGTTGGGTTGGTTGTGTGGTGAGGCCATGTCTTAGATTTAGATAGGACCTCATGGGTATGCTGCATTCCCTCTGTCGGCAGTCCAATATATTGAGAGAGTAATGCTATTGCTCTATCTACTACTGAATGAGTGGGTAGTATGATCACGACTATAGATTTATCTAATTATTGATTAATATCTTCATAGAATAGGACTTGACTTGTATCCAAATTATCGATTGGTTGATTTCATACCACACTTTATAGCTATATTGTAAATGTCTTTTACTAAGAATAATTTTGTGCAGAAAGTCCTACCACCCGTTAAGTAGATTCTCATTATTTATAATTTATTGTACTAAAAAAATTGCTTCCTCATCGATAAAATATATAAACAGTTTTTATAGTGGTATTTTTAAAAGTTTCCAATAATTATTTACAACCTGTTTACTATATTATATATATTTTTTATCTGGTTCACGTTTCCCTGTTTCTTGTGTGTGGCCATTGCTCTATGATCCTTAAAGCTAAAGTATTAGGGCATAAGATGTTTCTTAAGGAGGGGTAGAATCCAGTGGGATGTTTCTTAAGGAGGGGTAGAATCCAGTGGGATGTTACATCCGGAGGGGTAGAATCCAGTAGGATGTTACATCAGGAGGGGTAAAATCGAGTGTGATGTTACATCAGGAAGGGTAGAATCCAGTGGGATGTTACATCCGGAGGGGTAGAATCCAGTGGGATGTTACATCAAGAAGGGTAGAATCCAGTGGGATGTTTCTTAAGGAGGGGTAGAATCCAGTGGGATGTTTCTTAAGGAGGGGTAGAATCCAGTGGGATGTTACATCAGGAAGGGTAGAATCCAGTGGGATGTTACATCCGGAGGGTAGAATCCAGTGGGATGTTACATCAGGAAGGGTAGAATCCAGTGGGATGTTACATCCGGAGGGTAGAATCCAGTAGGATGTTACATCAGGAGGGGTAAAATCGAGTGTGATGTTACATCAGGAAGGGTAGAATCCAGTGGGATGTTACATCCGGAGGGGTAGAATCCAGTGGGATGTTACATCAAGAAGGGTAGAATCCAGTGGGATGTTTCTTAAGGAGGGGTAGAATCCAGTGGGATGTTACATCAGGAAGGGTAGAATCCAGTGGGATGTAACATAAGGAGGGGTAAAATCAAGTGGGATGTTTCTTAAGGAAGGGTAGAATCCAGTGGGATGTTACATCAGGAGGGGTAAAATCCAGTGGGATGTTTCTTAAGGAGGGATAGAATCCAGTGGGATGTTACATCAGGAGGGGTAAAATCCAGTGGGATGTTATATCAGGAGGGGTAAAATCCAGTGGGATATGAGGGAGGTTAAGCCACATTGATCTGGGGAAATGAACAAAGTATGTATTGCCTGTGGTATAGGCCCTAGGAGTCTAGGAAATATATAGGAGAAATAAATAAATATCCATCCAAATTCGGGTGGATACATTCTCTTATAGGGTTATTCGTAATTGTATACAATAAAGTGGTGAAGTGGGATCTACAATGAAAAGTTATCTAAAAGTCTCATGACAATATATTGCTTGGACCATTTCTTTCTCGAGAGACTGACAGGAAAATGTCAGACAGAGACTACCGTTATGTCGTAGAGTTTTATTAACTTTGGTAGTGGATTATTGATTGTTAAACGTCTCCTTCCTTGCATTCACAACAGAGCTCGTAGCAGAGATCTGTCTTTCTTCACCGTAAATCGGAATCATATTGGTCAGATCCTTGTTTGTGTATTGGTCCCCCATCTTACTGGCTACTTTCAATCACAGCAAGTAGCTGAGTGTGAGGTTCCATGACTCCGGCGCACCTAATGCAGCATGCGTTATGCTACCACCCATGTTGCCATACATCGAGAAAGAAGCAGTCCGGGTGATAAAGAGGTTATGATAGTTTTAGTTTATTTTTCGGTCTGGATTCCACTGTTTAACTTTATTGCATACAATTATAAATCACTCTGCATAGCAATGGTAGGGCGTGAAACCTGATGGTGAAGCTATATATATATATATATATATATATATATATATATATCTATCATGTAATTACATGGAATTGTTGTGGCATTATTGAAATGAAGTCCCAACTCTGTGAAAATATGAGACTATTACAATTTACTAGACATTATATTATATAAGTTAATAGATTTATAATAATTTATTTAAAAACCTAGATTTGACCAAAAAACATAGAAAGGTGGCATCGTGCATGTATACGTAGGAAACACCATTGCATGTGCACTGGTTTATTTTTAAATTAAAATATTGCGAGCCTATTGTCTTAGATCGCATGACTACTAGAAAGCGTATCTTTATAATCAAATGGCTAATTCGGGAGACAAACTGGTAAATCTCGTACTTTTACTTATATCCATAAATTTAAAGCATTTCATCTGATACTGTATGACCACCCATGTGAGTGATTGCAAAACCATTATAAATATATAAGTTAAGCCCTTTACGTAATAGGGTAAGACTAAGGTTGCACTTTAAGTCATAGGATCGTCGGTTTGTAATATTTGTCACTATATTCTGATGACTATAGTATCGATTTGTATTCCATTGTCTTCCCCAAATATCAATTTTAACCTCCAACTCAAAGAAATTTGTAGAAGACCTCTAATTCAACCCAACTAAAGTCGGAACTTCTGATAATCTAATATGAATGGAGTTTTAACAGCGTTTTCATTTAATAAAGCTACTAATGAAATAATTTTCCTTTTAGAATTATCCTAGTTACTAAACAACTTTTAAACGTTTAGTGCGTGATATATTCTACCTTTTAGTGATATCATGTTATATACGTCATTTATTAATCCTAAATACGTATTTTTTAATACTATTTTGTAGCAATATTGAATAAAATTATATAACATTAATAAATATACTATGATGGTAATGGCATGTTGAAATGCCTTCTATACAAAATTAATATATGACTCAAATAGAGTATTAAATACTATAACCAATATTTTCGAATTGCACAGAGAAATACGTAAAAAAGTAGACCGGAAGTACGAAACGCTAAATTGAGATATTCACTAAATATGTAGAGTTTTCACTCATCCCTAAGATTACTTTGGAAAATTTACATGAAATAGGAGGGGGCAACAAACAAAATAATTACTCTTATACAGATTATTTTAATATACTCTTTGGTAAATTGAATCCAACGAACAACTTTGTAAAGAGACCGAATATAGAAAGAATATCACAATATCCAACAAACACAAAAAAATTATATTTATGTAAGTGGTATATACAAATATATCTTGCGGATACAATATAAAGTTAAGTTGAGTTAAGTTAAGTTGCGTCCTTCCTATTTAAAAAAGTATCTTTAACTCTTCTTTAATGAATGACCACTTTCCAACAATTTGAAAATGAGCTGAAATAATACCCTTGAACAAAAAGTCTCATCTTAGTACTACTGTAGATGACTATTAATCTAAAAGTATTCTTCCCTCCTTGATAAAAGGATTGGAGTTTATAGCAAATCCTCATAATCAATTTTTATCAATTAACACGGTAAGTTATATATATGCCAACTAGGTTTTTCTCCTGGGCACAGTATACGTCATCTCTGGTAAATATTACATATTATGAAACTTCCATGTAAATTCAATTTTTTTTTAATAAGGTGCTTGTACCGAATATGGCCCACTCGCTGCCATCTTTTGGTAATGGTTGCATCAGCATGAGATTGCCACAGACTAGTTTTGGACATGCACAGATACCATTCATAGAAATTTTAGTCACCTGAGTGTTTGGATGCAGATACAATTGGCGGCAATTTGTTTCTTCACATGTGACATTTAATAGGTATGTTAAGTTACTATGAATACTATTTAATGTATTGTATAGCTCTGCTACTCTATTTTATCTTCCTGTTATTGTCATGTAGTCATTTGGTCAGTTTCTGGGAGGTGTAATGGTAGAATGAAGTAAAATTGAAAGTGCGCAATATGGCCCAATTGTATTTTGTTTTCAAAAATTTGCAAGGCATAAGGGAAACCGTTAAAGTTTCGTTTGGAAAAAAGTTTTGTGTGTGCAACCACATGTAGAAGCCCCCTTGACATCATCACAATGGGCGTCCTTTGATGTGTGTGACACGACAAGGAATAACATTATAGTTTTAATGTCTATGTTTTGTTTCAAAAAATGCCAATGACCTTGGAAAGAGGCAGGATTAGCATATTATGCTATATTATGGGAAGAGAAGTCTCCAAAAAACCCTAGATACCATTCTGCAGGTGACATTTTGTTAAGAGACCAGCTACATTATAAAAAACTAATCACTTCCATCTGACTATTGCAGATGCCTTTGACACTGATGTTTGTGTAGCATTGAAAGAAGCAGGAGAGTTAGCCGAACTTAGGATAGGGGCATCGACGTCTGATGTTTCAGGCATTGAAGTTCTCCTAGATGTTGATGGCCTTTAGATTGTTGTTTGAGATTTCAGTTTCATTGTAGGACTCCAGTGATGAAGACGAAGATATTTAAGTAAGTTTTGAGGGTGATAGCTCTCCATCATTCAATGATATAGTTCCGAATCAAAAAAAGAAAATATCTGGTAGAGTTGACAACAAGGTATTGTTTTGATGATAAAAGAGTTATTTTCTACAACTGAAGTAACTCTTGACCATGTAATATCATCGCAATAATCATCTGAACAGTCGTAATCCCGCACCATCAAGAAAGCCACAAAAAATGTTAGAAAAAATGCTATTTCAGGATAGGCTAAGCCATTACCTAGGGCGAAGAAAAATAGCAAGAGAATAACATCAGATTATTAGATTGAAGTATTTGTTAAGAAGACCCTGTGTTTGAAATGCGTAGCTACATTCTGTGTGGGACATACATTCATGAAGAATATGTTGGGCATAACAAATTAAAAGAAAAGACCTGTAACAATTGTGAGGATTGAATGTTTTTCATTTGGAGAATATTTGTAAATTTTTCATTTTCAATATTTAAGTCAGCAATTTAGAGTTGATTTTTATTTTCAGCTAATAAAATATTGACTGTGTATATTTTTTGAACAATTTCTGAAAAAAATGAAGTGCCTTTATTACTTAAAGTGTTTTGTTAGATTATTTTTTCTGTACATTTCAAGGTGGGCCATATTAGGCGCATAGTGATCTCAATATGGCCTATCTGACTTTTATTTAAAGATTTTATTAATTTGGAGAAGCACTTGCGTCATTGATAATGTTTATCTTTTCGTTCTCAAATATATGTATTAAGATAGTGTTGTTTAATTATTATTACTTAAAGGAGGGAAACCAATCTCTACATTAGCTAGGCCTTATTCGGTACAGATACCTCATTTATAACAATCTACATTTGAAAAATATCAGATAAAACTACATATATTTTCGATTGTCCCATAGCTGCAGTCTTTGGATACAATCCTACATATGTGGTCACATTGTAGAGGGTGCTTGTAAGGGATATCGTGTACGATTGGACATGGGCCGAATTGAGCTACAAATGAGAAAATATGTACATAAAATACCTAAATAATAAGAATTAATTTTAAAAAAGTACATATATTTTAACACAAATATAATAGATAATGAGATAATAATAAAAAGTAATATTAAACAACATTTAAAAACATTTTCTCAAATATTGAATTATTTAAAATCAATAGCTTTTATAACATGGTACGTTATATATGAATATGTAATATATAGATACATTCGCGAAAGATACATATATAATCTTTTTTTCCACTTTCATTTCTATTTTTTAAATGAAGATTAGAAAAGCAACCCAATATAAACTATCAATAAACACCCATTATCGATGAAAATACTTTCATTTCAAGTCCATGACATCGTTTTCAAAATGTCAATACCAAAATATGTAGGTGACATCTTCAAAAAGTTGAAAGGATGATATGATTTCCCATTTATATTGCAAATATTATATCACAGTTAAATTAAACTATGTATATATTTATTTAACATCTACAAGATATACATTAACTATTCATGCGTCAAGATACGCCATCTACAATTATTACTGTTGAAATATAATCAATAACTATAACATTAATAGTATTGTAGAATGTTATTGATGTTTACCAAAACAAAATATCATGACATTTTCTAAATAGTTGCCCCGGATGTCCAATCATAGGAAAATCATTTTAAACTCGTCACACTGTATTCATAGGAAAAAACATACATCTTTTTAAAGGTTAAAGTTATTTTTATTTAAGCTTCTATACCATTTTTATAAAGCGTTTTGTGTGTAATCACATCACATATATAATTAAGGGCTAAAAACTAATTGTACTAGGAAAAAAAGGAACCAAGCTTCCAGTGCGTTGCCCACTGCCAATACATACAGTGGGGTTGATTCCCTGGATTAAAGGTGCTAGTCTCCTTGAATGTCACACTGGGGCTAGAATTCTCATAAAATTAAGATCCAAACCCACTCACACTGGACTTAGGATTTCAGAGCGATGTCCACACAGAAATAAAGAATAAACATTTACCAAATATATAAATACATATGTATATATATGGGTATATTTATATTTTTTCAAACTATATAAATATATATTATATATAAAAAGATATTTAATATAAATAAAATATATATCTATTTAATATATATAAAAATATAAAATATATATTTAAAATATACATTTGTATATATATATAAAAGAGATAAAATCACTATTAAGAAGCTAAAATTATTTAACAACGCAATATACTTTTTTTTATAATCATAGAATAATGTACTGTACTATATTACTACTTATGTAGCTGGGATGAGCAAGGTAAGATGAATATTAATGTGTGTAGACTCCCTCACAAGGAAGAGTTATGGAAAACTTCCTCCTGGTGTTTAGTTCGTCATATCTATCTCACCAGCTAACCTAACCAGACAAGATCAATACACTAGTATGTAGTGATTTATTTTATGTACTGTACAACCAGAGGATTCATATATGAATTAACGAAACTATTCGTTTTAATTAAGAAATCTTTATTTGATATTGGGATGTATATGATTTTATATTTTATTTGTATTCTATGATTATATTATATGATTCTATGATTATATTATATGATTTTTATGATATATTTATATGATATTTTTAAATTCAGCTGATGTAAAATATTTTACATAGTTGAAGATCTTTAGTCACTTTATTATTTAATTTAAGATATATCATTTAAAACAATTTTCACATTAATTATAATATTTTTTATCAGCATTTTTTATAATTTATTTATCACGTCTGAAATAAACTAAGCCTTGCAATATATATTGTTAATTCATACGTTAAGTTAAATATACAATATTCCCAAAATATCTTAAGCCTATTTCAAACCAATGGTAAAGTTGTGGATCTCTATATTGATCAAATTATTTTACTTGCATAGAAAATAAACCTCTAAACCCCAAATAATGTTGACATAATTTTGCGATTAGTATATTTAATAATGTAAAACTGTGAGGTATCTATCAATTTTGCACACAAAGTTCTTGAGGAAGCAATACGATAAAGTAATATCTGCTGCTTAGAACTAAGACATCATAATAATTGTTTACTATTTTCAAGATATTTGCTCATTACTATACATTTTAAAGGTTAAATATTTACATTTAATGGAAGGTCCTTTATTCAAATAATTAATGTTGAAAGAGTTTTGAAATATTTGGGCCCATGAATTCTTAATCTAGCTTGCTCAATAAAGGTTGGAATGTCCATAAATTACATTATAATTTTGAAAATAATTACTTTAATAAATAGAACGTCAAAATTTGATTTCGTTTATTAATAATTTAAAATGGAGTGAAATAGAGCACAGTGGCTGACAGGTCTTTGTTAATATTTCCTCATAAACTACTTCTTTTAATATTTTCATTTTAACTTTAAACCATAAATGATGTTTTAGAAGAATACGTAAACAAAAAAGCATATTAATTTATAATTATTAAGCAGATTCTTAATAACTTTGATAATTTGAGAACGTAGGTCTAGTTATGTAAGACATGGATTGATGAATGCCAATATTAGTTTCAATATTTCAAGTGAATATTTATATATATATATTATTATATTTTAAACTAGTATATCACAAAATTTACAATAGTGAAATGTTAATATGGTTCACAATTATATATATTAATATTAAACTGTTCAAATCATGCACAAAAATCCATTCTATGATTTATTTTTGTTTATATAGTATATATAGAAATATTATTAGTGGAATTTGAGAAAAATAAATTGTATATACTTAGTTTTAATATGGTTAAAGAGCTTACAATATAAGATTTTCAATGAATTCATAAATTATTTGGGAACAAATAAATAATTGTTTAAATAAAAACAATATTGAAAAAATGGTGACTAATTTCAAAACCTCAATATTGTTATACCATTATTATAAAATATAAAATTCCTTTTCAATTTTATTATGATTATAATGCTGTTTGTACCATTCCTTATAATTGTTAATAATAACATTCATTTATAATAGTTATTTATAGTTTATGCAATGAGTATGTTACTTTATAAAATTATATAAATACATTTGTCTAATTCACCCAGGTATATAGAGGCATCATAAAACAATTAGTTATGTTTAAATAATAAAATAAGAAGAATTACAGTTTTAATTCCAAAAGTATCTCTAACGAATCTTTTTTAGTAATTAAAATCAATTTTATCATGCCAATTAAATTTATGTTATTTAACTATTATCAAATATGGTATATTATAATTTTACCAGGTTTATTCTAAATACTGAAGTAGTTTTATTAATTTATGTCCCTGGATAAATCACATAATTGATGATAAAGTGAGATTGTTCCACTGAACACTTTCCTAAACATTAATTGAAATTTTAATTTTAATATAGCTAGAAAAAAATAAAATTTTAAGATATCAAAACTAATTTCTGTGATTCATTTTGAAAATGATTATTTATATATATTATACTGGTAGGTTTATTATTAGATTAAAAAATTATATTTAACAAATGATCTAATATCATTTTAACATAAACAATTTGAGATATTACATCAATTTTATAGTTGACTCCTTTAAAATAAAATATTCACGTAGATTGAACCATTATTTATTTTATATTATATTTAAAACAGTTTATATTTGTTGTATTTATTGATGAGGTTCAAACTTGAATACACTATATAATAACTTCAAATACCACAGTAATATAGAAATTACATTGACAACCATAATAATAAATATAATAATAATATTAAATTGTAACAAATATTAATAATTGGGGAAATACAAATAATTACTCATAACAAATGCATTTGTTTGAATTTACATTTTCAAATTAACATTTAAAAACCTTTTAGATATTAAATTATTACTGCTCATTGACCTGATAATACATACAAATTAATAAGTATAACATCGAAACTGTTACAAAAACATTTTATTCCAAACCGTAAATAATTTGTAGTTACGTTTTAAAATTATGCCTCTTCATGTATCTCAAATATTTTGCCAATTTTTATAGACGAAGTACATGATTGCATAAGGTCATAATTTTTTCTACATACTTCATCGGATAAGACTAGATTTTTATTATTTTATGGCAAATAAAACATGTTAATGTTAAAATGTGTTTATCTAATGAAATTAAAGTATAAAATACCAACTATCTTTTACTACTATTATATAATGAATTTATTTTAACTGTTTTGTGTAAAAAAAACTTTTTAAAAACATGTACCACAGTTTGAGGTATGTATACTTAACAAATAAATATTATGTGACTAAATGAACTATTAAAATTGTTTTGTAAAAACCAAAAATAAAGTACTGTTATATAAATATATATATTTCTTATTTAGTTAAAAATGGGTATTAACCACCATCACCTTAACACTATTATTCTAAATACTTTTAACTGAAATATTTAATTAAATAAATAGTTAAATTTTGTTAAAAGTTGGTTTAAGGAAACACAATAATATATTTAATAGCTTGCACTTTCCTCTATGTATATCCTCATTAAAACGGAATGAAAAAAATCTAGTTATTTATTAATCTTATTTCTTTCCCAACATGTCATGTGAACCATTGATGAAATTAAAGCCAGTTTCTTACGCGAAAGGTTATTTCACACTTTCGTTCATAGTTATTAAAGCTTGATTTTGAGCAAAATAATATATATGTATAATATTTAAGTAGTTTTAGCAAGTCCCAATTTCTCCATATAAGTTTAACCAATGGTTTAAACCACATGTGCTTTTCCCAAAATATACTTGTGGAGTTTAAACAAAAGTTAAGCTAAGTATCATGTGATATATACTATATATTACAGTTTAACCAACCCAGTTAACCTAAAATATGTGTTTAGAAAGTAGTATGTATAGAATTTTAGTCTAAAAATGAAAGAGATATTTTCAATGCAGTTGAAGATGATGGCTTTTAAATAATAATGTTTGCTACACAAGGACAAACGAAACTAATTGATGAAATTGACCATTTTTTTAAGTGGTATGAGATTGATTTTTTATAGGCTTCGAATTTATAAGAGAAAGGCACACAGTCATAAACCTAATCAAAGACAGCATTAAGCCTAAGACTACCAAGGATGGAGTTATTTTCTCTTGATCTTAAGCTATTGCCGTCAATACGCCTTTATACTTTGGTCAGTTTTCGGAAAACCACCAGTGACCAAAGTGGTGTACATTATTCGAGCACTAGTTACATTGTGGGGCAAGTTTCTGTAACATTAGAACGTTTATTCCCTCAATTCATTTGTCCACCTAAACGTCCAAAATACCTTCGTGTAGTAAAGTTGAACTTTATGGAAAAGCTCGTTTTCCAAACGATATGGGTGCTTTGGATTGCTCAAATGAAAGGATACAGTTAGTTGGTTGAGATACTGCAGAATCTTACAGTATTCATAACGGTATTTTTTGGGTCATAAGTTCTGTCTTTTTGAATTTGATCGCCTACATTTTTATCCAAGAAGATTCAATAAGAAATTGTAGCATTTATTTGAGATATATGCTCCAAAAAAGAGTTTAAAACAAGAAAACACACCAAAGTGCCCTATTATCGCTGCCCAACTTACTGTTTCCCACTACACAAAAAAGACAACAACTTGCCACCACCAAAATATCAATTAACTGTACGAGGAAAAATCTTGGACTTGTAAAATGTTCTATTCCTTGGGGTGGGGTGTGGTAAGTGTGTGACGCGCCTGCGCAAAATGGATTGTTATGCCAGTGTTAATTGGTCGACGTAAACTCTACCAGCTCCGCGTGTGTTGACCTTGATATTTTAACCCCTCCCTCTCGTCATTTTTTCGTGTTGACCGATGTTTTGAATTTACCTTTCTTCCCCCTCTTTGAGCTTGTATAATCGTATAAATACCGGTGTAGTTTGACATGGACGGTACTTCTTGGCAGGCTGTCCTTTAGGACACACCTTGGGTGTCCAGGAAATATTCGCAAGGTACGACGTTATTATGGAAAACATTTCGGACTTAGAATATATCTCGTCGTATTCAACCTTTTAATATTCAGAACATGTTTGGACTTAGAATTTTTTCTTGGTAATTTAACCTGTAAACATGTCAAAAATTGGACTTATAAAAATATAAAAATTTTTGGACTTAGAATATTTTCGTGGTAATTTAACTTGTAATGATGTCAAAAATTGGACTTATGAAAATATCAAACGTTTTTGGACTTAGAATATTTTCGTGATAATTTAACTTGTAATAATGTCAAAACTTGGACTTATAAAAATGCAGAACATTTTTAGGACTTAGAATATTTTCTTGGAAATTTAACTTGTAAACATGTCTAAAATTGGACTTATGAAAATATCAAACGTTTTAGGACTTAGAATATTTTCTTGGTAACTTAACTTGTAAACATGTCAAGAATTGGGACTTATGAAAATATCAAAAGTTTTTGGACTTAGATATCAAATTTTATAGTTTGCCAAAATATTTGGACTTAGATAAATATGTTAATCAGTTTTGAACTTAGAGTCTTTTCGTCGTATTGGACTTATAAAATGCCTAACATATTTGGACTTAGAACTTTGCATCACTATAAACGTTGGAGTCTATTCTGGACTTGGAATAATAAATGTTTGTTTTGCATCGCCAATACTCTAATTGTTTTGTAGGGAATATTCTTTGCGCGACTGATATAATAGGGATATCTGTGGGAAATTGTTTATATCTAAATTGCCCATCAGGCAATGGGAAGTTTTTTATATTGTAAATGTAAAGGTATAAATATTTTGGTATGATCCTTTTTTTAACTGAATGGCCCATACGGCAATAGTGTTGTATTATCGTTACGTAAGGAGCATTTTTGTTTGCATAGCCAGACTTTGTATTGGAATATTGTCGTCATTTAACTCATTAGCCTTGCTGGCTTATAAGGTTCATTATTCATTGTTGTCAATTACGATATTATGATCGTATGCTAAAGGTTACATTAATTGTAAGTAATTCAAGATTGTACAACCAAATTACGTATTTCAATATTATGTTCAAGTTTATTTTTCTCAATCAATAAAACTACAAATTGTTATCAATGACATATAGTCTTCTAAATCAAGGTTTCCTGCTTTATCCTTCGCCTCCCCTGTTGTTATGAACATCAACATAATTGAGGTGTGAGTTCGTGGAGATTATAAATAAATGGGCTTGTGGTTGGCCTGTTTACTTTTGTTTGTATCCTCACAGCCACTCTGCAATTATTGTATTTCTTATGTTATTTCTTATTGTCCGTTGTGCGCCAGCCTTATTCTTCGGGGAAGAGTAAGGGCGGTGTTACAAAATCAATTTCTGATTTTGTACAATTTATGCTTCTCTTTGATTCCTGTTTCTTATCCCTGATCTAGGTCTTACCTCCGATGATAAAAAAACTCAACAAAAATAACAAACGAGAATATTACATATTATATAAACAACCATCCACTATCAATTACACGTTGATTTGACAACAGCTGCTACGTAAAATTACACAAACAGGGAACCCAAAGTCATCTTTCAACGTTTAAATTAAACCGTGTCCAAAATTTTGTTCAAAAAGCCAATTTAATATTAAACCAAGGATAAAATTTAACCAATATCAACTAAAACTAGATCAGATACAAGTTGGGGAAATTGGCCTTAACCCTCAATTAGTACCGTGAAACATTGTTAAAAATTGGAAAACGTGGGGTGCTAACTGACCCTACCATTTTTTAATATGTTTAGCTTTGTTTACCACCATTTTTATGTTTTTACTAACAAACATGCAAAAAATTGTAAAAACAATACTCATTTGAAACTTTATTATTTATTTATCAAAAATGTACATCAATTTAAATCAATTTCACCTTCAGACTATCATCAGTTTCCATAAGCAATTGCCTTATACAGTTACAATTTATTTCGTACAGATTTACTTTGTAAAGAAACACACAATATTATTGTATATTATTAAATTGTTCTCAATAGAATATATTTTAATTTAGCCAGATTTTCCACATATAGACATTTTATAGTTTTATTTAAAATAATGTTATTTGCGAAACAAAAGTCAAAATGTACAGTACCTTTAAAAAATTAATTTATCATCAAGCTAATTTGGTCACTACTCGAGAATCGCAGTTTTCTGTCCATGTTAAAGTGCAAATAAATAAAATATGTCTGTTTTTTACCAACTACCTGACAATGCCATTCAACTCTATAAAACTTTATTGTTGTAGCTACCATTAGATAAACATACAAGTCATTTCAGATTATTTATCACTTACAAAATGAATTGACCCCCAAGTTACCATTCAAAGGCTAAGAGTATATCAGATAAGCCCAACCGAAAGATATTTACAGAATATACTTCAATACGCTTGCTATAGTTACAAAAATTAGCACATATTATATCTTTTAGTTTAAATTACTCTAAAAACTTTGTACTTCACAGGCCACTACATCTTTCTCAACTAGTATTATACAGTAGGTACAGTACATAGATAAAACTCGATAAAAATGTTTAATCTGGGTCGCTGTTTTTAGAAAGTGGCGTTCCCCATTAAATAATTACACTAGAGTCGCCTATTTCTGGTTGTCCATATAAACAACTAATGCTACCATATTAATGTCTACTAAATACCCTAGAATATCAATGTTGATAATTCCTAGCCGTTAAATACCCTGGACTATTAATGGATGCCAACTTCTCAGTCACCAGCTGTTCTAGAATATCAATGTTAGCAACCCAACGGCAACTATGACTCAATTATATACTTGGGAGGGGGCCTTTATGCCTTGCGTTTGCCCCTCCCTTTCGTTCACATAAAACCCGGGGCTTATATTCCTGTTCTGTTGTGTGTTCCTAAGTTCCTCTGTGACGTGTTGTGTTCCCCAACCTGTAGCTCTCCAGGCAAAGTTCCATCTCCAGCTTCCACGGTAGCTTGTGTTAAACATTCCCTGGATCAAGTACAGAGGAGTATTCTCCATTGAACATTCCCTAACAAAAACACGCCAAAATATTCCGTTCACATGTTGTTGTTATCAGAAATGAGTACTTTTTAAATGGTAAGCTACTAGTTTCTTAATTCCTTCTTCTTCCTGAAATGTTGGTATGTTTTCTCTATCTTTATCCTTGAATAAGTAGAAACAAATGGTGTTATTTAAAATAATATATTCACCTAAGAATCTATAGTTGAGGGAGGAAGGGAGGCCAAGATGTATATTTCTATCTTAAACAATGGACAGCCGTGCTAACCACTGATATTAGGTCTTGAGAACCAATGACATCACCAAGGGCTGGTCTTATGACTCCTGGATGATTATTAATCTGGCCGATAAATATTTATATCTGGTCGATAAATTAAAAGTGCATCTTATGACTCCCAGATAGCATTTATTCATCAGATTAAAGGTATTTATTCATCACAATTTTATTGGGAAGTTTAAATACCGGATCACCTTTATCTAAAAGTTAAAATAGGCGTTGCCATAGTGATGCGTTGTTTTTAATGAGGCTTCACTTATATGAAACTGTCCTTATGTTAAAGTCATAGTTTTGGTGTTTGGTAGGCACAGGCTATAACTATATATAAAGCCAGAACATTTAATTCAAACTTTTATATAAACTAACCAGCTATTTGTAGAGTTATAGTTATATAAGAAAAATTATTTAGATGTGAGTGCAATAAACTAAATTTTGTAAACGTTGTACCAAACTACTGACCACATTGTGACAAACACCGAAATGAGTACTTGCAATAGGTGATAGCTTCTGCGCACACATCGCGCTGTTTCCTCGCATTCTTATAGCAAATACTATTTAACAAGCCATAAGCCAGTTGTAGTGCTAGCAGCAGGGTTCATACGCATGCGCGCATCAGTAAAAACAGTACCAACCTTGTGTTCTCTGCATAAACATTTATTAATTCTACAAGTAGCTATCCGGCAGATAAATTCAGTTCATTATACTTGTGGCTCATACCTTTATAGGGTTGCGAGCTTTAACCTCCCAATAGCTTTATTTATCTGGCAGTGATAAGACCGGTCCCAAATGGAGTAGTTATTTTGAAAGGCTTCATTACACCCGGGTTCAGGGCCTGAGTGATGGCATTGCTATATGTTTGAAAGTGAACGGAATTGTTTCTAATGGACCACTGCCTGACGTCAATGCCATGGAACACCTCACCTTATTTGGGCATGGTTCTGTGTGATGCCTTGCCAGCCAAACCGCAGTTAAAACTCTCGGACTAACCATTCACATAACATGTTCCCGGTCAAAATGAAAGAAAGTGCTCAGTATAATATCAGCCAGAAAAAAAGAGGAGTGGTGAGTTCACAATTACTTTACAATAAGGGTTCACACCAAACCACCAGGCTCACAACATCCTCTTCAAGAGTTGAACCAAATAGGGTAGAAAAATTGAAGCACAAAAATTTGGATGCGAATCAAATAAAATAAAATAATTAAATAAGCTAAACAATCGGTAACCACACAGAGCCAAACTCAATCATCACAATTTCACTAATGGAGTAAAACATCAAATGGGAAAGAAAGTCAAATCCATGAAAAATTCAAGTAAAGCCAAAATTAAATGTATCCAAAAAAACAAATGGGAAGTATAGCAACATTCTAATGACATAACCCTAAGGAGGGGTGATGGAACGATTCTGATGAAGTCAAATAGGGTCAATACCTCGGAGGGGGAGGGAAGGATGGCTTAAATCATCGGGATAAACTTATGACCTTCAAAGTAGGTCAATGAACTCAGAAATGATGTGGGGGAAGGTAATAGTTTAATACAGGGTTCTACAAACTACGACCCACAGGCCACATCCGGCCCATTTCAAGGTGTTTTATCCGGCCCGTTCCAAGATTGTATAAATAAACAAATTAATTGTTTATATTAATTATTTATTAACCACACACTTTATTTAACATGTCCAGTTTCTGTCTGCACGCATGCTTCTCCCATGACACCAAGCCAGATTGCTTCTCACATGACACCAAGCCAGAATGCTTCTCACATGACACCAAGCCAGAGTGCTTCCTCCATGACACCAAGCCAGAGTGCTTCTCCCATAACACCAAGCGAGATTGCTTCTCCCATAACACCAAGCCAGAATGCTTCTCACATGACACCAAGCCAGAGTGCTTCTCCCATGACACCGAGCCAGATTGCTTCTCCCATAACACCAAGCCAAATTGCTTCTCACATGACACCAAGCCAGATTGCTTCTCGCATGACACCGAGCCAGATTGCTTCTCCCATGACACCGAGCCAGATTGCTTCTGCCATGATACCAAGCCAGATTGCTACTCCCATGATACCAAGCGAGATTGCTTCTCGCATGACACCGAGCCAGATTGCTTCTGCCATGATACCAAGCCAGATTGCTTCTCGCATGACACCGAGCCAGATTGCTTCTCACATGACACCAAGTCAGATTGCTTCTCGCATGACACCGAGCCAGATTGCTTCTCCCATGACACCGAGCCAGATTGCTTCTCGCATGACACCGAGCCAGATTGCTTCTCCCATGATACCAAGCCAGATTGCTTCTGCCATGATACCAAGCCAGATTGCTACTCCCATGATACCAAGCGAGATTGCTTCTCCCATAACACCAAGCCAGATTGCTTCTCCCATGATACCAAGCCAGATTGCTTCTGCCATGATACCAAGCCAGATTGCTTCTCGCATGACACCGAGCCAGATTGCTTCTCACATGACACCAAGCCAGATTGCTTCTCGCATGACACCGAGCCAGATTGCTTCTCCCATGACACCGAGCCAGATTGCTTCTCGCATGACACCAAGCCAGATTGCTTCTCCCATGATACCAAGCCAGATTGCTTCTGCCATGATACCAAGCCAGATTGCTACTCCCATGATACCAAGCGAGATTGCTTCTCCCATAACACCAAGCCAGATTGCTTCTCACATAACACCGAGCCAGATTGCTTCTCTCCATGACACCGAGCCAGATTGCTTCTCGCATGACACCGAGCCAGATTGCTTCTCCCATAACACCAAGCCAGATTGCTTCTCACATGACACCAAGCCAGATTGCTTCTCGCATGACACCGAGCCAGATTGCTTCTCCCATGATACCAAGCCAGATTGCTTCTCCCATGATACCAAGCCAGATTGCTACTCCCATGATACCAAGCCATATTGCTTCTCGCATGACACCGAGCCAGATTATTTCTCGCATGACACCGAGCCAGATTGCTTCTCCCATGACACCGAGCCAGATTGCTTCTCCCATAACACCAAGCCAGATTGCTTCTCACATGACACCAAGCCAGATTGCTTCTCGCATGACACCGAGCCAGATTGCTTCTCCCATAACACTAAGCCAGATTGCTTCTCCCATGACACCAAGCCAGATTGCTGTCGGAATTGCAACCCCTCATTTTCAGTTACAAGTGCCATTCCTTATACTGACAACAGAACAACTAGACTGTGACGATTTTTAGGTAGTTCCCAGTCTCTTGGCAGAGGGTTATCAAAGGAAAGTTCTAAAATATGTTACCTATTTTTTTAAAGTAATTATATTGACTAATTATTATAAATATAATTTATTACATATAAATTGATACATTGTCACAGAGACGAAACAACATCAATCATGTTTGTCAAATACTTATTGGCTTTGGAAAGTGGAATATTTTTATAGACATGACTGTCAATATGACTTGAATTTAAATTTGCATGCTGAAAAAAATTTGATTTATGATCTATTTGTGCATGTCAAGGCATTCAGGGCAAAAATAATGCTACTTGAAGAACATGTGAACGTTACTTTGTCCCGAAAAAATGTGTAACATATATTAAGTGGCCCGCATAGCAAACAGTTTGGAGACCCCGGGTTTAGTATGTATAACATATAAGGGGTTTCAATACACCATGTACCATACTTATGATCTAATGATTCTAGAACTAACTCAAAGTAAATCTTACAATATGGTTCACCCAGTATGGTGAAAAAGTTATATAATCATTAAAACACGACCCATATTGTGCATCTTAGATAGTACTCTTCTGTTTAAAACATAGTAATAAATATTGGTATAGAATCCTACCCTCTTGGATCCAAGCTTTTCATTCATGACATGTCTTATTCCGAATGTTCTACATCGTGCACATTATTTCTAAACAAAATGTGTAAGTTTATCCAGGAATAACTGATGAACTGTCATGACAGGTCTGGCCCAAGAAGGTTCGGTGGGAGGAGGCTATAGCTATTATAATGAGGTAGGAATGAGGAATAAAGACTTAGAGGTAAAATACCCTAAATTGGGTGAAGGCGATAGGAAAACAATTGACACGACCGGGATTTGAACCCCGGTCTCCCTGTCTTCACAGGCTAGTCTTGCATGAAAGTCAAACCTTAGACCAGGCATGTAAAATAATTCAGAGGCGTTTACAGTTTGGATAACTACCTAAGTTATTATTATTAAAACACTGTGTCTCTTTGTGTTGTTGACCTTATCTCCATACAGAGATAAGGTGTCTGCCAAAAGTAGTCAAGTAGCGGTTTTGTTACAAATATTGTCTATTAAAACATGAGAGCAGAGGTTATTAAATACAACCCAGCATTTGTTTTTGGCCGCACATTCGACCTGCCATTGCCACATCAAGAGTGCGCAGTTAACACTACACCGATATTTCTGCTCCTTATAATTTTGATATCGGATCACAGTGACAAACTCTTCGTTAGTCTTAGGATCAGCGTCTGTGAGGAGAATTGTCGTCAGTGATTATAGTGGTTTATTTGGTCTTTAGTTGAACTGATATAATATGGTAAACAATACGTCGAAGTTCAGTAACAACTTGAATAATAAGACCTATTAAAGAAGAAAATAGGAATTTTCAAGATAAATTCAACATGTCTAATTGATATGTAATAATTATACTTCCGTTTATAAGGAGTACCATATTAGACAGCACTATGTTAAAACTCACAAATCGAAATATGACCAATACGTTGAGAAACATTATGCAAAGTATCTGCACGA
This sequence comes from Timema cristinae, assembly GCA_039000515.1. Lineage (NCBI taxonomy): Eukaryota > Metazoa > Arthropoda > Insecta > Phasmatodea > Timematidae > Timema > Timema cristinae. Next base: position 14,598,548 of record JBCFYV010000100.1, read on the forward strand.
GATGACATTAGATCTTAAAAAAAAAAAATCTTTCACCAGACTTGTTGCAAACTTGCTGCTCTAAAAGAATCGTATTCAATAGCTAGTAAATCCAAACCATTTACTGAAGATGAACTCCTTAACGAAGGATTGTGTGCCGAGCTAATTATCATTAGCTCGCACAAGTCATTGATTACGTAAACCCTTAGTGTAATATCTTCACGCCACCAATTATTTTCCTCCAAGTTCTTCATATATTCTCAATTGGTTCACTATCTTAAATTGTTCTTCCATGGAAGAGGCGCTTTATTCGACATTCTTTTGCTTAGTCTATCCCCTCTTCTTTTTATAACTGATCACGAAGGCGCAATTTTAGTCCCTAGCAGGCACGGGCTCGACTCCTAGCCCCATCAAACAATATAGTATCAAGTGTATTCCCGAGCTGGGACGAGCTCGCCGCTTCATCCAATCTCTGGACACGCCGTGTGGTGTTACTTGCAGGCGCAGAGCCGTCTCGCTTAGTTCTACATATAAATATGGTGAACTGCTAGAACACTACACTAATGGATTGAACTACTATTTTGCCTGAGTACAGTGTATATGTTTCACGCTCGACCTAGTCAACTAGCAGTACGACTGGTAATAGCTGGTCTAGTTGAAGAGAATGGACTCCCGTGTACGGCGACCTTGGAATCACGACAGCTAGCCCTCGCCACATTAATTTGGGTTACTAACCATCTGCTACATCTGATATGGTGTGGATCTGACTCGCTCACATCCACGCTTCTCTCCTACCTACTGCAACGTTTGTCTACTCTTGGTACCAAAGCGGTACCCTCTGTCGACTCGGCGCCTGGTACCACCCTGGTACACCCCTGCTCGCTCATCCCGAGTATCTTGCCGACATGCCGCGGAGCCTGCTGGACTGTATTCGATTAGAGTGCAAGGGACTGGAGGCCGGACATCTGCCCTGCCTGCAGAGCTTGCGACCTGATATAGAAGGAATAATCAGGTGTTGTAACTAGACCAACCAGGGGAAGGTTAGTCACTAGCTAGTCTTTCTGGCTAATCATCTATTCGACGATCTATTTACTAGTGCGTGTGAATGTTTGTCACTGACGCACACTCTGATCCTATAGACAGCTCTTTCAGAGCGGGGCTTCAGTTATTTCCAAACTAAGGGCGAGTTCACATTGCATACTAAAAGTGCTTAGAGTTATGGGATTAGCTGACCTATGTGTTTTCCGAGACTTTAGTAGATGCTACGTCTATTTTTATATTTATGTGTTAGTATATTAGGTATCCGTTAGACAGGTTATTATGTTGCCCTGATTTAAAGGAGCGTCATAGATTTATAGTTGGTAGTTTATTTGTAATAACGCTGACGCGTGTGGGCGACTATAAATGTGGTAATGAACCTTATGTAAGTGAGCACCTACCCGCCTTCCTAGGGTGTGACTGATTTAACTGTTGGCCTAATTAGGCTGGCCGCTCGGCCCAGTTACCCAGTTAACTGTTGCACTGGGGTATAGATATGGTCTCTCATTTTGGGTGCACCAAGTTGAGGCTTGACCGTCTTGGCTGCCCCAGTTCTCTTCCCTGTTGGGTCCATTTAGACGAGATACTTAGCCACCATCTCGTGGAATTATTGGCCTTGTGTAATGTACACCTCCCCTAACCAGTTTTGATTGTTGATGTTACTTTGCACTTCATGCGCATGGATTTCTAATGTGGTTGTATTATTCTTGAAATATAGGTATGTGGACTGCTGCCCGAGGGAGTATGGGGCAGAGTGCTCACTACATAATCCAAGCACTATGAATGCTGAACGAGTGTATATGGTCATTTATAGAAAATATAGAGAGTGCTACACTTTAGCCTGGCTGCATTGCCCTTTACTAAGTAGACAACCAATTTCCTGTAATACACAGTGATCTGCTACTCTTTTGTATAATGTCCCTTGAAAATAAAACGTATGTCTTTTTCTTACTATGCTATGTTTAATTGCACCCCACCCCTTCATTCCTGTCATGTAGGGTGCAATTGATTTAAACATTGGAAATGCTGTGTCCATAAAAATAACTACATTTCAAAGTATGGGTTCAAGACGAAATTCTGAATTTAACAAAATCGATGAAATAGACGATAATTTAAGAGACCAGCATAGTTAATTAATATCAAAATATGACACCTATTCTATTGCTATTTACGAAACAGACAGACAGACATTTGTTGCACTACTCCGTTTGCAGGTCAGTTAGCTGATCGTATACTATCTTCAAATTTGAAAATTTAATCAGCTTAAGTCTAAATTGGGATAATTTGATGTTTGATAAACAATACCAAGGGTCCACTAAAAATAATACAGACTGGATGGTTAATAAAGTGTGATTTTTATGTTTATTTTTTATTTTCGATGTAAAACTATTTTTGAATATATGTCACCGCTTATCTTTTACAAATGTTTATTTTGTAATATTCCTAATTATATATATATATACTAAGTTGATTTACGTTTTTGAACATAATACAGAAATATCTGGTACTAGACAACACTATGTATTTAAAATAGTCCTAAAGTTGTAATATTTTACATTTTTCTAAATGTGTCCCTCAACCTAGTTCAATTTTCTTACGTGACACGCAGGACAAGATGAGTGGCATTTCTGCATTATAACATTCGTTAATTATGAAACATTGTAAACATTATTAATGTAATAATGTTGATCCATGTTAAGGGAATTTAAATGTATATCTAAGCCTTATCTAACAAAAACAAACAAATGTGAAGTAACATATGAATGTTAAAATCTTGAATACTGCAAAACACATTACTGAACTTCCTACAACTCAGCTAAAACCAAACAAGGGCTATTAAGTTCTTATCTTGCCTGAGCTAGGTGAATTTTGTAGCTCCTAGGTGACCTTGTATACATCATGTTAATCATATTATAAAGCTGACTATCCACACCCTGATCTCCTAAAACACCTAACTCCACTGATTAGGTAGAAAGCATGGGGGACTAAACAGGACATGCAGATAACCTTTGTATGGTGATAGCCTAACATTCTAGTACAAGTAATTGCCTCAAGATTCATGATTGATAAAATGAGTTTTAATATAAGGTTTATGACAAGGAAATATCAAGTTATGGTTTACGACTTTCATGGAAACACTAAATCAGAGTAAATTTGATTGGAAAATTTAGATTTTTCAGCAATTGGCCAATTGACTGACAAATGTTGTAGGTATTCAGCTTATACCTGCTTCAATCCCACATCATTTTTATTGTATGCATTCAATTTATTTAGACATAAAATTATCTCAAATTAATTAGTACTAAGAAAGATAGTATCAATATGAGCACATGTGGTCCAGAATCCCCCAAGCTTTGATTTAAACTAAGCAATATTTAATTTTTATTTGTAGCTAATCTTCAAATCCATGTAATTGGTTATAGGCGAAAACAACAACTTTATTTCATGTCAATATTGTTACAATATTGTTTAATTGAGTCAATCCCACATTGAGTTTAATCTATGTTCTAACAGCAAGATCGATATGCATACACAACAGTGAGAGTTGAGAGTTCTTACGCACATGCGCAGAGAAAGCTTGCCCAGCTCATTTGGTAGATTGAAAATGAAGGATCTGAATGTATATATAAATTCTCCATAAACACATACGCAGGTAATCATCCTGATAATAGTAATTGAGTTTAAGTATATTATTGATAACCTTACAAAATATTGTTACTTGTAGGAAAAAGCCTTGGTCTGATATCCAAATAGAAAATGCTTAATTATTATTGGACCTACTTAATATGTAAGACTTTCAAAATAAGCAAATATTATCAAAATAACTTTTCCTAATCAATAGTTCTCCCATGTGTATAAACCTTTAAACACAATACTAGTTTTAACAATAAATTCAAAAATTACTATTATTACTTACATTTTCCTAGTTTACTCAGCATAGTTGCCTATTCTGTATGTTTATATTTCAATCGTGTCAATGACTCCCGAATCAAACAATTACCATGAATTATCTAATGGAATTTTATCTAACCATTGTACTCATGGTAAATAAAACATATTATCTTGATTATAAATTATAATATGTATTATTAAAATGATATAAGAACAATAAAAATAACGTGAGCTATATTTTGATATCCAAGTAACAATACTCACTGTTTGTTGTAATCATTAAGATATAATACACCACAGCTATAAAATGTTTTACCAAGCATTTTCTTAGTAACATGTTTATTTAAACATGATTTTTATATCCATAGAAACAATTAATGCATATTGTATTTGAGAAAAGTTAAGTGGTAAATTTAAAATTATTGATTTTTGTGTTTTGTTTATTTTATTATAAAAACATTTAGAATATGTTGCAAGAAAGAATCAGAATAAAGTATGGCTTGGTTAAAAAAAAATTATTACAAAAAATTACGCCAATATGTAAACGCAATCGAATACACTCCTTTTCAAATGATTTATCAATTAGATTATCTAATTCCATTTATAAAGTTGGGGAAAACCAAAGTGATAATAGCTATTATAAATATCCTGCCGATTCTCCCAATGTTGGCACAATTCATGAGAAAATAAATACTTTGATAAATGATCATCAACTCAATGATCTAGCTTTTAAGTCTGAGTGTAAAAATAATACCTATATAGAAGAAACCATCACACATTATGAAAATATAGTTAGTCAAAGTGTCAATGAGATGAAAAGTTTTGCAAAAGAACTTACTCATCCAACTATCAATGATTATATTGATGATTTAACTCAAAAATTTTCTTCATTAAGGATTGAAGAATGTGAATATAAATTTGGCAGCAATATTAATCTGAATAAAACTTATATTAATATAGAAAAATCAGTTGGTCAAATAAATGAGGGAATTATTGAGCTAAAAACAAATAATAATATTAGCAATGAGAAAGAGGTATATTATGATACACTCACATTGAATTTCGTTGGGATAGAATGGTATACTTTTAATTGCAATCTAAATATTCTCGTTAATGTGCTTACTTTACCCAGTACACTAAGCTATCAATTTGATATAACTGAAATGTATCATTCTATAAATGAAAATTCAACAAACCACGATGAATCTACCTATCCAGAAAGAGATGAAATACAAATGTTGTCACTAGAAAGGCTAATAAAGATAGCTTATTGGTCAATACAATTTGTCCATCTCTGAATATAAATATTAATAATATAAATACCCATGATATTCCTAGTAAATTACAAGGCAATTCTGGTCATCAACCTCCCAATGAAGATTCGGGTGTATGTTTTAACCATCTTCATAATGACGTAAGTGTTGTTAGTAAGGAAGAAACACTTATTCCGAAGAAAGTATCACATGCTGTATCTACACGAACTAAACACGTGGGAGAGGAGTTCAATATGTACATGAAAACCTTTTGTGAGCAATATTTTGACAAACTACCACTATGCTACATGTCACTTTCTACAGTAAATTTACAAATGCATAAATACATTTTTAAGTGTACCAATAAATATAAGAATTCAAGAAAGCAGCGAATCAATCGGTTTTCAAATATTATTGCCAAAAAGAACAGTAAAGCTCTATTAGCTCACCTACGACTCTTCTTCCTAAGTTTATCATATACATTTTGTGACAAAATAAACCAAATATCGAAAGTCCATAGACCACTCGATAGAATACACACGCATTTTCTACCAAGCATTGGAGTCGTAGAAAATAAAGGTGGAGCTGAAATTATGCCCCATAATAGAAAACTTGTATCTCTAAAAAGCACAGTAAATGGTATTGGTCATCTGCCTATGATGAAAGTTACTCGAATGTCACATCTACAGAGAGAAAATGTTTGTCTTCAAGAGAACAGTCACGTATTCATAGTATGCATGCCCACCTTCTCAATTTTTTTGATAGTCTACCAAAATAATTTCTTAAAAGCTCACAAAGAACGTTGATGATCAATTGAATATATAATTCTATGAAATCATAAGAACTTAGATGAAATTTGATTTGTATTTAAGCTTTTACACTTTTATGCTACGGAATTATTTATTTAAAAAAATTCTAAGTGTTCAAGAAAATAAATAACTTTAAAAATCAATATTGTGCTAGGCATTATTTTTAGCTTGTTATTAAGAATTTGCGTATGAAAGTCAAAGAAATTATAAACCACTTTTAAATAATATGCAAATCTGAAACCTGGCAAGATGGTATCAACCCACTAACCAGAAAAATAAAAAACATGGAAAATTCAAAAGAGAATTTGAGGAAATGAGGAGATACAACTAAAAAAAGGTGTAGGTGAAGTAGAAAATAAAAATCATCATGTAGAAAAAAAATCCAAATAGTAAAATGCATTTTAAAATTTAAAATTTATCAAAGTGAAATGGAGGCCGGGTGTTTTAAAAGTTTTAAAACTAATAAAAACAACTACTTTACAAAATGAAATTAAACTAAGATTTTGCTGGCTGGTAAAAGACAGCTTTAATAATAATAAAAGTTTGAAAATTTTAATATAATTACTAACCTCCAAGAAATAGAAAGGAGGATGTCGATTGTTGGAGGGTGAGGGGGAAGGTGGTGTAACTATAAGTAAATACACACTCTTATGTGAGGTATATATAATATAATTATAATACGAATGTATTTTAAATAATCAAATAAGTATTAAATATAGGATATTTATTCATGGGCTTGTTAAGACAAAAGATTAAACCATATATCCGTATGGTAGAATATTAATATTTATCAGGTCAGTTCAATAACAGCTCCGAAAACAAAACAAAACTCCTAAATCTTACTAAATTTCAAAATTAAAGCTAAGGAAATGAATAGAAATGTTGATCCTTAAAATGTTCAAATACAATATAAAACCACATCACAACGTAATAGAAAATTTAAATTTTGTTACATAAATAAATAGACCCTTCGGATAACTGAATGACGTCTGGAAAAATGGGAAAATAACTTGAAATATTCTCAAAATTATAAGAAAATCTATTCAGTGGAATAAAATAAAATTATAATTATCTAGATGATAAAAGAACCCTCTTACACTACCATCACATTTGAAAATCCTGGAATTTAGAAACAGGACGAGAAATGGTTGGGGAAGGAAGGCCTCAAATTTAAAATAGGGAAAATTGGGACCCAAAACTTCCTAAGCTAATAGTTATCTTACCTTTTCTATGTGGTAAATAAATAATGGCATTCAGAATGAACATGATGAGATAATCTGGGGTGAAAAAGAAATGGAGGGAGTAATTTGAATAATTGTTTGGTGAAAACGTGAAGAAAGCAGAAAATATAGAAAATGTAATGACGAGGGAAAGAATGAATGAGTCCGAGGTGTTAAAAGATATGCAAGACGTGTTAAAGTATGGCAACGTCGCGGGCATAGATGGGATCACAAGTGAAATTCTCAAGTGTGGGGCCACCAGAATAATTGCCAGTTTGTGTGAATTTTTCTATGTCTGTGCTGGGGTTTCAAATGTTCCTAATGACATAAATAATGTAGTCATTGTTCCTTTGTACAAATACAAAGTCAATAAGATGAATGTAAGAATTATAGGGCAATTAGTTTGTTGATTATTTCAGACAAAACTTTTCGGAGAGTTTTAATTGAAAGAATGCGTGAAAGAACAGTGAACAAGATTTGGGGTGTCCACACTGTTCATGCCAGGTAGAGGTTACATGGACCAGATATTTGCATTACAACAAGTGATGAGAAATGTATGGCAGTAAGGAAGAAAGTTTACTGTGCATTTGTTGATATGGAGAAAGCATATGATCGGGTGAATAGGAGTATGTTATGGAAAGTTCTTAGAGAGTATGGTGTGGATGCATGGTAATAAATGCAATTAAGGCGGTGGGTGATGAAAGTAAAAAGTACGTTAAGGTTTGGTATTAAACGGGGTGTTAGACAAGGTGGAGCTATGTCCCAATGGTTGTTTAATGTGTTGATTGATAAGTGTATGAGGGATGCTTGTGAGGACGCGGTTGGTGTGCAAATGTGTTGCACCCTCTCTGAGTCCTGTACCCCCCGGCCAACAAAAGAGATAAAAGGTAGAGGATGAACTTAACATACAAAAAATGGAAATTATAAAAAATATATAGATTCAACAAAATGAGCAGTTTATTCAATTAAATGACAATAGCGCAGATAACAAAAATTAGTCTCATTATATCATTATGAGTACAGTTGGAAATTATGCTCGAAGCAAACAACTTTATATCATTAAAGTTGCGCAAGTGTTTTAACAAAAGGAAACATGAAATCCATCATAATATTGATAGTCCAGTCTATAAGAGACAATAACAAAGCGAATATTTTTAAATGCCATACAAAATTATAAGGGCCTAATGGGCACCTTGATATGGTTCCAAAGGTTTCGTAATTCACAGAAAACGATATCATAAATATAAAGATTTAAATTTGACGACTATACAACAGAGTCTACACAACGTGAGGGTTTGACTACCAGACATAAGCCAAACTCCCACGGGACTATCGGATCTGACTTAGAATATGGAACTAACAGTTCCATCAATTAACAAAACTTTAGCTGTTCAAACAGAACTTACGTTACAAAAGATTAAAGTCATACTAATTTAAATTCCAATAAAAAGTTACTTCACGTTACGTTAAATCAAACCATAATTTTAAATATGAAAAGTTACTTCGATAAAAAAAAATTACTCTACGATTCCAAACATTCTAATATTAACAAGTCAAACTTCTAATCAGCACATAACTGAGGATATTTACGAGAATAAAAATATAAGCAAAAGTTACAGCGCCCGAGCGGCGACCAATCTAAGATAGAATGTTTAGGCATTGTTAGACGATCAAAATATAAATACGTTAGATTTTGAAACTGAATATTATATGCAAAATGTTTAAAGTATATAAAGAAGTTAGAGTTCATAACTCCACCCGTCTAAGCGACGATTTTGATACATTTTACAAGTTTTCTCCAGCCATTGTCCAGGTCCATGACAATGGTCTGTCATCGATCGTTGATCGTAGGATAGTCGATTATGGCAAGCTTGCACAGCCATTATATAGGGATTTCGTTGTTATGGAAAGGGTGGGAATTCACCAGACACGCATATGATGACGTCAACGATGCCTTCAAACAGTCACGTACACCATTGTTGATTCCGCTTGCTCCATCGGAATATCCGTGAATATCTCCAATCACCCGATGTTTTGAAGGAGGTTCCTCTAGTCTCCGTCAGGGGTCGGATACATAATTGTCTTCTAGTTGATTTTGATAGTTCTCGGTTCATTTCACGCTAGTACAGTCGGAGTGCCGAGTCGCTTTGTTGACCCACTGGATCTCCCTTGACCCACTCGCCAATCTAGGAGTCCAGGTGCCGGCCAGCCTTGCAGGATTCTATTGCGAGCAGATTAGTATTGTAAGTACACGAACAAATTAATATTTAGAATTGGATTGAGTAATAAATATATTGTCCAGCATTTTCTATTATGTCTTCTTAGCCTACAAGAACTACAACAGAGAAAAATACTATTGTAGGGATCCTAATTGAGTTGAATTTATTGGAGCGGGTGGTATGCTTGTTGTCCAGTTTTAACATTATACCACGTAATGTTACAAATCTCTAATCACGTCAGTATGGGGCGGGGTCCAGTTGTAACATTATACTACGTAACGTTACAAATGGACAATGGGAATGTGAGAGTGTTGTTATATGCAAATAGTGTCGTATTAATGGCTTACAATGAAAGTGACTTGAAAAATCCATTAAATCGTTTGACTTTAACGACAGGACAATTGGATATTTGTATTAAGGTCTCCAGAACTAAGGTGATGTTTGGTAAGTATTATTAGCACCGCGTCTTACTACCCGTTCGGGTTATACGCACTTACGCTAATGTGTAATGGTAGGGTGATTGTGAGATGAAATGAAGGACCTACAGTTTAACGTGGAATCCGAACCACGGTGGAGGCCTGGCATTCCCCACATTCACAAGATATCTTGTCAGAGGTGAAGGAAGGGTTTGTAAATCAGATAAATATGTGCCAGGACCGATGATTGAACCCCGGCCGCCAGCTCAGAAGTCTGACACCTTACCCCTAGACCACCAGGTCACCACTCTTTGGTAAGGATGGATAAAAAATATTTGTCAACTTAATATAGATAGTAATCTGTTAGAACAAGTAAAATGAGTATCTGAGTAGAATGTTCTGTAAAAATCGAAAGAGATAGTGTAATTAGCATAGAGGTCAATGCATCTCTATAGTATGTATGGGTGTTGTTAAAGCAAAGGGAACATAGGCTATGTGCGCCAGTACTGGTGGCGCGACACGTGATGTCTTCTTAAGTTCTTGAAGGGAAAATATGAGTGTAGGATCATGTTTAGTGATCAAATATTCAAAAATCCGAAATCATAGCTCACTGATTCTCGCAAACTACTTGGACAATCACTGTAGTTTTTTTTTATATAATTTGTTATAAAAACCTTAAAAGACAGGAGGATATTATTAAAATTCCCATTTTAGAATTGATTTGCTTTGAAAAAAAAAATTCTATTGAAAGAAATATAATGAGGTTGTTTAGTGCAGACATATATTCACTCTGTGTAAAAGTGTTTTCCTACTTGAGATAGATGGATAGTATGAAGTACGAAATGATCATCATGAACTGAATTTCATTTTGATATAAGATTCATTCCTCTAACACAAATACTTCTCACAGTTTGATATATTCAGTTTCGAACTCTTCAAGCCGGCCAGGTTTTTGATAAACTGAAGATTGTTAGATATACCGGTCCGTCATTCCGCCCAGTCACTGTTTGATGATTGAAGAGAGGCTGGACTGGGACATTATAATAGCAATTTAATAATGGAATTAATAATAAGAGGTGACTGTCTAATATAACCTACTAAATCCCATTAAAATTTTTTAGTTCTTTTTTAATCAGGATATTTAATGTTTACTTTTAGAACACCCTTATGATATCAGCACAAGATTTATAGAATCAACTAATAAAGTACTATGAAATTCTAAACATCCAGTTTCTAGGCTGACAATTCACCAAATATTAATATATATTATGTCGGGAAACGAGCCTTAACACATAAGGTAAACGTTTTAATTACTGAACTGAATTATTGCCGGAAAAAGTGGACAACAACTATAAATTTAAAATTTATTTATTCACTAATTTACACGAAAGGTAGAATATATTATAAATAGAGTGCAAAACCAAAAGTGATTTAAAGTATTAAACAATATAATAGTAATAATAATTGTTGTAAGGCTAGTAATAGTAAATCAGGAAAAATAAATGTAGAAACGGAATGATGGGCCGGTCTTTTTAACAATCTTCAGTTTATCGAAAACCTGTCCTGTGTGAAGAGCTCATAAGTAAACACATCAAACTGTAAAAAGTATGAGCGTTAGAGAAGTGAATCTTACATTGAAATAAAATCCAGTTCAAGATGATCATTTCCTACACTTGTACAACTCATCTATCTCAGAAAAAAATATTTACACAGAGTGAAAATATGAAAGTACTAAAAACCTCATTATAATTCTTCCATTAGAAAACAATTTGTTTTACAGCAAACCGTTTGTAATATGGCAATTTTAATAATATCATCATGTCTATTAAGGATTTTGTTACAAATTCTGAAAAACTTCTGTGATTTTCCAAGTAGTTTACGAGAAACTGTGAGCTATGTTTTAGGTTTTTCAAGTATTTGATTGCGGTAAACATGATGCGGCTCAGATTTTCCCTGAAAGAACTTAAACATGTGGCCGTCTTGCGCGCTCGTGTCGTGAATTCAAATATCGCCTGCATTTTGCACGGCACCTATACAGGGCAAGGGAAGTGTGTAGAAAGTTGGTGCTGATGGATTAAGTGTAGAGCTGTTTATTTTAATTATAAGCACAATGTCTTGCCTACTTCACAATATAACGGTATGATTATGTATGTATGTATGTATGTATGTATGTATGTATGTATGTATGTATGTATGAAGGGGAATAAAAAAAATCTCAGACTGGGTGCTGCCATCTGGACAGTAATTATTGTAGTATGTGCTATACAACTTTAAACGGTAACACTACATGTCCTGGGAGTCAGTGTACCAAGTTTAAGCATTTGGGTGGTCGTGCTGGTTTTTCACGTCCTTTTTATTATACTAAATACTACGTCTTCAGATGTTTCAACTTCAGGCCAGGTGAGTATCCTAATTTTCTCCCAGTTGGCCTTTCTCTTCCAATACCCAATTGCCCTCTTCTTAACCAGAAGGTCCAACGGCCACACACCTAGGACGACGTTTAGTGCGTCTGTCACCACTGTCCGGTAGGTGCCCGCAAGTCTCAGAAGGACATTCCTCTGTATACTTCAGACAGCCCTAGCCGGCACGACGTTGTGGAGGCCTGGCATTCCCCACATTCACAAGTTGTGATTAATTGTCAGAGGTCTTGTCAGAGGTGAATGAAGGGTTTGGTGATCAGATAAATCTGTGCCGGGATCAAGGATTGAACCCCGGACCTCCAGCACATACTCCAGCACATAAGTCTGACAACTTTCCCCTAGACCATCAGGTCACCTTGTTCCAAGAATAAAATTTAAAAACGTTATATATTTTTCCAAGTCCACTATGCACTAAAACAAAAGATAAAATTTTGGCTATGGACTAGAGATGAATATACAATTAAATTTAATTTATTATAAAGATTTAAAATATATTTCAATGAATGTGAATTAAAATAATGAAAATGTTTATTTCCATCTGTCAGATTTGAAATACGTGCTAGTTTGGAAGTATTTACATATTTTTATTTCTTATTTTATAATTATGAGACACGCCACTCACTTGTCTAACAGTCCTGCGCATGCGCTAGAGTAAAATCATGGCTGACATTGAAAATAAATAAAGAATTGTCAACATACTTCTTAGAAGGATAAATATGCTTAATAAAACGGTAAAAATTCTTCTTCAGCTCAAAATTCATTATTTTAATTATTTTGAACAGTGTTAGACGTTCCTCCTATCGTTTTATTGTAAATGGATATAAATAATTATATTATTTTGTCACGTTCGACAAAACAGCGCGTTATGCATCGGAAGAACTTTAGTTGTGTACGTGGCCTGCGGCAATTTTCACGATGATCCGAAAAAGTAACAACGCGTCATTAAATTTTGTATGAATCTTGGGAAAAGTGCAACTGAGACTCTAAAAATGATTTGACGAGTGTTCGAGGAAGAAAGCATGGGCCATACACAAGTATTTCAATAGCATGTCCAGTTCAAGGCTGGTTAGATATTCGTTGAGGACTACGATCACACAGGGAGGACCAGCAACTGCACAAATCCCGCCATGTTTGCCAAACTTCAACATATCATCCGTCAGAATCGATGACGGACCATCCAAGTTCTTACTGATGAGATAGGAATTAGTTTTAGAACATGCCAACAAATTCTGACTTCTGATTTGGGCATGCACCTGTCAAAGTCAATTCTACATTCTGCCGTGAATATTTGCGGTGGATTCTTGAAAATGTTCGAAGAAGTCGCCCCGAGCTTTGGCGACAGCAGAACTTGCTGTTGCACCGCAACAATGTCCCGTCTCAAGCTTCCCTTTCACCCAGCGTTTTTGTCACAAAAGCAAGATGGCTTTTGTCCCCACCCTGCTACTCCCCTGATTAAGTCCCCTGTGACCTCTTTCTATTTTCTAAAATGATGATTAAGCTGAATGACTACCGCTTTGACACCTTTGAGATGATCCAGGCTGAATCTCGGGAAGTACTGGACACTCTCACAGAAGACAACTTCCAGGAAAAGTTCAAAAAATGTGAGAAACACTATATACGTGTAGAAGGGGACTACTTCGAGGTCAATGATGGCCACTAGGCCTTATAGTAAGTCTTACTAATTTTATAGCATCATTCTGGAAAATTTATGATACCACCATCGTATGTATGCATGGTGTTTGAAACATATAGCCCAAACTGCGCATATAGCTTGTTTGAAACAAAAGTAATACAAAATTCCAATCCATTTACGTCCAGAAGGCTATGCTAATACCATTAAATTCTGTACAAATTTTTGGCATACAGTAGGGGAATAGCTAGGCTCTTCAAACATGTATGTACAACAGGTTGCATAGGAGATAGGCGCGTAGAGTTACACATCTCAACATCTTGGATCACGGCATAAGATCATACAGCAATTAATAGTAAACAACTTATCAGTCCATCTATAAATGCGAATACGTTCTGAGGGTCATCATTAACTGTCCTACATTACATATAGTGTTTGCCATTATTACTTGTGTAGTGCCTTGCGCCTAGCTTCTATGCAACGCGTTGCTTTGCTATCTCGGTGCTGGATACAGAGACGTTGAACACAATTTAATGGTATTACCATAATTTAGTGGATCAAAGCGTATTGGGATGTTGTCTTACTTTCGATTCAAACAAGTTATAAGTGCAGTTTGGCCTATGATTTTCTGAACACCCTGTACATGTATGTATGTATATGATAATTACCAACACTCATTTGTCGATGCTGTCTAACCTCCATAAATTATTATTAAAATGTCATTGTATTACATCCAAAAACAACATTTTTAAACAGGTTTTTGTAGTGTGTTGACATGGTACGAAGGTTTTCAATGTTAAATAACTCGTACGTATCTTTAATAAAGTATACTTGTTACTAATCATCAAATTCTCCCATTCATATATTTCCACAGAGATGAATATAATTCTATAAATTTAGCTTTTTCTCGTATATTATTGATTTTAATACTTTAAAGGCAGCTACATTTTTTTGATCAAATAATTTGATTATGGATGTAAATTATTGCTTTTCCATGAACGTTGCAGTAATGCATTTAGAGTAAAAGCTTGGGCTGTTTTAACCATTGTTTTGTTTTCTTTAAAACACTGTGTTTAAAAAAAAAGTTAAATGGCAAAGGTGGTATCGCACACGTTTGTTATGTGTCTTCTTGATACAGCCAATTATTTTGAATGGATTTCATATTTTAACTGAGTTATACAATAAATAAAAATATTCATCTAATTTACTCGGGTTTTTAAAACTAGGCATTAAATTACCATTAAATAATTTAGTAGATTAATATATGATACTTATTTTAAAAAGATATCACCATAAGTATAATGTTTTTACTACACACAAAGTTAATTCATAAAGTTTATTAGCTGTTAGATTTTTAACCATGTAGAGAGCTTATATGTCTTTAATTTCGGTATAAAAGATGATATCATAAACTCTAGCATTGTAGTAGCTTTCTAAATATTGTCAGAAAAGCCTTCTATTGTACCATCTCTATACGAAAAGGATAGTTTTACATACATTCAATAATCTTACAACTTGTTCACTATCATCCATTATCTTAGTTTTTTCAGAAAAATATTTTATTCGAGGCATTCCTGAACTTCCCGTGCCTACCGAATGAGATAATTATTTTAAATATTTGGAATGAGGGAGTGTCAAAAAACTAGAATATTTTATCCTTTTTTATGCCACTTGTTAACCCAAATAAACATAACAAAGCCATTATTTAGATTCAAGTATATAACTGGGTGATTTATCAACTGCCAAATAATTTTTTGTCACAGTAATTTTGTTTTAACATTGTAATGTTATTTGCCACCTAACCTTATATTTGCCCATATTTTTTCAACTTGTGAATATTTTACAATTTATTATTGTTTTGGTTGAATTAAAATATGTGTTTTAAAGTTCTTCCGATGCATAACGCGCTGTTTTGTCGAACGTGATAAAATAATATAATTATTTATATCCATTTACAATAAAACGATAGGAGGAACGTCTAACACTGTTCAAAATAATTAAAATAATGAATTTTGAGCTAAAGAAGAATTTTTACCGTTTTATTAAGCATATTTATCCTTCTAAGAAGTATGTTGACTATTCTTTATTTATTTTCAATGTCAGCCATGATTTTATTCTAGCGCATGCGCAGGACTGTTAGACAAGTGAGTGGCGTGTCTCATAATTATAAAATAAGAAATAAAAATATGTAAATACTTCCAAACTAGCACGTATTTCAAATCTGACAGATAGAAATAAACATTTTCATTATTTTAATTCACATTCATTGAAATATATTTTAAATCTTTATATTAAATTAAATTTAATTGTATATTCATCTCTAGTCCATAGCCAAAATTTTATCTTTTGTTTTAGTGCATAGTGGACTTGGAAAAATATATAAAGTTTTTAAATTTTATTCTTGGAACAAGGTGACCTGATGGTCTAGGGGAAAGTTGTCAGACTTATGTGCTGGAGGTCCGGGGTTCAATCCTTGATCCCGGCACAGATTTATCTGATCACCAAACCCTTCATTCACCTCTGACAAGACCTCTGACAATTAATCACAACTTGTGAATGTGGGGAATGCCAGGCCTCCACAACGTCGTGCCGGCTAGGGCTGTCTGAAGTATACAGAGGAATGTCCTTTTGAGACTTACGGGCACCTACCGGACAGTGGTTACAGACGCACTAAACGTCGTCCTAGGTGTGTGGCCGTTGGACCTTCTGGTTAAGAAGAGGGCAATTGGGTATTGGAAGAGAAAGGCCAACTGGGAGAAAATTAGGATACTCACCTGGCCTGAAGTTGAAACATCTGAAGACGTAGTATTTGCTCTGTTGAGGGAATGGCAGAGACGCTGGGAGGGCTGTGAAACTGGTAGGAGAGCTTATCAACTCTTTCCCAATGTGGTTGAAATGATTGATAACGCACATCTGGAGCCATCCCCGGGTCTAGTTCATTTCATCACGGGGAAGGGGCCATACCCAGAATCCTTAAGGAAAATGGGATTGGTTGAATCCGATCTGTGTGAATGTTGCGAGGTGGGTACCCCGGAACACGTGTTGGAATGTGCTCGTACGCTTGAGATAAGAAGACCTAACCAGCAAGAAGTGCAGGGAAGACTAGGGGGTGATATCCTGAGAGACCCCGCCCATTGGAGGTTCTTAGATAAGCTGGACGGAAGCTTCAGAAAGAGCCAAGGCGGATCACATAAGGGCGCTGAGAGAGAGAGAGAGAGACGAGGACTGGGACCGAGGCTAAACAGACGGAGGGCTAGAGAAGGAAGGGGGGGGGGGAGACCAGTGAAAGTAACGAGGAAAGTGACAGGGATAGTGACGAAGATGGAAACAATGACAAGGACAGAGAATCGGGAAGCGGGACTGAGGCGGACGCAGGTGAGGTCTCAGCGGGGGAATATAGGGACAGGTGAAGGTTGTTTTGTGGAACAACTGGTATACGACCTTCCATGAGGAACAAGGAGAGATGCCGGGAAATTGCAAACACGAAGCCTTGTAGGACTGATATACCAGTTCAGCTGATGGATCCGAAGGTTAACTGAGGTAACCCTGGTAATTCCGAGGGGTCATCATTCCAGCCGAGCAATGGGGAAGATTAGGGGAAAGAAACGGGACATATGTGGGGATCCTTGTGACTGGATATCTCTCTTCTTGGAAACAAGAAGAGTAGGATCAGGTCCTGTAAGGGCCCTAGGCGTCAAGACGGAGATAGGTGACTGCTCTGCGGCCCCCTTGTACCATAGGGGCAATGGATATCCCCGGAGGATTAAAAGTTATTTAGGTTAGCTAGTTGTAAGATTAGGATAAGATTAGAATAGGATGGGATAGGGATGGGAGGGTAATAAGAGGGGAAGGTGAGATAGGAGCCAAAACCTGTTTAGAAATTAAATAAATTGGGTAATGTGTATAGTGGGGAATATTTGTTCTGATACTGTGTGAAATAGGCCTGGATTTAAATTTGTAAGATGCCAGGCCAAATTATATTGGAAATTTAAAAAAAAAACTCCACCGTGGTTCAGATTCCACGTTAAACTGTAGGTCCTTCAGTTCATCTCACAATCACCCTACCATTACATATTAGCGTAAGTGCGTATAACCCGAACGGCTAGTAAGACGCGGTGCTAATAATAATAATATTAATAATAATTCCTAGAACAGTTTTTGAACAGTTCTTCCTCGGCGTCATTATAACATGGAACCAAACCTGTGTGGGTCCCAAATAATTGGATTTAAAACGTGATAAATAGTTTTAAAGTGGGATATTAAGATATGCATAGAAAGCTGTGTGTCTAAGGAATTTTTAGATACTGTTTATTTCTTTAAATTTTGGAAAAGTTGAACTTAAGAAAAGAAATTTTTTAATAAATTTGTATTGTTTCAACATGGACATATCTATTGGTGAGATCCAGCCAAATCTTCAACTTCAAATAAACTTGTTTCTCTCTCTTTCATCAAGACCCCAGGATTTATACAAAACTTTTTAAAAAGATTAAATATATTAAGACTATTTATCTATTCCAGAGTATTAATTAAAATTTTATTTTATGTCAAGATATTAATTATACTGATTTTTTTTCTTTCCTCAACAATACGACATATTTTTTTACTCAAAACACTAACATATGTATCCTTATCCTATATTATTTTTCTTTTACATCAATATTATATAGTTTAAACTGCTAAATTTAACTATGTTTGGAAATTATTATTTTAATTGATTAATTTTGTTTATTAATAAATGTAATAAATTTTTTTGTTAGATTAGAATTATATTTACTTGTAATTCAAGGTAAGTTTAGGATGTGGTGAATATGAAACAATAATAATAATAACCATAGAAGTTTCACTAATTGCTTCTTTTATATATTTTTTATTGTAGTTTAAATTAGTATATTTTATTCCAATAATTCATTATATTTCAATTGTTCAGTTTTATTTTAAGTATTTCCCAAACTCTTGTGAGTGTGTTGAGCATACCATTGTTGTAGTTAGGGCAGGATCATTATCATTAACATTGTATTATCCAGAAAACGTTCAAAAGCACACCCAGTGGTCTCGAATTTTAGGAGTCGTCGTTAGCTCTGTAAGAGTTAGACGAGATATAGGGTTTTTCCCTCCTACTTCCTTGTAGTGGTGCCTATATATAATTATCTCAAAGCTAAGTTTTATTGTTGTGTAATTATTATAGAAAAATTATTTTAACTAAAATATTCAACAGAATCTTTTTCTCTGAGCCATTACAATATTGTTTTAAAATTTCTGAGGTTGTGACGTTATTTTTGTTGAAAATTATGTATAATATTTATTTAATAGATTACCGATTCAGGCTTTTAAATAAGCAATTGCGTTGATATTTTACGCCTTAAATGTGTTTTGTTTATTTCTTTCAAATAACACATCACCTAAGTTTATGATATTAATTATTTATTTACAATTTAAATATATATGTAATCCACTTACATGTGTTTAAATGTTTCTATTCTTCTTACTTATTGTTGTTTAGGTCTTTTTATTAAATAAACTTATGAATAACCACCATACTACGTTTTTTGTTTTTAGTAAATTTTAGCGCTATCTGCTTTTGAAAGTGAGTGTTTTTTGGGAGTTATTAGGATTTTAATCATATTTATGTTCTTAGACGCTTAACATATCTGGCTGTCATTTGAGGAAATAATTTTACCAAGTGCAAAAAATAAGAATTACTATAAAACCTTAGTTATTGTTTTTAACTTGGGTAAAATGTTAATGTTAGATTTAAAAATAATCTGACAAATGGTTTGCGTTTATATATCAAATTGTAATTTTAAAAGTTATTTTTATTGTTATCTTGGAACCTTTACTTTATATAGGTCGAGAGTGGTTTTAAAAAGAGAACATGATTGTTGTTTAAATGATTTTATTTGTCAAAAACTGTTTTAGAAAGCGTTAGAAAGGACCCAATTTGGGAATCTTTATATGATTTTTGCATGGTTCATTAAATCTTTCACCAGTGTAAATTATGATAAAAGCAAGGCTTAACCGTTGGGGAACGTCAAATGATAGTTTACAGTGAATATTTTTTAAATATAAGCCAGGGATTTTAATAATTGTTACCAGGGGCAAAAGTCATCATTCTTCGTAGATCGAAAATTTTTGGATGAGATAAATTTCATCTTTCATAATCCTTTTCAGTGTCTCAATAATTGAAAAGAATACTTAAAAATTTTAATAGAGGAATAATACATTACCATCAGAGACTGTTATTAGGTGATTTTATTACCTATTAAGGATCAGAGCCTAACGTTAAATATGCATGGTTTCTTTTGAGACAGAGTTTTCAAATTTCATTTCAGAACATCCCTTTATCCTTTCTAGTTCAGAAGTGCTGAGCATTTATTTAAAGAAGACAAAATACCTGAGAACGGTTAAAATAACTTTTAATTTCAATACTATAAATTTTTCGGTCTACCTCATATTAATACTTCATTTTATTTATAAATGAAAAAGATTGCTAGATTTTCTCAAGAATACTTTTTATTTTAACCTATTTTAAAAATTTAAAAATCTTTGTTCAGTATTATTATATCTAAAATTATGTTTCGATGTTGTTATTTTTTAATTTTTTTTCCCTCACAATTCAGGTCAGAGTTTAATATTTTCAAGTGTTATTCAACAAAATATTTGTTAGTTTTATAACATAAGAGGCGTCCTATTTAGGTAGGGTTTATTTAAGGATAAAATGTACAACAATAATTACAATCACTCTAAAAAATAATCGTGTCATACTTTGTTTATTGTATTGATGTACATTCTATTCTGAACACTGCATTCCATATGTAGAGAGTTTTAGTAGGTTTAATGTCCATGTTAATAAGAATAATAGGCTCCAGGTAAGGTGCAGTGATTATGGGCTCTCGAGACTGTTCTGGAACTACCCCCCCCCCCTATCTCTCCGCGCACAGAGAACACATGATTACCGTAGGGTATATAATGTTTGGAATCCAGATTATACTTACGCATTATACTCTGGGCTTACAAGGTATTAAGCCTAACTATTAAGTAGGCTCGACTATCTTTTCAAAATTCACTTTGGTATTAAAATGTGTATCTTTCAAAATTTAATGTCTCGAACTTCAGTACATTATATATATATATATATATATATATATGAATAATATATTACTATGATCATGTATATTGCTCCTTTCCCAGAAGGCAATGTAAACTTGGAGTAGGACCTTTCTGGCTCCATTTATTTTTGTACGTTTAATTTCCATATCACGAGAAGTTTAGTGGTCTGTTGTAACTCATCTGAAAAAGCCATCATATGCTAGCTTTATTTATTGCCACCAGGACCTAATTAGAGTATTTGTTAAGGGTTGAGATTGTTTATTTTAAACGCCTTGTTTTCATTTAGAAGTTGGTTAAATATGGGACCGAGAGCCGGCAGGGAGGATAATTCTTGTGTGGACAATTTGTTGGTTATTAAAGTTAGGATAGTTTATTGTCATCTCTTTGCTTATAACTATATATATATATAAATAAACGTTAGGTTATTTAGTATTCCTAGACTTTTTAACTTTATATTTTGTCAGGTATTATTATATTGCCTCTACCGTTGTTTAGGTTAGGTACTTGTGATCTTTACTCACCTTAAGTTTTATTCTAGGACATGTGCTGGTTCTTTGCCATTTATAATGGAAGATATTTATTATAGTGAGATAGGAGAACAATTTATTAGAGTTTTATTGTCATTCTCTGATGACGCCATTTTGGGACGTCTAAGAATAAGGGGCCATCTTTTATTTGTTATTATTTTGGTTCCCATCTGACCTTGGCGGTAATCCTTGTGTCTTATGGCCCATCTGGCTTATGTCCTTGCTTAGTGCTTTAACTCTTATGTTTCGCTTCCTCATTGAGTTGTATTGTGTTAATTGTGAAATTAATTTACAACTCTCTTGTTCTTACCTCTGTGTGGGATAATGATGGGGGTAGGTCACAAGGTGTTACGAGGGTTAGTATTTAATCGTAGCCGACAGAAAACTGGGATTTTGTCTGAGTCCAGCTCGTTTAAAGTGTGCAGGTCCTCAGTCTGTTGGTTGAAATCTGTAAGAATTACATCAAGCCCATCCGGTAGGTTTCTGTAATTGAAGTGGTAGAATGTAGGTTCCTCCAGTGCCAAAATTTCAGTGTTTTTCAAGATCGCATGATCTGCTAGTTTACGGCCTGCTTGATTAGATACGCGACTGTTCCATTGTGTGTCCTTACAATTAAGATCGCCTGTGGCGAAGAAATTTTTCATGGCTGTAAGTGTGCTTAGATCTTGGGCTTTGATCGGGACTGAAGGACTCCTATACACAACACTAAACATTATCTTGTTCCAGGGTATGGGAACTATTATTGAGGTTGTCTTAATGTTCACTATAACTGGAGTGACTGTGTGGTAATGTAACAGATTTTTCTTAACTAGGACGGCCGTACCTCCGCTTGTACCAGTAGGTCTGTCGGTCCTGTAAGTGTTGTACCCATAAAAGGTCAACATTTAGTTGGTGTTGAATGCGTCTCACAAATGAGGTAAATGTCAACTCCATATGTCTGTAATAACTGTTCCAATTTATGAGCCTGCTGTAGAATGCCATTGGCGTTCCAGAATATTTTGTTTAAAAGTCATCTGAGTGAAGTGTTTGATTAGTTGCCATCACTGAATAATTCAGTGAATACTTCCAATAGTATTAGGGCCTTTGTAGTTTTTTCAGGGGCATTTTTAGTCTGCTAATGTATTTTTTTGGGGTGTGCTAAGAGGCCTGACAGAATAATATCTTTAAAGATTTGAAAGAGGTCCCTTAGTTCAGAAACCTCATTTGTATTATTGTTTCCCTCACTAGATTTTTATGGAGGTTAACTAATTCTACTTTATATAATAACCGCTTAGCTACGGGAGTGTGCTTTTCTGCTAAGTTGCTTTTTCAGCCTAGTTTCTGGGTGACATGATTGGGTGGAGAAATTGGCTTCGGTACCTTGTGTCCCCCGTGGGTAGACATTTCTAGTTGTGTGTTACGTCTTTCAACTTCTCTGACTAGTACAGAGCACTATCTATAGATCGCCGCATGTTCTCCCTTGCAGTTAACGCAGGGTCTTGGCGTAACTTTGAACAGGCTGTGGTCAGATGTTCGCCCAGAAACTTGACACATCGGGATATTTGGGAACATAAATTTGTTGAATGAACTAAGCGTTGACATCGTTGACACTGGAGTATTGTGCTCACCAATTTCCAGTATTCTTCAACTTTTAAAATGGTGTGGGTTAAGGATCTGACACTATATATCTTTGCAACCAATTGGGTTTTCCAGTGTGCAGACAAAGATTGGGAGTGGCCTAGGTGGGGTGGATTTTGTGAAGAGTTGTCTCACATTTTTGGGTGAGAAATCCATTTATGTGAGCTCCAGTCTTATAGCTTAACATGGCATGCTGGAGTGAAGGCCCTTGATCACAGGGCTTATCCTTCTGAAGCATGTAGGTGAAGTGCTCAAGGGAACTTTCCTTAAGTATCTTTAAGAGTGAGGGGTAGTCTTTAAGTGAACTCGTAATAATTTTGATGCCCTGTGCTATACAGTATAGTTTGTACTCGTCCTTAAGATTACGATTAAGGAGTTTAACTATGTTATTGTGCTCCACCGCGTTTGTTACCCCGATAGGAGACGTTTTTACCTTTTGTGATACCGTTTCTTCATATGGGTTACCATCTGCTGACTTCATAGTTGCATACTGTTGTTCGTTATAGACTTGCCCACTAGCTAGTGTGGAGAACTTGTTGTTTACCTTGATTAATCTTGGCACAGGAACATCCACTCTAGGTTTGGCCCTGTATTTCCTTTTAAGAGACAAGATTGGTTCATAACTTAAGACAGTATGTTGTTAATGACCTTGTGTATTATTCGCGTGTCCGGGTAGTTGTTCCCCAGTGGTTAGTATCATTGTGTATAGCGTTGTCATTCTCCCATTATGGGACTCCGAGATAGAGTGTCCTCGGATTATTCATAGCCCATGACGTTTATGTCTGAGCCAGTAGATATTTTTGATTATGGAGTTTAACCGTATCACTTCCCACACGTTTCTGGCACCGACCAGCCGGCCAAACGTTCATAAACCGTTCGCGTCAACACTAATAAATTATTCGCTGAACCAGCAAAAAGTATTTAGAGATATTGGCTATAAAAAGGCAGAAAGATTTTAAGTTAATATTCAAAAGTTTATAAAATTTCAAAACACTTTCCAGTATAGAGTAATATATTTCACTGTAAAACACTTTCTTCGGCCTTAAAAGGCCTCTGAGCACTTTAATTATCTGATACAATAACCATATACGCACGACCTCACTGACATGTTCCTTGAAGTAGAATCTTTGAAATGGTCATGAATGACAGAAGAGTAGTTCTCAGAATCGGCATCAGAATCATAAAAGCAAGCTCTGATGTTCCCTGATGGGGAGCACAAGAGCAAGTTCCAACACATACCGACCAATTGGTGGCACTGTGTGGTTTCGCATTTTAACAGACGGGTTGTCGTGTTTCGCGAAGTTCTGGAACAAAGAAAAACATATTATTAATATTTGTGGGGGAAAATGGAGGGTATGTGAGGGAACCTAATTAGAGTTTTTAGAATTACGTGCGGAGACAATACTCTATGATGGGCAGGGTGAGAGCCTCCCTAACCATTGATGACACATTTTGCTTATCCAATTATGTCTTTGAGACGTTAATGGCAACCTCTAAGGTCGAAGATGTAATTCCCAAGCTCCTGGCTGAGAGGATTGGTTGCACCAGAAAGTTTGTCGTAGTAAGGCTGCGCCGTATTCAGGAAGAGTTCATTTATGGTAGGCTTATTCAAGTCATGATAGTAAGAAAGAAGATCAACTACTGAGACACTAAGGGGAAGTTCCCCCTCCCCTCCCTCGGCGTGGACTTGCGGACGCGCTCTATCTGACTGTTTCTGTCTCTCTCTCTCTCTCTCTCAGATTGGGATGTGGTTTTTTTTTGTATAACCCCTTCCCTCGAACAGTTTTTCAGAGCCGGCTGTAAACATACATATCTTCCTTATTATAAATGATCTTTTTGCTCTGAATGAAACATACATATTCCCCCTTATTATAAAAGACCTTTTTTTTAACTCAGAACATAGCTTTAAATGGATACTTTTTTATTTCTATATAATAGGATCACGGACTTAAATAAATAGTACAACTTTTTTATTTAGCGAGTATATTCTTAAGATTATGATGATACACACATACACATATAAATTCTTTCTCTCGGAAAAAAATATAGTCTTTCACTCGATGCATATAAAAAATCTCTTTCTCTAAAGTCTTACATATAGTGTTTTTTTTCAGTCTTGACTAAACACGTACATACGTCATAGAACGCGCACGCACGCACTCGAGAACGCTTCACCACTTGAACAGTTCGTACTCGCCTTCACCTAGATATATCAGTCCTCTCTGTGAAGCGTTAAAGCGACTCCTGTACCTCGCACCAAAGTTTTTACCCGGAAGATGCACTCTGCCCACATAGTCTAGCGTTATGATGTTCGGTTCGTCTTCATCCTCGCTGACCTCTTCATCCCCTTCTAGACGACGGACGTTGTACGTTCGATACTTTTCAAGTTCGGAGATGCTCTTGACCCGATCGAGTTCCTCACGCTCGATTCGATCCAACTCGGTGCAAAAAGAGTTTTCCTCCTCCAGCGACTCATCCCAGGGACAGGCTGTAGAACCGCGTTCGACGGACTGATTTGATTCCCGGAGAATTTGCGGCTCGTCCCCTTCCTTGAGATTGTAGACCGGGCAAGCGGTAGAACAGCGTTCGACAGACTGACTCGATTCCCCCATTCCGGGATTATGGCATCCGAGCCAGTGCACGGAAAAATCACAGCACTCGCTGTAACCTTTGTCGGCCGTCGCGATATGGTATTCTAAACCGCTGTTCGAGATCTTAATATCGCTCATGTCCTCCAGACGGTAACCCAACCGCCTAAACATGTCGAATGAGATACGTCCCCCTACCTCGCGTCCGCTTTATATGCTCGGGCTTGAGGGAAACCCGCCCTCCCCTCCTTCTACACTATATCCTTCGCTTCGATCCACGAATTGTGAGACGAGTCGAACCCTAACCATTTGACGTATACTCAATTTCCAGAACGTCTGACTATCTTCTCTACAAGGTAAACATCCGGATACGAAGTCTTTCTAAGCTCCTTACCGTAGAAACCTCCCGTGATAGGATTACCTTTCATATCTTCGAGTAGGAAGGTCCTGGGATTAGTCTCGATGACGTTACGTATTTTAAACAGTTCGGTCGACCAGTTCGCGGTATAAACCTTTTCGTAAACGTCCTTATACTTGCTGATACGAACTATATCAGCCACTTTAAAAAGGTTCGGTGTAGAATCTAGAGATCTTGAAACGTTTATAGACGGTATGTAAAAGTCTATCGTCCTTGACGTCTATAGGTCTCATCTTTATAGTCGAGTGTACCGTACGGTTGTATTCGTTCAGTTAGGAATCGATCATATCTATCCATCGATAGGATCTTTTAGCCGTGAACCTCCTCCACATCATATTCTTGAGAGTACGATTAAATCGTTCCACGACGCTAGCCTTGACGTTGCTGTATGTAGAATAATGATTGATCCTCTTTCTCTTCATGAGCGTTTTGAATTCCACGTTGTAAAACTCTGTAACATTATCCGTTTGGAGATGACGTACGGGAGGTAAACCTTTGTCGGTCACCTTGTCGAGGAGAAGAGCCATTGCGGCGCTGATATTCTTACCCGTCTTAGTCTTGACGGGTGCGGCCCAAGCCCTCTTGGAATACACGTCGATGACGGTGAGAAGGTACTTGAAGCCCTTATTCGATCCTGAGTAGGGTATCATCTCCACCAAATCGGCTTGAAGGATCTCGTTCAAGCCTCGTACGCTAATATGTATTCGAGGAAATCGTCGTCTTGCAGGACGATGAAGTTCACGCGCAATCTCCCACTTGACGCTGGACATGATTGTGATAAAATACCGAAGAGATGAACGTCTTTATACGATGATTCTGACCTCACGTAATTCCTCAATGATAGAAACGATCTCGTTCTCGTGAGCAGAATGACCGGCCTCGGTAGATGCGTGTAAGAGTCGTAATCGATCGACCAATTCGTTAAGATCGTCCCAATAGGTATAATCGACCCCTCTCCCTGTCTCCATTTGTATAAACACTCACTCTCAAGCTCCTCCTCAAACATAGGTTTGATTATTAACGAATACTTTGATCCAGCTCGCATCTTGATACGAGCGTACGGCTCGTTTCTCAACCGATGCGCGTTCGTTTCTTCGAGTATAGATTTGTGTACTTTCAGATCGTCCTCAGTATAATGAACGGGTGCTCTTCTGAAGAGTAATTCTAATAGTCCTCGAGTATACGGTATCGTCTTATTGTTAAGGAGTATTGTACCGTCTCTCCCGTTGAATACGATACGGCTATCTCCGAGCTTGGTAGAGTCACCTTCATGACGGACTCCGTAGGTCTTATCGGAATGCGCGTGAGATGAATAAAGATAAGTATCCAATAAATGGTTGTTTTGCAATCTCTCAGGTGAGTCTTCCGTCTCCTAAGGTTCGGGTTCGGCGAGCGCCTTCGCCATCTTGTTTAGAGGATCCGTGATAGGTTTGAACGTTTCATTCGTGACATGCTCTGACTCTTGTCGGGCATCACGTAGTTGCTTATACTTTCGTTTAATATTCTTACTCGCTTTTATGATATCCTCCGTGACCTTCGTCGACATGATGTAAGGTGTGAATGTCTCTTACCGCGGAGAAACGGTTCATTATATCTAAACGTAAGTAAAACCTAATTCTACGTGTAAAATTTGAGACATCGTCGGGCGTTTTTCTATCATGAAAGATATAGAGTCATCTTTGGACACCTCGAAATGTGGATCGTCGATAATTTTAAGATTCAACAAGCAAATAATATCTTTCAAGTTCATGACCATCGTTGAAATGATGCCCGCTCTCTTGAACTTATAACCACGTTCGCCCGTTAGAGTCAATTCGAAATGTCTCGTATCTTTCCGCATAGGTTTAGATACCAGGTAGATGTAGATGAAATTACGATTAACCGTAAAGTCTACATAAGATTTAGGCACCGCGTCTGAAGGTAATGAGGGCATACCTATGTTCCGCAAAACTAGACCACCTGCATCGTAAAGCCGTTCGGTATCTGGCCCCTTTACGTTAGTATACTTCTCGCTATCAAATCGTTGTAAATGGTCCGTTGTATCATGAAAGTTTCCTCTAGCTTAGCAGCTTTGAAGCTAAAGCGTCAAGCGTCGTTTTATTTTCGTCGAGACGATATTCATGATGATGAGACAGTTTCCGCACCTCCTCCATCCCTTGACGGCTACTCTTCTCAAAGTCGCGTATTTTATCATCGTTCTCCAGATCCTCGATCAACGATTCCATCTGTCCTTTGATGAAATCCTTGGCGGTGTTGAGGGCGACTATCTGCTCGTTACTATTTCTCTGATCCATCCTATCACGTAAGACTTGTTACAGACATCTTAGATTCGATGGGCGTCTCGACGTTGACGATCCTCTTCGATCTAGCGTCGTAATAGCCTTGAGAGTTTAGAGTAAGATTTCCTTCCGTCTCGACGAGAGATCTATATTTGTGGAGACTATGACCGAATTTAGATATGGACGACATGATGTCTATCGCGTACTGAATATACGTTCTTGTCAATCGTGCAAGATAAAGGTATCAACCAGTAGCGATATCGTCCTTTATCACTCTCATGATCTTTACTCAGCACAAGAAAATCGTACTTGTGTTTTTTCCAACAGAGTGAGCACACCTCCTTAAATTTTTGGAATGACATATCCGTGATCACGTGATCGTCGTAGACGTGTCTCAGATTCGTATCGTCCATCCTGAATAGTATAAGAAGATTTGCATTATATTATAACATCTGTTTCGGAATGCGCGAGTACGTCTGACAGAGATAGAAACAGTCTATAGCCTTATGTCTACCCATACTGAAATAAGCCTGTATATTAAACTGTTTATCGCAAGCGACGTCGTCGAAAATGAAGACAGAGTCGGGTTCGGCCTCAGACGGAGGGATAATTTCCGCGTTGTCGGAATACGGGAAATAGCCCAAACCTTCGACGAGCGAGAGAACCTTTGATAAACGTTGATACTTGGGCTGGTACAACGATTTAGAGTAAACGTACACGTTCTTGAAGCGTAGACCGTTAGTTCCTCCAACAGACTGATCATGGCGTTGGTTTTACCGCAATTCGTAGGTCCGCAGATGATGCAGCGTCTAGTATCAGGTAAACACATACCGTGTCTCTGAGATAAAGCTCCAACCTCATCGTGATCGTTGTTGTGTACAGTTAAAGAGTCTGTCTGTTCTCGAGCCGCATGTTGACTACTTCATCTATATAATGCGTGCACCTATATAAATGCGAATCAGAACGTGTCATGAGACGAACAAGAGGGGGAGGATTGTTGGATAAGATAATCAATAATCTACCGTTTGAAGCGCATAAACCTGGATACCAGTACTGCGGACCGGGAACAAAGTTGGAAAAACGATTGAAACGAGTGATCCCAGAATAAACGAGTTAGACCAGTACTGTAAAGAACACGAGGTGAAAGATCTTGCAGGACGTCATACTTCACATCGCGAACTTATCGAGAAATCGTGGAAAAGATTACTCGCACCTGACTCAAAGTTGGGCGAGAAAGCTGTCGCGTGGGCGGTCACCAACGCGATGAAAGCTAAAGTCAAGATGGGTTTCAGGTCTAAAGAAGAAGAACAAAACTCAACGTCGTCAACGACGAGTTACTACTAGACGCCGTAAGAAGAAGGGTGGAATTCTACCTATACTACCTTTGATCGCAGCGCTTGGAGCCGTCGCCGGAGGAGCTGCAGGAATCTCGAAGGCGGTACAAAGTGCTAAGGCGAATACGAAACAATTGAACGAGGCTCAGAGTCATAATCGTACTCTCGAAGCTATCGCCATGGGGAAAGGCTTGTATCTACGGCCTTACCCGAAAAGAAAATGACTACCTAAACGTGCCCTTACTGAAACGGATCTGCGCAAGTACGCCGCTGAGTTAAAAATCCCCTTCTTTAGAGAGTATTTGCGAGAGATGCTTTACCTAGTGGTTATCCTTGGAAGATAGAGAGCGCCATCATCACTCTTGATAATGATAGCGTTAAGGGTACGAATTGGGTGGCGTATAAGAAAAACGGTGGGCGGCTGATTATTTCGATAGTTTGGTGATCTATGACCGCCGCTCGAACTTGTTCGATATCTCGGAGGAATACCTATCAGCTATAATCATACTCGGTATTAAGAGTACGGTACCGTTTTATGCGGTCATCTTTGTTTAGCTTTCCTTAAATACTCGCGTTGACGTTCGACATTAGTAAATATGTGTATGACGCTTACACTGACGGGTCAGAGTTCGAATCTGACAGACAACTACTTCCCGCATATCCTGCTGGGAGAAGAGAATCGTGAAGAAGAATGGTTCATCGGACTGATCAATCTGGCCACGTTCAATTCCATACCGAACATTGACGAACGTAATAATAAATTTTATTGCAACGTAAAGAGTATACAGTCCCTCCGGGCACCTATGAACTTGAGGCGTTGGATCGATTCTTGCGAAGAGAAGTCCCGAGTAACGTAAATCTCTCGATTATCGGTGACCCTAGCACTTTAAAGATCTATATCACTTGCAATAAACCTATTGACTTTACCGACCTGGCACGTTTGCATCCTTGCTAGGGTTCGACTCGGTCATACTTCCTGCGGGGAAGACGCACATATCTACCAATACCGTGAATATTCTTCAGGTGAATGTGATCCGCATAGAATTAGTCTCGATAGTGGGGCTTACGTCAACGGAGAACCGAGTCATACCTTGCACGAGTTCAGCATGACCGTCCCGCGGGCTATAAGATAGTGGAAGCGCCTAACAATATCATTTACCTTCCGGTAACGAAGCGAGTAATAGAGTCTATCGCGGTACGACTTATCGACGAACGAGGAGATATCATCAACTTTAGAGACGAAACGATATCGCTACGTCTACATCTGAAACGAGTCGGTGGAGATGGGACTTGTACTAGATAAAACGAGACGGCGAAGTCTTCCTCGAAACATTAAGAGAAGGACAGTGAAAGTGTTAACACCTGAAAATTTAAACTCTATTTAAGACGTCTAGGTTACTCGTTACGAAAATAATGGATGACGCCGCGGATATTCTGAACATTGGGGAGTCTGCCGCTTTCGATACGGCCTTGAGCAGTTTCCAGTATCATTCCTACGCCTCGTATATTCCCGGCCCGTTAGCTAACGGGAACAAGCTTAGGATATCTATCCAACAAGAAGGGTTATGCACGTTACCTCACCGCTCTCTGCTATATATCAAAGGGTGACTACTTTTAATACGGGAGAACCTGGAAGTACTTCGAGGATTGTTAATAACGGAATACTGCATTTATTCTCAAGAATCGCATATGAGATCAACGGGGTAGAGATTGATCAATCGAGAGATGTAGGTATTTCGACTCAGCTTAAAACTATCTATCTATAAGGAATGGTTGGCAGACTCATCTTTCAAACGCCGGTTGGAGGTTTTTAGGTGTTCACTTACATGCTGAAACAGGCATTTTGACATATGCATCACTTTACGTCTCATAATAGGATTCGTTGAAGACTATTCCCGAATACTGATTCACGCGAAACAAGAGCTGGTACTAGTTCGTTCGACCGGCGACCACAACGCTTTACAAAGAGCCCCACCTCCTGCCGCGGAGACACCCTCTAGGATCGATTTAAGTAAAATATTTTGGCTTGTACCGCATATAAAGACTGACGATATCAATCGTCTCAACCTGCTTAATTTCATCAAGAGCGGGAGGATCATCGAGCTACCTTTCCGTACTTGGGAATTGTACGAGTACCTTAACGTACCTACCTCTAATCAACATGATTGACCTTGAAAACGTCAACTTTGCTGGAAAAACCTCGTTACGTTGTTTTCGCGCTTCAGACTGGGCGGAAAAATACGACGGCTGCAGATAGAAAATTTTTGACCATTGTAATTTACGTAATGCTATGCTCTATCTAAATTCTAACATGTACACTTATGAGGATATGAACTTGAACTTAGGCAAGATTCCTTCTCGAAATCATACGAAGACTACGCTAATTTCCAGACTTCATACTACGGAACGAGCGCCTCTTTACCTTTACTTGACCCTTCTCATTTAAAGTCTCACGCACCCATCGTCGTGTTCGATACTAGCCGACAGGAAGATACCTTCAACTATGGTATGGTGACTTGCCGTATAACGTTCGAGACGGAGGAAAATATCCCGGTAAATACCAAGGCGTTTTGTCTAATCATACACGATAGAGTTGTCGCTATAACCCTTCAAGCAGTGACGTTAGCAAGATGACATCATAAATGAGACAACATTGTCCAATATCGTCAACCTTCCCCAGCATCGAACATAAGGTACGGTGAGGAGGAGGGGAAGTACAGTACACATCGCGAGTATCAATCTATATTAAAGGAACTGGGAAGATGAATCGGCTACAGAGTATCATCAACGTTGATAGTGACAAGTACAAAGCTTAAAAACACGAGTGTTCCGGTACCTGGAAAAATGTCCGACTGCTCCGCAAATGGTTTAAGAATTTTAGGTTTATCCGACAAAACTTTTGTGATCCGACCAAGAGTGCGATGCGGAACGATACGAGTTCGGTTATTCCAGCTTTGCTTCATATGATAGTCTTGATAAACGAGTATAAAGTGTACATTGATTTCAATAAGTTATCATGCTTCTGCGGTCAAAACGAGGTTGACACGGTCAGACGGAGGAAGAAAACTACTGACGCTTCTAAACGTTCGCTTGAAAGAAGAATAAAACTTCTGAGAAACGAACGAGGAGCCTACGAAGAAGAAGCTGCGAGACGAGTTGAGCGAGCACTTTTAATCTAAAAAAACTTTTTCACAGCTACTTGCAATTATTAAAGATTATGTATAAGTCTAATAATAAGGTAAACTTTTTAGCGATTATTACGGTATAAGTTTATTCTTTGTATAATTAAAATAGTTTCACATCTACTTGCAATGTATTAAAGATTATGTATAAGTCTAATAATGAGGCAAACTTTTTAGTTATTAATACTGTATAAGTTTAATAATGTGACGATTATTACTTTTTCTTTTGTATAAGTCTAATAATAAGGCAAACTTTTTAACGATTATTACTGTATAAGTTTATTCTTTTCTTAGGAATGTAACGAGCTATTTTTAAATAAAAAAAATTAACGATTATCAATTTTTCTTTTGTATTTTTTACATCTGTAAAAGGGTAAGGATAAGTAGTTATTATTTACTTGGTTAAAGGTAAAAAAGTTTTCCGACGCCTGGGTTGTAATCCCAACTGTAGCTGCTTACCTTGTGTTATTGCGCCAGACTGTACTCTGAGAGGTCCAGGTTGTAATCCTGACTGTATCTAGTTATTGTACCAACTGTACTCTGAGAGGGGCGGGTTGTAATCCAGACTGTAGCTGGTTATTGTACAAGACTATACTCTGAGAGGTCCACGTTGTAATCCTGACTGTAGATGGTTATTTTACCAGACTGTACTCTGAGAGAGGCCAGGTTGTAATCCCGACTATAACTGGTTATTGTACCAGACTGTACTCTGAGAAGTCCCGGTTGTAATCCCGACTGTAACTGGTTATTGTACCAGACTGTACTCTGAGAGGCCCAGGTTGTAATCCAGACTGTAGCGGTTTTTGTACCCTGAGAGGGCCAGGTTGTAATCCAGACTGTAGCTGGTTATTGTACCACTGTACTCAGAGCCAGTGTAATCTGACTGAGATGGTATGCCAGACGATCTGAAGGGCGGGTTGTAATCCCGACTGTAACTGGTTATTGTACCAGACTGTACTCTGGAGGTCATGGGTTGTAATCCCGACTGTAAATGGTTATTGTACCAAACTGTACTCTGAGAGGGGCCGGGTTGTAATCCCGACTGTAACTAGTTATTGTACCAGACTGTACTCTGAGAGGTCCCGGGTTGTAATCCCGACTGTAACTGTTTATTTTACCAGACTGTACTCTGAGAGGCCCAGGTTGTAATCCAGACTGTAGCTGGTTATTGTACCAGACTGTACTCTGAGAGGCCCAGGTTGTAATCTGACTGTAGATGGTTATTGTACCAGACTGTACTCTGAGAGGGGCCGGGTTGTAATCGCGACTGTAGCTGGTTATTGTACCTAACTGTACTCTGAGAGGCTCAGGTTGTAATCCCGACTGTAGATGGTTATTATACCAGACTGTACTCTGAGAAGCCCAGGTTGTAATCCCGACTTAACTGGTCATTGTACAGACTGTACTCTGAGAGGCCCAGGTTGTAATCCCGACTGTAGCTGGTTATTGTACCAGACTGTCCTCTGAGAGGTCCGGGTTGTAATCCCGACTATAGCTGGTTATCTTGTGTTATTGAGCCAGAATTTACGCTGAGTGGTCCGGGTTGTAATCCCGACTCTAGATGATAAACTTGTGTTATTGTACCAGACTGTACTTTGAGAGGTCAGGGTTGTAGTCCCGACTGTAGCTGGTCACCTTGTGTTATTGTACCAGACTGTCCTCTGAGAGGCCGAGGTTGTAATCCCGACTGTAGCTAGTTACCTTGTGTTATTGTACCAGACTGTACTCTGAGAGAGCCGGGTTGTAATCCACACTGTAGCTGGTTATTGTACCAGACTGTACTCTGAGAGGGTCCGGGTTGTAATCCCGACTGTAGCTGGTTACCTTGTGTTATTGTACCCGACTGTACTCTGAGAGGTCTGGGTTGTAATCCTGGAGAGGGGAGGTAAAAAATAACAATACACATACACACACTCACATGCACACACGGAAAACTCTATTTAATTAACATAATGATATACATTTTTTTTAAACAGATACATACTAAATTAGTATATTTTCTTCTTCAGTTAAGTTACAGAACATGAATATATATTTTTTTCCTCAAGTCTTTTTTAAAAGCAATAACATTTTCTAGTGGTAAAGGTATAGTTCTTATACATTGACATTAATTATTCGCTTACACTATAGAGACATGGAGGGTTAGTATCAACGTCTCTTAGGAGGAAGTAGATGCCTGCTTACTTTGATATTAACTGTACTGAATAAAGTTGTAGATCATGAATATACAGAAGCACTGTATTAATCACAAACACACTTGCACTATAGAGATGACGGTCCAGCTTCAATCGACGTCTCTTGGAAGGAAGTAGATTTTGTTCACTTATAGAGTAATGACCCCAAGGTAGAGTTTTGACTGAGCCAGTATTACAAATCTTTGGTCGTCGATAGAGCATAGCGCAACCCGATTGAATTTTTGAGTGTAAAGTTTGAATCCTACAGCTCTTCTTGAACGAGCCTCTCTCATGACTACCGTCTCGTTGGTCAAACAATTACGATAGTCCTCTAACGAGTGCGTTCTTAACGCGCTACTCTTGACACCTTTAGCCTTGAGCGTCTCGCCATCTCCTTGCACCGCGAATGAATAGGTTTAGGACGTAAACCTATGAACTCGGTGATGATCCGACCTCGAGTCTCGTCTTTTAGTTTACCGAGTACCCCTTTATTTACTACAGGCATGCCGTAAACATTGTCTTGTCCGTAAGTGGAGGTGTCCAGATACTCATTAGCTAACGGGATAAGTCGTCGGTAGCGTCCTCGACTGTTATGATAGTAGAGGAGCGAGTCTGTGTCGTGTATTGGAGTTTTAGCTGTACCTGGAGGGAAGGCTGGAACCATGAACCTGGTAATGTAGGCCGTACATGACTACTTTAGAGATTTCCAAAATGGCGAATCCTGCATAAATCGGCATATCAAAGTAAATCTCCTGTGGTTCCATCTCAATGATGACCAGGTTTTCTGACACGATCATACGGTTTTTTAAAGTTTGGACTGGCTATGAGGTTACCCGCTCCAAATTTCCCTTCCCACCTGGTAGTTATCTTTATCGTACGGTAGGCCCTTTTGTTAGATATAAGACGACCGAATGCGGCATTGTTCATCAGTTTGAAAAATATGTTTTCAAACTGATTGCTCGCTTTACTCCTCATTTCTGCGTTCAGCTTGACATACGGAGCCATCCATGGAGATTGCTTGAAACTGAGAACCCTGTATACCCTCCTCAGTTTTAATCCATTCACTAAACATGACTTTAGATGACGATAGTGAATGACGTTCCCAGTCTTATCAGCTAAAGTCGTTAACAATTTCTCGTGCTTCCCTACGGGTGGAATCCCTTTCTCAGGACAGAACGGCAAGTCAGAATGAGCATCGTGTACATCTCGTGGATATTCAAGATCTACCTGCAAGATATACCCCGTCTCCGCATCGTCCTCTACTTTTAGCACGTCCAAAGGAGCAATTTCATCATCTTCAAGCCCCTGAATCCTCCATAGGGTAACGAGCTCAACATACTAAATGAATAGAGTCCATTCACATCTAGATAAACGAGGTAAGACTCTGGTTTGGAACGGTCAAATGAGCTCATATAACGATTATTCGCTACAGAGTAACGATAAGCTACGAAACATACGCCTCCTCGAATAGCTCCCTCAATGAATTGATGTATATCCACATCATCTATTAATTCAAGCCGTACCTGGGTTATTCTCAATAGAGCTTGGTACGCGAGACTGGGAGCTGTAAGAGACCTTCCGGGATCGAGTCTATACGTCTTCATACAAAGATCACGAAAGTTCTCAAAGACGTCAGCCAGTAGCGTTACGTCCGTATACAGGTAGAGGTTCGAGTAGTCCCAAAGATTCTTACATTCAAATATCGCCAAACCTCGCAGGCATGATCATAGTCTTCCTGAGAGATATGACTATCCGTGAGCGCGTTGTAAAATTTATCCTTGCTCGGTAACTGAGTCTCGTTCAGTCGCTCAAATGAATCTATATAGTAATAGGGGAACACACCTTTACGAGTGACTAGTTTGAACCGTTCATCATCAGGATGACACTTACGAGTGATTTTAATTTGCTCAGGTTCGAGGTAAGATATGCATTTCTCTAGGGAGGTGCATAGAAAGCTGAAATTATCTATAATTTTAATCGTGATCCCTCGAAACCTGTGCATCATGATTACTTTGAATCTTCCATAGTCTCTCCAATAACCTTAACTTTCCCTGGATTGACAAGAACGCACTCCCTGTGAACGGATCAGTTTTTCTACGTTTGACAAGTGATTCAAGAAGGAAAAAATTGTCATAGCAACGCGCGTTATGGATTACCACACTCAGATGACTAGGGTTCTTATAATTAATATTAGACCCCCGTGACTGCTCCCACGATAAAGTCCTGTCAAGTGACAATGATCCATAACACGGATATCATCATTCGCATAGGGTTTTTCGCATATATGACAATGAGGGGCCGTATTATGTGCATCTCTTTGAGCAGGTGTTAGTGGCGTCATCGGAACGACAGTACTATAATAATCTAGTACGCGCTTTGCCGTATCTACGAGAGCCTCAACAAACTGGTCTGTACAATCTTTTCCCGTGAAGTGTCGTACTCTGAGAGATTATCATCAAAAATACATTTAGTTTACATACCTACAGAATACGCTACATGACGCTGTACATTCTCAGTATAAGAAAATTTCTTGTCAGGATCGCACGTCTCTATCGGCACGAGTAAGCTCTCCAAGTCAGCGTAACGATAAATCCTGTT
Source organism: Timema cristinae (assembly GCA_039000515.1). Classification (NCBI taxonomy): domain Eukaryota; kingdom Metazoa; phylum Arthropoda; class Insecta; order Phasmatodea; family Timematidae; genus Timema; species Timema cristinae. The sequence goes on from JBCFYV010000100.1 coordinate 14,636,248, forward strand.
TTCTCCTGCTGTTTATACTGCGAGAACGCCAGGAATTTATTCTATACCTTGAGGGAATGTACTCCTACTGCGCCAGATTTTTTACACGTTTCTTTATGTTTTGCAAGTTTATTTTCATTCAGAAAAGAGGTCAGACATCGTTACAAAAATACCTACGTCTTCTGTCAGACATGGGTGCTAGTTGCAGGTTTATTAACCGAGACAGATTTCTGATCGCGCTGAAATGATAAGTTTCCGTCCCATGCACTCTTATCATGAATAAATGAACATGTCTAGCACGCTCTAGCGCTATACGGTAGTGTACGGGAACGATCACTAGTGTTTTAGAGTTGTCTGCAGTGTCCATATAAGAGTCACTACCTTCGTGTTTTGCAGTGTACACATTAACAGATATATCATTAAGCCTTTTGAAGCGCTCGATATATCTCATTTCGAACGGGAGCGGGATTCCATCTAGATTCAGCACGTCTCGAAAATTAGGATATGATGATAAACGCTGAGCTCTCCCTGTCGGCTCAAAGAGGACGCCAATACGGATAGGGGAAGCAAAGTCCTTCTTCAGATTGGAACATTTATCAGCGTATTACATCTGGCTATAATTTCAGGGATTTTAACAAGCGCCCCGACGTGAAAGCAGATTTTTCGATAAATTTACTCTCATTTCCAACGTACCGTCGTATATCCATCCCGAGTCTCTAGAAACGAAGGTCTCAATCTGAGCAAGGAGTGGGAAGATCACGTTATTTTCATATATCTGCTCCAAGTTTATCGGGTTAAATATATCATATAGAGAAGAGTTGAATTAGCCTTTTTAATTCTACCTTCAGTAGGATGCTTAAACTCGCAGATGAGGCTACAATTTACTTTTATTGAGCCATTCTCGATTGATTCTATTTCTACTGTTTTTACGTAAATATCTCCGCACGCAACAAGAAACTGTACAGGATCCTTATAAGGCAGTTCATTATGATAGAGTACGTCTTTATGCGTCGGGCGTATGCTTGTTCAATAAGTTTGATAGATAGTCCTAGCGGCTCCAGGTAAAGCCTAAACTGTGTAAATTCTGCACCTTAAGTTTCGTGAAAGGTTATAAGTCTTTGGATCTGTACCTCTATATTGTCATGGTCCAATATCAGTACGCTCGAGGTCTTAATTTGGCCGGGTATATGTTCAATGTAAGCATTATATACCTTCCCTTCACGAAGAGCGGCGTCATGTTTCAAGTATCTAATTAAAAGTTGATCATTAAGTCTAGATCATCGAGAGTATACACCTATTCCCGTTAGTTTGCCGAATACGATGATAGGAGTTGATAAGCGAGCTCGTTTTGTTGGGTGTCCTGACATGTTTTTTAAGTTCGTGGGTGCACTATGCTCTAAACAGGCCCTACTCTCCTTGTATTAACCTCTTCATTTCTGGCCAGCTTTGCTCTAGAATCTCATCGAGCGGCTCTGAGACGGCTATAAAAAAAACAAACAAACAGGGACATCTAGTTAGCAGTTCATGATATACAAACATTGGAAGTCTTTGTATAGTTGTTTGTGTGTGTGTGTGTGTATGTTCGTGTATATGTATATTTAATTCAGGATATATACACATTTAAAGGTAAGGGCAAGTAGTCCACTATGTACCATATTTTGTGCTTGACGAGAGTGTAAAATCATTCAGAGTACTAATTGAGAATGGAGGGAGGTCAAATTAAAGGAAGTGAACTCGGTGGTTGAACCTTGTAAAATTAATAAAGAAAAAAAGTTTTATCGAAGTTTCCAAATAATGGGAAGGACTAAAGTGAGGGTCGAAACTGAATCGTCGGCGTAGAGGAAGCGAACCTACATTTACGTAGAGTAAGAGTGGAAAAAAACCATCTCTTCATTCGACATGAGTGAGATTCGAACCTTGTAAAAGGGGGGAAAAAAACTCCAGCTCTTCATTCGGCATGACTGAGATTCGAACCTTGTAAATAATAAAAGTTATTATCGAAGTTTCCAATTTAATTAGTATAAGCGAAGGTCGAACCTGTTCGGGTATAGAACGAACTACATTACGTGGTAATATGTGAGAAAAAAAACAACGTCATCTTCGACATGACTGAGATTCACTTGTAAAAGGTCTCCTTTCATCGATGATGAGATTAGACTGTAAAGGTTTTGTAATCAGATAAATCTTTGCTGGACGAGGTTGAACCGCAGCCAGCATAGAAGTCTTGACCTACATTTACCCTGAAAAGACCACAGGCTATACCCTGAACCTTGTTAATAACATAAGTTTTATCAAAATTTTCAAATAAGGAGGTGACTATAGATCATATTTGGTATAGAGAAGTGAAATCATTCGGCGTTAGAGGAAGCGAACCTACATTTGCTAGAGGTAAGAGTGAAAAAAACCATACTCTTACATTCCTAATACGAGACGATTTTAAAAAAATCAGCTCTTTATTTCCACATGATGGAGATTCGAACCTTTGTAATTAACAGAGAAAATTATCAACGTTACAAACCTAATTGGAATAAAGGAAGGTGAATTATGAGGAAGTGAACCACATTAGTAGAGTAGAGTGGAAGAGAAAAATATCTCATCTCGCATTGAAATATTTGACCTTAATTAGGTGGAAAACGATAGCATTAGATGTAGTTAGGGAAGTAAACCTTGTAAGAGAAGAAAAACATACTCTGTACATCTACCGAGATTTGAAAATTATTCAGGTAAATTAGGATTAAAGGAAGTGAACACTATTTGCGTAGGAGAGTTGAAAACCATACTCTGTACATCCTAACCGAGATTTGAAAATTATTAAACGTACTAATTAGAATTGAAGGAAGTGAACACAATCTTGCGTATGAGGAGAGTTGAAAACATACTCTGTACATACTAACCGAGATTTGAAAATTTTCAACTATATTAGATCGGTGAGTAACAATTGTGGTAATTGACATATCTGTACATACCGAGATTTGAAAATTATTCAGCGTACTAATTAGGTAATTGAGGAAGTGAACCCACATTTGCGTAAAGGGAGAGTTTGAAAAACCATACTCTGTACATCCTAACCAAGATTTGAAAATTATTCAGCGTACTAATTAGGAATTGAAGGAAGTGAACCCACATTTGCGTAGAGGGAGAGTTGAAAAACCATACTCTGTACATCCTAACCGAGATTTGACGTGAAAAATCGTCTTCTATCCGATTTGATTAATCTTAGAAATGGTTGCAATAATCGTACACATACAGACACACTTAAATTTAAGCATTTAGTACCTTCGAAGTTTATGATCGCCGTCTTGCTGTTCTTGGAGATGCCTTTGTATACTAGCATCAAGTCCGCTTTGGAAATGTTCTCCAGTTGTCCATCACTAAGTAAAGAAAACCGCTTCGGTAACCACACTTATATTTGTCCTCCAGCAAGGTGAGAACTTACGACCGTATCTAGTTGTTATTGCTTTTATATTCGTGATATAATATCCATGCCTATCTCTAAATCAGTTAACTTCCTTGACACTACCTCACTGTGCATAAAACTAATAAACAATAAACTGGTCGATACGTGTGGACAAAGTGATCGACACGAAGGTGTACTTAGACCAAGTTGTCGATAAGAGTAGGACCATGTGCTAGACGACCAAGTGATCGACCAAATATTAACAAACATTTGTTAGAATAGGTAACTAGTGGTCGTCGACTCGTCGAAAAATACGTACATAGAACAATAAAGTGATAGACAGCCAACTGGTGGACAAAAAATAACTGCAGACAATCGTTGAGATGGATCCATATAATAGTGGACCACAAGTTAAGAGATCGCTAATAAAGAACTCGTTAAGTCAAAAGCTAGGTGTTTTATTTTTGTATCCAGGTGTTCTATTCCCACTGTACATTTAGTTACATTCCTGTGAACGTCTGTCATCCGTTAACAATAAGAATTTCAATCAATTAAAATAGTGTCCTTTACTTAACATTAAATAAACAATGTCCCTTCTGTTTAATGAACAAATAAAAACAATTAAATGTTGGTAAATCATATACATAATATACAGCGAAAATGTAAACCAAATTATTTAAAATTAGAGCAGAAAAGGTATGTTCTCTAAGAAGAAAATACAAGGAATTCATACAAATATTAAAGTTATTATTTTTATTACAATTAAATAATCAACAAAAATATACACATTTCCTTAACCACATCACTCACAAGTAGCCTAATTAACGTTGTTATCACTTGATTAAATATTACTTTATTTTGTAAGGATTCTCACCTTGATTATATTTTGATTGAATGCTTTAGAAGTTATTTGCAGTTTTACTAAAGTCGTTTTGCTTCATATTTGAGAATATCAGAAGGTGTGAACTACATCTAGAAGTGGTATAATTTATTCCAAGAAGGGCAATCACCCCTCTCTACACTCCACTTATTGTTCTCCCTGTCCCTAATTTGTAGTGGTCCTTCCCCTCTTTTTTGAAATTATACTCTTTATAAAGATATTTAAATTATTTTGAAATTTGAATGTTCCTAGAACCTATTTTGAATAGCGTCCTTCGAAAATGTTTTAAATTTTGGATACCTCCAGAAGCTATTTTTAATAGTCCTCAAACAGTTTATTTTTAAAAATTGATATCTCCTGAAAGCTATTTGAAGGTGTTCTCCTCTAAAAATGTTCAAAATTTAGGTGCTACCAGAAGATATTTAGACTATTCCTACTTGAAATTATTTCGAAAATTAAATGCCTCTAGAAACTTTGAAGTGGTCTTCACTGGAAAACTTTTGATAATTGAATGTATATAGAAGTTATTTTGAGGATAATGCAAGATCTTTCAACGTCATATTCGATAATATCAGAAGATTTAAAATATATTCAGTGGGGTGGGATTTATTTCAGCTGAGATTATTTTCAGGGGAACGAGGCCCCTCTTGCCCCCGCTCCCCTCGGTTCTACCACCACAGATTGTAGTACTACACATATTTCTTAGATGAGTCCATGCAAAAGAAAAATGCTGACCATCTTCTGTTGGGAGACCTTACCACGAACCAGCATAGACCAGACCTCTCCTCCCCACTAAAAACGAGGGTATATCCATGATATTACTCTACATTCTCAACGTACATTTTTAAAGGTCTGATCAAAAGGCTATTATTGCACGTGTGATGTGTGCTCAGCTACAAGTAGAGATTAGGCAAGATAAACAGTAGTATGCATAGGCCTATACATTTATAAAAGGTGCTTCACCCAGTGGCGGTGGAACTTTATTTGTGTAGGGGTGTATACGATTTTTTTAAAGGAGTTTTCCCCCAAATAAAAGAAGATCCGGGGACTCAACACCATATATTTTGTGAAAATCGAATACCCTTAGAATCCATTTTGAAAGGTCCTTGTTCCGTAATATTTTGAAAATTAGACTCCTTCCAAGATATTTGGAGTGATCCTCCCCTAGAACATTTTTGAGATTTGGATACCCCTAAAAGCTAATTATAGTTTTCCTTACCTATAATATTTTTAATTTAATTTTTCCAGAATATATTTAAAGTGGTTTTCCCCATGGCTAATGTTTAAATGTGTATGCCCAAAAAAACTATTTATAGTGGTCCTCGCCTTTAAATTCTTAAATGATGGCAAATTTTCAAGAACATTTCCCGGGATTTTTCCCCATTTTATTGATGAGTGGCCACCCTGAAAATATTACTTGTGGTATATCCCTAATAGTTAACTACAAATAACACTCATATCACCTCCTGACAAAATATTACTTTAGCTTTATCTCTCACAATTCATTACAAGTAACACTTATATCACGTCCTAACAAAATATTATTCTAGGTATATTCCTCACAATTAATCACAAGTAACACTGTTATATCACTTATTGACAAAATATTACTTGAGATAGGCTAATATCTGTTGCCAGCAGCAAAGTGTTGTTTTAATCGCAAACAATTTCAAGATACGTATTTAGAGCCAAATCGTCAAAGCCATTTTTTACCCCAAATTTTTGAAAAAGCAATCATCGGTAAACTACCCACAAATGACATTTATTCAAAAATCAAGTAAACTTATACAATGTTATTTGCCATGTCAGACATTCCCAAGATACCAATTTGGAACTGAATCATCAAATCTCTTTTTACAATATTTCAAGTTTTTAAAAAATCACTCATCATTCTCCAACAAATTTTTGACCGAAAACCAAACAGCCTATACGTTATTTGTGAGATCATTTACTACCTAGGTATACATTTTAATCAAAATCTTTAGATCCAGTTTTGAAAGAAATTTGCATTAAAAAATCTCTCATTTGTAAACTATCCTTAATTTGAAGGCTAGGGTTAAAATAAAATAAACGTGTTGAGATATTGCCCTATAACTTCTAGATATCAAGTTTGAAAAAATCAATCAAACCGTATCCGATCCGTGACCAGGGACAGATTGACAGACAGACATGGGGACAAACAGAATTGTAAAAACTAGTTTTTTGGGTTCGAGTATAAAAAAAAGTAAAAATTCATCAATATCTTGAAATAGATTTTTTTCATGATTACAATACTTTATCTTGATATGAGTAAGTAAAAGAGTGGTTACCATTGTATGTTTTTGGACACTACTCTGCAACAAGAAAACTGCTCACTGAGGGCTGTCTGTCAATTCATGTATCCCCTCTCTCTAACACTATCACTGCTATTATTATTATTATTATATTATTATTATTATTATTATTATTATTATTATTATTAGCACCGCATCTTACTACCTATTCGGGTTATAGGCACTTACGCTAATGTGTAATGGTAGGGTGATTGTGAGATGAAATGAAGGACCAACAGTTTAACGTGGAATCCGAACCACGGTGGAGGCCTGGAATTCCCCACTGCTTATTGAGGACTGTCTGGGTTATTAGTAATTCATGCGCAGCTAACATTGTATCACCACTCTCTAACACCAACACTGCTTACTGAGGACTGTTTTGGTTATTAGTAATTCATGCGTAGCTAACATTGTATCACCACTCTCTAACACCAACACTTGCTTAGTGAGGAAGTAGATTCGATACTTCCTAGTTTATAAACTAAACAATTTAATATGACAAAGTTTATACTATGCTTCGTAACCTTGAATACAAACACTTGAACTAAGACGCTATAGCTTTTACTCTTTGAAACATATTTATAGTATGTTAGTATTTTTTTTTTAATATATTACTAATCTAGACACCTACTACCTCATGCCTGTTCCATTATATCTTGGTCCATCAAATTTACCCTTTCGTTAAATTAGTGGTGTGCCTTGACATTTTCATAAGGGGGGCCACTAGGATTTTACCAAGCTCCCTTCCATATCATCGTATGATTTAAAAAAATCAGATGTCTCTAAAAGCTATTTGGAGCTTCCCACCCCCAGGTAATAAAATGGATGCCTTTCTCATTTATTTGGAGTTATCCTTACATATATTTATTTTAATTAGACGCTTCTATAATCTATAGGTTAGCTTCATAAATATTTTCAATTGTGTTTAGAGTTCAATGCGTTCTTCTCCCACCAAATAGTTAATTTTTTACGAGTTGTTTTGAAGTAATGCATTGCTTACCATCACAATTCTCACAAAATTAAAGCAGAGTAAATTCAAGCCCATTTCTTATTTCATTTTCTAGTTTATAGTGACAAACGTACATAATTTGGAGTGTTCATTTAATTTAATTTAATTATCTGTTTATAAAAAGGCATAACATCAATAATTCTATGACCCGTAGTGGAAGAATCCTGTGCCCTTTCAATATTTTCTATGACAAGTGGTGGTAAGGTATTCTCATTACTATATTCATATTTTGAAAGAGTGTTTTCACTAACGAGTGAAGGATGTTCCTCATTCGGTAGTAAATCTTCCAATTAATCTTCATCAAAAAAGTATGTGTCTGCCTGCATATCTTTGGAATTGGAGGTTCCTGCAGTTGGTGTAAAGTCTTCACTTTCTTGAGCGCAAGTCATAAAACCATTATATATATATATATATATATATATATATATATATATATATATATATATATATATCTTACATAGTTATTTATTTTTTACAGAACGTATTACCCTCCGTCTAAGCTATTCGCAATTAGTTATTATAATAGGGTAAGTGTGAGTAAAGTAGAATAGAGAGGAAATGTACCGCGTTTGTGTGGAGGAAGAGTGGAAAACTGTTACTAAAAGAAGTTTTAGTAGATTACACCAAGACGGAATTCAAACCTTGACCTCCCACTCACTAACAAACCAGAAAAACGTGTAATTTACTCAGCATGCATACTGATTAGGGCTTATAGTCACTAACCCATAACTTATAAATTATATTATAATACAATCAACACCTTATATTTTGTGTATATCTAAGGAATATTTTAAACTTCAGGTAGCCAACATACTCGATTACAAAAACTTGCCATCACTTCCATTTGGAACCAATTTAACGCGGCACATTTCATGTACAACACTGTACTATTTTTTACAATGTATTTATCAACATAAATATATTTGGCACATTTTTGGCATATTTTCAGACTTTTTTTTTTAAATAAACAAATAAAATACGCCTAAATATACTTTAACAAACACAAAATACAAATATAAGTTGTAATATTTTCAAACTACAATTACCTTTTAAGTTATTCAAATTTGTTTCCGTTGAATTAGGATTCTGCTTCCCTGATTCTCCATTTCTTTTTTAAATCTCTGGATCGTTTGCTTCTTTTGAATACTTTACTTGGAAATCAATGAGGCTTAGACATTTTGTACACAGCAAAATTCACATAAAAGTTGATTATTATCAAGGTCATGGTCGGGAAATTTTATGAACGATATATATTGCTTTATTTATAGTCCAAACAATACCAAAATAAATGTACAAGTACAAATTAGGGGGCTGTGTTACCATAAAAAGCACTTCAGAGAGCATCCAGAGGTGTTTAATATTTCAAATTTTTTCTTGACTATGACAGTTTTGGTGTTATTTTACCATAAAAAAATACTTCAGAGAGCTTCTAGAGGTGTTAAATACTTAGAATTTGTCCTAGCCTCCATCAATCGGGGGATAGGTCCACCAACTCCCACCCTAAAATTATTCGTTGCTACGGCCTTGATTAATATAATTATATTTATGCCAGCTAAATGGTAGCCTACTCTCAAACTAAAATATAAAACTAAACATCAAAGAATACTGGTAACAATAGACTGTACAGCTTTCACTCATTAAATAGCTAACAAGCAAGAACAGTCTAAAATATCATAATATTACTCTTGGTATGTTTTTGTGCCTCAATACTTTTCTCAGCTAGTTTTGAAAAGTTTGCTAATGATCTTCATCCCCCTCATCTCTCCCCGCCCGCCCGCCGCTGTCAATCAAACACAAGCGGTCTCTCCTACCTGTGTTTGGTTCTCAACGGTACGGCCCAGTTTGGCTGTATTTATTTATGTGAAAATCACGTAATTTCTGGCTATTTCCTATCCAGTTTTTAAAATATTATAGTAACTATTGTATGAAAATCGTCAAATGAACCAGTATTTATTACTAAATAAGGAGAGTTAAATTTAATTTCAAAATACAAAGTAGTTTTCTATTAGGAAATTTATTTGTAAAAGAATGAGAAAGTCTGCCACCGATTCTATTTAATTATTTATAAATAAAAATTAATATGTTTGAAAATATGATACAGACCGTGCCTAAAATTTGTTTACCATATAGTGATATACTATCTGTACATCCACAAAAAAAAAAAAAGGGCTTTTGCTTGTATTACTTAATACTTGGAGACGAATTAGTATTATTAAGTTAAATTAAGCATTATAACTATTTAAACAAAAAATGCATAACAATTTTGCTCTATTATTACTTATTTTAATATTTTTATTCTATTAAAAAGGCTCGAAACCATAAAAATAAGAAAAGAAAATATCACTTTTGAACAGCCTTAGGTAGTGAGACGTAACTGGATGCAGCCAATAAAGAACATTATTTAGGTTAAGTTAGAAATATTTCACCCTGTCCTCGGACCAACCATTCCCTTTATGATGGAAATAAGAGGCTGCATAAATCACGTAAGTGCACGCACTTATTGCAAAAATTAGGAGTTATTGCCCCCCTGTCCCCCTCTTGATCAAACAAGAGACAACGCTTAACAGGCAGAAACGTAGGTACCTTTTTAAATTATCCGTTATGTTAAACTGTTGGACAGTCGTTGGTTCTGAGTTGACTTTTAATGGTTTTTTTTAAATATCAAAGCATTTGAGGTAAAAAGGATATGGGTTTTAAGGTACAATTAATTAAAGCTTTTGAAAAAGTATATGGTCTGATTTGGTATATTAATTCACAATATACTCTTGTTTTCTTCAATGCTTTGTTATAAAAGCGTTGGAAATACCTACAATTATTTGTTGAAGTGATTAAATAAATAAAAGCTTATCTTTAAATGGTGACAGAAATAAAAACAAATATTGGAACTATATAAAACTGTCTCTAAACTAAAATATAATGTTCATAATCTGCCCCAAAATTTATCGTTTCTGATCAGAAAATTAGTTACAGTGAGGATGCAACATGCTATTCTAATAGGGGTTATCCACCCATTTCCACAGAGGAGGCTACATGCTATTCAAATAGGGGTTATCACCATTTCCACAGTGAGGGGATCAAATATATCCTTATAGAAGTAACCACACTTTCTAAATCTGGAGGATTATGGTAACCTTATAGAAGAGAATGATCAAAACTATCATTTTTACCATCATACATATAATATAATCAAAATGATTAGATGTATTGTTTTTATAACCAGTTATTTCCCACTAATACATTAGAATAATTCTGGAACTTGGATATTCATGACAAAGTATTTATTTTAATAATTCAACAAATTTTAGGCATCCAAATCATCATTTATATATTTCCTAGAATTTTTATTTCAAAATGAAAATAATCTGAAATCGGTAGCTAATTATTACTATAAAAGGTTTTGAAAAACTTCAAAAATTGTATTATCTGTTTGATTTTTTTCTTAAGACTTTAAAACTTTCTTTCAGTGTGTAAATGAATTACCTAATTTAAATCTACTAAAACTTAGTTTACAGTATTTAACTGTATCTAGGCGCTAAACTGTGCAGGAAGAAGACGATTTTCCGGCCAACCAGTATTATGGTAGTTGTTTGGTATTACTTGACATCCAGTGGAGTCAAACCGCAACCCTCCTGACTGCTCTCCAAGGTTGTGTGTGTTAGAGTGTACTCTGCTTTGGTGCAATCGATACTTTCTCTGGATTGTACTGTCGCTCCCTCCCACCATGGACCGAAAACAGGATGTGACTTTACCTACCTTCCCGCCAACTGCTCCAGGACACAAGCTCAATATGGAACATAAAACTCACTCTAAATAGCTTATTTCGATAGTTACTCATTTAAGAACAGTAGTTATTTACTCAGTTACTTCATGTCAATATAAAATCCATACACGTAATATATATTACTAAAGAATATTGAGTACTACGCAGGGTTCCAAAACTGTGTACCTCATTTCATATTTGAATATTTTCAAATTAATTGACCAATTATTGTTTATCTATACACTTGAACAGATAAATCTCCGATCATTTTCAGTTATGTCAGTAAGATTATACAGCTTAATTCAAATAGTTACGTAGATATTTTATTACTAAATATAATGTGCTGATATGTCAGTCGGTTAAGAAATTGCACGTTAATAACCGAAATAAATAATTAAAATAAAATTATTACAAAGTCCCAAATACTTGCTTTCGATGGCCTCCCTATAATAATTGGCTAGGTATTATCAAACTCAATAGAAATGATATTTAAATTGAGTTTTCATAAATATATCAGATTTTTTGAGGCGAGCCTTAATTCCATCAAGCATTTTAAAGTTTCCTAACAATATTTAAAATTCAGTATATCATTTAAACATACATTTAATTTGCCTGGCAAGTTTAATTAAAAGGTAACGTGAAATGTTATATAATTTAATCAGTTTGTACAAAATCAAAATATTCAATAAAATTATTTATTTGAAGTTATTAATATTACTTGTGGAAAAAACTGTCAATTTTGTAATCGCCGTGGAATTACAATAAAGTTTTTACAAAATAGATTCAGATATAAATAATTTCAAAAATACATCAAATATAACTAAATCTAGTCCATAAACCACAGAGCCCATATTCCCAGGAGACAATTTTGAATTTTAGTGGATTCAATTTAACCATATAGAATTAATACGGATTTATCTTTTATTTAGTTTATTTATTACTATATAATTACCAGCTACTCTCATTTTATGGGTTGTATAATATGAAATTTCATCAAAATGGATGCACTGAGCGTCTTTTATCCTATATTGTATTTGAATCTCTGTCCACGGAAATGCAGGTAAAATTTCATAAACTATACCTTACTATGATTATGGAATTTGTTTATAATATATAATGTATTTATTCTAAGCTGTTTGTCACAACTATACCTACGTGATAGTACATGCTAATGAACAAAGTCTGTATGTAACCTATAGGACTATTTTGACTAATCAACGTAAATATAATTAATATTGATATTTATAAAACGATGTTATTATTCAGGACTGAATACTATTCACATAACTTTATTTTCCAAACAACTGATCCTAATGTTTACCAAAAAGATTTAACCTGGGTTAATTTAAGAAATCTCTTATATTGTGAATTATTTTATTGGCTATAGAAAAATTAAATACGGTTATAAACCATATTTTAAAATGCGTACACAAACAAAATATTTTAGTAAAAAATTATTAGTATTAGGGCCTGTGTATTAAAATAGTATAGTAATAATATAATTTATGTAGGACAGTTAATTTTTAGAAGGTGGGTAGATATGTAACAATTTAGTCACATATTTTTAGAAACTGATAAACGTGTGTCATAAATTATTAGATGCCGGCCATTTTAACAAACTATAATAGATGATAATCTTATGTTAGTTGTATTCTTCTCTAGAACAATTTTATTTTATAAATACAAAATAGGCTTATAGTAACTTAGGACTTTGTGTCATAAACAGCCCTCTTCAAAAAGTAAACAAATAATTTTCGCTTTCCTATATATTCCAATAGCGTAGGATTTAATTTGGATCCCATATGCTCTTTCGTGAAAAAATCAAGGCCCTCTTTTCCATTTCTCTGCGAGTGTGGCTATTGAAATGATTTGGTGCCACTGTCAAATTGTGTCCTTTCAAAATGTTGACCATTTATATATCATAACATATATTTAGTATTAACTCAGTTCATTATCATATAATTTAATTTTTCTCTTAATGAGAGATTGTTTTATATTATTTATTTGATGTCATTATCAATTTTCATTCATATTTAACTTTTTCCAGGAAGAAAACTGTATTAGTGAATTTCTTAACAAATTTATCTTGGATTGTTTTATCCAATTTGAAGGAATCTTTGGTTTTTAATAAATATTAAAGGTTTGTATTGTATTAAGCAAATAACACGTATATCCTATCAACATATAATTAAAGAATAATATCTAACCTAACAATTTATATTTATTTTATTTAATACTTTTTTAATAGCTAAGCAATGAAAACATCTTGATTTATTTTATCGTCTTGACTTTTATGATCAGGTTCAAAAAATTGTTTCGAAAGTTCCGACAGTTATTTCACATAATCATTCATCACAAAAACAACCAAACATTTCTGTTCACCAAACCGGTACAACTGCAATGATTACTACTACGTTCTGTTTTGGCGCAGTTGCACTTATTGAGTTGAATTAGCTGTGCACCTGCAATGATTACTACTACTAATACTACGTTCTGTTTTGGCGCAGTTGCACTTATTGAGTTGAATTAGCTGTGCACCAGCAATGATTACTACTACTACTACGTTCTGTTTTGACGCAGTTGCACTTATTGGGTTGAATTAGCTGTGCACCAGCAATGATTACTACTACTACTACTACGTTCTGTTTTGGCACAGTTGCACTTATTGAGTTGAATTAGCTGTGCACCTGCAATAATTACTACTACTACTACGTTCTGTTTTGGCACAGCTGCACTTATTGAGTTGAATTAGCTGTGCACCAGCAATTATTACTACTACGTTCTGTTTTGGCGCAGTTGCACTTATTGAGTTGAATTAGCTGTGCACCTGCAATGATTACTACTACTACTACTACTACTATACTACTACTACTACTACTACTACTACTACGTTCTATTTTGGCGCAGTTGCACTTATTGAGTTGAATTAGCTGTGCACCTGCAATGATTACTACTACTACTATTACGTTCTGTTTTGGCACAGCTGCACTTATTGAGTTGAATTAGCTGTGCACCAGCAATTATTACTACTACGTTCTGTTTTGGCGCAGTTGCACTTATTGAGTTGAATTAGCTGTGCACCTGCAATAATTACTACTACTACTACTACTACGTTCTGTTTTGGCGCATCTGCACTTATTGAGTTGAATTAGCTGTGCACCAGCAATGATTACTACTACTACTACTACTACTACTACTACTACGTTCTGTTTTGGCGCAGCTGCACTTATTGAGTTGAATTAGCTGTGCACCAGCAATGATTACTACTACTACTACTACGTTCTGTTTTGGCACAGCTGCACTTATTGAGTTGAATTAGCTGTGCACCTGCAATGATTACTACTACTACTACTACGTTCTGTTTTGGCACAGCTGCACTTATTGAGTTGAATTAGCTGTTCACCAGCAATTATTACTACTACGTTCTGTTTTGGCGCAGTTGCACTTATTGAGTTGAATTAGCTGTGCACCTGCAATAATTTACTACTACTACTACTACTACGTTCTGTTTTGGTGCAGTTGCACTTATTGAGTTGAATTAGCTGTGCACCTGCAATGATTACTACTACTACTACTACGTTCTGTTTTGGCGCAGTTGCACTTATTGAGTTGAATTAGCTGTGCACCAGCAATGATTACTACTACTACTACAACGTTCTGTTTTGGCACAGCTGCACTTATTGAGTTGAATTAGCTGTGCACCAGCAATTACTACTACTACTACTACTACTACGTTCTGTTTTACGCAGCTGCACTTATTGAGTTGAATTAGCTGTGCACCAGCAATGATTACTACTACTACTACTACTACTACTACGTTCTGTTTTGGCACAGCTGCACTTATTGAGTTGAATTAGCTGTGCACCAGCAATTATTACTACTACGTTCTGTTTTGGCGCAGTTGCACTTATTGAGTTGAATTAGCTGTGCACCTGCAATGATTACTACTACTAACTACTACTACTACTACTACGTTCTATTTTGGCGCAGTTGCACTTATTGAGTTGAATTAGCTGTGCACCTGCAATGATTACTACTACTACTACTACGTTCTGTTTTGGCACAGCTGCACTTATTGAGTTGAATTAGCTGTGCACCAGCAATTATTACTACTACGTTCTGTTTTGGCGCAGTTGCACTTATTGAGTTGAATTAGCTGTGCACCTGCAATAATTACTACTACTACTACTACTACTACGTTCTGTTTTAGTGCAGTTGCACTTATTGAGTTGAATTAGCTGTGCACCTGCAATGATTACTACTACTACTACTACGTTCTGTTTTGGCGCAGTTGCACTTATTGAGTTGAATTAGCTGTGCACCAGCAATGATTACTACTACTACTACGTTCTGTTTTGACGCAGTTGCACTTATTGAGTTGAATTAGCTGTGCACCAGCAATGATTACTACTACTACTACTACTACGTTCTGTTTTGGCACAGTTGTACTTATTGAGTTGAATTAGCTGTGCACCTGCAATAATTACTACTACTACTACTACTACGTTCTGTTTTGGCGCAGCTGCACTTATTGAGTTGAATTAGCTGTGCACCAGCAATGATTACTACTACTACTACTACTACTACTACTACGTTCTGTTTTGGCGCAGTTGCACTTATTGAGTTGAATTAGCTGTGCACCAGCAATTATTACTACTACGTTCTGTTTTGGCGCAGTTGCACTTATTGAGTTGAATTAGCTGTGCACCTGCAATGATTACTACTACTACTACGTTCTGTTTTGGCACAGCTGCACTTATTGAGTTGAAGCACAGCCTGGGAGCTGGAGGAGTACAGCAAGCAACAGGTACTATACAGTTGTTTTCCAACTGCCATTCAATATATGTTATATCCATTAGTGTCGGATGTGGTTTGTCACATTTATACCATTCTATGATTTGGTAGCCTTACCGATGGGTTAATGGGAGGAAGATTTCTCCTACTACCTGCTTTTGCGTGAAAAGCCAACACCTAAATTCTCCAACAGTAGTAATATTTGTGCTTGCCATGTAAACCTTGCAAATAAATGTTTCAATAGAAATTATCGTGTTCTATGATATTTGATGTTTTTCCTAAGATTTGCCAAAACTTGCAAAATGTAGTCATCAGCGACCATAAAAAGCTTCTAAAAACTTAACTTCCCCTTTTTATTTAACGATCTAGTTATATCTGCCCCAGAAATTGCATGTAAGCCAATAAGGTCTTCTGCTTTAAGTCTGCCCAACTTGCTGAATATGGGTGTAAGGGGAACATTTTGTTTCCTCTTTCCACTCCCAGTGATGAAGTTTAGTGATAGATAAGAAAACTTGCTTAGTGCTAGAACAAACATATCTGTCAGGAGAGTGCATATCCAGCAGAGTTCTTCTTGTTGTAGTTTAATGTCACGCAGTAATTATTTTACTGTCTGCTTCTTCATATGAGCTACTCAGTGATGTCCTTCAAGTGTTCCCTTAGCATTGTGTCACCAAGAAACAACTATGTTAAGGTTTGTTGCACTTGCATTATTCAAGAATCTTTCAGATAAATAATTAGACAACACATCCTTCATTTTTTCTTGAAAAAGCAGCTTCTGTCTGGTTATAGTGAATCTTCAATATATGAGTAAAAAATTAATGCTGCTATACATTTAATACAGCTTGTTGATCCGTTCTATAAAGTGGCTGGCAAGGTCTGAGCAAGTCTATATTGTCAGTGGCGTGTCAAGAGCGTGTAGTTCCACCACACCATCTGTAATAGTAACACTAGTAAATGGACATCCAGCTGCCATGATTTCATCCACATACGAAGGTACGTATTTGTTGTGAAGTTTCTCAAATAGAAACTGTAGAAGTTCCATAAGTTTATTCTTGAGAGAGCAGCACTTTACCATCTGGAGCAAACATTAATCGAGGTATGACTGAAAGTTCGACATTTCTTATGTCGTGGACATCAACCTGGTGGCGTGATCTGGTAAAAATAATAATTCTGGAAGAACGTTTTCTATCCGGTTTCTGTTCTACTATCATATCTTTTATTTTTATATGAGCATTATTGAATGCTTGTTTACAGGTGTGTAGACTATATTCCCCCAATAGATCCCACATATTGACTTAACCAGTCGTATTACGTTTTTTGTACACTTAGTGAACTTCCTTTACCAAATACTGCCATGTTGGTTATATCTTCCTTTATCTTCTCTTGCATTACACACTTTGTTAATATTACTACCACATGTAGATTGGTTAACTACTCTATGAAGTTATGTAACAAAAGAACATACATTTTGATTTGACTTGTTAATGCCGAATTTGTCAGATCATATCTATTTTTTCTTCTTGATTTAAAGCTATTGATCTTTTTGGATGGTTCTGCAAGTCTTTAATTTTCAGGGGGGCACAGGTAAAAAGTGACCTTGCATTTACACAGAGTGTTATATTACCAAGAGCTTCCATTAGTTTCATGACTATTTTGACGCTAGAAATATTTATTTGTGCACAAACTACAAAAAGGTAGCCGTAACTTATAAGCAACCAATTTTTCCTTTTCAAATTTTTCTCGCGTCTGGATATGTAGTCCTTAATTTTCCCATCTCAGCCAAATACCAATATATTATGCTTTAGTAGATCAAGAGCTCTAGGGCAAAGAAGTATTTTTTTAAATAGTACAATGGACACAAATGCATACCTCAATTGTCTGTACGCGTAGAGTAAACAAATGTTAACATCAACTCAGTTTTTATATAGGCCCCCCTACCACTTTGTTATTTTAAAGGTAAATAAGACCTTAGTATCAAGACCTTAAAATGATTAAATACTTCAAACATATTTGTGCGATTCTTACTTTCCAAATTTGTTATTAGTTACTGTGTTCATTTTTAACATCATCATTGCCAATTAGGTCACTAGTAATACCAGTTAACTTTAAATTTAAATGATATTCCAAATCATTGTACTCTTCATAAAATGCATTTATGTATAAAGTAAAAAGTGCTAAGAGTATGATTTTGTTTGCTTATTCATCTCTACGAATGTGTTTTCCCTTCAAATTTGCTTGACACTTGCGGAACTGTATGGATCAGTATCAATACACAATTTTATTCTGGGATACCAGTTCCTTCAACATATGTGCCAATGGCTCTACGCTGTGCCATAATATAAAGTTCGACTGGAAGGAGAATTAATTTGTTCATATTGTAATTTTACGCGAGTTCTACTTACTTGAGTGGCTTATAAAGGCATTGCACTATAGAGTTCACATTCTCTAACAACTTCATGAAGGTCATTTATGTTTCTTCGATGTCGTTTGTAGACACAGCGCTGAGGGGTTATAAAAAAACTCTTGTTCTTTGTTGTGTACGGCTGGTTAAGGAATTCTACGCTGACCAAGTAAATATCAATTCATATGTTTCATGTTAGATATTGTCTTCTGCTTCACTGCTCATCACAATTTTGATTCCTTCAGTAGTAGAATGGTATGGCTGAAGTAACAACCATTAATATATATCTAATCTGGCTGCTACGATGTGGTTACAGTGGCTGCTGTAATACCGGCTGTCATGTGGCTAGTAAGAGACTGTGTTTGCAAGTTTCAGAGATCGTTTGGAATTCAAATGTAGACATAATGTTTTTAAAATTCATTAGAATATCAAATGGATGAAACTGTTGAGAATCATAAACAAGACACCTCTGAGAAGTATCGTGTGTTATTTCACTTCACTTAGTGCCAGGGGTGCGCGTCTCTATTTTTTGGTAATCGTCCATGTCCTGGAAATTAATATTGTTTGTTTGAGCCCAACACCTGTACCGCATGTTACTAGGAACATCACTTGACACGACCAACTGCTTCAATCTGTTGATGGATTTCCGCACTGACCAGATTCAGGGAATACTAAAAAATGACCTAATTACTGTTTCAGTGCTTTCATGCCCATTTAATATTGCCGCGTTGAACAATCACTAATTTGTACTCCTTTCCACATGGTCACTAACAGGTCGTCTCCTTAAACTTATTGATTTTACGGGTACGGATCTGATGCAGTTTTCACTATTTCTGACCTGACCTTTAACCTTCCAAAATAATGTATTTATAACTTTGGCACTGATCTTGGCCACTTCTAGATGTACGGTAATAATGAAAATACTCAATTATCATGTTCAGCTTTTTTTTTTTTTTGCACGTACACTGTCCAATCAGAACGTTTGCCACTCCTCACCATCAAAATATCACTGGGAACCCCTTTCACAATGTGATCGATAATATCCACCAGCCACACAGTCTGTCTCTGGGCCCATGCTATACAAGTAAACCCATTTGGAATCAGCCTCAGGATCCCCAAGATATGCGCGGGCCCAGACAAACCCTCCAGCGTGATCTCCGTAAACATTCGAGAAATTAAATCAGCCCCCGCCTTCTCTTTCCCAGGTATGTGGGAGATGGTGAACCGCAATGAATATCATTGCGCAATCTACATACCAATCTTTTCCAGCTGTCAATGATATTTAAATAGCCATTACAAAGCCTCATTGTCAGTTTGTAACAGAAAATTGGAGTGTTCCAAATATTGGTGAAGCTTGGTCGTGCCAAATATTACTTCTAAGGCCTCCAACTCATATGTGGATTAGTTGCGTTCATGAGGATCAAGCGTGCAGCTCTCATAAGCCACATGATACAACACCCCATTGTATTATTGACTCAACACATTGCTTAGACAGATATAGAGGCTTAAATACGTGAGATAAATTCATATTAAAATATGTGATCTTGAGAACGGGTGGGCTCCCCAAACATTATAATAAGTAAATTAAAGCCCAAGTAGCTTCTAGACTCCAATAAAAGAGAATGTTGATTTTCTTTAAATCTTACAGGGGAGCTACCACCAAAGACCAAAAAAGGTATAAGCCTGCCTAAATATCCCACCATGCCTAAAAGCCTAGAAATTTGATCTGGATGGGGAATACTTTCACAACTCGGGTCTTTTCCTGATTCACTCGTACTTTTCTTCGCAAGACCACATGACCGAGATAATCTAGCTAAAGCACGGCCGGCTTCTATTTAGTAGGTTGACGGTTAAATTAGCTGTTCTCGGCTGTTCAATACCTCTTTTAAGTGAGATTCGTGCTCCACGACGATATCAGAATACACTACCAGGTCGTCTAAATAAAAAATGACATATTTATACTGTATATCAGAAAAAATTACATCTAACAATCTACCTAGAATTCCAATAGCCCATATTGAGTGTGTAGGGTTTAGACTGTTTTGAAGAAGAGTTTGGTAGTACGACATATTTAAATCAACCAGAGTGTATACCTTGGCCAAACCCACGTATTGAAATGCCATTTCAACTGTTGTCAGAGGTGTGCACTCATATTTTATCTTTTGATTTAGCTTATGGTTGTCCACTAACAACTGCAGCAACCGGGACAAAACAAATGCACATAGAGTTTCAGGGGCTACTCAAGCGTCATATGATGGGCCTCAATAACTTATAAATATGATCTCTCAAATATTAAATCCAAGATATACGTAATTATATGTATTGGGGAGCACAGAAGTGGTGTCTTCCAAAACAATTTCATAAGTAACCACATTGGTTCTGCATTGACTCTTTGTAAAACCTCGAAGTATTCCTCAACAATGTTATGAAAGCTACAGTAACACCTGTTAATTAATTTCAAAGAAGTGTCCCCAACCTAAAATTGTTCAATTTAATTTATCTTCCTCCACCAAATGGAAATCTAACACAATTGTGTTAGGTTTCCGTTTGATGTTAGATTTATAACCAAGCTCTTGCCTAAAATAATCTTCTATGTCTGACGCGGGACCATCAAAAACAAGATGGTAAAAGATGAACAAGCCATTTTGGCACACAGCTTGGCCTTCTTTTGCTCCTGGATGAAACTAACATCCTCAGTGACGCCTTCTTTGATGACTTTTTCACTAATAGCAACAATTTCTTTTTTTAATTTCCTCATACAAATCGACTGATATGGCGTCGTCTATCAAGGCTAAGATTTCTGTGACCTTGAAATTAATTGAAATACCACTTAATTGGGCACTTAAAAACAATACTACTTTATTATCGATAGCTTTGATCAACAAACCACGCCCCCTTGATTATTTATGCTGATGTAACTTGTACTCATGATTAGTGCAGAAGCAACCCACGTTATTGAGACTAACGCAACCATAGCAATAACTGTCTAAAGACATATACCCAACTGTCCCCAACCCACTTATATGATGTACAGTGGTCCCTGGATACTCTTCTATGAACCCACTTATATGATGTACAGTGGTCCCTGGATACCCTTCTATGTCCCTTACTTATGACTGTCCCCATGCATTTGCCTCCATTCCTAGCCTAGCGGATGAATCCCCTAGCTCGGTAACCCAAAGTCTAATTTCTTGAGACAGTTTTCATATTCAATAAACATATTACCATTACAAAATAGTGTGATGAAAGCTGAAGTGTCTACTAACTTCACTACAAACTAAATACAGTGTATCTAATTTTAACTGTGTGATGCACTCTCACCTATGCTTATGATAAAATCCTAAGTTTACAAACCACCTGACTTGTCCCTAATACTTGATAAACTTAACTTTAGCAGTATGGATGTTCTGGATGATCGGGATTATGGAGACTTCTGTCTCTTTACTGCAACAGTCACCTAGTGGAAAGTGAAAGCACGCACGCACACCACATAATCACCTGTCGAATTAGATCATTGAGAAGTGGTTTCAGCAGTCTCCGCATTTATTGGACCCCTGAAGTAACCTTTTAGCGACTTATGTCATGATGTCGTAATGGCATGATCCCCACGGCCGGTATCACGCCACTTACTTTGCGCTTCAAATGGAACCACTGGCTCGGACATGGCAGGCTTCTTTCCCCTTGGAGCTCCTGAAGTGTTTGGTGCAGGTTATTCACGACATAAAACACATGTTCTGCTACCATTTTTTATGTTCCAACCCCTTGACCACATGGTCCTTGTTACAGCACCTAGCTTTATAAACCACCTCCACCTGGCAATGTGTTTCTGCACTGACCAATTGTAGGGATTACCAAAGAAAGACACAATTAATGCTTCATTGCCTTAAGGCCCATTTAATATTGCCACTTTGTACCAACACTAATTAGCTTTCCTTCCCATGTGGCCAACAACGGTAGCCTTAAACTTGTGGCACTGGGCAGGCGCTCTGCTATTCCCTATAGTTGGCAGAACTCTCCTACGTCAAGTCACTGGTGTTAAACCACCAACCCTCCTTGACGCGCTGGGCTACACTACACTGGCGCAGTCTAGAGGTGATATCACAAGCTATCGAACTAAAATTAAATCAATACCGCAAACAAATGGTGTATGCTGAACAAATAATAAACTAACCTATTGTGATATTTGTAGGAATATACAAAAAAGCAATACCAGCTATTCTTTGTAAAATTTCATATTATAGATGAACACTTAGACTTACAATTCTTTAGTAGTCATCCCATTACCCAAAACTATGAACAGATTTCGAAATTTATTACTTCTTTTTGCCCTGTAACTGCCATACCAAAGTCTCGAAAGACTAGTAGTCTCTAGATTTTGTTGAATTATCTGTGTATCTCTTTTGTTTCGTGACGTGATGAAACGATTTCGTACATTAAAATATGGGTTAAGACTATAGCTCTATTATTTAATTCTGAATAATTATTTTAGTGGTTAAATATTATATCAGCTGGCCCAACAATGCATCTCTTAACGAAATAATACCACTTCAATTAACATAATTTCAGATATGATCTCTCAGTAATGATCCTGTAATGTTCTATTTTTTACTTGCCTATATTTCCTTCGTAATGGTTTTAGCTGCAGAACAAAAATCATTTATACGTTCGCTTACATTATTAACGTCTGCTTGGGAGAGCAATAGATCTTCCGCTTATTCCTAGAGACACTCTCTCATATTCGTCCTTAAACTTTGGGTCAGTAAACTGTAGATCCAAATCATGAAGTTATTCTTAAATTGTCTTCTACATTTAACTTCGACGTCAGGTACATAATTTGACATATTTTTCTATGTCTGTTCTAAATCTCCCATGCTAAGAAAATTTATTTTTAAAAGCAAATTTTTCAAAACATTTATAAATGTATTATTATTGTTATACTTCTAATTGAGATGTATGAGATGTACCCAGAAGTTGATAGCTATTTAAGAAAGACCATCCTCAGTACACTCGACAGTGTTATTCAGGCTCCAACCTATCCATCATCGGCCATCCCTCTACTTCATATGCTATCACTTGAACAGGAACAGATATCTTTAGCAAATAGAGTGATGATCTCTATACTACATTTTCTATAATTTTACCAGTATCATATATATGTGATCCAAAAAGAGTAATATTCTCTTTAGTAAATGAGCTATCATAATATACGAATGATGCAATAGATAATTTGAATATCAATGTGGATTTGAATTGTGTTTGTTTATCAAATGAGTTATTTTCCTAAACCAGATATTACTGGCATATCCTTGAAAGTACCTTTGGATATGTAAGTATAAATAAGCCATTGTTTCTTACATCTGTTGGCACGTGAACTAAACTTAAGGCTCTTCTAGATTGGTTTGTTGGTCGGATAGGTCAAGGTTAGACTCCATGGTCAATATATATGGGGATGTCCTAAATTGGTTCTCACTCCTCACTAATGCATATTCTTTATTAATGCACAGAGGTTCTTGCTTAGATCTGTATCAAGCAAATAGCGGATAACTAAACCTAAGTGAGAACCAGACCTGACATGGATTGACTGCACAGTTTGATCCTGACCAAAAACTAACCTAAGGCCATCTCTGATTGTAAACAACTCCAAACAAATATGTGAAACATCAGTTTTCCTGGTGGTAAGAGGTATTCTTTCTTGAGGGTACTCCTAAGCTCACCACAACATGAACTCTCCAGCCCAACCATCTGCCAGCTGAAAGCTTGCTCAGGGTAGCCAGGGGAAAATTCTAAATTATTTTTCATGGTCATTTGCAAGAGGAATTGATTAACGTCGCAAAAGAAAATCTAAAACTCTACCTCAGATGCCGCATTGTTACCGAACGTCAAGAAGAATGAACGTTGCCAGGGGTCCACCACGAGGAAACACCCTAAAGAGATTCTTGGTGAGTAGATCTGAGGAAGGCAGATAAATTTTCTGTACACTCCCCCATATCGGGAGACCATATGGTCTGATGCTACTACCATGAGAGGAGTGAACTGCGTCTTAAAACAGTCACATATAGATCACCAACAACAGACTCAGCGTTACCCCCCCCCCCCCTGTCCCTTCCTCTCAAAGAATGTGTGAACTATCTTTTTCTAAATAATTCTACGTTCAAAGCATATCTCATGAACGTTTAGTAAGAATGGTGCAAATAGAAAAGATGCAGCATTATACAGTTTCATACTACCGTGAGAACTGAGTCAGTGTGTAAAGATGACACAGGTGTTTTGCACATTATAAATATTTTAGTGTTCCTTTATTTTGGTCAAATACTTCTCTAACGTTCAAATTTTTGTTGGTACAATGTGTCAGACATATTTCAAATGGATAAAGATTTTAATCCAAGTAGGGCAGCCACATGGTATTGGTTCACTTCGCCCAGTAAGCCTATCAATATGGGATAAAATAAACAATTCTGGCTATTTGTCTGGTGTACATCAATTTTCTAATAAGAATACACACATACTAATGACTTTAGCTTGTGACATTGCGAGAAAGTTTGGCCTGAGAATTATTTGTTAGTTATGAATATTACTACACATTTCTACCATTATTATTATATAAAGTTCTCCCTACATTAAAATTAGTTCACCTTATAGATCTATAATATATATTTTGAATACGATTTAGAAAATCATTTATGACTTTCAGTAAATATTATTGCATAGTAACTACTTGAGAATACAATTTGGAAACAAACACAACATAAGTGGAATTCATCTTATATGATAAATAATAATTATAATAATAGTCATATTCATAATAATAATAATAATAATAATTAATATAAATAAATAATATAGAAAATAGAATTTGTAATCTAAATAAATTAAACACTTACAAATATTTAAAGATTTAAGTATGCTATATATACCACCTAGGATATTATTATAAATGTTCATTAATTTGAGTATCATTGATATTTTACTCAAAGATGGTTTCTAGGAGACCATCAGTTTAACCACGCAGATATAATAAGGTTTATTTGTTTGATACAATAAATTTGCTTACAACTTGTTATTTAGATTCGAGAAGACGCTTTAAAATAACCAGGTACAGTAAGTTAATTATATCTATATTTGGAGAGTGTTTATAAAATGACTCTCATTGAACTAGGGTAAACGTGTACAAGATAAGTGTATTGTTGTAACTTTATAGGGGGGTGGGGGGGAGTAGTAACCTCGCTCCCACGTTATCTTAAAGAACAACTCAGTTGGTAGAGCACCTAAAAAACCTGAGACTCTATCCTTTCGAGGTATCCATGGTGATGTAGCAAGGAAAGATCTTTTTGTGGCTTTAATGTGGCCCAGTAGCGATAGACATAATTACCAGGTAAACTTACCCTCTGAAATGTATCCACGGTAATCCTGTAGCTCGTCGCGAATTTCTAAGTACTAGTGAAATAAAAGGGTGTGCGCCAGTGAGTTGAGTGATACTCACAAATTAAATGACTCTTATTATGAGCTTGAAAAGGGACCAACAATCTCACCAAAAGGGTGGAACATAAATATAACAAAAATATAAGTAAAGAAAAAGGTCATATGGTAAGTATAGTGAAATTTTACATATCTAAGACTCAAATACTCAAAGAGTATATATATAAATTGTGGCAGTTGTAATTTTAAAAGAAAGTCCTACCTATTCGTTACCAGAATAATTTATAAATTTAAGCCGTGAAACATTGCGGCATAAGAGCCTTTAAGTAAAATAACATATATTAATTGGTGGTAACCGCGAATTAGTGGTCCTGAACTGTCAATAATAAAAAAACATCTCACTCGTTTTCCTGTAGTATTTGAGGTGATGATGCCAAACACAAGTTGCATACCATTCTCTGACCATGGCTGCAGCACTCACACTTCTAGATCTTCAAAATGAACAAAGCCGCTCATTCATCTCACAAATCTTCCACGTTTGAGAGAAAATTGAGGTCCAGTCTTTGACTCTAACCGGCGCTCGCTGATGGAACGGAAAAACTTCATACCTCAAATTCAATCCTTAGTATTTACCTTCACATTTATTTAATGTCTCAAAACCAGCGCATTACTTTTTTCTTTTTCTTAGAGTCCTTCTCTCTTATCTCTTCTAACAATGATTGCCATGGTAAAAAAAAACAAAAAAAAACATAGAGGTTGCAAAACTATAGAGGTTTATAGAGAGGATGGATGGACTTAGTTATTTCAAGCTGCCATCAGGGGATGCAACATAGGTAAACGAATTGTAATGTCCCGCCACCTTCATGAACATATGAATTAGGACGGGATATTGTTTATAGTATGAATCCCAAAAGATTTGAGCGGTTATAAGTTATCACACATGAGTGGATAAAAATCGCCTTTTATTCTGAAATCACAGAAAATATCCTATATATTTTGTATCAACAGCTCAGGAATGTGTGTGTAAGATGTGTGAGGCGTTAGAAACGTAAGATCACGAATATTTATTTCTATTCCTATTGCTACAATCTATATTTGGTGTTCATGAGTTACCACCAGTATTACGTACACTACATTTCATAAACATATTGAAGAACACAGGAAAAAGCTATTTTAATTATTATGCATGAATTAAGGAGGGATGTACGATTACTCTATTTATGTCATGATGCAATCAGTCGGGTTAGAAAGTGCACGTTAAATACCTCAAATAAATAATCTATAAAATTACTTTAGTTGCTAGATAATCAAACGTTTATTATTTTAGTGATTACTATTTTATGATTAAGAATATCAATTACAAATATTATTAATTTGAAAATGTGTCAATTATTTATAGTAACGCATTCCTTCACCTCTGACTAGATATCTTGTGAATGTGGGGAATGCCAGGCCGCCACCGTGGTTCGGATTCCACGTTAAACTGTAGGTCCTTCATTTCATCTCACAATCACCCTACCATTACACATTAGCGTAAGTGCGTATAACCCGAACGGGTAGTAAGACGCGGTGCTAATAATAATAATATAGTAACGTAATGGCGTAACATAATTTAAATAGTGCGTATAGCTCACAGACACAACATAATTATAACTTATGTCTCTATGGTGAATTAGCATGATCTAGTGGGTCATGCGTAATTGTCAATTCGGAAATGAATAGATCAGTGTTGTTTAAATGTTTAGAACCACGTTGATATTTGAATCTTTTAAACTGGTTATAGTTGACAAGTAACTAAGCAGAGACGAATATTTGGCTAAAGAGTGCTGCTCTTATATAACCCACTGTAGTAAGCCCAAAGCTTATTTCATATTTAATTTAGTATGTCTCTCAACTAAATATTAACCTGTAAGATAGTTTCCACTACCTCATTAAGTGTAAATCTATAAGTTCCTTTGTAGCATAGCATGAGTTTCATTCAACCTTGATCGGAATGCCTCTCATGGGTATTCTTCTGTCTCTCTCCCTGTTGGTAATTGGAACAGTGGAAGTTAATGGAGCAACCAGCGTTGAGGACCGTTTGAAGGGGGTCCAATGGGTTGGGGGGTTGGCGGAAATAGCGCAGTGATAGAAAAGCGTCGCAGTGCCAACTGTTGGATAGAATCAAAAAAAGAGAGAAACGTGTTTAAACTGCACCAGTGTATGTATACATGATTTTTTGTACCATTTACATCGGAAGTTATATACATCTATTTGGAAATTACTCAATTTAAAAAGTTTTATAATATAATTATCTATGTTGACTGAAAGTGTTTTAAATATGAATTTTCTGAATTCCATTTGAAACTAACAAACGCTCTACATATTTTTATTTTTCTAGATATCTATCCTACAAATATATAAAAATTAGCCTGTGTCTGTCTGTCTCGTTGTTGCTAAAACACGCCTAAACCACTATATCGAATGGGATGTCATTTCGCATGGATACAACTTGGAGAATCAGTTTACAGAGTGAGCTAATTTTTTTTATTATATCTTAAAACACTTGATCTGTCGTTGATTATTATAATGAATGTATCATTATTTTTCTCTATTTTACATGACCACCAAATTAAATGCAATCCAAAGAATAGTTACAGAATAATTTCATTCTTAAATCTAAAGAGACACTATATTTTGTTTTGGATTAACATTAGTGGACAGATTGTGTTTCTTAAATTTGCACTTTCAACATGATTATTTGATTAGATTTGACATAAGTAATATTATTAAAAATAGTCGAATTGTCCTACTAAAATACTGCACGAGCTCCTGAGAATTCAAGTGAATAATGAAAATAAAAATGTATATAGGCCTACATATTTTGTGTGATAACAATATTACCTCAAGACAAAGAAACTTAGTAATGTTTGAAGATGTACACCTTAGGCATTTTTCTTAATATTTTACCAATATTAAGAAATTTGAGCCTTGCTCCAATATGGGCTACTCCAAAATGAAGAAATCTGAGCATGGAATACACGGAATATAAAATAATTATAAATATTACTATGGATTTAGTGAACCCCTTTATAGTAAAAATACGTCCAAAGGAACCTAATGAATATATTCAGTATCAAAAACATTTCAATATAAAAATATTACATATTATTTTATTGTGAACCACCAACTTCGATTTTAGTGAATCCAAAATCCAAAACCTCCAAGTAAAAATGTCATTGTAACAATCTTTCTCTTTTAAAATAAAATGATATTGGTGTTTGAACTTATTTCTATTTCTCTAGCAGAGTTTTTATTTTGGTAGCACAGAGAGCAACTTAAACTATGGACTGGGGAGGGGACGAAAGGCTGTATGTAGACAGACATTGCAGCTCACAATAAAAGCTCAGGTTTCATATCGGTCTTGGACTATCAAAGACAGGAAAGTTACCTCGCAGTATGATATACCTTTTGTTGAAAAGAAATGGAGCAGTGTGGATGAACTAATTCTGTAGACAAAGCCTGGAGGAGTGTGGCAATGGCCAGTATTCAGAACTGCTTCCAGCACACTGGTTATATACCGGATGTACTAATTCTGTTGACAAAGCCTGGAGGAGTGTGGCAATGGCCAGCATTCAGAACTGCTTCCAGCACACTGGTTATATACTGGATGTATTACTTTTGATGCTTCTCACTACCCGTTCGGGCTATACGCTTACGAACTAGTTGAGCTAATTTTTTTGAGATGAGGAGGCTTCTATAAAGTTGAAGTGTACCCACATTTGGGTAAAAGGAGATCAGAAAACCACCCTCCAAACTCACGTGAGCAGAATTCTGACCCCAATCCCCCCATCATCAGCAGTTCAGGCTATAGCGAAGTGACCTCCTAGACAGTCGGGCCCTGAAACCTACAAACTATGACTTTATAACTAAATATATCTCACCAGAGGAAGCCATTATTGAGGTTGTGAGATTTGTTTTCAGCTCATAACTAAAAGAGATTCATATGACTTAAGAAAAAGGTGTTGAAGGATTTCACAAAGGATCAAAGGTTTGTTCTATATAATTTATAATGTATAATGTATAATGTAAAATTGAGTGTAGAAGAAATACAGATTTATGAGAAGTAGTGTATATATAGAAAATATTAATTAAAATGTTATATAAAGAGAAATGGCACAT
Organism: Timema cristinae; assembly: GCA_039000515.1. Taxonomy (NCBI): domain Eukaryota; kingdom Metazoa; phylum Arthropoda; class Insecta; order Phasmatodea; family Timematidae; genus Timema; species Timema cristinae. The sequence continues at coordinate 14,666,357 of JBCFYV010000100.1, forward strand.
ATTCGATTAAATAAAATATTAATTAATAGATTTCTATAAATTGTATTATGTTTGTGATATTATGTTTCGTTTGTCTCAAGCCCTGTCAATTAAAATTAAGTGGAATTACATTTCGGGATAAGTGAAGTTTGGACATATGAACCTAATATATGGGTCCATTGTGGCTCATTTTATGCTGAGTTGACTTTACGTAGGTATATTAGGGCCTTAAGTTCCGTAACCTCCAGGGTTTGTAGTTACAAACCCAAGAAAATTACAAACCTCAGCCGTAGGCCTACTCGAACATGTTCATCCTAATGACTTACACAACGTGACCAGTGGGAAGTGCATTTTTAAGCTCAACTAAACGAGAAATTTTAATTTTAAATAATTAACAATGGAAATACTTAGTGTATGTAAGCTTTAGTTATTTTCTTACATCCATATTGAGCCCGACACAATAATCATGGTGATCATCTATTCGAGTAGATAAAGAACCAACAAACATAAAAAGCTGAAACTTGATATTCACCATGTTATTTGGGAAACCTTAGTATTGGTGACTACACACAATATCAACCTGAAGTATTAAACTGCTGCAGAAAGATTTCAGACCAAGGACTATGAATATATTAAACTTTGTATAATTATTTAAGGAAACACATGAATGTATATCTCCGATTTTAATTTTTAACATTTTTCCTAGTAGTTATATAAATATTAAATTGTATGTTTGTTAATTATTCAGGCTCAAATCATTTTACTAATTGTGATATTGGTATTTCGCATGGATATAGCTCGAACGTCTGGTTAATATGTTGGATTATAACAAATTACTTCAATCACTTTTTATTTTTTTCAAAATAGTAGCTACTAAACACTACTTTTTAGCCCTTTTCGCAGTTTATGGATTAGGATTGTACTAGACCTGCTTTTAAGATTTATTTATTATAATGGACATTACGGCATTCTTGAAAAAACAATTGTGGTTCCTAAATATTATTTTTATCCAGTCCTGAGCTCTAGCTCCAACTATGGAAAGTCTGATAATGGGAACCAATTTATCGTATTAATAATATAGAATGTTTATTTGTTGTTATTGTATATATATATGTGTGTGTGTGTGTCTTTGTGTTGTGTTTGTGTGTAGGCGCTATAACTTGAAAGCCAAGATACCTAGAATGTTTACATCATACTAATATATAATAATAATGAAATGGTTCTGCCTGTTCCTCAGTTACATACAAAACACTGTACTTGTAAGAATACATTGATAAATTACAACTGACTGGAATTTACTGGAATTACTGCAAATATTAAAATAATTCTTAAATATTGGCATTTTTAAATGGATATGGGTGGAATGGGGGATTTTAAGATTTCCACTTATTTAAAAGACTACTTCCCAATCTGTTGGAAAATTTTTTTTTTTTAGGTAGACACAACCTTAAATAGGTATATGATTCTTAACATTTAAAATTTTAAAACCAATATTAATACAGTTTTAGGCATGTAGAAGTGTTTGTATGATGTAAATTTCCTAAACTTGTGGCGGAAAATTTAAATTTGACAGGAGAGTGGATGAAATGCTCTTAAATTTTATATAAGATTTGGAATTTATAGTAGAAGGGGGCTCAAATTACTAAAACAAATAAAATTAAATACTTCTATGTTTAGTGGGAAATTGAAAACTAATATTTGCTATCAGCTATTAATACATTTATGAGAATTTTGAGTTTTAATATTGAATCCAAGTAATAAGGGGCTTAAAATTCACAAAGTATTAGAAAATACATCTTTGTTGTGGTTGAAAATTAAAATGTAACTTCTAATAAGGACGAATCATTTTCATTAACAGAATACTATTTCGTGTATGTATTTTATCAAAATGTTAAACTCACTCTTCCAATAAGTTTATTTGTTATAATGTATATATTGTATTTTTACTTAACTCAACATAGCCCTAAGACAAATATTGCGTGTTTTTATAGTGAGTTCGTTTTTTTATAGGCCATATATAGTTTCAAAAATGATTTTTTTAATTTGTTGTTTTACACTTTTAGTTTAGTATTGTCATGGTTTTCTTGAAATTGTGCATAGAGCATTCAAATACTCCTAAACAATCTATAAATTTAAGATTTGGTATGAACAATTTCTCCACAAACCTTGAAAATGAATTATTTCTTTTTCTAAACTGAAAACATGTAACAATTATAATATTTAGCTTTAATTTAATTTAACTCTTATTAACCAATTGTTTATGATATATATATATATATATTTAATACCACCAACAGGAAAGACTTCAACTAGTGTATTATTAGTGTATTATTTTTAAAATAAATTTAGTGTTATAAAATATACTTAGGTATTATTTTTACAATGTGTTTTAGTCATTCTACTTTTCACGTTGTGTAACACAATTTTAACACAAAGAAACTTATAAATAATCATAATTTAAGTTTTTGCTATTTTCCCTGTGTTAATTTTATGTATTAAAAAATAACACATTTTCTTTCCCGTGTAAATAACTGGTACACAAACTAGTCAAAAATAAAAAGAGGCTTTTAAATCTGCAATATGATTTTATTTGAATGATTTAAGTGTGACAAAATCTTGTGATTGGGAAGTAGTCAATTTATTTAATGTTTTTGTCACACTAACAGTTCTTATGTGTAATCAAATTGGTCAGTATCAGAAACTTGCAACCTGGTGTTACCTATCGCGAAGAAACTTAACAAATATAATATTTTAACCTGTAAATAATGTTTAATTTTTAATTCTGTATATTATGGTGGAAAGCCGCATATTCTGTTTCCCATAAAAAAATGCCACACTAAACTCAACTCAACTCAATTAAATAATTGATAATCTTCTAAATAAATTGTTATTTAAAATAATCGAATAAAAACTGAATTACTCTGAATGCAACATGTTAAATAACGTATTCACACGTTCACTCAAAATAACATATATATGATTAACACTATTAATACAAGAATTAATAACATATATATGATTAACACTATTAATACAATACTTATTATTATTAGCACCGCGTCTTACTACCCGTTCGGGTTATACGCACTTACGCTAATGTGCAATGATAGGGTGATTGTGAGATGAAAATGGAGGACCTACAGTATAACGTGGGATCCAAACCACGGTGGCGGCCTAGCATTCCCCACATTCACAAGAATACAAGAATTAATAACATATATATGATTAACACTATTAATACAAGAATTAATACATTCTAATAATGTGTGGTAGATATTAACTCATTTTGAAATCATGTTGATGGAAACTCCCAAACTTGAGGAATGTGCTCCAGCTGACTGCTCCTGGAGGTTCAACAGGAGAACATCTTACTCACTAGCCCCACTTCGATGAAATGACAGAGTTGCTTCCCTGTTTTGTAATCACCGTCTTTAGTGCTATTTGTTTTTCTGCGCAATTCTGAAAACTCCCTCCCCCCTTTTTGTCCGGTTGGATGCCGTTCCTGAAAACGTCAGTCCTGTTTGTATACAACAGCCATCCCTCAATTCACATTTTGTATTCAATTCTTCAATTCTAACTATTCGTTGGAGGAGCATACTGGTCGTCAAGCAAGGATCAGCGAAATAAGCTACTGGTCATCGCTATGTTTCATGACCTAGTTGGGTCTTTGACTGGTACCAGTATATAAAATGTCTAAGGATACTCCTTTCTTCAGTGTTCAACCTGTGGGTGTTTTACTAGTCCTGAGTAGTAACCCGTGTGGTATAGTTAATTTGGTTCGGCACCCTTCACGCGCCGTTTGTATTAAATTAATCTATTATTGCTTGCACTAGTTATAGTGTGGCCATATTGGTGAATGTTAAAGTATATATTGAATGACCAGGCAGTACTAATGAGGAATAGACCGGCATAGTATTTAATAACCTAGATTCCTGGTATCTCGCCATTAACTATTTGTAGACCTATAGTTCCTCTTCTAGGAGCGTATTCTTTGTATCTTATAATTCACTATGGGTTAGTTCATTTAACTACCAACGTAGTAACTTTTAAACTAGGACTTTCTAGAACTGGATAACATTACCTATTATTATGTAAATGCCTTTCAGGTCTAAGTCTTGTAGCCGCTAGGCTGGATAGATGTTGTGTGTTGTAGCTTAAACTTAAATTAATATTTGCTTCCTAATTAAATGTGGGTTAGTTCTACTTTAACGAGTTACTCTCATTCGTAATATAACTCTATCATACTTGTGTTTAAAGCAGGTATAACCTAGGTGTTTCTTTCCAAATATTCACTATTGGAATAACTATGTCTAAAGTAACAGATTTAAATTATCTTAATAAATTAAAGGACTGTCTTGTGTAATATCTCGGAAAACCGTCGGCAATTCTATCAACGTGTTAAAATTTAAATAAACTGATTTGTTAAACTTGTATATCTCTTATATGATTGTTCCTTCCCTTCCTTGGTTAACTATATTTCTGATTTATCGTCACTTCTTCTATTAGATGGGAGAAGCGGTGATACATGAGTAAAAAGTGTTCTCAATAAAAAGTGTCCTTACTGGATATAGTCGGATTTAAATACTAACTGTTTAGCTAAGAGCCAATTGTTTTGTGATTACCGCCAAAAATCTTTTGCTAGAACCTGATTTGTAACGCTCGTTTTAACCTCATTTGGGTGAAATGTAAAGACAATTTTTGATGAGGTTCCCCCTAGTCTCTCAATGAAAATACTGGTAGTGGTTTATATTGAATAGTTTCAGGTATCGTTCATAAAAAAATCACACCTATACCACCTCTTCTCTCACTCTAGTGAGGATTTAACCAATGTACTGTATTTCAACTGTTTGGCACTTATTAACTGATCACACGGAACCGCGTTGTTTACAAGGATTCCGGGCGTGGTTTTAATTCGTGCGTCTTAACAATATTTTAATTGGTATATTTTTCTTTGAGGATAAGAGATGACAGGAATATGAGAAGAGAAATTATAATGAAAATACTGTAAAATACACCTGGAAAAACCTCAACGCAACAACATTCGAAAAATGAATCGCTTAAAACTGTCAAGTATCATTAGGATCAATCCTGTATTCAAGTGTTCCATAAAATTTACTATTTATTATCAATACACTATATTCATTAATTAAAAACTCGAATTGAAAATAGTTTGTGAAAGTTGAAAGGAAATGAAATCATTTCTGTTATATCTCCTTAAAGCTGGGATTAATCCACTCCGGTCCTTCCTCCAGGATGTTAGCTCTGCATTCGTGTATCTCTGATTCCCCTTCTATTTCCTGTTAGGCTAGAAGTTTAATATAACATGTATTTTCTCTTTTTTTCCATATTTGATTGATGCTAACATATGTAAAAACATAACAACGGACTGTGTAGGTAGTGTCAGACTCTTGCTGGCGAGTTCAATTCGTCGCAAAGATTATCTGTTACAACTTCCTTCACCTCTGAAAGACATCTTGAATGTGGAGAATGCCAGCTCACGTGTTCGATTCCTGTAAGTAGGTCTTCATTATTCAAATCACCCTCATTAAAATTTAAGTGGTATACAGAAAGTGTAGACGGTGTAATAATAATAATATAATATTAACAAGTCACTTCATATTATTTAATAAAAATATCTCAAAACTCTTCTTAGATTGGCTTGTCTCTCTTATGCCCAAATTTTTCTTATTTATCTGAACAATTCTATATTTTATTTGTTAATTCTCTGGGATGCATCTCTAAACACATATAAAGGATTGAGTTGAGAATATTTCTTAAACTTAAATTTTCCACACCCACTTTTTAAACAATGTTCTATATACGTTGATTTCAAAATAACTTGACATATGATTTTAAACAAAGTTCTTAAAACCTGCAGAAAAATCTATTGAGTCTAAAGTGAATTCTTTCAAACACAACATTTGCATTACTGTGAATACTTGGGATAAAATACAAAACGATCAGAATTTTACCTCTCAGCCACAAGTCAGGTGCAAGCGTTTCTTGAAAATAACTAATAAGCATAACAATATATTTATCTTTACTACATTTGTTCAGATAGGGTTGATAATTTTGATTATGATAATGATGATGATGATGATGATGTGTTCGACCTTAAGTGTTTTTAAATTAGCTTCCTATCCATCTGTAGTTGGCATACTTACATCTCTTCGGCTGGTTAGTGCTGTTCACACCATCTGGTTGAAAGCAAATGTTCTATGTAAGTTCAGAAAGTATGGTAGTTTTCCGTTGCTTTCCACACTAAAATGAAGCGATTGAGTAAAAAAGACCCTTACAATTTGTCTTGGAAGTTATTATAAGATACATTGCAGGAATCTTTAGCATCCCACAGTCGATATGGGGCTAACGACTTTATTTACTTTCCAAATAAATTTGGGCTGATAAACCTGTAAGATTTTACACTAAGGGGTACAAAATATAAGTTGAAAGGAATTAAGGTTGAACAATAAATAGATTTATTAAATAAAAAACAGAAATAACAAAGATTAAGGTTTATAATAATATTATAGGTTGTACTTTGAAGCTTCATTCAAACAATTTGACTTTGCGGAATGTGAAGTTTTGACTGTAGATACAAGGGCTGAGCAGGTATAAGTTTACTAAAGGAGAAAATAGTCAAACAATTATTAACTAAGGGTATTAAACAAGATATACATATAAATTTTGATCAGTCTGCTTGAATGGGTATTAAGATAATATCCTTTAAATATTTCGGATAATGATAAGCAACGGTAAACACTTTTTACAACAACGGTCGATGGCTAATAAACAGGTGTCAACAAAACAGTACTATGGCTGGTCTCTTTCCCTTCGCTACTGCCAGAACATTCAATAGTACATTAAATTCTAATGTAAATCACACTAAGAGCAACCAAAAAACAATAGAAGTTAAATAACAGGCAAAAAAAAGGGTATTATTTGCGCGGACCCCACTATGATTCTAGTGCAGCTCCCTGGTTTGAAAACCACGGCTAATACAGCACAAGAAGCGTGAGTACTTTGCCAAGCTAAAATATCGATTTCCATGAGCTCAACAGTGATATGGAAAACAAGACAGACAGTTGTTGCCATCCATAAATTATACTGATTCACACGACGTACACGGCGTCATGAGACACATTGGCTAAAAATACGAGGGTCATCAAGAAAGTAAGGTTACAACATTTATTTAAGGTCGAAAAATACTTGTATTAATATAAATTCCCAGGATACTTCACAAATATATTAAAATATTTTTCAACGTAATGGCCGTCGAGATCGAGACATTTCTGTAGTCGGGGCACCAGCTTTTGTATGCCAATGTCATAGACCTATGCCACCAACTCTTTCAGCCAACTCTTCACAGCTTCCTCCACCTCCTGATGGTTTCCCACCCAAAAAACTCCTTTAGTTTAGTGAAAAGGTGATAGTCCGAAGGTGCCAAGTCGGGTAAATAGGGGGGGTGGGTGACAATATCCCATCCAAACGATGTCAGCAGCTCCTGTGAAACTCACGTGGTGTGGGACCTGGCGTTGTCCTGTAGGAGGCTGACTCCCCGGGTCAGCATTCCCCTTCTGCAGTACTGAATGGCTCTTCTGAGTCTTTTAGGGTATTGCAGTAAGCCTCTGCATTAATGGTAATCCCTTTAGGCATAAAATCCACCAAAAGTACCCCTTTACGGTCCCAAAAAATGGATGCCATGACTTTTCCAGCTGAATGGGTCATCTTGAACTTTTATTGGCTAGAGAAGATGAATGACGCCACTGAAGTGATTGTCTTTTGGAATCTGGGCTGTAGTGACACACCCACTTCTTATCCCCCGTTACGATAGAGTCCAGAAAAGCTTCTCCCTCCTATACAAAACGATCCAAAAATTCACGCACGGCGGTCACACGTTTTTATGGTGCTCCGGTGTGAGCATTCTGGGAACCGATTTCGCACACAACTTCTTGTAACCAAGTTTTTCCGACACAATATCATCAAGGAGACTTCTAGAAATGTCAAGAAATCTTTCGTGAAGGTCGTCAAGCGTCACACGGCGGTCATTTCGCACTTGTTCTTCAATTTTTTGCACAAGTTTGTCAGAAATCACTGATGGTCTCCCACTCCTTGTCTCATCATGAGTATCATCAGTATGGCCTTCTATGAATAACCTAACCCACTTCGTGACATGTTTTCTACTCATCACATTACTACCATAAACTTCCACGAGCTTCCGATGGATATTCGCGGCGGTATTGTTCTGCAAAGTCAAAAAAAGGATGACCGTGCGGATCTCGCACGGACAGGAGGTGGCGGGAGTGCGCGATAACCTCTCCATCGGAAGAATTTACTGTTACTGAAAAAAATTACCGACAATCCCGCAGGACCAAACAAACAGAGCGTTAGGATCCCCTACATGACAGGTGCGCCAAATTTGAAACAAAATTTTCCCCCGGCCTCAAGACCCCTTGGAACCTTACTTTCTGGATGACCCTCATAGATTAATGGAACTTGTGAAAGTTTTGTAAGTCTAAAACATAACTACTTTTTTAGCCCTTGGCTGATGAAGTAAAGACTGTATCATAAGGACACAGGAACATAATAACTACAACTGATACACTAAGTCAAAAGGGGAGACTTGCCCTTCAGACTCCAGGACACGATATTTAATCAATTAACAGAAAAACTTCCATCTTGTAGTCAACAAGGCTTGAAATGAATAAACTATCCATTAGACATGAAAACAAAAATATGCTTCGAAAGAAAATATATATAAAAAAACTCTATATCGTCTAGTATTCTAAACAAAACTAAACCCTAAGTCACAAGGACTTGTCGACGTTAGTTCATGATACTTAAATATTCCTGGCTCGACGTCCTGGTCAGGGTAGTGGTGGATATGACGACCCGTACTCCATGGTTGGTGCTGTTCTTCGTAACGTGACGGTGCAGAAGTTCCTCCTTCGACGCTGGGTTGCAGTAGAACGGGTATAATGTGAATCCTATATATAGTCCCAAATCTGATACGCACGGAACAAAGCAAAAGGGTGATAAACTCAAGAATGTAGACAAATAGAAGGATGGATGAAGGCAAGGTGAAAGAGAAATAACTCAAGACGGGCTGTTTGCGGGGAAGAAGGGAAGCATGGTTCCTTGGACGGACGCTAGGCTTCTTGATGGGAAGTGGGTCAGTGTGTCGATCCCAATATACTCTTCTTTCCTTCATCAGATGTAGTTGTGATAGTATGTGTGTGGCAGCCATCATTGGATAATTTTTCTTTTCCCCCACGTGACAAATAAATCCAGGAACATCTTGAAATGGTGAGTAGATACCAAAGCATCTTCAATTTAAATATATTCGTTTTGATTATGTTATTTAGGCTCAGCTATTATTTTAATGAGAATTTGTGATATAGATGTACTTTACTATATTTTCTTGTAGACAGCATTGCAAGTGTATGTAAATCTATCCGATCTCATCCAGTGGTAGAGAGCATGCGTTACAGTATTTTATTCATAAATATGATAATATTAATCCTCTTTTGTGATATCTGCTACAGTATTTATCAAAATACAATTTTTTTGAACAACCACGTGTTTCAATTTAGGGAGATACGTAATTTTATTTGACTGCATCTAGTCAGAGAAAATAAATTTTGAGGTAGATTACTGTTAATATTGTTTCTTTCTTTCATAAATTATAAAATATTGATATTTAATTGTAGCTGTCCAATCTGTCTGATTGACATGCTACAAACCTAAATCACTTGGTCAACTCCATTGACCTTTGCTGGACTTTAAACAATGAATCTTGAGTCCTGGGTCAAGGCACACATTTTACACCAAGAAAACTGAGGTCGACCAGATAGGGTTGACAATATATTTTCTCCACTCCCAATGTATAAAATTTAAAAATATAAATATTTTTTATCTTTCTAAAATATAACTAATAATATACAGGTTGGTTGGATACTATGAAATAATTTCCAAATGTAATTAATTCTATTAATAGTTAGGCCTACTTATGGAAGCTTCTTCCATTCTTTAAAATACGATTAAAGTTGTGAACACTACATTTTGGTCAGGTAATCTATGAATCTTGTCATAAGATGACCATTACTTACTTAATCTAAAATGTATTACCACCTTTACAAAAGTACGCCATCTATCCCTATCTTGAGCTAGTTATATCCAGTTTATCTCATTACATCCTATCTCTTTCAGGACCATTTTAATTATATCCTCGCATCTGCATATAGGTTTTCCCAATGGCTTTGCCAGTCAGTACCCTGAACAATGTGTTATATTACCCCATTTGCGTTGCATGTCTTGCTCACCATAATCAATATGACTTTATTATCCTAAAATGTAATATTATGAGTACAGGATTAGGTAACCTCCTCCTGGCCCCAATAGCCTCATCACTTTCTGAACCAAATATCTTCCTAAGCACCTTGTTTTCAAATACCCTAAATTTAGTTTTGTCATGTAAGTTAAGATAACTGTTTCACACACGTAGAGAAAAAAACAGTTTTTTTTTAATATTCTGAGTCCTATATACTTAAAAGCAGGTGAGATGTCAAAATGTCATTTCCAAAATGTATTTATTTCTTAATTTACAAAATAATATTGTTATTGCTAATTAATATATATATTAAACTCATTAGCCCTGTCAAATGATATGTTGTTTGCAGTAACCTCTGAATTAATGTCTTCAATATGTATTTTCTGTGTAAACATATACTTAAGCTTTGCAGCGTTCAATTATAAACCTTGCGTATAACCCGAACGGGAAGTAAGACGCGGTGCTAATAATAATAATTATAAACCTATTTCTTACTATCATCTAATAACATTTATGCCTTTCTTGCAACAGCGTCCTTTCTATTGCCAATAGATATTTAAAGTAACTAGATGGTATATACCATACATGTGTTTTCAATAAGCTTTATTATTTGAACCATTAATTTAGGAAATGCATTCACTAGTAGTCTTAACAACAATAAACATACTCTCATTTACACATAGCATATGGTCGTGCTGCTTATAACAGTGACTTGGAGCTCATTGGTGCAGTATTTGATTGATACACAACAGGTCATTTTATGTTTGAATGTATACATTTATTCCTTCCTACAGCTCAATATCGGCTTTATTGCTCCTAAACATTTCACGAATCTTTATTTTGTTCGAGAAAGTCGTTATTACCCCATTCGTTAACATACACCAAGAAAACACTCTCTCATATTTCCCCACTTCAAATAAACCATAAAAGGTTTGTATTGGGTCTTATAAACCCCTACATGAAGACTAAACTTTTGACTTGATCAGGATTTAAAAACAGTTTTCTTAATAAATAATTTAATTTATTTTCATGACAAATTTATATTTATGAGTGGTTAGTGAAACAAAAGTACCCTGTTTGAATACGTCTCTTCAAACCCCATGCACACGTTTTATAATTTTGATTATTTGTTTTTGTTTCAGGTCATTCCTCTAAATCTTTCCATTGACCTCGCTCTCTTTTACTAGCTGTAAATTGATATTTTCATTCGTCTTTCTTATTTTTATGGCCTTTCCCTTGTTATTCTATCAACTGTATGTTCTTTCCCATTTCTACTTATTTTCGTGTTCCCGTCCCACCGTGTTCTCAGTTTGCCTTTCTTCTTTCTTTTCTTCATTCTAGCATGGTCGAACAAGTTCCACGTCCTCTAGCTCAAAATATTCGCACTGTGTTAAATATATCTCATACTATCTCTCTCTATTCAACTTGTGGAATAATTTAATTAATTTTAAAATAAAAATTATACAGAATTGAAATGCATTACTATAAAATTAAATGGTATGGTGTATGGCACTGGTATCTATAATTTGTAAGATTTATGAAACGATATAATATACATGGTTACAGAAAAATATGTCAAATTGAACATCACATTTTACCAAGTATCATAATTTAAATAAAACTATACTTTACACTAGAAACATATTGAGAAAATAGTGTGTCTATGGCCACATAACATCATAAAAATACATTTCAAATACCACTAACTAAAAAATATATTGACCAATAACTCAGAAATAATTTCTTTTATAAAAATATATTTAAAATAGTGTTTTTTATAATTGTAATGGTACAATAAATTTGAGATATTGATTAGTTATTTTTATCTTAAAGAGTTGTGGAAATATGTATTTTAAATACCAAACTGGAGGTATCCGCTTATGTGAAGTACCCTCCTAGTCATTTTCTTCGAGGAATGAGAGTTGCCTTTGTTTGTCATGTTAAACAGTGTCTAGATTTGAGTTTTAATCAAGATCATTTGGACATATTAATATAAAAAGTTTCTCTTCATTCCTTTTAGTAAAAATAGCCTTAATTTTGGGCTAATTATCTAACTACAAGCCTCCTCCCCCAGAAAAGTTATTAAAACACCAAATATCAAGTCTTAGCCTGATATATAAATTGGTTTTGTCTTTAGACCAAGATACAGAAAAAGGGATATATTCTTTTTTATAGAAAAATTCGTGCCAGCTTGTTTTTGAATGATAATTATGTTTTATATAATATAGACTTGGATTTAAAATTAACGCTTTTTATTAATAATTTATAAAATTTACTAACATTATTTTTATAATCACGTAAATATTAGAATTAATTTTTATAGTTGTACATATATTATAATTATAAATGAAGGTTTTATTAATGTAAGGATTTGTAGGGAATTCAAAATCGATTTTAGAATTCACTTAAGACAAAGTAATTTAGTTAATCTTTTAAAATACATAGTTAAAGCATAAACAAAGCCTCATAAATATATTCCGAGCTCTCTGTCACTAAATTCATACTGCCAGAATGCTACCCTGAAATATGTACATCCAATTCTTAGCCTTGCGCTCAGTTTATTTCAAGTCTATTGCCTTCATGCATCACATTACCACACCACCACATCTGACGTGCCTTGTTTATCCTTATTATATTTGGGGATGCACACAATCTAGAAAGATCTTCATTATGTAATTTTCTTCCTTCTCTTGTTTGTTCACCTTTATTAGGCCCGAATATCTATCCCCACACTTTGTTTTCAAAACCTTTAATTCATTCTCTCGGTATAATGTGAAATACTCCGCTCCATCTGTCAATAACAACAAGTAAGATTGTTTGTTAGTATATTCTCACCTTAATATTTCGAGGTAGAAGATGAGAAAGGTTGTTTGTATGGCTGTGTCATGTCATTTGTTTGGATTCGGGGATCACAATAAAGATAAAGATTAATCAAAATCTAAAGACCATAGTTTTCACTATTACAAAACTTACTCTCTTATATAAAATAGTAAAAATGCTAGGATTGTTATGGTAAGAGTTATGTCATGCTCTTTTTGTTACTCTGTCTTATTCTCTGTGGATAATAAGATCAAATATCCCCCATTTTCTCTTTGGATTTAAATTTGGAATTTTACCTTTGTTATTTTAGATATTAAACTAGTTAATCTTATATTCATTAGTACATTTATTTAAAATTAAAATCCCTTGATTTGAGCTACTAAACAATACACATTAGAGCGTTCGCCATATTGAAAAGGATAACCTGATTGGATAACACTGTAACATTCGTTCACTATGGTAGGAAGCAGTCGTATCTTGCATTATATTACTATGATATAGCTCTTAAATAGGGTCATAGTGTAATTTTTCAAGGTTAGACTGATAACTTTCAGGTTAAATGGAGTCTATTTATTATTTAGACCTAAGCTAAAATTTTGAATTATACCAAAATAACTAGAAAAAATCTTATCTAACAAATTGTTATTTATAAACACAATTCTTAAAATTATCTTTTTACTATAAAATTCACACAAAAATATTTCAATGCCAAGCATTAAAGATTGTTGAGGCCACTGATTTGAATACACATAATATGTAGTTCAGTGATTTTCATCCAGGGCAGCAATATTGCAAGCTTCCTTATTCTAGATGGTTATTAGTAATTTAATGTTACTCTCTCCTTCCTTTGGAAATAAAAAAAAGAGTCCTGAAACTATCGGTATGAAGGAGATGGAGAAGGATTTACTTGAAACTCGTCGGTCAACAATTATATACAGGAGATTGAATGAATGAAAATTTATCGTTCATAGGTTAGCGGTTTCCTCTACAATAACTACTATTGATCTTCCCGAAGAAAGTTGTAATAACTGCTGTTAACAGATCTTTGAATATAGTATTAAGATTCGAAATAAGATTTCCCTGTCATTGGCTGTCTATATTATTCCAAAAGACCATGTGGCCACCGAAGCAAGTTTTATTGTTAAATTTTGTTTGTCGGTTTGTTTGTACTAAGCATTGGAATCAATTTTATGGAAGGTTAAAAACCATAAAAAAACAATTTTCTAGTGTTAATATTGACCAAATATAGCTATCATGAATTATTAATATTACCATTACTATATTTGTATTAAGAGGCTATTTAAAATATACATCTTTAAAACCTATAATCCTACAAATGAATTAGTTATGAAAGTAATTTTATTAACTATAAGATTACAACTATCGAAAGCCCTATGTTTTCGTATGATAAATAATTTTGTTTTAGGTCTAATTATGGTGTAATTAAACGTTTAATTCAAATTGTATCCACTACAAAAAATAGTAATATATTATTTTATAGTTAATCAACATAGCACCCGAGTGGAGTAATATAATATTCACAGTTTTATAAAAAGATCTATTCTAAGGAAGAGGCTATTGAATATAAAACAGCAAACCCTTCTAGGTATAGATACAAAGCTTGGGCAAAATATGTTCGCTTATCTATGGTTCCACTCGGTTACATTCCCAGTAATATCCACTAGCTAACTCAAGCATGGTCAACACCATTGTTAAACCTTTCCGTTGGTCTTGAACACATCCTCTAGTATAGCCAGCCTTTGTGTCTAGCGTTTCTTGTCGCTCTTGCCTTCTACGGACTCTTTCACGCGATACGGCTTATCTTCCAGGCAGAAACCTGACGGAGACTATAGACACAAGGTAGCGCATATTGAAATTTTCAACATATAAACATATGCTAATAATCCTGTATGTGATCTATGCAAATTTTGAGTTTTTAATATTAAAATATCAGAGTGTGCACCTAACCCCAATCACTCATCAACTACAAAAATGAAGAAGCATACCCCATCAGGATTTGCATATTTAATAGTCGATTTTGAAGGTAAATGTGTGAAACCCCCTTATATCTATAGTGGTGGAAATGTTGTGGATAACTTTCTTCATAAGCTTGTTGAAGAAGAAACCATGATCATTGAGATGAAGAAAAATGTTGTCCCTATGCGCATCACCCCTGAACAAGGAAATGAATTTATTTAGGCTAGTGTATGTAGTATCTGCGAGAAGGAGTTGGGTCAAGACCGCGTCCATGACCACTGTCATCTCAGTGGGGCTTATCGGGGTGCATCTAATAGTAAGTGCAATATTAAGTTTCAATATACCAAGATAATACCCGCCATATTACACAATTTAAACAATTATGACGCCCATATTATCATGCAGAAAACTGGGAAGTTTACAGACACCAGAATATCATGAATTCCAAACAATATGTAGAAGTATATCTCATTCCGTCTTGGCTATTTACAATTTATAGTCTCGTTCCAGTTTTTAAGCACATCTCTTGAAAAATTGGTTTAACATTTTTTACATGTTGGGAAAACTCAATTTAAAATAATCTATGAAAATATCTCTTTTATAAAGTAGATCTTTTGCCACGTAAAGGTGTGTTCCCTTACGACTACATGGATTGCAGCAGTAAACTAAAAGATAGTCAATTACCACAAAAATTCAAATTCTATAATCAGATGCGCCAAGAAAATATTTCAGAACGTGTCTACGCTCTTGAAAAGACTGCGTGGGAAAAATTTGAAATGAATACTAGGGAAGATTATCAAAATGTATACGTTTTAAGCGATGTTCTACTTTTATCAGACGTATAACAATACTTTCACTCGTTATGTTTTGAGTACTACTATGTATTCTAATATACATTCTGAAGCAAAAAACACCGATATGATGGCTTTTAGCTATTAAAATGAGGTGAAATATATCACATACTGGCATTGTATTAACCTATATGGGACTGTTATGTCTGATTGCCTTCCTCAGAGTAAATTTAGGTGGTTGAACACGAGTGAAATATCAGAGCTCAATATAATTTCAGTTGCTGATGATACCCCTGTGGGCTATATATTAGAAGTAGAGCTAGAGTACCCGGAATGCATTCATGACGAGCACAGTGACTATCCACTTGCTCCTCAAAAAGACATAGTTACTCCTGAGATGTTATCCCCATTCTCTAGGTATATACAATCCAAGCTGAACTCTCCCACCGGCGGGAAAACAGAAAAGCTAGTGCCCAACCTAAACATTAAACAAAATGGTGTGATACACTACCGTAATTTAAAACTATATTTACTTGGGTATGAATCTTAAAAAGATACACCGAGTCCTAACTTTCAATCAGAGCGCTTGGTTGAAGTCGTATATTGATTTTAATACTTCCCAAAGAAAAAATGCAGTAAATGGATTTGAAAAGGACTTTATCAAACTCATTAACAATGTAGTATTTGGGAGGTATATGTAGAATCAAAGACATTATGTAAATGTTCAAATACTAAATAATGAAAAAAGGCTGAAAAAGCGTATAGCTTCACCAGCATTTATTGCTTATACAATCTTCACGGAATAGTTAGTTGGGGTTCACATGAGAAAAATAAGCCTCTCCATGCGGGCTTTGCAATCTTAGATATAAGCAAGATTATCATGAATAACTTTCATTATAATTATATTAAGAGGAAATATGGACAAAATGTAAAGCTCTTATTCACAGATACAGACTCCCTCTGCTACGAACTGAGAACAGAAAATGTGTTTATGAATGTGTTGGATAATATAGACAGATTTGACACTTCAGACTATCAAGAAACAAATTTTTTATACAGCATGTGCAATAAAATATATCTGGGTGAAATTAAGGATGAGCTGAATGGAGAGTGTATTCGAGAGTTTGTGGAACTTCGACCTAAGCTATCAAAAGTAGAGTCTTGAGGAGAAAAAAGTAGGTAAATGTGTGTCAAAAAAAGCTCTCAAAAAGAAAATTAAACCATTATAAAAAATGTTTAAAGCAGGGGATTTTACACTACGCCAATATGACTATGATAAGAAGTGAGAAACATCAATTGCACAGGATCTCTTTGAATAAACTTTCACTTTCACCCGGAGACGACAAACGCTATATTTTATATCATGGATGCGACACTCTTGCATACGGTCACTACAAAATAAGAAAAATGTGTTCAACAACGGAGATTTAATAAACACCACCATTTAGGTTTTGTAAGTAAATATATTGAAAATGAAGTTTTTGTATTAACTTTTATAATAAAGATTTTATCACGTAAAAAGCTCGAGTGCTTGTGAATATCATAGCCTGATTTCATCAGGTGAAACAGCAAGGCTTCATCAAAATTAAACAGTTTAGTCAAAATTAGTTATAAGTGGGAGGTGAAGTTACTCGCTTCATCGCAGTGCCTCCTGGGAAACGTTTTAATAAACAACTAAACGAGTAACACTCAAGACGTAGTAATATTATATTAAAATCTTAGTGATTTATAAAAGTTGTATCAAATTAATGGTGTAACTATTTTATAAACTCCTGGTCTGCCCTCCTCGTTCCATCTCCTCCCTTCCAAAATATTTTCTCCTGTTCCGCCACTGATCGATGCTGTTCTTATGGGTGAAACTAACACACCTTTCCAGCTTAGAGACACACTGTGGGAGAAAGTGACCCAACTTCACAATCTGGAGGTTCAATGTTATTCTTATGGGATAAAGTGAGCCAGAACTGTCATTGCAACCACTACTCATAAACTAACAAAAACACACACACAGAAGCATACATACAGTTTAAAGTATCTTCACAAGGCACAAATACTAGAGATGTGTGGATGAAATGATGCAGAAAAGACCAAGACGACAAGAAATCAGGTTCAGAAATATCAAAGTCATGAAAGTATGTATACCATGAACAACTGTTATTTCATATTAAAAAATAACATCGACCAAGTGATGCTAGGATCGATCCTGAAGACAACAATATTTCAAACAACCACTGAAATACAGCCTTGATGTATCGAGCTACAAGTTGAAAAAAAACAAAAATGTTAGACTAAATTGCAAAAAGAAGCCACACAAAGTACATCATAAGTGGCAGTTCCACAAAGTCCAACTCAAGCAGTACATTAGATTGTTCAAGGAACTGAAAAAAGATCGATGAGAATTTGACTTAATAAAGTTAAAAGCAGTAGAAGCAGAACCAAAAGAAGAAGACGCTTACTTAAGCTTTTTCAAAGGTGAAATTCTTGAATAGATTTAAATTTTAGGTAGTGAACAGATAGTTGGATTCCAAATGGTAATACTCCTATCAATAAAATATACCACCGGCCAAACTGTGGCATTACCAATGGTCCAAATTCCTCCTCAGAACTTAGATGTCCAACGTACGATTACTAATCAAAATAATGTTCCTCGGGTTGATCTCCCTACTTTCCATCAGCATTTCCATCCCACTCCATATTTTCAACAAATCTAACAAACTCTCTATGAACCTGAAACCAATTAAAACCCTTCCCAACTGTAGACTCTTCAACCAAATCTCTTCAACAGATCCTTGTTCAGGGTACAGCCCTAAATTTTCCGGAAACACCAGGTGTACACACCATAACATGCCTTATCAAAAACATTAGCAACATTTTTGTTATCAGTACCGTTTTCGAAATATCTCTAGTGTTTAATAAACAGTCATTAGCAAACTGCTCTAAAGTCAAGAGCTACATTAAAAATAAAAATTATATTTCCCGAGGTAGGAGCACCTAAATACAAAGCTTGGATGAGATCCATTAAACAGGTTTGATTGTAGCCCCAGTGAATTGTGAGAATGGTTTTGGGTTCAGGTAAGGACCTCATTAAAAATTACAAGAAAAAGACATAAAAATCTGACTCTTAAAATGTTCACGATTGCCATATCTCCTTATATGAGAAAGAACAAATGTACACAATTACGAGGGAAAAAACTATTATTTACAAGTTTTTCAATAAATGTATACTGCCAATAGCTTTAATTTATGTTGATTGTTAAGAAGAGCTTACAGCCTCCTATACTCATTTAACTATAGGCTTACAAAATGGCAGGTAGGAGAAATGTAATAGAAAGTATCAGTAAATCTGACAAAATGTAATATAAGCCATACAATTGGTAATCAGTATTAATAATTAGATTAAATTAAATTTATTGTCACTTCACAGTGATATTTATATTAATTTACAAAATCCCTTATGGTTTTAAAACGTGGGATAGATCTATTTCAACCTGGGCGTGAAAACATCGTTTAAAGGTTTTTTTAGCAACCTAAAATAAGAAAATAAATAATCTAACTTTGGAATGGATTTGATTAATTTCCGAATTAACTTTGATTTTCTTAAATTAGAAATCAATTTTTGGACATGGCTTCACACTAATTCTTTTTCTTTCAATGTTTTCAACTAACCTTCAATCACAAATGAGTTCTTAGACCTCGAATATGGCTTTAAAACAATAATTTTGGTCATAAATCATTTTCACACGTTTAAAAATGTAGACAAACTAAACATCCTAGTATCTACAGTATATCTATGAACAAATAACGTGACCTCATATAGCACCGGCTACACAATACATATAACACCAAAATGCTATTTTCTTACATGGGCATCATGCTTGAACATCTATCGATCATGAGAAGAGAAAATGTAATCGATTTAAACTTAGTCGTGTAAATTGCTTGTCAAACAGTTCGATCACTAAACCAAAGACCAAGCCATTCTTTCCATTTTGCCTTTCCATTGACTTGCTTTATTTTGTCTAACCTCAAAAAGACTTTAAATATATTTAGATAAAAAATCATGACCAATGTAGGTTTAGTGGATTAGTATTTTCTTTTGGTAGAGTCTATTTACTCTAAACAGGGTGTAGTCCTTATGACCACACTTGTTTATTGTTTAACTGTGTCCTTATGACATGTACATATTGGGGGATAGTCTGATGACCTATGTAACCTTGACTATAAACTATAAATTGACTAAGAAGAGATTAGGTCAATTCGTGGCGTTACTGTATGATCTAATTGGGTATTTGACGGTTTGCAGTCTTTAGTTTGCTAACATTGTCGTACCTTAGTACGGTATGGTACTCAACCCGTGGGTATGGTACTCAACCCGTGGGTATGCTTCTATCCCAGAGGGGTGGCCCACTTGGTGTTGTTTATATTCCTCCGGCTCCCTTCAGGTGCTGCTTGACTTTTTGATGTTTAGAAGTTTTCTATTGTTGTAGTCTGTCTCCAGACTATTGTTGAGTGTTGATTATACTATTGGATGACCAGGCAGCACTAATTAGGAAGAGTCCCGCCATAGTTTCCTAATGGCCTAAATTCCTGATAAATCTCATTTTACTATTTGTGAACAAATAGTTCCAGTTATTGGAACATTTCTTTTGTATCATTATACTCTTATCAGAGTTAGCCAACACTAGCTAACTCAGTTAGAAACTATCAGTATAACTCCATAAATAAGAACTTCCTAGATTTTGATATTGTACAACTTCAATATTTGTCCCTGTTTATCAGATATGAAAGTAACAGCCGCAAGGCTGGAGTGGTGTTGTGTATGGTTGCTTAAACTTAACTTATCTTGATTCTACCGATTAGAGTTACGGTTGTTTCTGTTCGTTCTAGAAAGTGCGCATGTTCTTCTTAAGAGTCACTCATTCAACTCGTCACTCACACCATTGTTGTCTTGGTTGTATTTCAATTTAAGCTGCCTCACACCAAACAAGGCCATTTTGGTAACAATGTTTCTTGTTACTTTTTAACGTCTAACATTTAATTGTGGAAAGATTAGAGTGTGTTTGTGTATGTGGATATCTAATAATACCTTTTGGTTTTGATACCAACGAATTCATTTATAAAATTGTATTTCACTCTTATGTTCCGGTTGTCTTTACCTTACCATTTCAATTTCCTTTTAACTGTGGTCGATGCTTTTACTACAAAATGGGTGCAACTCATCATTTTAAACACCAGCACTACATAACCTCGCAACTCAATGAATGCTTCAACACCTGCACTACATGTCCAGGTATTTCCTAACTCACTTAAAGTTTCAACACCAGCACTAC
Source organism: Timema cristinae (assembly GCA_039000515.1). Classification (NCBI taxonomy): domain Eukaryota; kingdom Metazoa; phylum Arthropoda; class Insecta; order Phasmatodea; family Timematidae; genus Timema; species Timema cristinae. The sequence goes on from JBCFYV010000100.1 coordinate 14,687,578, forward strand.
ACTTCGCCAATGTCAAACCCACAGCACAATTTCCAGACATGAATAATTACTTTAGAATGAAAAAAGTTTTTCATCAAACTATAAGTCACCACTCACGGCACACTTTCCCTACATATTCCAGATTTTTATTGTGTTTTAAGATGGCAATTCATAACTTTTCCCAAATATTAACTATTTATTTAAAACGTTTTATGAGTTTTAAACTGAAAGTTAATTACTACATTTTCAGAAACACCCTATTTCTTCTGAACTCATTAAGACTTTTAAGTTGATAGCAAATCATCACACTTTTCAGAAATCTGGTACTTATTATCAGCTCGTAAAACACATTTACCTAATCATCTAAACCTTGGATTGGCAAACATCAGCTTTATTTCCATCATTTATGTAACTTCATTAACTGACAATCTGGTCCCAATATATACAGTGATCAACAGCAAGCTGGTCCCAAGTGTTCACATAATGTTCTCTTCTCATCTCATACACGTTGTTAACTCACAAGCTAAGCTGAACCGAACACAATGTCCACACACTCAACTGTCGCTCCAACACTCCCTCACACTGGGTTCTCTTCTCATCTCATACACGTTGTTAACTCACAAGCTAAGCTGAACAGAACACAATGTCCACACACTCAACTGTCGCTCCAACACTCCTCACACTGGGTTCTCTTCTCATCTCATACACATTGTTAACTCACAAGCTAAGCTGAACAGAACACAATGTCCGCACACTCAACTGTCGCTCCAACACTCCCTCACACTGGGTTCTCTTCTCATCTCATACACGTTGTTAACTCACAAGCTAAGCTGAACAGAACACAATGTCCACACACTCAACTGTCGCTCCAACACCCCCTCACACTGGATGGTAGACAACTTCTCAGTGTTCTGTGTTTTAATTGCCTTGAGAGCATTAGATTGATTCAAAGGCGGAAAGGATTTAAATAACAGCATTTTAACTGATAACATACCATATTTATAATAAAATTATATTTTTAATATAGGAAATAGATAATTGGTTAATCTAGAAGATTTTTAAATAATAATTCTTAATCCTCTTTATTTTTATTTTCTCTTGACCACTTCAAGAAAGAAGTATTGTTATTGTCAAAAAAAAAACTTAAGATTTTGTTTAATGTCGACTTTTTTTGAACCCCTGAATACGAAAAAGTTGTGTTTGCGGCTTATGAGACTAGACCCGAAACAATTTTACAGATCAGGCTAAATTTCATATTTAGGCCAGAGGGATTTTAGAATTAATATTTAACACTAAATTAAGGTTACTTTACTGAAAGATAAAAATTCGATTTTTATTAAAATGTTGTATCTAACCACAGTTTAGCATTACAAACAAAAAGAAAATTGTAGTTTTCCCAAGAAATAAATTTAAGGGAACTCTACATAAGAAGCAATTTCCAATATTGATCAAATATCCTCCACTATTTGAGATCTAAAATAACTTATCATTGTATTTTTATTGTTATATTGTTTGGTGGATATAAATACTCCCGTTTTCTCATTGTTTGTGTTAATTATATATTGAAGCTCTTTGGTGGAGTGTTTCTGCTACTGTGTTTATTTTGTTTAGAAAATCTTACTTGTATTAAGTAATTATTTTTATTTTTAAATTAAGGAGAGAGAAAGTCTGTGCCATGCATATATTAGATCAATTTTAAAAACTCTCAAAATGTATTAGCTATAATATGGGCTTTAATTATTGTTGATGTGTATTAGTTAACCCATGTATTATTTTAAATGCACCCTAAATGATATGTTCTATGTATTTTTGGAGAAGTATAAAATGAGCAATAATTTACTATTATGTCCTTGTGTTAACCTTGAAGAGAAGGCTCCTCAAGGTCAACTAATGTCGAGCATTCAACACTCCGTTTCATTCGTTGAGCTATGAAGGAACATAAGATATCTTTATTCACAGTTCTCTCCTGCTAAAGTCCCGGTTTTACGGAATTCGCTCGTCTGTTCCCGCCCCCGCTCGTTGATTTCCGCCACCAGGTCGAGCGTGCTCTCCCTGTCAGTACCACACCCCTCTCTCTCTCCAGCCTCTCTGGAGCAGAAATGCAGCTTCACGGGCGCAATCAGATCGTGGTGGTTCATTCTGTCGTATCGGCGTCAAGCCCTCTGTCCTTGTTGCAGCTTGTTGGTCGGTCGTAGGGACATGTCTCTGTGTTGTTAGTACGTGTGCAGGTGATATGATGCAGCTAAGTGCTGTGGAGACGGCGAGGCTGTGGCTTCTATCCGCCCTGGTGGTTCACGGAGCCGTGGCGGGGAATCCTGACGCCAAGAGACTCTACGACGATCTACTCTCCAATTACAATAAACTCGTGAGGCCAGTAGTGAACACCTCAGACGTGCTCCGGGTTTGCATCAAACTCAAACTCTCCCAGCTCATTGACGTGGTGAGTTTCCCTCTTATACCTGCTGGTAATAGTACAGAGACTATTGGGGCAGCTTGGGGATATAATTAGTAAGACGTGTTGATAGGTAGTTCTATATCACTGCTTTTATACTTGGGGGTATCATGATTAGGACGTGTTGATAGGTAGTTCTATATCACTGCTTTTATACTTGGGGATATCATTAGTAAGACGTGTTGATAGGTAGTTCTATATCACTGCTTTTATACTTGGGGGTATCATGATTAGGACGTGTTGATAGGTAGTTCTATATCACTGCTTTTATACTTGGGGGTATCATGATTAGGACGTGTTAATAGGTAGTTCTATATCACTGCTTTTATACTTGGGGTATCATGATTAGGACGTGTTGATAGGTAGTTCTATATCACTGCTTTTATACTTGGGGATATCATTAGTAAGACGTGTTGATAGGTAGTTCTATAGAACTGCTTTTATACTTGGGGATATCATTATTATTATTAGCACCGCGTCTTACTACCCGTTCGGGTTATACGCACTTACGCTAATGTGTAATGGTAGGATGATTGTGAGATTAAATGAAGGACCTACAGTTTAACGTGGAATCCGAACCATGGTGGAGGCCTGGCATTCACCACATTCACAAGATGTCTTGTCAGAGGTGAAGGAAGGGTTTGGTAATCAGATAAATCTGTGCCGGGACCGAGGATTGAACCCCACCGCCAGCACAGAAGTCTGACACCTTACCCCTAGACCACCAGGTCACCCTTTGAGGATATTGTTAATAAGACATGTTGATATGTAGTTCTATATCACTGCTTTTATATGAATGAGAATCATATATTAATATAGAAAATATAATATGTGATTACATAGTGGGAAAATAAGTGTTTTTTGTTTAAAAATATGTTTTAGTTATGAAATTATTAAGCGAATCAGTCCTTTTATATTATTTAAATCAACCTTCTCTTTTAATATAAAATTAAGACATTTACTGTTTAAAATATTTCTATTAATATTAATTTTACTTAATTTACTCACTTTATGTGAAATGGTGTGCCAAGAATTAATTTAATTTCAAAAACAGTTTTTGAATAAATTTAATAATGTTAATGAAAGAGTTCTACCCTTTAAATTAGGGTGATTCTATTAAGTATGTCATTATTTATATTTTAATAGAAACGATAGTAATATTAGAGCAGATTAAAAATATGGTATTATAGCATTAGATTCAGATATGTTTATTGATTTAGAGAACCGTGTTCACAATCCAGACTTTGTCCCCTTAATTCAAGCTTTGATACTAAACAATGTTAATAAAGATCTCCTAGACTACAATATAATTATAACGTTTAAATTTTGTACACCACGTAATATAAATTGAAGACATGAAGCATGTTTATAGGTGTACATTTTACTTGATATTATAAAATTTTGTAATTCATCTTCTTCGTTATATTTACTCTTGATTTCCACAAAAAAACCTTGCTCATTTTATTATAACTTTGTTTAATAAATTGAAGGTATGTGGTTTTCCAAACTGGTAAAATCAGTGTAAATGTTCGATTGGTAGATTGCGATTGCCGGATCACACCACGGAGAATTTTATTAATTAATACATTATGTATTATAGTTGAATCTAAATAAAGTATTTTTTTTTATAAAACGGAAAATTGAAAAAATATATTTTACTAAAAATGTATGCCAGTTTTTATGCAAAATAGTTTTTATTATAAACCAATAACTTATATTCATCGTTTGCCATTTTTAAATTCCAGTATATTAACTAATGATGAAATTTCTACCAAAGTTGTTGGCTTGACCCATGTGATGTCACAATATGTTTAGAGATATTCGGATAAAGTGATGTGTTGGGTCATTCATACAAACCACTAACGTGACTCTCTCATTGGTCAACCTGCTTTTCCCCTCCCCCACCCTCACAACACTTCATCCTATGCAAACTTACTCGGATCAAACGTGTGAGCTTTCATCAAAGTTCTTCGTTTTGTAGAAAATGTTTATATATCCTTTCAAGCTTGTTTAGTCTTTTAACAAACTTTTGTAAAATACTAACCATACTAGTGGTAAATAAATCTAACTTATTTTTGTTTCAATAGAGCAAATATACTGTAGTTTGGTTTCAACGTATTTGTTCATAACAAGCTACGAATGGAATGCAAGTCAACTTTAACTCCTGACGTAGTTTAAAATGAACGAGTGTTTTGTTTAATCAACTCAAATCACTCACGGTGTGAAATTCCCCAATGAAAATATTTTGTTGTTAGTTTCTAGTACCATGTCCTACCACTTTTTAAGGCTGTGCTCATGGCAATGACAATTTATATTGGATGGGTGAGATGTCATTTTTAGAGGAAATGTATTCACTTTCTCATCTAGGTAAAATGTAAAACCACCCAGGAAGAAGCTACAAGCAATAAAACCCCTCTCCCTCCCTCTTTGGTCATCAGTCTATTGCGGAGTGTTTTATGGCCTCTGCGGGTCTTGACCACAAGTATAGTCTACCAGTGTTCTTATATCAGTTTTTGATTTAATTTTTTTCGGTCAATGTCACTGCCTATCCGGGATATTTGCATTGAGGCTTAATTAAACTTATTAAGTTGGTATAGTTTAAATGAACTTTAGCTTTATTTCCATGTGTAAATAAGATGGAAATATTCTAGGATAAGTCACACTAATAGCACCTGGTCATAATTTGAATCCTAACCCCATCACCAAATTAGCTTCAGGTGAAGCTCACGTGTTGGATTTAATTATTATATTTGTTATAATATAGGGACTATACAAATGTGACTAAGATTTCTAAAAGAAAAACAACGGTCCCTGTGGGTAATTTGATAGCAACGTCACCTACCAAATTATGAGAAGGCCTTGGCAATTTATATCAATAAACTGTCACACTTGGAAAGACAAAACGAACTTAAACCTTACTTAACTGTTTTATCTATGGAAAAGCTTACTTATTATATATTTGAATTTTGCAGCCTTCTCTTATCATTAAAACCACTTTAATAACTTAACATAGAACATTTTTCTCAATAATCATTCTGACTGCAGTAGAAAAAAAGACTCAATCCTGAAAGGGTTGCAACCTTCAGGTTGAGAACCACTGATGTTGTCAATTTGACCTGCAGTATGGTACACTGTACACCACCAACTTGAACAGGAATGTGCTTTCACTAACATGTAAGAGTTCCCTTCACTTTATTTCACTAACATGTAAGAGTTCCCTTCACTTTCTTTCACTAATATGTAAGAGTTCCCTTCACTTTCTTTCACTAACATGTAAGAGTTCCCTTCACTTTCTTTCACTAACATGTAAGAGTTCCCTTCCCTTTCTTTCACTAACATGTAAGAGTTCCTTTCACTTTCTTTCACTAACATGTAAGAGTTCCCTTCCCTTTCTTTCACTAACATGTAAGAGTTCCCTTCACTCTCTTTCACTAACATGTAAGAGTTCCCTTCACTTTCTTTCACTAACATGTAAGAGTTCCCTTCACTTTATTTCATTAATATGTAAGAGTTCCCTTCACTTTATTTCACTAACATGTAAGAGTTCCCTTCCTTTTCTTTCACTAACATGTAAGAGTTCACTTCACTTTATTTCACTAACATGTAAGAGTTCCCTTCCCTTTCTTTCACTAACATGTAAGAGTTCCCTTCCCTTTCTTTCACTAACATGTAAGAGTTCACTTCACTTTATTTCACTAACATGTAAGAGTTCCCTTCACTTTCTTTCACTAATATTTAAGAGTTCCTTCACTTTCTTTCACTAAATGTAAGAGTTCCTTCACTTTTTCACTACAGTAAGATTCCTCCTTCTTTCACTACATGTAAGAGTTCCCTTCACTTTATTTCACTAACATGTAAGAGTTCACTTCACTTTATTTCACTAACATGTAAGAGTTCCTTCACTTTATTTCACTAACATGTAAGAGTTCCCTTCCTTTATTTCACTAACATGTAAGAGTTCCCTTCACTTTATTTCACTAACATGTAAGAGTTCCCTTCACTTTTTTCACTAACATGTAAGAGTTCCCTTCACTTTATTTCATAACATGTAAGAGTTCCCTTTACTTTATTTCACTAACATGTAAGAGTTCCCTTCACTTTCTTACACTAACATGTAAGAGTTACCTTCACTTTCTTTCACTAACATGTAGAGTTCCTTCCTTTCATTTACATGAAGAGTCCTTTACTTTTTCACTAACATGTAAGAGTTCCTCCTTCTTCATAAAGTAAGAGTTCACTTCACTTTATTTCACTAACATGTAAGAGTTCCCTTCCCTTTCTTTCACTAACATGTAAGAGTTCACTTCACTTTATTTCACTAACATGTAAGAGTTCCCTTCACTTTCTTTCACTAATATGTAAGAGTTCCTCCTTTTTCACTAAATTAAATTCCTTCACTTTTTCACAACATGTAAGAGTTCCCTTCCTTTCTTTCACTAACATTAGATTCCTTCACTTTTTACACATTTGAAATATTATTCAATACACTTTGACATCATTATAGATTATTTCTAAATTTGGTTTAATATTTTTCACTTCTTATGTAAATTATGACAGCGATTCATTAACATCTCACCAAGCTATCAGTAATATAAATGTTTATATTACATTTTGGCAATCAATCCGTTGTTAAGGTTCTTTTTTTCAAAAATGAAAATTGAATGTGGTGGATTTAAAATAGTGGATTGGATAAACCAAAAAAGTTGAAAATTACTGATTCCTTTTCTAAACTGTAAACACTTACGATGTATCTTTCACAACAATTTATCATTTATGTGTGTCACTCTTCTTTTTTTACTAGCACTAACATGTAAGAGTTCAAAGTATTGTGTAAATAGACGTTATTAATCTTCAAAAGAAAAGTTACCTTTAAAACACATTCAGATTATCTATTTTGACTACTTTCGCGTTTTGTTCTCAGTTTATACCAATATATGATTAATTTTTAAATGATGACCTGGCGGTCTAGGGGTAAGGTGTCAGACATCTGTGCAGGCGGCCGGGGTTCAATCCTCGGTCCCGGCTCAGATATATTTGATTACCAAACCCTTCCTTCACCTCTGACAAGACATCTTGTGAATGTGGGGAATGCCAGGCCTCCACCGTGGTTAGGATTTCCACGTTAAACTGTAGGTCCTTCATTTCATCTCACAATCACCCTACCATTACACATTAGCGTAAGTGCGTATAACCCGGATGGGTAGTAAGACGCGGTGCTAATAATAATAATAATAATGATAATTTTTAAATATGATTAATTACTATCCCAATTGGTTTATTTTATACACTAAAAATAGCAAAGCTACTTTATAGAGTCCACGTGCGAAGAACTGTACAAATAGTTAGTAATACAAAACTTCAATCATTGGGAATATAATCGATTGCATCTTTTCAATTCTGTATTTAAAAAAATATTTCATGATTCAAGATTTATAAAAATAAAATTTAAGCTATGATGTAAATAACTTATTCCAATATGGATCTACCAGGTTTAAAGAAGTGTTCAGAAAATCATAGAAATTTGTACAAAAATGGAAATAATAAAATATGTAAAAGGGAAAGTAAGTGTAGGTAAAGAGGTGAGAAACTACTTAAGAGAGAAATAAAACTGAAATTTGACAGGAAGTTAGAAGGAATATTTTATCTAACTCAAAATTCCAAAAACCTTAAAAATTCATAATGTGTTTTAGGAAATGATGATAAAGGAAGCCATAGTGGTAATAATAAAAACTTTAAATTGTCACATGTAAGTAGAGAACAAATCCATTTAACCAAATAAATATTAAAATTCTAAATACAAGCCATAAAAGTGAGTTTGAGAAAGTTAGGTAGGTAAATATTGCCAACTCTAATAGTAACTACGTCCCATTGCGAGAGAAAATTAAAAATTGACCGATAGGCGGAAGAACAACTCCAGAATACCAAAATAAGCTTATACATTTGAAATAATCGATTATTAATTGTATAAATGGGAGGAGGATAGTCAGATGGTTAGCATTTTCAAAATTATTAGAAATAACTTCTTGCCTAGGCTATCCAAAATTGAAATTAGTCAAGAATGACTTGAGACCCAAATCAAATAATCAAAAAAGTGTAAATTATTAATTTTTTTAATGGGACTCAAAATATAGTCAAAATTGGGGTATGGGTATACAAGTAAAACTATTTAGGGGAAGTAGTTAATTTAAATTTCCAGAAATATAAAGGAATGAATCCAAATCAGCATATCAGTTTTAAATGTTTTATTCTTCCAAGTGGGGGTTGGAGAATCTGGGGGCTTGTAAATTTCAAAGATAAAAATAACTAACTTCTTCTGATATTGGTAATCGATTTTAACTTGTAAAATAGTTATGAGAGCCAATCACAACAACCATAAAAGTGTGGACATTTGAAAATTTCAGATATAGGAGTGTAAAATAAAAATGGAAAATGGGTATCTACATGTTTTTTTCAAATAATATATTAAAAGCTGTCACTGTACTAGAAAATGGGATCATGGTACCCAAGTAAATAGATTTTCCGATACATATGAATGAGTAAATAAGATAACATAATTATCTACAACCTCAAGTTTGTTTTAAATATTTATAAAATTAGATAGTATTATTTGAAAATAAATAAAACCATTTGATATAATAGTAAAGGTTATATTATAACAAAGGGCAAGTTTCATTTTGGGGTAGACCTATTATGAGTATTATCTTAGAGGAACTTGAATAGTCTTCAAGCGTCGTATAATAATAATTGTCTACTATTAATACATTTATTCTCCCATAATACTAGCAATATATTAATTAAATCATATGAACTGTTTCAAAAAAAAAATTTTTTTTGTATATAAATACGTTAAAACCATACTGTAACTTTTAATCGTTTAGTGAACTTAATGTTTATTAACCTACTATACAATATTGGTCACAGAATGGGGTTTACCTCATGTAAATACCTTGACTGATAACAAACTTTGTGAAATATATGCTACCCAAAGAGTTTCATTTCTGTACGCCATCTTTGTCAGAACATCATTTAAATTTATATTCAAACATGTAGTTGGCTAACGCGCTTGTCGTGCTGAGCCCGATTGCTGAGGACGGGGAGATCGAGGTTCGGATCTCGGTCGGGTGAACTGAAGGTGGTTTATCCTAAATTGTTTTACACATTCCCTCCACACAAATGCGGGCTCACGTCCTCTAATTCAACCTTCACAATTCCTAATCCATTAGCGTGATTAGTACTTAAAGCGTATAACTCGAACGGGTAGTAAGACGCGGTGCTAAATAATAATAACAATATTCAATAAAAATGTAGATGTACAAAAAACTTTTTTTAAAGGTTAATACAATATTATCAAATATTATGATTTATATCTATTTTTCTAACTATTATTTTATACTGGATTTATTCTAGTATACTATTTATTAAATAATTCAAGGTGACCTGGTGGTCTAGGGGTAAGGTTTCAGACTTCTGTGCTGGCGCCCGGGGTTCAATCCTTGGTCCCGGCAAAGATTTATCTGATTTCCAAACCCTTCCTTCACCTCTGACAAGACATCTTGTGAATGTGGGGAATGCCAGGCCTCCACCGTGGTTCGGATTCCACGTTAAACTGTAGGTCCTTCATTTCATCTCACAATCACCCTACCATTACACATTAGCGTAAGTGCGTATAACCCGAACGGGTAGTAAGACGCGGTGCTAATAATAATAATAATAATAATAATAATAATAATAATAATAATAATAAATAATTCAAATTCCAAAATGTTTTCTCCTTTCCTGAATTTACGACTGAGAATGTACTTATTTACTGCTTCTATTAAGACAAAACATTATCCTTAATGCTGTAAATCTGCTTAAAAAGGTTAAATTGTATTTATAAAACACTAATTTAAGCTATACTATATATATTATTAAATGTAGAGTAAGTGTAGTTATTAAATTCTGAGAACAGTTTCATTTAACACCAAATATCAAAAATAGGAGTGACCAATCAATAAAATGAGTTTTAATTCCTCTTGCACTTTCAGTCCATAAGTGCGGATAGAATGGAGGGTGGGGCAGAGAACGGGTTAAAGAAAGAGCTGTTGACCTCATATAAAGGGAAAAAGAGAGTAGCAAATACAGACAGGTGAAGTAACTAAAACTTTGAACAGTAACAGTAAATTATTACATTTTATAAATAGAGTATTTTAAATGAAAATTATTAATTCTAATAAAATATTTAAATATAGAAATAGGTAGTACCCTACAATATAATTCGGGAGATACTTTGATTAACATTTTGTTTCTCAAACTGGTTCAAGATTTCTACGTTTCAAATCAAGACTATTTCTCTTATAACCACCTAATAAATTATTATTATTAGCATCGCGTCTTACTACCCGTTCGGGTTATACGCACTTACGCTAATGTGTAATGGTAGGGTGATTGTGAGATGAAATGAAGGACCTACAGTTTAACGTGGAATCCGAACCACGGTGGAGGCCTGGCATTCCCCACATTCACAAAATGTCTTGTCAGAGGTGAAGGAAGGGTTTGGTAATCAGATAAATCTGTGCCGGGACCGAGGATTGAACCCCGGCCGCCAGCATAGAAGTCCGACACCTTACCCCTAGACCACCAGGTCACCCCTAATAAATTGATTGTTAAAGAAGTAATCGTTAAAGTACTATGCCAACCTTTTAAATGAATCTCAAGCACTAAAATTGTGGACATAAAACATTTTTAGAGTAGAATAAACAAATGGAAAATGTCTACTCTCCAAATGGAGACATGTGAAGTGTACTTCAGTGGAGATTAAATTTACTCTCTGAAGCACTTAACTAGATCTCATCATAAACGTATTATATATTAGTAAATTATCCTATAATTCGATAAACTGGGCAAGGACTTAATGTTCCATATCACCTCGCTAAACTATATATTCAAGATCTTCGAACATCTGCTATTAAAGAAACTAAAGAGCTAGACTAAATGTAGAACTATATTAATAAATTAATACTACCAGTTCTAGAACTGACATCCATAGCGACATCGGCTCTCCACAATGGTTGAGCTTGTCACGAGAATATTAAAAGCTATGACTTACTGCGTGATTTTACTTGATGTGCAAAGTTTTATTTGCTATCCACTAAATGGTAATTTGAGCCTTGAGACTGATTCAAAGACATTCTATAAAATAATGAAAGTTTATTTTTAATTTGATCATATAATTGTGATAGTTATGGTAAAAATAATTCCTGGATTGAAAACCTAACTAACAGATTTTATAATATGTTTAGTATCAAGCGTTTCTCAAGCCAAAAAATAAATTACCAACGTTGTGTTACTTTTATAAAACCACAATTAAAAGTATTTATTATGTGTATTTTACTATATATTAATATACTTAACTTTAGTAATATTAATATAATATTATTTGACAATTATATTTTTTAAACGTATTCATTTTATTCTTGTTCGATATGTATTTTTGTTTATAGTAACAATGCTTATTCTTACAAATGACTGGAAGTTGGATATAAAACACATCTGTAAGTTATCAAAAGTATTTGTAACGCAAAGAATGGACTAAGGTTTAAATACTCACTTTTTCAAAACTACAAAAATCTCCTGGCTTGACAAATTACTTAATATTTCATTTGAGTATATTTTTCCTAATGTTTTAATTTTTTAAATTATTTAGGAAATATTGTATGCATTTAGAAATCATTTATATCACTACCACTTATAAAACAAAATGTTGGTCCGTGTCTTGGTCTGTTGCCTAATATTCATAGAACTATTTAAATGATTGCGATACAATTTATAATATTATGTAGAATTTTAACAGAAAAGATTTAGGCTGTGGATCAAACGAATAAAATAAAATAAAATTGATGTTAGTTATATATATAAATATATATTTGTGGTTTTGAAAAAGTGAATATTTAAACCTTAGTTACGTTACAAATACTTTGATAACTTACAATGCGTTTTATATCAATATTATATATAATATATATAATATAATAATATTTATATATATAATAATATATATATAATATATATATAATAAATAATTATAATATATATAATAATATATATTATATAATAATATATATATTATATATATATATAATATAATATATATTATATATATATATAATATAAATATATATATATTATAATATAATATATTAATATTATATATTTATATAATAATATAATATATATATATATTATATATATATATAATTTATAATATAATTATATGATATTATACTTAAAGCACATGACCAGTGGAGGACTATCCTAGTTAATGTAGAATAATTATTTTTCTGTATAGCCAAACAACAAATCCCGAAATTGATTAAATAATACATTTAAATATTAAATTCAAAGATAAATCTTATTTTAGTTTAGTTGGTTGGTTTACTTTCACATATCCTCATAAAGGATAGTTTTTTTTATCTATAATTTCAATTTTAACTAGCTAACTACATAATAGATTCAAGGAGCCAGTCAGTGACGTTAAAGAGTTTTATATACACTGCGAAGAGGCTAGTAGTGAGGACTACCCCACTTGCATATACTGATATTACTTCAGGAAAAAATCACGCCCATTTATATATACTATGTGATAAATTTGGAGATTCCAAATTAAAACACAGACCCACAACTGCATGCAAGTGTAACTAATCATATGGTACACGGCCCAAACGTTTTTCTGAACCGATCATCTCTGTTCATGCAGCAAAAACTATCAAGGGGCTACGTCGAGATGCATGATAGATATTATAAATACTATAGTTGGCATCCCGACGATTGAGGTGTGCTCGTTCACGATATATTCATGAGCGTTGGATTCTCATTCGTTCTATTTTCAAATTAATCTGCAGCTGTACAGTTTAATTAAATTCATTAAGTTATTTCAGTGAGGATTATTTAAGATAATATGAATTTATCTCTTCATCTCCAAAATTAGTAATGTGTATATTCTACCAGTAATGTCACTGACGTCCCTAACAACTCATGTGATACACCATCAACCACCTTTTTCAAATTGTAAAGACGCTTACTGCTTCGTATTATGCTTATACCATAAGAATTTCGAATGCCAATGGCAATATGATTCTGTTAAGGAATGCATTGATGGAAGCATATACAGTACAACAGAAAAACCCATTTTGTTATTAATTGAAAATGCTGTTCCATGTTGTCATTTTAGAACTTACATACCTGGCACGACGTGTCCCACGCATTCTACCAAATAGTTTACATGGCAATGGAACTCTAATTAATAGAGAATGACTCACAATGGAGCAATACCTTGTAAAATTCCACTGTGTGTCACGCTACTTTCTCACTCACATCTCTATTAGATAAATATGTTTCACGTGACAGTGATGACACGGGATAGGCCAATCATATTACAAACTTTGAATATAAACAAGCCTCTATGAACACAGAAAAACTTTCTGTAGACATAAGAGAATTAGAGAGGGGTCGAGAGCCATTACTAAAAGTATTCTTTTAAGATGAGGCCACAGGTAAAGGGAATATTTTTATAGTTAATTAATTCGTGGATCAGTCCAGATAATTATGGGGGATGTGTTACCTTTGTAGTATCTTCATCAAGTAAAGGGGCAGAACAGTGCATGCGTAGCGCTGGTTTGGTCACCAATTTGTTATAAGGCGGCAGAGCAAAGTTATTTTTGCATTATTTCAATGACCAAATCGTCTCGTGCAACATATAGGAGCAACGTTTCACATCAAATGACTGCAAAGTTATATCCTGGATTGTAGAATGAAACAACAATGTCCCATAATACATCAATTTAAGATCTAAATATAATTATTGGTGATACCAGAAGCAGCCTTGTGTTCATAGGAGGTCTCATCATACTGAATTCAGGAGACGACTTCTGACAAACTCTCCCAGCCATTCCGTTTCACTAGAGCCAACGATTTAAAGGCCATCCTTAAAAATACAATAGTTTTGTCTAGATGTTGTGAAACTTTCCTTGTCATTCAACACGATCGTCCACTTGTGAAAATATAAATACTAGACATTATGTCAATCTAGCAATAACATTTGGCAATAGATTATTATCAGAGCAAGAAGGTAGGTTAGGGTGTCTTTAATGAACTGTCAGATATGCGTTGTGGTCAAGTATATAATAAAGTTGAACCATTTTATCTAACTTGATATACATCTTCTGCAAAACAAGCCTCTTTCATGGTTCCACACTGGAATATACTTATTGATTATAAACACGGAATTACGTATATTTTCTAGTCATGGCTGGGAAACGGTGATCTTTATTACTGACTGGACTTATTGCATAACGTGGAATGGTTTTTCCAGTATTAAAATGGAAGGATATTACTATGTCACATTATTGTTGATATAATTTTAATGGTAGTAATGAAGCTAACAGTTGCCTAATGTAATGCAAACCCATGTGTGTTGGAGTAAAGTCAGGAAATTAATTATGAGTATAAAAATCCTGAGCCTAAAATTAACGTGTGACATTTCACATCAAAATGAGAGGAAAATTATATGATGATGAAACTGTGGTCTACTAACCATACCCAAAATTAATAATACAATATTTTATAATTTAACGTTTTTCAGTTGTTTTACAATATTTAACTGTATCATTCACAATGATTTGGAATAATTATATATATATCAAGGCTTCGTAATTAAGTAAATCTATCTAGATATGAAAATTTAAACATTTAGGTTAGATTTATGAGAGCTTACCACAAACAATTGCACATAATCTCTTCCATTATGGAGTTTCTCAATCACACAATATTCTATTTTCTATCTTCAAACATCATAAGCCATTAGAGAACCCCAGACTAATTTAAAACTTCACTTTGCTACTACCCCTTGAACATGTCATGCAATCATTCTGACTGCTCCATCTCTATTAAAATGGTAAAAATACGTCGTTGACTGATATGACTGCAAATATCACATTCCGACATAGAATGTGCATGATGTCAGTGACATAATAATTTGATGACGCAATTTTTGACCCCTATATTAAAGACAGTCTTTGTAATCGATCTAACGTACTAGATTTTCGCTGCCCCAGATATTTTTCCAATATGCAGACTTTGTTGGAAAATACCTCTTTAGCATGAGTTAGTGCCATTTCTAAGATTTAATCGAAACAAAACTCCCGTTCATATACCAAAAGTACATGCCTCTACGGCTATAGCCCCTGAATAAATATTTTCAATGCAGGAGGAATTTATTCCAACTACAAAATTTGACCAGCTAGTAAAATTAACAACTGAATTTCATACTAGCTTAAGGCACTATACCACGCTTACATGATTATGGGCGCTACTCTTATACATTTTTAATTATCATAGTCCATTTGATTTCCCATTTGCACTCTTCAATTCAAAGTATACACCCATCATTTTGCTGCGTGTTTTGGACCAAGCTAAGCTGTGTATGAGACATATTTAAAGATAAACAGTCTGCAAAACTTTGCCATGGAGGCGACTGTCATGATAGAAAGCACTACTGTAGAATGAGAATTGATACCAAGAATACGCATGATTCTTTCAGACCAGTCCTTTAAATTTAAATGCCCGCCCTTTCCTATCACGGTTTACTATGAGTTGACCATCAACACAGCACAATAACTAACTCTCAAGTTTTCAGGCGTTGATCTCCATGGCAAGTGTAAATATTAAGTGTTCTGGTCTAAGTGTAGAAGTAATTACACTATAGTGAAATTTGATTTATGAAGATGGCATACATCTTTTATCAACTTCAAAGATTTCACCATGGGAAATAATACGTTGCGAATTTTTTTTTTCTGTACCAGAAGACAAAAATAAAAGAATGAAATGAAACTATTAGTTCAAAGTGTTAAATGATAAATATATTTTGTGTGCATTTTATCAGTAAAATGACAATTATTAATAAATGATGTATACTTTAATATAAATAGTAGAAAGATAAACACAATCTATCTGAATTATAAAACAGAATAATTTAGATATTGAGTACGTTGGGCGCCACTCTCAATGTCTAGGAGAAAAGAATAAAAATTACAGAAAAGTATCTCCAGCTCAACTAACTGGTAGTAGCAACGACGCGCCTCTACACTCGGGACCACTGGGGTGCTCAGGAACATTACTGGATTGTACAATGTAATTAATTTGAATTATAATAAAAAAATATCGATAATTGTGTGTTATTATTATTTATTATATTATATTGTGGTTTCCTTCTGAGTCCAGAAAGACCTATAATAAGGCATGCCTCCTAAATTATAAAACTAATAAAAGTATTGTGAAACAATACTCGAAAGAGAAAAATCAAAAGAAAAAAATAATAAGTTTTACATTGAATTATATTGACTAAAGCAGATAAAAGATCCTTTAAATTTCTAGTAACTCAACGAATATTAATGATGAGCTTGATCTCACCCAATAATGTAGACTGACGATTTCCTGTACTGGTAGTAAATCTGTATCATTCTTCTCTGTAGTTGGTTCTGTTAAAACTTCCACATAAAAACTTCCAATAATCCTTTTCTGAAGATCAGCTCCTATTTTCCATGCTTGTGCATGGCCGAAAATGATGATTTACTATATAATATTAACTTTTTAAAATTGACCCAAATTGAATCTTTCCTTATATATTTTCAGTCCTTCTTCTTTTTATTCTTTTAACAATCCAAACATCTTATTTTGTTTTTTTAATTAAAAAAATAATCTCTGGCCTTGGAGAAAGAAATGATTTAAACTTCGCACATAAAATTTCAGAAACAAAATAAATCAAGATGGAAATAGTTCCGAAATTCACCACTCTTTAAATTCAGCCAGCGTTAAAATCACCTACCAAAATAGTAATAAACATGGCGGGTTGGCTTTCATGAATTAAAATAAAGAAAGTTTATTACAATGAAATAAAGGTAAGTAGGTTATATATATATATATATATATATATTAATAATTTCAATTGTAAATGAATATATAATTAGTATTTGAAGCTTTAGGAGTTGTGATTTAAATTTCAAACAAATAAATAGTAAAGTTGTCAACGTTATTACATAGTTGAAAGTTTGAGTCAACTGACTATTAAATTTATATTTTAAGTAAATATTTAAGCAAAAATAACATCACAATACCCACCTGTATGAATGTGTTGTGTAAGTGTCTAGATATTTATTTTTTACTTCTTTGCTCAATTATTTTTGGAGATAATATTCTTCAAATTGTTATTTATATGTATACATTCTAAGGAGGAAATTAGGAGAATGGAAAACAAATATAAAAGTGATATTAAAAAAATTGGTGTGTGTACTTATGTACGCGCGTGAGAAGTTATACTTCCTTGGCATCATTAAATAAATTCAAAAATTGAATTTAAGTTTATTCATTTTTTTAATATTTATTATTTTCTTAATTTAATACTCACTTTTCATTTTTATCAAAAAGTTTTCATTAAATTTGTTCATTTATTTTTATAAATATTTATATTTATTCAATTTAAAATAAATATTAAAAATTAATATTTTAATTTGATGTTCGATTTAAATTTTTATCACAAATTTTTTATAAAATGTTTTATTAATTTTATTTCTTTATTTTGTAAATATTAAATAACCAATAATAAATATTTAACAATAATAATTTAATAATATTTAGTACTAATTATGTTAAATAATAATATTTTAATTTATATCAATAAATAGAACATACGGATAGTTAACCTCAATTATATTGGTGCACTTGAAAAAGTCTTTAAGCACAATATTTTTCACTAATATTTACGAAGAGTAAATAATATTAATCAAAATATTCAATTTAAATCACTACTGAATATAATTTAATAGCACATATTGTATAGTTCGCACTTGTATGAAACTAAAACACGTGTTGTGAATGTAGAAACTAGAAACATGTGGATAAATATTATATATATGAAAACAGTGATCAGAGGCGACGAGCGTACCAACATGCACGACTAACAGAGGTTCTATTTCTATTTTGTTGGTAGCTTTTTTTTCGAGACTTAATGAGTGGTTTAGCTTCAACCTGTTACTTTTGTGTTACAGTGATTCGCGCGCATCTTAAAATTTCTTTCTCATCATTTTTTCATAACGCGCCTAAACAAGTATAACTTCAAAAACAACCACAAATAGTTAAAGTATAATATATCTGACAATTAGTACACACACAATAATATCTCCTAATTTTTAATCATTTAAAAAAAATCCTTGTTGTGTAAAATATAAAGAGCAGAATAGCTTATGATTATTAAGGGATTATTTTATTTCCATAACCACAAGGTTTTGTGAAATATTTTCCATTTTTACCTTTACATCTTCAAAGAGCCAACCTATCTTTTTTAAATTGATATAAAAAGAAATCGAAATTTTTGCTTAAATCAACGAATTAAAGTAACAGTTCTTCTAAAATTAAACTGATATAAATCAACTCACAAAAATTAGTTAAATATATTTTTGTTAATAATCTGCCTCTGAAATTCAATTTGAAACAAATTACTGACGACTACAAAGATATGTTAAAATGAACAAAATCTAAACTTCGGCTACTTCCAAGAAAGCCATTGCACCATGATGAAAAAAAAACCATTATTTTCACGGAGCACAATAGTAAGACACATATTTATTTTAAAGTGTTAAGACTAAAAAGATATAATGATAACTTTACACTTTTATCAATAAAAGGTAGTTGTGTTAACATAGACTTATGTTTATTTGAAAAGTTGTACAATCCATCTAAAATAAATCTGTGTAAAACAATTTTATAGTAATGGAAATTGGTGAAAAAAAGAAAGGTTAAAATAAACTAATAAGTTTAAATTATTTAAGAAAGCTCATCTGGGAAATGTGGGAATATTCTAATGCACTAAGATATATCATTCTTCCTTTCTTCTTTTTTCTATAATAGACATAGTCCACACATTTAAACAGTAACTTTAATCCAAATAGAGTAATATTTCAGTTGTGTTGCCTTTATAAAAAAAAATATAAGAGGGAATACACTTGTCACTAACAATGGATTATTACATTTTTAATTCAAAAAGATAAGATAGGAATGACAATCATAGTTCTTTGAAATACTATTCCAGAACCATCCAGCAGCAGTAGAGACATTCCTATCAACATGCCAACAAACAGAAATGAATCACTGGACAAAGAACTGCCTTTTGGTTGCGATGATTGTAGTTCTCCTTATTGTGTATAGGCAGTTCAGATTCAAAGCATTCGTTAAATTTAATTAATAATATAAATATATATATATATTATATATATATATATAATATAATTAATAAATATATATAATTATATATATATTACTATCTATCTTAACGTACATTAGATTGTCAGTCTGTTTGTTGCCGGTAAGCTCAAAATTACGTATCAGCTTGAGATGAGACGTTTTCGGTCGAACTTCATATTTTTCAAGAAAAAGGTTAAGCTTAATATCATACGCTTTTTCACCAGAAAGCGAAACGGTGTCTAAAAAAATCCGGGCGTACGCAGTAAACATATGTCGCGGCTGCTTGGTGTGTGCTCAAACCATAACAGTTGATTCCAGATATTAGAAGGGGAAAGGTAGGGAAGAAGTGAGCAAGTTCATAAACATTGATATTGAACATTACAGGCAATAGTATAGTTTATAAGTGTCGATCTAATATTTTCTCTAAATACCCGCACAACCCCCACCGCCTACTTTATATATAGTAACTTAACTGTAGTACTTTAATTTGCAGTCTATGATTCATATTGAACTGATATAGCTACCTTTAATGTCAGTCACAAAATATAAATAAGTAAGTTTCAACATAAATAAAACCAACTAACAAGAAAATCCAGCCTCCGGCTACCACACTGCCGATATTGTTTTGCACGATGAAAGAGAGAAACAGTTGTATGCGTGTGTGTTTGTGTTTCTCTAAGCCTTAGAAAGGCACTGTGGGCTTTCACAAAATGCGTGGTGGTAGGCTTATCCCTTCAACGGAAGTTCATATCGGGATATTGTGTTGTGTCCTTAGAACATGTAAAGGACTCGAGGCTCGGTTTGAGGCGAGCAAGAATAAGAGTGGACATTTTCTTTGAGGCCGACTTTTTTTCTTATGAAAAAGACAAACAAACAAATAAGTGTTTGAGCCAGACTAGATTTTCCTAGGACTCCAATAAATAAAATAATATAAGAGTAGAATAAATTATATTTAGTTTTTTTTTTTCTAGAATAATCATTTACTTATTGCTAATTTATTGCTGAACATTTATAAAGTAAAATAAACAACACAAAGTTAAAGGACAAAATAATAAGTTTGAATTTTAAAGGAATTCCTATTATTATTATTTTGAAGATGTGTTACCATAGATATTCCTATCGTGTAGATAGTCCCTCTCCCCCTTTACCATTAGCATATAGAAAAACGTGTAGGCGAGGCAAAGTGAGCTATCTCTGCAGATATTACAAAAACCACAAACTTTTGGGAAACTCCTATATTAATTTATGTTAGTATAGATTAGATTTCATACTGTATTTATTTAAAAATAATAATATTTAAATACAATTGTTCAGATTAACCTTTATTAAATAGAGCTTATTCTGATGTGCACTTATAAATGTACACATGTTATATATATTTACATATACATACATAAATACATGTATAAATAGAGGCATATGTTTGTATAAATAAATGATAAATAAATATAAATACACAATTATGAATACATATATTTATGTATGTAGACATAAAAATAGGTATAGATGATATATTTGTATATAATTAAAACAATATTTTATACAAACAGATTCATATATATATAAATATATTTGTATATATTTTAATATTACATATGTATATATTTATATATATCATTTTATATATTTATATAATATTTTATATATTTTAATATATGTATATATTATATATATCATTTTATTTATATAATTTATACATATATATGTATACTTATATATATCATTTTATTTTATAATTTATACATATATAATGATACAATTAATATATAAGTATGCTATGTATATTTATATGTGTATATATAAGTATAATATGCATACAGAATGTTCAGAAACTCATAGCCCAAAATGCACAAATAGCTTATTTGAGTCAAATGTAATGCAAGTTCCTATATAATTACATCCGGGATCCTATGCTAGTACCATTAAATTGTGTTCAAAGTTTTGGCGTACAGCACCGGGAAAGCAAGGCTGTTCAAGCATGCGTGTACAACAAGTTGCATAGAATTAGGCGTTGGGGTTTGGATATGTAATAATGGCAAGCACTTTCTGTGATGTAGTGCTGTTAATTATGACACTCAGAACGTATTCACATTTCTAGATGAACTGATAAGTTGTTTACTATTAATTGTGTTATGTTCTGCCACCATGCTCCAAGATGTAGAGGTGTGTAGTGCCACACGCATAACTCCTATGCAACCTGTTGTACACGCATGCTTGACAGCATTGACATCCTGGCGCTGTACGCTGTAATTTGGACTCAATTTAATGGTATTTTCATAGCCTTGCCGATGTAAGTGTATAGGGACTTTGTAATATTTTTGGTTCAAAGGAACTATATGTGTAGCTTGGTATAAGTTTCTGAACATCTGTGTATATATTTTATATGCATGCAATGTATATATATATATACTTCCTTCACAGGGCTAAGCCCTCTAATATAGAAAGGCAGCATTATAGGTTTTGTAACGCCCCTGAGACAATGATACCCAGATATTTAGAGGGATCATTATAACTTTTGCAGATACTATTATATCTATTATAGAGGAATCATTAAATTTCTCCAGCTATTATAAGATGGATAGAGGAATAATTATTACTCTCCTGTTACTATCAGAATTATTCCTGCTTATTAAAACTTTTCATAGAAATATACCCTTTATAAGTTAACTAATGCATATAGTATAATACAAAATAATTATTGTTTTATCCATCAAATATATTGACAATGTCAGTTTTTCCTTATATTTATAACAATTAAATCTATAAATAAATTTCTGACAATTTTGATCAGTATTCTTTTTGCTGAAAAAAAAAATCATTCAAACCTTACAGTAAAAATAAACTCACATATTTAGACCTACTGTTAAAGAAGAATTGATTTAACATGTATCTATAATATCTTAATTTAAATTTGAAATTCTATTAAATCTTAAATGTTTACTGGTAGATCCTTAGATTACCAATCTTATTAGTTTTTGGGTCTTTTTACCTCATTACATTAGTAATGTTAGAATTTAGGAGTAAATACTTAGATCTACTAGTATTGGAACACTTACAGTAACAAATATAATTATATTTATATTTTATATATATATATATATATATATATATAATAATTATATATATATATCTGTGTGTGTGTGTGTGTGTGTGTGTGTGTGTACGTAAACAAATTTAGACACATTTAATCTACTAGCACCACCTTACAAAGATGTAACAATTTATGTGTGAGCATATACAATTTTTTAATATCATCACCTTTGACTAAAATAAAATCCATTAAAAAACCTTTATTTTAAAATATCATATTAATAACACGTATTTTTATTACAGATTTTTACCTTAAGTTTTAAAGTTTGTATCATCTTTTGTAAAGGTTAGTGTACTCTGAAATATTTTGAGAGATAACTTTAAGGTTTTACTTAGTTACTTACTCTATGGCATTTGGAACTTGAAAGCTCATAGCCCCACTTACAAAGATACGCAAACTATCCCTATCATGAGCTAATTCTACCTAGTTCAACTGATATAACCATATCTGTTTCAGGTCAATTTTAATGTTATCCTCCCACTTGCATTTAAGTCTTCCTAGTAGTATCTGGGGTTTTCCAGTCAATACCTTGGACATGGTTCTAGATTCTCCCACTGTCACTGCATGTCCTACACACCGTCATCCACAAGTTTTGACTACCCTAGCAATCTTATGATGATTACACGGTATTTATCTCATCATTATGTAACCTCCTTCACTCTCCAGCACCCTTGTTTTCAAACATCCAATTCTTTTCCGTATTTTAAGGTAGAAATACCACATTACCCACCCATAGAGAACAACTGGTTGATAAATTAAGTTTAAGTTTAACTTAACATATGAAAATCAAATACTAATAAGCAAAATCATGAAATTCTCTAATAGATTATCTAATTACTATTCCTAAGGCATACAATTTTGCCACCAATATTCATAAATTAACCTAGATAAAAATTAACTACAGATATGATGTGGGACATAAACATTAGTATAACTATAGTATATAGATATCTGATAGCAAATAATTTAAACGTTGCTTAGAAGAAATCTATATTCCTCACTGGATAAAACGGCTATAGCTTAAGTCTCATTTTGTATGGTTTGAAGCTGAAAGAATTCTATGTACATGGCTATCTCCGATGTAATTATTTCTAAAATGGATTTACCCTACTGCCATTACTAGCAATTACTTGTACGTTTTCTCTAAGTTTACAATAAATTGTTATTCCCGTCTTATAGGTATAGATAATCAAATAGCCTTTACAAGTAGTAAGATGCAGTGAAATTATCAGTATCAGTAAATTAAACTTCCGGTGAACACGTGGAAATCTACAATGGTTATATACACACGCGTGAAGACTGAGTCCGCTGCTATTTTAACGCAGTTTTTGATTGGGTTTAGCAAAGTTATTGTTACTTTTGAAACCCTTAAGAAATATATTTAATTTAAAATAAATAGATGAAATATATATTTAAAAACATTAAAAAATATTTATTCTTCTCGCATATTTATTTATTAAAATTTTACTTAAATTTTTTCAGTAGCTAATAACCATAATACAATTTTTACAATAAACTAACTTATATATCTTCTTATGAACTAAAATGAGATTACAAAACATTTTTACTCATAGAACAACTATACGAAAAGAATTACGAAATCAATGACAAAAACAGTTGTAATCAAACTAAAACTAAAATTGCAAAGCTAAACTAATTAGATTCTTTACTAAGATAACGCGCCAATCAACTAGTAACTGTCAAAATCATTTTGATTTAGGTCAATAATTTGCCTTTCATTGTAACATTAAGAGCACAGAAACGTGTCCCAAACATGCATATTTGTTGCAACCATTGCTCTTGAATCGGTTCCCAAAAATAACAGCTTCTTCGGGCTCCCTCTTCACCAAGTCTGACTTCTGGTTGAACTTCCAAATCCTCAAAATCTCCGTAGTAGGAAGTTCTGCTGCTGGGCTCTCAAACGCAAATGATCACTCAGAAGCTCCTTAGGAAGTATTTTCCAAAAGTTCATCTTCAGCACGATGGGACTAGTACAAACCTTGTAAATTATGTAGGAATGTATTCCTGCAATATTCATAAATGAAAATAATACAGCCTAAAGAACATGTTCGTGTTATTTTGGCTACAGAAGTGTCACACTTCATTTCATCCCCCATATCAACACCCGATTTCGTTTATAAGACGTGATAGCTTAAGGATTGTTCACTTAAGAACAACCTATATCGTCAACTTGGTCTCCTTCCCTCTCACCTAAAGTAGCAAATAGTCCCTGTAACTAAAAGTGTACAAGTGTGAAAGCATAACAAAACCAAACACACACACACAAAACGTACTCTCACTCATACAACACACATGTATGTATTTGTGCGTGTGCTCAAACACATTTCATATCAAATGTATGAAACTTATTATAGCTCCTTCTATTTGAGGCTGTACATTTTCAAAAACTGCTGATAATGAAGTGAAAGGTGAATTTAAATCTATCAAGAAATAACAAAATATAGTATTCATAAAAATTAATGTAAACAATAATAAAAACATAACAAAAATGTAAAACTTACCTGACTTTTAAATTCACTCATGCGTATTCACAGTCCCTATAATAAGACGTCAAATGCACGCACGGGTGTGGAGTTACAGTCCTCGTTACTAGACAAAGTACCACTGCCAATAGCAGACTAGCACTGGGCAATGACCTGTGGACAGGCTACCAAGTCTGTTAACCCTAGCGGATAGCAACAGAACTACCATATTGTGGACTACGCCACTCGTGTACTGGAGGGGATAGCTATATCATATTTATATTATGGCTTAGTCCCATTGTTTCACATGAGATTTAATTATATAAACTAATAAATGTGGAGTACTATAAATTCAATTATGTGCACTAGTTACCATAAAAGATTGCAATATTACCTTGAAGGGTTGCTCTATAGTGGAACTTTGAATATAAGGCCTTAGTGAAATCAATAAAATGTGAAGTTTACTCAGAATAAACGGAGTGTAAAGGTAATAGTAATAACTTTCCAAAGGAATTTGAAAAACAACATAGAATCCATTATATTGCTGTGATTTTGTGATGTTTTCAGAAAATGGTACCAGAATGGCCCCTGTACAGTCTACTAGATATTAACCTGGTTGAACAAATAGCTCTAGATGGTTTGATATGGTCTTCTAATCAGATATTGAGAGTGATAAATGTGCGTAAAGAAGTGATATGATAAGAGTTCTCTCCCGAGAATCAGGGCCAGGGTAAGGAAGGAACTCCTTAATGTTCAACCAACCTAGTTCATCCCATGACTAACTAGATATAATATTTGTCTATAATCAATAGTTTGTCTAATCATGTATTATAATGACAAGGTGAATATTTTAACAAACCATTATTTTATTTTATCATTTAAATAACTAAATTCGTCCTCATTACAATATATTTAGGAACGCACAATATTGATTCAACAAATCAAACTTAAGAATTAAATAGCCAAAGCTATTATTATGGTTTGAGTGGGGATTACTCCATCTAGGCATGATATTCTGAAAATTGAAAAATTACACCTGGACATGGGAATTGAACCCCGGACCTTTAACTTAATACGCCAATGCTCTACCTCTGAGCTATCCAGGACTCGTCCCTGCCCAGGGTTATTCTTCACTTATATTTTAAGGCAGAGTCTATGATGGACATGCGGAAATCGTCGGCTACCAATGTGTGATTTTATTAATATCACGAGCTATCAGATAATGCAGCCACCCTCGACTCGATAGTTGGTTTATTGCTACCACTTGTTAGAGCATTGCTGTACTAAGCTAAAGGTCCCGGGTCCTATTCCAGTGTCCAGGCCTCATTTTTCATCTTTCATAATATGAAATCACACTTAGTTCAGTTATGGGGTTTTGATGTTACTAAGACTTCATTTTAAGCCTCTTCACATTCGCTACTCTAACTCCTGGGATATTGGTAAACTAGAGAAGGACTTCCCCTCCAAGTGATAGCCATTAATTTCGTGAACATTTATCCTTTTCTCTCTTATCCACCGGTACTTTTATTAATGTTGCTACCCAATATATTACGTGTTCAGAAGATAGTATTTGATACAGTTAAGCTACGCATTATAATTTATTACTTGTAGGTAAGTATCTCTATTAGGTTGATAATATAGGTGACTTTCAATACAACTTCATATGTTTTTTACCATGTACTACACATGCTGTTGACTTAATAAACGGCCTGTAGGTATGGTAATATGAGTTACATATTTGTCTGCTGGGACAAAATTTATCTATATATTTCCTCGCGTATCAAAAACATAAGGTTATTACTAACGTCCTTTTAGACTTAGAATTTGCTATCACGATACAAATATAAAATAAGAAATTATTTATAATTTATAATTTTAATATTTAAGTTAATTATTAGTTAAAATTCAATCAAGATATAGTGTGATTGAGAAGATATGAATATGAAAAATTAAAACAAATTTATTATCAATTACATAGTTTTGGGAAATGCTTCACTTTGCTAAACCGAGAATAGTAAGTATTTTTACATTAAGATATGATAGATTGTAAATAAAAGAAGATCAAATCAAATATTAAATCTAAATATATATGTAAGACTTGAGAAATCCAAAATTAACGTATGATTATGTTTATATGAGGGCATTTGAGTATTACATAGGAACATTCCTATTTTTTCTTACAAGGGCAAGGGGTCCTAAATGTCCAAAATGTGCCTACGTTATACTTTAACTGTACCAACATTGGTCTACCGGGTACATTTTATATTTAGAAAACAGAGGCATTTTAACAAAATAGATTTATTTAGTAAACAATAAACAAATTTAGGCAATACAAGTTTTACACGAATATATGAATATTAGCGTGTATTAAATTTCTTCCAAAATAATTAGACTTGAGAGATTGCTTGTTGCTACCAGGGCTGTACAGTCGCCAGGCCACATGTAGAAGCATTTCTAAAAGGAGAGTAATTGAACAATTAGTCAAAGAATAGTGAAAATCACATTTAGAAGATAACATTTATACAGTCTTGCCTGGTATCGTTAAACATTTAAGGAATCCATAGAACAAGTTGGATACTCAGCTGATAAATCCAGCTAATTGATGGCTATGAAACAGGCGTCATTAAAGTACTACGGCTGGTCACTTTCCCCTACGGTACTGCCAGAGCATTCAATAGTACATTAGTATCTATTAAGACCAATACAAACTTAGAAGCCTAACTACAGGCCAAAATAAAATAGTATTATTTGCGCGGACCCCACTATGACATTAGTGTAGTTTCCCTGGGTTGCGCACCCAAGCTAATACTCTCCATGAAGAGTGACTACAACACCAAATCTCTATTACATTTAACTGAACTGCATAAGGCAAAAGTAAAATAGACATCCTGGTGGTAACCATCAATAACAAAGAACTAATGTTCAAGACGTTTAGGACGTCATGATTAATTTGACTCCAAGATTATAGGAACTTGTGACTTAGTGTAAAGCCCATACTTGTAAAAAGGTCACTTTCTAAGCCAAAGGCTTTTACGTTAGGACAGTGTCAAAGGACACATAAATTAACCAAGGAAAAACTTCCATGTTGAAGTTAATTACGTATTTAACCAATATCAAAATAATCTAATTGACATTTTCCAAAACAAAGGCTTCTTACTAAATATTAAAATAAAATTTCCTTCAAAACATGTTCAAAACTTAAATTTCTCTTAACTATACTAGAGACCAAGTCCTAGGGACTTGAGGACTACCGGTGGATACAAATACCCCAGATACGTCGTCCGAGTTAGCGGCGAGCTGGATCGGGTGATCCATCATCCTCTCGATACTGCTAAGGTGGCGAATCCGACGTCCTAGACTCCATGTTCCCTCACTTTGCTAACAGGCAGAGTTTCCTTGTTGATTCTTTGCTCTGTAGAACCACTCTGTACTTTGATACCGCTGGCTGACCTATATATACCGTCAACCTGGCTCGGACATGAAGAAAAGGGATGGGGGAATAAATTACGAAACACAGGCAGAAACAAGGAAGAATTAAATGGTGGAGAAAAGCGAAACAAGAGAAGCAAGTCATGAGTTTCTCTGACTGACCACCAGAGTCGCTAGGTGTGCGGCAAGTCTGTGAGTCGACTCCCAACTTCAGTCCTTCTCTCCAACTGAACTAGTCGCGATACACGTGAGTCGGCCATGCTAGACAAGTCTGTGGTTTCAAAAGTGAGATAGTGATATCTGCAGACATCTTGCCGAGGTGAGTTACTACACAAGCATCTTATATTAAAATGGATCTATATTAATTTACTTATTTAATATCCACTAATATTTTTAATGAGAAATAGTGATATGGATGTATTTTTACTATTTTCTTGTGCACGGCGTGGCCAACGTACGTAGGTACTATATCTGACATCATCTTATAGTAAAGGCTATGCATTCACGTATCTTATTCATAAATACAATAATAATAGTCCTCTTCTTCGATATTTAGTACAGTAATTACCAAAAGACAATATTTTTTGACCGACCACGTGTTTGAATGTAGGACGATACGTAACTTTAGTAGATCAGAAAATATAAACTTAGAGGTAGTTTATATTAAATATGTTGATATAATTTCTATCTCGCACAAAAACACCGAAATATTGAATTTCTACTTGTAGCAGTTCAATCCATCTGATTGACACGCTACATAACGACCCCTAATAAAAATATAGTTTAAGACACAGCATACTGAAAACCATATGTTATTATATTAACATTATGGAAGCGTGGAAGGAGATTAAGCCTTTTTGCTATTATTAAAATTTTCTCCATTCTATATATTAATTAATATAATTTCAATACAAAATTGTAAATATATAATACATTTATAAATATTTTAATAGCCTTAAATTATTAATATAATTGATATAGTTACTATATTATATCTTAATTTTATTACCTTTCTTTTTAAAAATAATTATCTAGTATCATACATTTTTTAACGTATAATATATAATATTGTGTAAATAATGTATCTTAATATACATTTAGATCAATTATTATTACGTCTAACTTTTTACAAAAGAAGTGTGACGTATTTTATTTACTTTTTAGAATTTGTATTTTTAACATGTTATATGTTTTCTCAATTTTATAAAATTATCATTTCATATTACCTGTGAGGTATTTTATATGGTCTAATGCTATGCATAACATTCTCTTAAATATTCTTATATATCTGTTAAATCATATTTCATTATGTTATTATGTTTAAATGTCATACACAAATATAATTGATTTATTTTAATTATATTAACATTTCTCTACAAATGTATTCTAAAACATATTTACTTAATACTATTACATTACGTTACTTATTAAGATTTAAAAGTGCTTAGAAAAATAATCTAAAAAATGCCGTGAAATAATTTGATTAGGCTATATAAAATGCCAGTGCGTACACTCCGTCGGCATTGTAAAGTAGCAAATTGTTAAATCTGCCCACGTGGTATGTTGTACCACCACACATGACTGCAGAATATTTTGCCTAGCTACGCCCAAGTCCGGATTTAGAGAAGTACTTAAGGCCTTAATTTATTTATTGACTGTTGGGAAGGCGAGATAGGGGAGGGGTTATGTATTTTTGCGATGTCCAAATGGTTTTATCTACTATATTAATTTTACTTTATTGTTCCCTTCATAATAAAATCAAGCCACACATTATTTTGGCAGCTGTGCTACCCACATTTATTGGTTTTACATGGTAACATAAAGCAAGTCTCCCCTTTTCTAGCATTTTCATTACTGTGAATAGCTAATTATGAATTTATTAATGATTTATTATTATAGTCCACTTATGTAGTGCAAATAACAAATTAAATATAAAAGATGTTTACTTTATTTTTAGGACGCTGAGTTAATTTAAGGTGCCCAGTCCTGATTTAAAATATTTTATATTATTTCCGGGTTGATAAAAAAAAGAAGATATTTGATAAAATCTTATCCATATGACATATTTTAGTTATAAAAGGGAATTTATTTGTTTCTTCAAAGTTATTATGAATGTCTATATAACTTTGTGGAACCATAGTTTGATTCCATATTTTATTTAATCTTACCAAAACGGCCACAATATAACTATTAGTAAGATTTTAGATAAATACTTTGAATGAGAAAATTGTAGTTTAATAAGATTTACGTTGATCATTTTCTAATAAGTTTAATATTTAATTTTAACTATTTTTTTGTCAAATCTGTTTTTTTACCAAATCCATTCTGGAAATCCAAACAATAGAATTGGTCATATCGTAGGCAAGTAGGTAAGAGTGATGAGGTTTAAATTAATGGAAAGCAAGTATAAATATTTTGTTTGGTTTACGAGCTTAAAAACACTTTACAAGATATCTATGCTTTTTTAAGGTTTTGAATGTAAATATCTTTAAGTATAAATATATTGTAGTTCTGTACTGTTTTTAAGAATATCTATCTATAGCCAAAGATACATGGAACTTCATAACCGATGGTGGTGCATTTATTTATATTCATTAGAATGTCTGCTAAGGGAGGATCCCGCATTTATAGAGTCAGGGTTTGAGCTTCCGTGAAAGAAACGGCCTAATTTATTTATAATTTTAACTTAGGATCATTGGAACCAATTAACCGACTGCGGTGCGGTTTTTACTCTTATACTGTACCAATATCCAGGAAGGTTATTGCAGTGTATAACCAGGTGCTTTGATGTGAGTCCCGGTAAAGGGCCAGCCAATTGTAAATATTTATTGAACCAAATAATTTTAGTTGTGTAATTTTTATTTTTATGTATAGTATTTATCGAGGAATTTTTCAGTGTAATAATTATAATTAGGTGTTTTGCTGTAAGTCCCTATGAAGTGTCAGCTGGTAATGTGTATCTCTGGAACCACCTAACCGATTGGGATGTAGTTATATATATATATATATAATATTATATATATATATATAAATAATATTATATATATATATATATATATATATATATATATATAATATTTATCCAGGCATGTTTTAGCATGATATAATCGGTTTTGTGTTGTGATTCTCGGTGAAGAACCAGCCGGATATTTGTGTATATCTCTGAAAAAGTAAACCAATTCTGATGTAGTTTTTTACATTCTGTAGGATATAAACCAGGCAAATTGTAGCATGATATATATCTAGGGTTTGGGTTTCAAGTCCTTGTTAAAGTTTCGTATGGATATTGTATATATGTTATCTAGGATATTTATAACCACGTAAGCGATTGCAGTGGAGTTTTTTTCAATTATGGTTTTAACATTAGTTTATTCAAGTTCTTTGCTAAGAGTCCCTGTAACTGCTGACAGGCCTAGCGATAATGGAGTTTGTGGGTCAGCTAGAAGGTGAAATTCCGTTCTTTCGCGAAGGGGATATTATAGTTCAGAGTGAATTGTAGGATAACATTTATATGTTATATAATATTAACTATTTCAAATACCTCTCCTAATAATTTGGGCTGTACACCTAAATAATTGTTGTGGGATAGTGATGAGGAAGATACAAATTTAAAAGGATGTAACCTTATTGCTCAGGAGGGAAGTTGGGAAGCAATGTAGGAAAGTGTCGCTCAATATTTCCGGCCAGTATGAGAACCCTGTTTCATCCATCACTTAAAATTGACCCCGTGATAAAAAAAAAAAAATTGTTCACATAACAACTGATGCAGTAGAAAATAAATTATTTACGAAATTTCCTAGAATATTTAGTTTACTTTGTAATTAATTTTGTTTACTATAATAAATCAAATATTTAATTTTGTTTGTATTTCCAGCAGATATCACACTAGTCTATAATATATTATTTGGGGCTTTCTTTTTTAAGTTCAATCAATAATGTTTTTACTACAATGAGAGTATTAACCACTCTCAGACCCACCTAGGTGGCGAAGTTAAATAACGCGCTAGTTTCGTGTTGAGCTAGACTGACAAGGATGGAGAGATCGAGGTTCGAATCTCGCTCTAGTGAACTGGGTTGAATTTTTTCCTGAATAGTTTTTCAATCCTCCTCCAAGAAAATACGTGTTCCCTTCCTCTGAATTCAACCTTCCAAATTTCTAACTCATTTAAATAGTTAGTACTTAAGCGTATTGTTCAAACGGGTAGTAAGATGTTCTTCTAAAATTTAAAAAAATTCTCAACAAGAACGTGTATGCAATTCTTTTAAATACTCTTTCCTTGTTCTATTGATTTAAGATTGACTATATGAAGGTTATCTGAGAGACAGTGAAGTTCTCCTGGTATTAAAACATATTAACAAATATTTCGTTCTGTGTGTGCTAGCTGGCCGTGAAGGTCCGAGTATAGCTTAACGTAGTTAAAGGGCGCTTGTTTAAAAGGAGGGTTAGATCACATTATTCACTTCACCAAGTAATGCGTCAGCCAAATACTGACAGTTTCTAATACACTTAACATTCATTCATCTTCTAAACATTAATGTTTTGCAGTAAGCCAACAGTTATTACTCCTTCCAAGTTAATTTCAATACCAAATAAAGGATGTATTTTGTAGTCTGCACTACTACTTTTATGTTAAAATATCATACTTCTCAAATAATTATTGATTACCTTATTATTGTCATGATTATTATTAGAATTTTTTTCTAAACCAATAACTCTACAATAAAACAATTTCAGCTTTATTAATGGTAAGATAGTGCGAGTTTTATCAGAATCGATAGCATGTTTTTCTACTGAATTGAGGAACCCAGGTTTGAATCCTACATCGCAAAACTTTTATCTTTAGTGAGATGTGTGCTTATACTTTGAATGTGATGAGCTAATGAGATGGGGATGTTGTGTCTTTTCAAGTTTTAATATAGTATAAAAGTCATGTGCTTATTTTGTCAGTAGTTACAGAAAGTGCACGTTAAATACCTAAAAAAAGAAATTAAAAAATCTTAAAGACACTACTCTGCTTTCTAAGGGAGATCGGTTATTTAGTTATTGAAGAAAATAGGAAAACTAAGGTGTACTCATTTATATTAAATATAGCTTTAACTTTATTCGGGAACCAAAAGAGTTAGTAAAAAAAACTTTCAGCAATATACCTATGGCTTAATAATATGCGTTGTTTGTTTAGTTTTCATTCTTTACACATCTTTAATATATGCATTATTATGGATCAAGTGTGCACTCGGTGCAGGTTATTTGGATTTCATATCTAGGCTAACCATCCTCTTCTCGTTTATGCGGTCCTATTCCATTGAAAGCTATCGGCACGCGGCATTCTTTATTATTATTATTATTATTATTATTATTATTATTATTATAGTAGTAGTAGTAGTAGTAGTAGTACCGCGTCTTACTAGCCATTTGGGTTATACGCACTTACGCTAATGTGTAATGGTAGGGTGATTGTGAAATGAAATGGAGGACCTACAGCTTAACGTGGAATCCGAACCACTGTGGAGGCCTGGCATTCCACACATTCACAAGATGTCTTGTCAGAGGTGAAGGAAGAGTTTGATATTCAGCTAAATCTGTGTTGGGCACGCGGCATTCTGGAGTAAAATTACTGAGAGCAATATAGACATATTTCGAAAAGTATTATTTTTTTATAAATAAAATAATGGTTACTATAATAAACACATGTTCATAATTTTCCCCAGAGTTTCTCAACATTTTTAAAATCCCTTTTATAAGACTTTTTGTTTATAAAAAATAATAATATATGTATATTTTTATATTTAAATAATAATAAAAATCTCTATATATATTTGAAACACTGCCGGTAAACATTTTTGAAAAATACACTGCACAATTGGATAAAAATGATAATAATAAAACTTACTTTTAATGTATCACAAATTCCGTTATTTGTTGTTGTTTTCAAAATTCTTACCTGCCTATTTTATGTGTGCACGCTTTGGCTTTATATGTCGAACCGTTCAAGTGTTGAGATCTGTGTAGCACCGAAAAACAGACATATAATGTGAGTTTTACGTAAAAGGTTCCATGCTTGGTACAGACCCCCCCCCCCCTAAAAAATTTGACTTTGAGTTTAATTTACATATGTTTAAAAATTTTAATTCTATCATAATTTGTATTGTTATATTATTATAGTTTAAAAACAATTTCATACCAACAATATTTAATGATTCACTTGTCGGTTGTATTGTAGTCGTTTATGAGTGTTTTACATATTTGTGGTCCTAAATATTAGTTCGAACACTCCCAAGGTCGATGGAATTTTCAGGAGCGTAAAAATTACGTAGCACAATTTCATTCGGAGGGGAAGTGAAGCCCTTGGTCTCAAGTTGATTGTGGCATTAAAAGAACCTTGGAAGGTATTAGAAAATACCTACCCTGGTAAAATTGGTAGGCCGTCTCAATATCGTTCATAGAAATTATCTGTGCTGATATAATCTGTCAGTGCATAAAGTGCATGTTAAATACCTCAAATAAATAAGACATATAGACTATTATTTATAAATAACCTATAGGCTAAGGCTCTATACAGTGAAGTAATAACCATAAATAAACATTTTTGGTTACCAAATTGTGTATATTTTGTATACTAAGTTATTTAAAAAAATATTCTTGGCTTTGCGTCTTATTTATCATTTGGGCACTACACAGTATTACAATAGTGTAGTTAGGAGTATGTAGGTTACTAGCAAACTTACCCTATGTGATTAGATTAGATTATAGTGGGAAATTATTTAATAAAAACCTCCTTTATTACACTCGACCGGGATTCATCCT
This sequence comes from Timema cristinae, assembly GCA_039000515.1. Classification (NCBI taxonomy): domain Eukaryota; kingdom Metazoa; phylum Arthropoda; class Insecta; order Phasmatodea; family Timematidae; genus Timema; species Timema cristinae. The sequence goes on from JBCFYV010000100.1 coordinate 14,723,088, forward strand.
GCAGCCTAGGGCTCTAGGTCTTGAAAATTTTAAACTGTAAAAATAAGTGATGATAGACTATTGACTAGCCAGGCAGTTCTCCTACCCAGCCTAACACCTTACGAGACAGGTATGGCATGTCAAATAGGGCATAGATGACCAACCCATGACACTAATGGCACGCCAAGTCATTTTACGTTCCACACTTAAGGTTACCGTAGATTAAATAAAATAAAATTATTAATTCAGAAAATAAATAAACTGGTTATTTCGGCCAATTCACTCGTTGCTTAGATTTTAATAAATTCGTTCATCCCCTATTCCAATCTGCAAATAAGCCTATTTTTTACTGTCCACGATGGGGAAAGTGGGCAGAATTCTGATAAGGTTTGAGGTTTGGCCTATAGTTACATGCACAATGTCAATAGCGTAGAATGTAAATAGTGGTATGACAGAAAATAATGTTGACCACCTCTGAGCCCCTAATTTTAAAACTTTCGAAAAAAACTCGCTAGTGATAAACCTTGCAGCTCATGTTCTCACAAATCACAGGTTGTACCAAAACAGTGCTAATTTTGAAAGGTGGCTACTGACGTGCGAGTCGGTGTGGCGTTGTTTCGCTTGCGAATGAGTTGTCAATCTGACAACACTGTAAAACCGTGACGTACCAAAGGATAGAGGCGATGGGTTGCCACAACACGCCATTGTACAAAATAAGTAACTTAAAGTAAACACTATTATAGTATTGAGTGCATTATGTATAACGATTTGTTTGGTTTTATTCAGAAACCATCTTCCATTTGCTTCCAAATAAGTTTACTGTCTCAAAATTTTCTCAGGTTATTTAAGTAAGATGTACACGTTCATCAGATTCTAGATATTCTTTAGCTCACTTGATAGCGTGCTCAAATGTTCACGAGATCGATTCTAGCTCAAATATGATATTTCAATTTTTTGTCAGAAAATAAAAATCACTTGTTAATAATTTGAATTCAATTAAACATTATTTTATCTTCGCAAATATGTTTAAAACATAAATATGTCCTAAATGTTTTTACTGTGTGATTAATAAATATCTTGCTTAGCATTATTTTTAAATGTGTACATTTTTATGTCATAAGACTTATTAATTTAATTTCTAAATAATTACATACATACAAAATTTCAAAATTAATGCACTGTTTTTAATTTACTTCCTTGTTAAATTATTTTTAAAGACGTATATTGTGGTAGTCTACGCAGGCTCAAATACCTTATATATTTATACACAAAATATGTAGCACAAATTATATGCTTAGTAATACAATACATTAAAATGAAATGTTTTTTCAGTCTGAAAATTTTAAATAATTAGAACACTCTGGATTTGAACACATGAACGCTAGCTAATAAATAATCTAGATGTCACGTTATCACCTTAGATAAATTGACGGTTAATAGAAAATGAAAAAATTAAGAAATATATATATAGTTATAATTTCACACAAACCAATATGTTTGTTGATGGATTGAACAAAGTGTCTAAACAGTCATCTTTTTACTTTCTGTAAATCGTTTTTATAAAATGGTAGGCTTGTTTCAACAAAATCACTTTCAGAAGGTTGCTTTACTCGCCAGACTAGTCTTGTCTCGCACAGTGTGAGATGGCGTCACCACATTATCCAAGCTACACACGTAATGCTCCTTATTTAAATGTCCATTTATTTTCAACATTACTTCCACACCAGCATGGGAAATCGAGACAGAGAAGTGACCACTATACCGGCGTTGATGCACATAGGGTGGTTGAAAACGAGTATTTATAGGGCGATACACTATCAAAAGACCATCATTTGATGAACTCCATACTTTCTAGCCAATAAAAATAGCTCTTCTCCAATATGCTAACGGCTGTTATAAGTTTTCTTGTGTGAAATTCGGTCAACCCAGCTTGTGCCATTCTGTTAACTGTTTTGAAGCAGCAGCAAATGAATGGAGCCCTCCTCCTATTAACAGCTCCAAAATTGTGTCATTTGACAAGTTAACCCCAACACGCGCAGCAATCTGTTTACTTGTTAAATATGTGATCGCCTAGCGTGGCATCATGCACCCGAGTAGTTTTTCGTAAAGCACCTCCAGCAGTACTACGTTTGAGGTTGTTTTCATTTTCCCATCTAGATTTCCAAAGCGAAACTGTTTTTCGCGAACACAGTATTGTACGCGAAATTTCACCGTCAGTGTACCCTGCCTCCACTAAACCCAGAATCCTTCCTTTATCGACTTCACTTAAACGTTCATATCGTTCCATGGCTGAATTAACTGTCAACAATAAGTTTGAAACACAGTTCAAACACTACAAGGATTGATGTTTTGTTTTGTTCCCCTACTTAGAAACAAACAACGTTTGGTCAAATGACCCGGCTTTTAGATGTTTCCATTATGAGAAAGTTTTCACCCCTAAGACCTACTTATGGGAACGTAAATAATAATAATTTGACCTAGTAATTTAAGAAAGTATATTATATAATAAAAGTTATTCAATACATATAATCAACATTAAAAAGCAAAATTATAGCCAACTATACTTTAAATATAAACTATTGATACACTTACACTAGGTCAAAAAATGTGGCTTATTCAAATTAATTTTTTAGTCATGGTAAATTCGGGGTTTGAATCCCTGTTAGATGTACTGATAATGTTCCTTCCTCAACCCTACTCACTTAGAGTAATTAATGTATATGTGTATATACCAAACGAATGGTAAGACGCGATGGGGAAAAAATAAATAAAAATTTGCCTAAGATCGAACGCCTGATACACCAGATCTAACATTAGTTCATGGAAGGTTACAAAGCAAAACCATAGACAAAATTCATATTTTAACCACAACTTAAGTTCAAACATGATTTCCTAAACCTCTCCCTTAAATTGTAGCCATGAACGATAACTAATTAGTAAGGACTTTATAGTAGAGTTACAGTCGCAAATAAAACTAAATAGCAACCGTAAATTTATACAACGTAGTAAAGATATGTTTATCAAAGACATCCATAGTATTCGATTTAAACCTTTTTTTTAAGATGCTCATTTTCGAACTACTCTACCACATGTTCTAATTTATATAGTAATTAATTTGTTTAAATCATGTAAAAACGTGATTTACAAGGAAAGAAGAGGAAATATACAAAAAGCAATGATCATATAATTGTGTCAGATATTAATCAGAATAGAGTTAAATTTGATTGATAAACATCTAATTTTCAAAATAATGAGGTATTTCTTCTGCATAATTTTTAACACAATATTCGAGCCTTGTCCTCCAGGCCATGATTAACTGGAATACACAGCAATAGAAATCACTTAATAAATACCACCTAATTAAACCCAATCAGGATTCGAGCCCCTACTTCCTTGTCACAGGCAAAACGGACTAATTTAATTTGACATCCAAGCGAGTTAATACGTTCTCTTCCTCACACTTCTTTATATAAGATCCCCCACTAACGCCACTCCTTATTTTAGCCCTCCTAGAAAATGATCTTGTCTTCTTTACTTTGAAAGGCTAACCTGTAACATCCAATTGAATAACTACACTATAAACTATCGAAAGCACATGGCTGGAGAGGACATTGTTTAGAGTGTGTTTGGGGAAGGCAGGCCGGCCCATTAAACCACGGAACAAGATTGATTTGTTGTACTGTTTTAAAGGGCACCAACCAATAAGCACAGACTCAAAGGCCAAACAAATTAAAAAAATATAATTTAATAATAAGACTATACGTATAACACGATTCAACCACTTAAGTGGTCACATGTTCTAATACGCTACTATCGCAATAGACTAGATTAACAATGACGGGGAGATATGGGTTATATCCTGGTCTGGTTCACTAAGAGTATGTTTTCTTTTATTGTTTTCAACTCTCCCTCTACGTAAATGTGGGTAAAATTCCTATAAATTCACCCTTTCTTAGCATTAAAACATTTAAGTAAATAGTATACAGGCGTAAAACACGAATGGGTGTGGTGCATCTCTAAAAATATATATTATATATATTTTATTTGGTTCTGAACCTACGTAGTGTGGAATTATCTAAACTAACACATTAATATATTGATTGCTTCCTTGAAAAAAAGGAATAAGCACAATTAAATTTTCTATGCCACACCAATGAGCCAGTATCAATTTTAAAATATTCAAACGTATTATTAAAAAAATAATTTTTAAAATAATCAATTCAGCATGAAAATAACTTCCTAGAAATCAATGTAGGCCTACATAAATAAATTCCTACATCTTTACTATCAGGTGTGGGATATGGATGTCAGATAATCATTTACTAGTAAGTTGTTCCCACCTCCTTGGTATTAAACCTTTCCTTGAGCTTATGAAAACACTTTTGCCCACTATACTTCATTCACGGTAGGAATTACTCTCTGAAAGGTCTTTTTTCCTACCAATATTACTATTTAATAGATTTCTGGTAGGGAAAAAGGCCTTTCAAAGAACAATTCCTACGCTGAACAGACTCTACATTGTAATGTATGGGATTGGGAAAATGTATATTGAGAACTAAGGTCTGCTTATACAGACCAGCCAAGTGGAGCCAACATTTGAGCTAAATAAGACACACTTCTGTTTTATAAGATAAAATATATATACGCAAACAATCGATTAGTTGATAAGCGAAACATATTTCACCTGTTTAAATATATAGCATTTCTAGTCCAATTGTCGATGATGAGGAAATTAGGGCATGAATCTCAGCCGAGCCTGTTGATGGTATTTATTCCTTAATTGCTTTAAACATTTCCTCATGTAAACATGGATACATCCACATTAAATTCAATCTACCTTACTATAACTCACTAAAATATTATTATGCGTATAGCCCAGACGTGGTTGTAAATTTTATTAGATATATAAATATATGCTGTCATATTTTCTTGGCAATATTATCCATTTCTCTGTAACACGGAAATTTTGCAAAAGAATAAATTGTCTACGTTTCTTTGAATGTTTTCGAATAGAGTATATTTTAGTTGTCATTACCATCTCTGAAACTTACAACAAACCGATGTAAAGTGGATATAATATTATAATGCTTGTTTGGAAATGAAAAGTTATAATCCGGCCGTATCTTTAACAGAGACTCAAACCCTGACTCTAATATATGCGGGATCTCCCTTAGCAGACATTCTAATGAATAGAAATAAATGCACCGCCATCGTTATGAAGTTCCATGTATATTTGGCTATAGACAGATATTCTTAAAAACAGTAGAGAACTACAATATCTTTATATTTAAAGATATTTACATTCAAAACCTTAAAAAATATATATATCATTTAAAATGTTTTTAAGCTCGAAAACCAAAAACAAAATTTCTCCCTGCTCTCCATTCATTTAAACCCCCCACTATGATATTATATTAATACTTGCAGATGACATAATAAGTATTTTGGTTTGGATTTCCAGAATTGATTTAGTAAAAAACCGATTAGACCAAAACAAAAACACAGTAAACATTATATATTCAATCTATTAGAAAATTATAATCAAATTAAATCACGATAAAAAACATTGTTCACAATCTAATTATTTATCTAAAATTTTACTAATAGTTATATTGTGCCGTATGGTAAGATTAAATAAAGTATGGAATCAAACTATGGTACCACAAAGTTATATAGACATTCATAATAACTTTGAAGAAACAAATAAATTCCCTTTTATAACTAAAATATGTCATATGGATAAGATTTTATCAAATATCTTCTTTTTTTATCAACCCGGAAATAATATAAAATATTTTAAATAGGATTGGGCCCTTAAATTAACTCAGCGTCCTAAAAATAAAGTAAACATCTTTTATATTTAATTTGTTATTTGCACTACATGCTACTAAATCATTAATAAATTCATAATTAGCTATTCACAGTAATGAAATGCTGGAAAAGCGGAGACTTGCTTTATGTTACCATGTAAAACCAATAAATGTGGGTAGCACAGCTGCCAAAATAATGTGTGGCTTGATTTTATTATGAAGGAACAATAAAGTAAAATTAATATAGTAGATCAAACCATTTTGACTTCGCACAAATATATAATACGTCCCAACAGTCAATACATAATGTAAGGATTTAAGGATTTCTCTAAATCTGGACTTGGGCGTAGCTAGGCAAAATACTCTGCAGTCATGTGTGGTGGTATAGCATTTGCGTGGGCTGATTAAATAAGTGGCTACCTTACAATTCTAACGGAGTGTACATTATTACGTGATCTAGTATCTCTCATTAGGAAGGCTGTTATTTAACATCCAAACAAACGCCGCCAGACATTTTGCTTAAGCTAAATGTCATGCCAGTATGTACGTAGTTAGTTTAAGTGTTGGGAATCAGGTAAACACATAATCTTAGCACTTTGTATGGGAGATTATTTGTTGAAATGGGCAACATGTATTTGAAACATGAACCATTGGTGTAAATTAAGTGAAACGATTAGAAGAATTTTGAAACGTGGTTTTATAGAAGAATGTTAAAAATATCATGGAGGAAGGTTGTTCAAATTCATGGGTTCTAGGTAAAGTAAATGAAGAAAGAAAATATTGGAAAAGTATACAGGAAAGTTAGGCCATTACTATGATATTATAATTTTATGAGGATAATACTATAGGAGGAGATGTGGAGCGGATAAATTCAAGAGAGAGGTTAAGAATGGAGCATTGATTCAAACAGCGAAAGATGTTTGCAGAAGTAGGTTCGATTATGTAAAATAGTTGGCCAAGGAGCGGTCAAAATGGAGAGTTGCAGCAAATCATTAGCAATATTAATGACCTAATGATGATGACGAAATGGGCATATCCTTACGATGTCAAACATCTAAATATTGAGATTCGTTTATTGTGTGAAATCTATTATTGTCAATGGTGTATTTTCTTAATATAATACCATGATATGAATAAAAACAAACATTTATATCATAGACACAAATAAGTCTAAATGAATTCATTAATTTGGAAAATTCCTAGTATGATTTTAATATAGCAGGGATACTAAAAAACAGCATTAGTTAACTTACCAGTTGCATTTATTATTATAATATATCTTATAGTATATAAATTTAAACAAACATAATTTCTAGAAACACTGAGTTAATTTGTTTACAGGAATTAACGGTAAATTCATTTTATTGAATGCATTATGGAAAATATCTGAAAAATATATTGCAACAAATAAAGAAACACAAAATTAAAAAATATAGTATTACTTATCTTTATAATCTAAAAGGTTATTTTGTAAAATTATTATCTATTAAGTTTAATCAGTATTTGATATATCTTTGCAAACTATTATCTAGCGTTGGTTTGGGTTAAATGTTATAAAAGTTATTAGATCACAGAAATAGCATTTTTTTTATGTTGTTGAATATCAATAAAGGTTTACTCTATGTCAAGTAAGCCGCTGCGCTCTGGTGAGCAAAAGCAAAAACTATTTTAAGAAAATATCTTAAAAACACTCAAGTTGGCTAGTGAAATATATTGCTCTCTCTCACACCCACCGTACCAGGTTTGACCTTGAAATATTTCAAGGGCTGAATAATGGTAAACTGAATGTTTCTGACACAGCTTACATCTGCATTTGCGTGGAAACAAATTACTGACAGTACAGTCACTGACTAATCAAAACAACGTTTCCTAAATATAAATAATCCAGCAAGCATGTCAGTGTAAAAAGATCATTACAGTACTCCCCTAATTTCTGTATTATTTTCAGAAGAAAAATGAGTCATAAAGTAATTCTGTTAACTTGTCTTTGCATTGAACCCTTTGCACATCTTTTAACTCACTATATATTCAATTGAGATTAAGTATATTTATATAAAAAAATTACATTTAAAACTTATAGGGCCTACATTGATTACAGCATGAATAGGTATGTTATTTCGTCAATTTATTTGACATCAAGTAAACTGTTCATCGTATATTTACAAAATATATTTGGCAGCCCAAAGTGCATCTTGTTTTGTCATTGCTTACCGTGAATCAAATATCTCATGTAAGAAAAGTTTTGGATTCTCACTAATTGATATAAAATAGGAATTATTGATTTGATATTTAGCTAACCTTATTTAGTGCATACTATTTAATATTGTAATATAATAAAATAAACAAATTAGGATAAAAGAGCTACCCACCGCACTGCATATAATCAGGATTACAACCCAGACCAAAACACAAACTATAAGATTCCTCAAATGTCAGACTAAATGGGTAGGTCTGCAGTAAATCGCAATTTTTCATAATTCTCACAATTGTAACAATATGCAGTAAAGTGTAACGTGGATAATGCGCATTTGAAGGGACCAGAAATAAATTCGAATCACCCAAACATTCAAATTAAATACGTTTTTAAATGTATGGAAAAGAAAGTTTGCAACCAAGCCCAAAAACTTTATCCAAATTATTTCGACATAATCTATTCACAATTTTTTTTATTTTAAAGTCAGAGATTGTAATTGGCTTTCTTTATTTTAGTCTTTCAATAAAAGTGTATGATTCTAATTGATTTATTGTTTGGAAAATTGAATCAATTACATTGTTGCGACTTTCAAAAAAATACTTAATTCTTGGATATGGTCAGTAGTTTCTGCCACACTCGGGATAGGCCTTTCTTGAACTAATGAAGAATATATTTCTTCATCGCCAGATGATCCTTTACTAGCCTGGATGTTATTTGAGAACTTTGGCAACGATGTCCACATCAGTAACTTCATAATACACACTGTCACATCTCCATCCAGGCAAATATAGTGGCATCACGATAAACCACACACACAAACACTACTGTACCGTAGGCACAAACAAAAAATAAGATTAAACAAAAACCAAACATCAAAGCAAAATAAACTGGCATGTCACAAGAATATCACTACGACCAAATCACTAATAAACTACGCACATAACCACTCGAGAGGTTCGACCTTGACTAACTAAGTATACAACTGTACGTGTAAAAAAGATGTATGGGTGAGCGAGGGAGTGGGGGGAGTGGGAGGAGTGTGAAGAAGGGTACTGACCACATTCCAACATCACCCCCCGTGCTTCCTAAAATAGAACAACACGGCACCGCAACTAGAAGCAGGAAAACAAGACTGCAAAGTACATTACAGCTTACGAAAAGTTTGATTTAACCAAAACAAAATTTGAACTAGTCGTAATTTTTCAGCTATATTTTAATACAAAACTCACAAGTCTTGGCAAAAAATAGAAATTAAAGACGATCTTGAATTACGGAGTTTCAAATTAGTCAGGTTATAATGTGTATTAAAAATCCATATTCTATTAAGTTATACCTTAAGTTAAAATCACAATTTGAATAAACATTAAAATAAACATAGATTTTTTATTTATTTACTAAGTTTAAAGCAATATCCTAATAAAAATCATACTATTATGAGGAATAAAAACCTACTCCTACTCCTACTCCTAGCATAATTCCCTACTTCCCATCTTTGTCACTTTCTCAAAAAAAAAAGTTTAATTTCATCAAAATGTTTAGGCCGATACAACTTTACCACTACAGTTCTCGCTTTAACTCTTCCATCATCTTGCCTCTCTGTCCCTGGTGTGTATTTTGGGTCCCTGTGTGTCTTTGTTCTTTGTACTTTGGTAAGTGATATATCTGATTATATCCCTTCAGTCCCGATTGTAGTCATTTAGCTTATTCTGTCCCTGGTTGAATCTTCGACCACTATCTTGGTTTCCCTTGTTCCTATTTCTTTGCCCTCTCTCCCAGTGTTGTGATGAAGGTTGTGTACTGCTTTCTCTCTGAAACTGATAATTTGTTCTACCTTGTCCCTGTGGATGGTATTGATCCTTAAATGTCTTGGAACTGGACCAATTTTGTTTACTTTCTCTCTCTCTCTTTTCTATCTCTCTCTGCATCTCTTTCTGAAGTAGAAGGTAAGGGCCTATTTTGTGTCGAATCATTTTTCTGTACATCTCCTAAATATTTCCACTCTCTAGTTCTTTGACATATATCATCGAATTCATTTAACACCTGCGTTATGTCTTCAAATTCTGTAAATATGCTCCAATCAGAGTATCCTGCACATTTCAAGGAAAATGATACCTGTGACCAAAATGTATCCCAACAAAGCATTATTTGCCTGCATAAATGTATCCCATTCTCCTTCTACAAAATTTGTCTACGACTTCACTTCCTCTCTTAATCCTGACAGCAAAATAGTAATCTTATGTGATTCAATAAATCGTTACCTTTCTAAAGTAGGTTCAACGAAATATTTATTTTCTGTCCCGTGAATTTGAAAACTGAAGATAATATCTCTTCACTCATTCCTCTTAAAATGACACTATTAGTACGAACATGACTATCAACTTTATTTTTTACTTCATAAAATTTGCGTTCTAAATCCTCCACTTTGTTTTGTAATTTCTCAATTTTTCCCACATAACTATCTCGTAATTTTTCGAAATCTTCCACCAGAATTTTGCCTTTTCGAGTCACTACCTCCTCAAATTGAAACGTAATATAATCCCTATTCACATCCATTTGCCCCTCCAGTTCTAACCTAAAGTTAGACTGAACTATTTTGACACTATATTTTGTGTGAACAAATTTTGACTCGAGATTTACTACCTTATTTTCTGTGCTTTTAATTGTGTGCATACATTCCTTTTCTAACCCTTTTATCTTTTCACTTACTTTGTCAAATCCCCCAATTAGATCAAAATGATTTTTTCTTAAATTATCTAGCCTTTGTTCAAACTCGTTTTGAGTTGTATTATACATTACAATTTTTTATGCATAGATAGGCTCGCTGTGCACAGAAAAATGCCTAAAATGAGCACTTTATTATGTGACACAGGCGTCTATTAATTTTAATCAAAAATTTATTTAAAAACATATCTTATCATCACAAATTCAAAAAGCTAAACATTCTTTATTCAAGCTAAATTAAATATCAGAAATACAATATTGTTAGTTTCGTTTATAGCCGTGTCTAAAAATCATTTTATTTAAATTGACAAAAGGCACCTGGACACAGTATTCTAACCCGGGACCTTGGACTTAGTATGCCAATGCTTTAACCATTGAGCTATCTAGGAATCGTCCTGTCACCAGGGATATTTTTCCATCATGATACATTCGTACAGTTGTAATTGTACAATTGGTAGTGAAAAGTAAACTACTGAGATGGGTGAGGCTGCGTTATCTGATAGCTCGAGATCTTAAGGTTTTTTTGGCTCCGTCGAGTGCAAGTCTAAAACCTATTTTGTGGGGTGGTGGCCGGGAGGGTTAAAGGCGTGGTGAGGCTTTACAACCTACAAAAGTATCTTTCCACGCCAACAAGAAAAGATAGTTCACGGAAACCGTAGATGGCGTTAGCTACCGGACAGGTCTTGTGGGAAAACTATACGTTTGGAAATATCAGTTTTCATTAGAACGAGTGAAATTTTTATGTAAATATTCTCAACACCCTCTCTAAGATAATGTGTCAATATTTATCAATTGTTACACTTTCCTATTTTTTGTTGAGAAATTTCAATTATACCTTTGTTTGATCACTATTAAGATTATAGAAGAGGTGTGTATATGAAAAGTATGACTTAATTAATATGCATATGTTCTTGAACAAACCGTTTCCGAAAAGAAAATTGCAAAACAATAAAATTCTTAAAGATAACCGTTTTTTCTCATGGCTCTGCATTTCCACGCCAAATGAAAAGGGCCAATCGCCTTAATCTTTCGCTCATATTTTGCTGACAGTTTCCGCACGTCCATCACAGACACTGCCTTAGAATATGAGTGGAAAGTTACCCTGAGCATGGGATAAATCCTGGATAGCTCACTGGTTATAGCATTGACGTATTAAGTCAAAGGTCCTGGGTTATATTCCCATTTCCAGGTGTCATTTTTTAAATTAAATAATTGTTATTCGGTTAATTTCTTAACTATATTGTAAGACCTTACCTACTAGTGAACATAGGGCTATGGTGAGCATATGGATAATAGAGTGTGATATCAATTATAACGGTGTTATTAATGAGCTTCCACAAGGGAACCAAACATTTCAACTTTTTATTGGATTACAAAGACATCGAGGTTGCGTATGTTAGACTATTCACAGTACAGCATTAGTTCAGTCTAAACGGACGCTACCCCTCTCACTCACTCTCTTGGAGAGATACGGGGGTTGTTGAGGAAACGCGAGAGCGAAGATTTCGGATTCTTCTGATCTCTCACCCACCTGTGAAAGAAAGAGGGTGCGTGGCGTGAATTCTTCATGAGGTTATCTATTAATCACATGCTAGAACCTCCAAAAGGCTTATGGCTTATTCACGAGTCCCTGGTGAGTTGTTCTTTTTTGAAAAATAACAAAAAAAAATGTTTCTGTGTTTTTTAGAAGCTTCGAATGTAAGCCTTAGTGAAGTCAAACCCTAAAATGGTCACAGTGGAAAATATGTACTTTCTCTACACTTGAATTATTCCTCTTTTGTTATGAAATGAATGCTGAGACCGGGAACTGTGTTCGCCATTGTTGGCGTATCGTCATAACAATAACATATTATATTATATCATAACCATATATTATTAACTAAATTATACATAATATTTCTTTAGATTGGCTTATAATAATCTCCGTACATAGAATAAATTAGCAGTTTATAACTTAACATAATATACTAATTAATATTGAAAGCTATAATAATATACTTGCCCTAACATTTGTTGAGCATATTATTTAAGTTAGAAAATGTTGTCAGTAAAGAATGCAACACATATAATACAGACATTAATAAGTAGTACTTGAAGTCAAAATAACTGAAAAGTATACTGTCGGTAAAATATTCAAAGTTGTAGAACAATTGATATATTGCAATTTCAATCTTCAATATAATAATTCATTGTATTGCTAGGTACAGATATTCAGTTGATTTTCCATATTATATTCAAGAGTCACACCGAGATCCTTCAATTCAGTAATTCTAATCTAATAAAATTGGGAAATAAATATTGTTAATGATGTTCATATTTATTTGGTAAGGAGTAATAAAAGAGAAAATTATATTTTCTGTGATATTACTTTTATTCCCTTCCCCTTATTTGATATTAGCCTTAGTCTTCTATTATTACATGTCTCGATATTTCATATATATATGATGTAACATCTATATATAAAACACCGAAACATGTTGTCATAGAAGATTAAGGCTAATATCAAATGAGGAGAAGGAAAAAAAAGATGTAATTTTATAAAATAAATATTTTTTGAACTCAGTCATATGCTTAGCGAGGCTGTAATTTGTTTCAAAATTAAAATTAAAATGGGGGTCAGCAGCGTTTACTTTATGATATCACGGGCCGTACGGGCTTAAAAAATGTGGTATGTACACCTTAAAAAATATTGAGCATAAACTTTCAACATTTTTTTATAATAAAATAATTAGTTATGTATAATTTTCTAGACACATATTGTTTGTTTGCTAAGCCTCTAGCGGGCTTCATCGGGCTTCCCTGCCGTAGCCTGCGAACCAATACGTTAAAAAATGAAAGTGCCCATCTCAAATAATTATTTTGAAAAACGTATTCGTATTTTTAAAAGTCCGTTATTTAAATTTTAAAGTTGTATTTTGATGTGGAATGAAAATCCTTTTTTCATTTTAAAATCATTGATATACTAAGCACTATATAATAACTTAACTAATAAAGGTTTGACTCATTCAAATTATCTTTTTTCATATTCTCCCAAATTTAAAACGACGCTAATATATTCAAACTATGACGATAAACATATTGCAATCATCAGGTGCCCAATGGTGTGTGCTATTCATTTGTCTGAGTTTATATTTTAATTATCTTACAATGGGTCAATTTATTTGAGTATTATAATAAAACATTTTTTTCTTAATTTTTAAACAAAAATTTAAAGTTCAGTTTCTTAATATGATGCAGCTTGAATTAAATTATATTATAAATGTTAAAGATTTATTTTTTCCATTAGGCAACAGTCTTTTTTGTATTTATTTTACCATCGCGTCTTACTACTTGTTTGGGTTGCTAGTAAATAGTTGCCTTTCTTAGATGCAAATATTTAACTGTGTAGTGTCGCTTTGTTCTATTTTAACTTATAGCCTGGAAATAGTTATATCTTAATAAACTGCAATAGTATTGGTCAAGAGTGAGTATAATTGTATAAAGTTCAACTTTGTGCATCCTGCTGGGACTACATTTGTATATCCTTCCCAAGAGGATCAACAATATCAGAGCAGTCCAACCAGCTTGTTTGAAACATCTGTATACTGGATTGTAACATGGAATTTAAATAATTACAAGCTATCGTGTATGGTTTCCAGTACGAACAATAATACAAAGCAATTAGAGCAAAAAATATGATTCCCTCTCATATTCAAACGTAGGCCCTTTGTGCAAAGAAATAAAAATAAGGTTGAGGTTGTCTAGGTTTATAAAAAAAAAGGTTCATATCTCTACTTGTATAAATCACAGATGTTAAATTCTTTTTAGAATAAGAGAGAAAAAAATTCGCTACTACCCTCAACTATACTACTCCATTAAAACGTAATTTAGTTCCACGAAAATATATTCATCCAAGTAAATGTGAAAACATTTCGTTTAAAAACTGCTAGTGCTGGTAAAATATGTTGGTAGATGGTTAAATTGATATGATCCTAACCTGATTACTTTAAGTTTATTAGCGCTATACAAGCTTGGGAAGGGAATTATATGACAGCCATTCAATTTTTGGTTATTTTTGTTACTTCTTATATCTTATAATTTATCTATGTGTGTCATAACTTTATTATAAATTCATTGAAATATTATAATCACCTAGAGATAGTCATAGATTTTGGGGCTAGCCAAACTTCTTTAATCTGATTCTGATGGACTGATGGAACTATTTGTTTGGGATAATGTTATAGATTTAGTTTTAAAATTAGTATTTAATATTATGTGTTGTTGGAAAATCAGTGTGTTTACTGAAATTTACAATTATTTTTTGAAACCTCTCACGCTATTTTCATGGTTAAATCAGCAAACATTTCTATTGAAGTTTAAATACAAAATCCCTAAAATTTCAATAAATGCTAGAAACATATTTAAGTTACAATACAAATATGTAAGAAGGTCCCTAAAATGTTTTTTTTTAAGTATTCGCTGTTAATTTTATAAATCTCATTAGATAATCCCCTTCACCCTAATGGACTTGGATGGCCATGGTACACTCTGACTCCAGCTCCGGATCTAGATGACTGTTGAGCCAAAGGCTATCAGTGGTAAACCACCCAAGACAATAATCAACAAAACATTTTGCTGCCATGATGGGAGACAGTTATCCGGTCTTGAGGTTTCCTTAACTCACCGTTTCAGAAGGAACAGTATCTGACCCACATAGATAAACTGTTTAAATAATTTAAACCCGTTGAGCGCACCTTGAGTGTAGCCGTCTTGTTTTTGTTATCTGGTTTGATATCACATGTATGACTGCTCCCTATGTATAATGTTCCTTTTAAAGATTGTCACGCGCTCTGGGTACATGAAGTGTCTGACTGCCTCAATATGCTCAAATGGATTTTGTCTAGTGAGTCAGAACTATTCCGGCTGACATCCAAGGGCAGTTCTTACACACAGTTGCTTTCCTACTAAGTGTTTTGTGTTTTTTAATTTAGTACATTATAATGAAACAAGATGATATAAAATAAAACTTGTAGGGCTAGTAGACTGGCTATTTGTAATTTAAAGCTGAAGAAACGCTACAATAAGAATATTATTGAAAAATGTTAGTTGAATAATTTCAGAAAGGATTTCCACAGGTTAGTCAAATAGTTTGCTATAATCTACATCGAGATCTTATTGACAAATTTTAGTAATTAATAACTACAAATACAAAATTATATATATTATTGTACAAAATTTCCAAATATACATTCAAATAATATGATAGTAGGATACTTTCACTACGAACTACCATTTTGTCACATACTCGTGATCACGATTTTCTTATACGAGTACTACTAATAGTTCCTAATGAATACTAGCAATTTTCTCCTCCTTTTCTATAACACAGCTCAAAAGCGTAGTTCTAGAAAATTCAGGATATACCAAAATAATTGTTTAGAGAACTTAATTTTTTTCTTTAATCATACCAAATTCACATATCACCAGATTCTCCTTGACCTTTATTGGAAGTAGCTCTAAATTTTCCTTTCTTTAGTTAGGGATGCTTTGCAAAATGTATCATCATGCTGGGTGTTATTGGTATGCTTCTTCTTCTACAATCATGTATGTAGATCAGTAATCGGTCATGTATGTAGATCAGAAATCGGTCATGTATGTAGATCAGAAATCGGTCATTTATGTAGATCAGTAATCGGTTTTATAATAAGTATGTAGATGAATAGGAATATTTAGTTTGTTTTCATAAAAAAAATCCCAAATTCTAACCTGAAGAAGCCACTATTACAGGGTTTTTTTTTATAGCCCCTTACATAGACGGCTATAAACTTCACATTTTCTTCAGTGAAATCATGAATATTCATGGAACTTTACTTCATGAAAATAGAAAGCACAGCCTGAAATCGCAGGTGTTACGGTATGTATGTGCTTACTATCCGCTTCACCTAAACAATGAGGATGGTTTCACATACAGGCAAACCTATTTGCGATGTCCATACACATTAGGAAGTACCATATTCAATCCTGAATGCTTGCTCCAATTGGCTAGGGACGTTTCCAAAATATATTTCTTAAGGATTAATCTCCAGATCGTGGTATTGCAAACTTTGGAAATGATTACCAGTCCCATGGAATATGAGTTAAAAATTGAATATAATTGTATTTACTGATTTTAGACTACCACAAAAATATTCCAGTAAGTTCATATAATTAAACATTGTATCAATAGATATAATCAAAACCTCAATCACATTTTTGTGTCAAGTTTTGGATGTGTCCTTGATTATCTCAGAATCATCTTACTTTAGGCATAAGTATGGCAAATTAACATAGGTCCTACCTTATTGGCCTTAATTATTGACAATAAAACTGTTTCTATCGATGAACTGTGTGAATAAGGGGTGGTATTATTTCCAGCGGCTGACTGCAGAATGAAGTAGAACAACCTGAGAAACTCCTAATTATGACACTTGAGGGATGTTGGTAGATCTCGTCTTTATGGATCAAAAGGTGGTAAAAACATGTCATGGTATTCATCCCAAGAGATGGACCTTAAATAAGAGCATATAATACACACATACATTGAAGTGAAACTTCAAGAGCACTGAGAGTGAGGAAGATATGCTTGAGGTTGAGAAGTTAGCACCGACTGTGGAGGTAGAGGAACAAAATCTATATATTTGTCCTTCGACATGCTCTGTTGATCCTATCGAAGAAAATAATTAATCTAGTACTTGCACCCTTATTTTAGACGTAACCTATCCAAGAAGGTCCAAAGTATACAATAAAATAATAACAGGGCAATAGGAGTGAGCAGCTTGAGTAATAATAAACGTATGAGTACAACAAGAGTACCAGGTCACGCAACCCAATACAGTTGCTTAAAAATCCCAGACATCCTCAGGACATTTAAATAACTATTCAGTGTTACCCAGAAAACTAAATAATTAAAGAGTGATAGGTTATAAAAACTAAGGGTAAATCCTATAAATAAAATATTAAATAAATTTGAGAAATTCATTAAAATTGTTTATATATATATATGAATTCAATAGATAAATACCCTTAGATAAAATAAGCCTAAAAGCGATTATTATTATATAATAATTCTATGCCCATTGTAACCTAAAAAAAGGCTAAACAAAATTATTTAGAAATGCCATTAATTTGATACTAACAATACTTTATGTATATCACATGAAATCATCTAATAATTTACTATTTTTCACTTGAGATTCTCATATATAGTTACTCAAAAGTTTCTCGTGATACTTATTCTTCCACTAATTTCTTACATTAATTTGTTAACTCGTAATAATTTTATACAGTTATTCGGAATATTGATCATAAACCTCAAACTTATAAAATAAGAACAATTTACGTTAAACTAACCTTTCATAATATAAATTAAAATTTAGATAATATAAACAACATAGCCTAACATAGCCTGGACAAAGAAAAATACTTAACCAAAATATCGATCAAACGTTTGTCCATCTATCGCTTCACTAGCACTAGCCAGAAATTCAATATCATAACTTATATCCTAATATGTTAATTAATTATTTAAAATTCAATAAAAAGCTAGCTAAAATATTTTGCATTTAGTTTGATCAAAGATTTAACATGTCTGAAATTTTACCCCAAAGAGTATTGCCGTAAAAAGAATGGAATTTTGAAGAAGTTACATCTAGAAAAATATTAATGCCGAAAACGAATGTATGCTTACATTTCATATTAAATAAACCGAAGCCTCAGCTTCGTCCTACTAAACCACAGCAATGTCCAAGAGTAATCATCATATTTCTCTGCCAGGCTTTTATATGCTTTGCACAACTCCAGAACAGGGAATGTTGGGATAGCAAAGGGGGGGGGGGACCAAAGACAATCAAACAAGGGGAAGGATCTACGTGTGTCTTGAGGCTTCCATTCATCTCTCGAAGATATTTGAACGTATGGACACTGGGTTGTACAGTCATCTTTTTTCTTCTTAAGGTCTTTGTCCTGGTCCTGGCGTGATGTTGTGATTGGGTGTGTTGTCTCTCTCTCTCGGGTTAGTGTGCAGTGGAGCCAGTTGAAAGGGAGAAGTAGACGTTTTGGCCGACTTGTTTTCTTTTCACTTGTAGCTAGTGCTACATAATTAAAAGTAAAAAGTGAAAATGATCCCACATAACGTAGGAAGTCTAAGTAAATCATTCTCTAGAAACAGACTTTTCTCTCGCTAAAATGCGATGGTAGCTCATCCGCACCTTATTCATTTGGATAAAACACCTGTACGATTTCAAACAAATTATAAAAAGCATACAGAATCAAACCCCCACATCCAATCAGAACCATAGTATCTGGGGTATTCCAATCAAGTTTGAGGTTACTCAAGGACTTCCTCTCCACGTCTGATGAAACTACAGTATCACAATTTACCACAGGATTAATATATATCCATACCCAGGAGTTATTAACTGTCTCTCTACAGGATTAATATATATCCTCACCCAGGAGTTATTAACTGTCTCTCCACAGGATTAATATATATCCATACCCAGGAGTTATTAACTGTCTCTCTACAGGATTAAATATATCCTCACCCGGGAGTTATTAACTGTCTCTACACATTATAAATACTATTCCTATAATTGGTATCGCTTTTTGAAATTTCTCACCAATTAACCCAAATATTTTTTAATGTATCAGGATACAATCTCGTAAAGCTGTAAGACTTCCTCGCATCCTATTTTAAGTCGTGTAAAAATGTTTAAAGGATATTATTTCTATCAATATAATGAACCAACCACTTCTACCTATGTTTACTTTCAACAATAAAAGAAATCTAGGTGTGTAACCCAAATGGGTAGTAAGACGTGGAGCTTAAGATATCCAACCTAAAATTAAAATTTCCTCCATCACAATTAAAACCTACTTGAACCATTATCAAGAAGATTAATATCGTAAATTCTAGGGGTGAGCGAAGCCCACTTCCAATTATAAGCAAGATCGAATCGAATATATGAAACATTCTCGAAGCCAAATCGAAGTTAGAATATTTTCTTTCCGTTGTTTTGTGCTTATGTTTTATTGCACAATCATTAGTAATATTTCATGTCGCTCTCATATTAAGTTATTATACCATCATGCAATTCGATTTCTTAATATTTTCTCCTTGAGAATATTACTTTATAACTACAAAACAGCTCAGGATGGCACGAATTGAACATAAATAGAGTATTTTATCTGTCAATATTTTTACTGGCAAAGCTTCGAATCTTCGCACAACCCTAGTAGATTCATGTGCCTCATTTAACTTCAGTTCAACTGGTTTTGCCAAAACTAACAATAAGATATCTATCTGTATTTACTCATAATATAAATTACACTATGTTACACTAGACACTTGAAACGTTCTGATATTTTACTGCACCGCGATGGGTTTCAATTGAAGTGTTCTGGTTCGGCGCGTTGAGCGTCGATTGAAGTTACACCGTTTAATTAGCTGGTAATTGCCCCGTGGTCGAGCACTAATTAAATCGGTCCGGTTTTTTGATATTGTGAGTTAATTGGTATTTATAGCCCCGTGATCGAGCGCCAATTAAAGAATTATAATTAATAAACACTTTTTATTTTGACATGTTTTTTATTTCTTAATCTGTTTATTTAATGAGAAAATAGATCATGTCGTTGAAATATATACGCGGCCTATTGTATGAGCGCGGACAGGTGTTACTGGACGCCAAGTGCCCAAGTGAGTTCTGTCAGTTCTGGACACCAACTGCCTTTACGTTGCACCATTCTTTGTATATATCCCTTGCTCATGGAAGCTTCGAGAAGGTTTAGTTTAGAAAAACAAAATACAAGACAAAAACATCTCTGTGTTACTGGGAGGTTCTAGAGACGGAAAATGACTCAAGTTACATTTTAAAATCTCTCTTCGAACTTTTGAGAAGAGGAAGTTATTATTTTAAATTGTCAACCTAACTTGGCTGGTATACTCTGACGTCACTGATCAGTGGCTTTTGCCTTCTTAGAAGAAGAAGTGCTTTAAGCGCCATTTAATATACTATATAATTTACATAAAATAAGATATGTTTATAAAATTAGGACGATATTATTGTCAATGCTTTCACATATTCTTTAGGGGCAAATCAATTACATTACACACTAGCTAATTTATCACTTGTTTTATTTAATTTAATTTCTTCTTATTGATAGCTTACATCTTATTGCTGATCATCCCACAAAAAGTTTCATACATAATAATAATAATAATAATAATAATAATAATAATAATAATAATAATAATAATAATAATAATAATAATAATTCAAAACTTTACAAACCTTCCAGCATTATGTATTCTAAACAAATCATCGTCATCATAAATAAGGTAATTTTAATCGTGGTTATTTAAATTATTATGTATCTAATACTTCCTTTATTAACTTCTAATTTCACTTTAATATCTACATATATAGTGTTTAGCTTTATTAAACCTATAATTTTAGTAACATATAGACAGTATTTCACATTAGATTGGTTTTTATCAGACCTGAATATGGTGGAACATAACACCGGAACATGTCGTCATAGAAGACTAAAGATTAAATAAAGAGAATGGAATAAAATAACAAGAAAGAAGATTTAATTTTATAATTTGTTTACTACTCCTTATCAAATAAACATGAACATTATTAAATAAATTAGGTTTTAGAAAAAACGCATAGCACTACTAATATTCCTCTGATTGTAACAAATGACATTTACAAAGCCGTGGGGATGGTTCAAAGCTAAGTATTCTGCTATTTTTCTACTTTTCAAAGGCATTTGATACCGTAGATCAGGGTATTATTTAGTTCAAGTTCTAAATGTAAATAACGGACCAGTATACTTGTCCCTGATACCATTAACTGCAGGAGTCCCACGAGCCAGTATTCTAGGTCCGTTTATATCCTCACTATACCTAACTTCAATACCTACATGTTTTAAATATCTCTCGTCTTACCAGTACGTGTATTACACTCAACTTTATATTTATTTTACACCAGACGATAATTATGAAGTAGGGAAAGGAATAAACAAAGAAAAAAGCATTTTGTCAGTCTGGAGCAGTTTAAACTGCTTGGAGCATAATGTTAGCAAATGTGCTTACATGTTGACATATAGTGATACTCTGCTTAAATGAATACGTTTGTATCCAAACACATACATTGCTAAAGTTTGTTCACGGTAGGAATTGTTTTCTGAAAGGCCTTTTTCCCCACCAGAAATCTATTATATAGTAGGATATTGGTAGGAAAAAGGACCTTTTTACCGTGAATGGAGTAGAGTTTATCGTTACCCAGGGTAAAGTACTATAATACCTTAGTTTAAGAGTAGTAATTAATAAAATCCAACCCGGAGAAAACAGGTCTCATCTTGTGAGAAAATAGCTAATTATTGTTAAGAGAATCTCTATAGTTTCATACACATACTAAAAAATAAAATAAAATAAGCCATTTGTGAAGCATTAGTCTTGTCAATCCTTGAGAGCTCCTCAGAACATATTATTGGCATGGATAAAAACTTAGAACAGAAAATCCAATAAATAAAGAATTCACGTCATAGATTAATTTTTATCAAAAAAATATATTCATGTTAGCAACTACTTAAAATAATGAAAGTGGCCCAATATGGAAGACCTAAATCTTTTGAGTTCTAGTTCATGGCTTTATAAAATTATCAAAATGAAATACCTGTCTTATCTCTACTCAGAAGTGACCAACATATATTCTGTAAATTTTCAAAGTTTTACTTTGAAAATTTATTTAACTTTCAAGCGGCTAGGGTTTTGAATGCTCTACCTTTAGTATTTAAATATTTAAAATTTGTCCATACTTTCAGAAACAAGTGGAAGAATAATTTGATGGACAAACAAAATATTTAACATTTAGCATTTAATGTTTATAGAAAATTGAACGAAAATATTATCTAAGAAATTGAAAATAAGTTTCAACATTAAATCTAAATATTTGTACAACACATGATCTTATAATAACTATCTAAAATAATATTTGCATAAGTAACTCTAAAATGATAAGACTTGCCACGAGCTAAAATGTATAGAGTATAAATAAATAAAGAACAGTACAGGAACATATGTTTGGTTCGATAGATGCCTTACAAAATTAGAAGGGGATTATAAATTTTAATGTCGTGAAATATATTTGGATTATTAATTTCCAAGCCTCCTTTCATTAGATAATATAAGTATTTCCTAGATACAGTGTTTAATTAAAAGTGATCACAGATTTGTTACCTAACCCTCGAAATATAACTAAAAGATTGCATTTGACTTAGGAGGAAGTGTGTTAAAGGGATTGTTTGGTACATTTTATAAAAAAATATTTACATAATTTTAATACAAAATTAAAGCATTTAATACAGTTCCATGATGAACTATTAATAGATCAAGAAAGTCAATTGATTCTCATAAAAAATGTCAAACACAAGTTATAAATAATGCGAAAAATATATTGTTAGACAAACGAAAGAGTATTTGATTCTTCTTGGAAAAGTATATAATCAATTAAAATATTATTTAATAATCATGTTATTAAAATTTAAAAATGACACCTGGACATGGGAATCGAACCCGGGACCCCGTGTCCAGGTTTCATTTGTCAATTTTCAGAATATAATATCTAAATCTCACTAAAAGCATTTACAATAGTTTTTGCTATTTGCTTCTTAAATATTAGTGTTGAATAAATATTTACTAGGTTTTCCAAATTGACAAACCATGTAGATTTGAATATAAAGTAATTCCAAGAGGATTGACCAAGGTTATATTATGAGTAGTAAATCTCAGGCAGGCTGTGGAAGCAAGTACTACAACCAAATGAGCAATAATCCGATTAATCCTGAGTTTTTTTAACGTACTAGTTTAGTAGAAAAAAGTATTTTCTTACCAATAAGTTTGCAGTTAGTCGTAGTCATAAACTTAGTTACGAGGCGAGGATATTTGAAAAGCAGTTCCAGTGGAACATACAGGAACTCACGTAGAATATATTACACATGATGTCTTACTAGTTTGTAAGAATCGTTAGTATTTTAGGACAATAGGGTTAGATTATATTTTGTAACGTCGAGGGCAGAGTACTATTATATGTTTTAATACTTTAATGTGATTGGATAATATTTTATCCTATTGTGTTTATAGTTTGTTTTGTTAAGGTTAGACATTACTATTTGTAAACAAGAGTTTTTATTTTATTTCAATCATTTGTAAGGAAATATCCACAGGGTGGTGCCGGAAACGCACTAAATGTATCACATCGCGACTCAGTGAGTAATAAATTAATATTATTGGTTAATTTTCTAGGTTCATAACGCAATAATAGCAGGTGGGAAGCTTTGAAGTCTACAAAATTAGAGCATATCATGTCGAACGAAAACTGTAGTTTATCTATTTTATGGTTCAAATCAGACCAAGAAAACGAACTATTGGAGCTGGTAAAAGGAAGTAGGATTAGAGATAACGTTTATGAACTGTTATAAAAATTACACCAACTAAGATGGAGGTAAGTTATAAACTCTACTAAACCACATGTTACATCATTTTCTGTATCGTCTGTTTCGTAGCTTGGCGGGATTGTGTAAACAAGGAAATCCTAGCACAGACACATTGTGAACCTGCCCATACTCAAGAAATGCCCGTAAGGTTCTTACCCCAAGGTATCGCATTAGAAAATTATATTAAGTTTGTTCTTAGGATTTGCTAGCATACTGAGTAAGTTAAGATTTATTATTGTTGTAATAAAAATAGATGATGAAGGAGGGGTGTTATATTTAGTCGTCAGCAATTCAAATTGTTGTATTTGAACGCGGAAGTGGTTAAATGTGAAGTTGTGCAGAGGAGAGCAAGAGTCCATTATACCCGAGGGGGAATGTGTGGTGAAACGAGTATGCAGTTTTTAATAATGAGCATAAGTTACAGTCTTGTTGTAAATAGTTACAGTATTGTTAGAATCTAGTCTTGATGTACACTTGTTACAGTCTATTTGAGAGGTCTATTGAAAGTTGCCAGGTAACATTATTTGACTGTTTAGTCCTACCCATGTTTGTAATTATCATATTAAGGGTTTTGGGCTAACACTCATGTAGGAACTGCAGGGTGCATGAGGGCAGAGAAAAGCCCATGTGCCTGTAGGTTGCCATTATCTCTCATACTTAGTTTTTATACTTTCTTGTAAATATCATTTTATAGTTAATAATCGTTTTATAAATAAAGTTAAAGAAAACTAACATATTAGGCCTATCGTATACCAATTTTTTTTAACGTGCTACCCATCCAATCCTCCCCTTAAGTAGGGGTTGGCAAACATCATTAAAGTATAATTGGGCAGTGACCAAAGTATATACTAAAATGTAAGATTATATAATTTCATAATATAATGATATAATTTATTTATAAACAACAAAACTCTTTGTTGATTGTATTAATACCTAAGAAAACGATTATAGTATATTTGTCTTATTTATACCATAGTATAAAATATTTATAATATAATATTAAAATATTTTTATTACGTTTCAAATTATCATGACATAAATTTAATAAGATTAAATATTATAATTTTTTCCACCTTGCTTAGGTCAAAGAAGCCTAAGCAGCAACAAATTTTACAAAAAAGAACTAATAATTATCTATACATATAAATATAATAAATTTGGCTTAAAAGAAGTTTTCGAACAGACACTTAATGTATTATTATTATTATTATTATTATTTAGCACTGCATATTACTACCCATTCGGGTTATACGCTTAGTGTATTATGGATAGTGAATTTGATTATAAAATTGGGCACGTAATTTAATTTACAATATAGTAAATAAAAAAAATATTATTTAGCGTAATTTACTATTAATTCTAGCTAGAAATGAAATCTAAAGGGTGTAATTTTTTATTGGTTACTTTGATGGATTTCAATATCTATAAGAGAGTAATTGACAGAATAATTTATAGGTTATTGCTTGAAAACATCAAAAGCTTTAAAATAAATAATTTCACTATAGCTTTTATATTAAAATAAACAAATGTAAGAACCAGTAGTTTATGACTAAACTATATATCCTATTAGCTTAGATCAAATTAAAACAATTCTTTATGTAAATCAATTGACAGTTCTTAGGTTATAGTATAGATTACTTTCATGGTATATCCTGATCCTTAATCTAAATTTCTACAAACTGGGTCAGGATATTCAAAATACGGAGCTATTTATGTATCTCATTTTAGCTTATCTTTTATTTAGTAACAATTCCCGAGACACAAGTAAATCTTTAATTCTGAGAACCATAAAATCCTATATTTATCTTATAAGATTGCAAACTTACCTTGCTTACAT
Organism: Timema cristinae; assembly: GCA_039000515.1. Lineage (NCBI taxonomy): Eukaryota > Metazoa > Arthropoda > Insecta > Phasmatodea > Timematidae > Timema > Timema cristinae. Next base: position 14,749,147 of record JBCFYV010000100.1, read on the forward strand.
TGTATCTTTCAGGATAAATGGAGTGTAACTCACTGTTAATTAGAACTACTAAAGTATCATGATATAACAAACTTTATACAAATCTTTAAACTAATTATATAGTATACAACATGCTTGAACTATTTATTATGTTGGTCATAAAATAACTTACACATAATTTATATAAATATACTAGAGATATTATAAATTACATTTAGTTCCACTTCAAATCAAAATAGAATTTTGGAAAATATGTTATTCTTAACTAGATTTGTAAATGTATTAAAAATATTATAACATAAAGTATAATTTATTTTTATCAAAATGATTATTTATCACTCAGATGAGCACTTTGAAATAAGGACATATTGTTGATACGACATCTGGTTTTAATATTGAATTGAACACATTGTTAACCGTTTGAAAGACAACATCACGAATTACTAAATATTACAGTAAATTAATTAAATTTACATTTCCAAAAATCACCTATAGATTTATATAAAAAAACTTTTTCGTACTTAATAAAAAATAACGTTTTTAAATTACTTTAATTAGATACAACATCCCTCATTTAAAAAAGTACGAGTAAATTCAATGTGACCGAAAATCTGCTGCTGGGAACTGGACCTCGTGCAATTGGTTCTTTGTGAGTATTTATTGAATAAACAAAAATTTAATTCAAAATTTGATATCTCTTTCCTAGATATTCATTACCTGGAGAGCCTAGCAAAAATTAACAAACTTAACAGCGTGTAAAACAAGCCCACGGTCCAGCCTTGCACATGACAACAGCGGATGTAAACGATGTTTTGGTTGTGAAACGAACCAGTGGCAGTGATAGATGACTTCACTGGCAGCAACCACTGCAGTTGTCTGGAACATGACATAACCTAACCTCCAACTTGTTCAACGTAGCCCGGCCGGAGGAACCTCTCCCTCCCCGGGCTTGTCATGAACACGCAGCACTTGCTACTAAAGTCATAATTCCCATCCGCTCCTCTCTAGTCCTGCCAACTTTGTCGGATTAAACCATCAATGTAGCGACAGACAAAGTGGGGGGATGAATTCTCCTAGGGTTGTCAAGGCTTGTCAAGTCGTCTTACTACTACTAACATGTAATATTCTTACTGATGCCATTAAGACACATTTCAAGTGATGATGTCCCTTTAAAGTATTATTCAAAAACTCAGAGTATTTTTTTCTATAAAATCCTAATTTGAGCTGGTTAATCACATTTATGTTATAATAATCTAAGCTTATAAATACTCTGGTTATATAGATCGTTTTTAAAATAATGTATCGCCAAAAAATATTTATTAGGATAATTTGGTTAATTTATAACCAGTTTTTTTGTTCCAAAATGTGAAACGTTAATCTCTTATTAATATTAAAAACTATATATTTTATAATTATAACAAACATTACATTTCACACATATATATTTTATTGAAAAGTTCCAATACATGTTGTTCCCATTCAATCTATCATCTATTTGAGTGAAACCAGATAGATTTCCTTTATTATTTCATATACTATATTATATTTAGGCCAAAAGCATAGACACAATGAAACACAAGATTACTGGACTAATATTTATCCTTGAGATGACCCATTCAGTAATAAATGTAGCTTGCATTCAGTTAATGTTTATTAAGTCCGTGGTGGAAAATCTCTGCTTGTATTCAATCATTGGCTCAGAACACAACAATAAAGTGCATAAGATACTCTACAACTTTATATAGTCCACGATATACATTACTGACTACAGCTATATATAGTCCATGAGACTGGTGTCAACAATATGTGTTCATTGAGGTGTATTAAGAAGGAAAATACGTGATGGCATCGCATAACTCTCGACCATCTTTGCATCAGACACCATTTCCCAAAATTGTGGCCGACAGCCTTGGGTTTCATTTGAAAGTTCTTGAAAACGTTATTTATCAGGATAAAGCGATGTAGTTTTTTAATCTTAAATATAAAAGTATCAGCTACGATAATATACGAACTAAGGTTGGATACATTTAATAGTTTTTAAATTATATTGTATCAAATTACAATATTAATTTAAAATCTTATTTAAAATCTAAGATTAATGGCTTTTAGCTTGTGTAAGTGTGACATTTTATAGAAAAAATATATTCTGTAATGATAGATAGTATGTTAAGTTTGTAAATAAAACCAAGTTTGTTACTTTTGCCAAAACTATTTCGTAATAAGTCTGATTAAATGAAAGAGTGACTAGGCCTACTTCTCTAAATCACACAGTCAAGTATTATTATTATCTTTGATTTGATTTGGTTGTGATCATGGTTTTGTCGTATTGTATATTTGTTACCTGTAAATCTTCAGTGTTTACTGCTATGTTTGTTGGCTGGAGATCTTCAGTGTTTACTGCTATGTTTGTTGGCTGGAGATCCAGAACAATGTAAGGAATCTGGCAGGATTACATCATTGGTGGAATCTTGTATCCAAGACATCACACATGCAGCAACTTGGAGTCAGCTGAAACCACCTAAACAAATACTTTCCTTATTATATAAATACTCTCAATTGGGATTCTTTTTTCTTTTAATATCATCCCCTCCTTACTCTCCGCCGTCCCATTTAAAATTGAGAATGTTAACACTCTTCTTATGCCTTTAATTCCCTCTCAGTTTCAGTTTTAAAAACAAAGGGAAGAAGTTTAATTAATAAGTTTTGAAAATATTAACCCTCCATTTTCTAACTGCTGGAATGGTCCTTTTAGTTGACTACTAAATTTCATTTTTCTGCCAAACCATCAGTTTTGGTAGTTTTGAACCCCACTGCTCCCGGTTTTCTCCAACTCATTCTTGGAAATGAGATATTTCAATAATTATTTGATTATTTATATTCTTCTCTCTGCCCGTCTGACATATTTTAATTTTATATATCATCAATTTTTTTGTATATATTATATCTTCCCCATTTCCTAGAGACCAATTTTGAAATTTCTCATTTTTAGACTTTTCTAGTTATATGTGCTAGTCTCTAAATCTTCCTGCAAAGTTGCAGAGGCTTTTCTACACATGACTTATTTTTGCTTGACACATAATCACACACTTACTTTCATATTTATATACATAAATATATATATAAATGTATTAAGTATATACACATAAATTTATCCATTATATATACATTAGACGAGTATAAATACCCATTGGGGTTGTACACATACATTAATTTTGCTAAAGGACTGGAGATGAGGAAGGTATAATGCCAGAGCAAAGTGGGAAACCTTTTAGTTAAAAGCACTGGACACCGATCAGAGGTTTGGGAATGTTCTTAAAAATAAATTATATAGCAAAATAAATAGACCATGCAATAACTAGGCCTTTATACTATTTTATATACATATATATTAAGCTCACTAAACATATGTGTATTTAAGTAACATTACATGTATGGCGCATTGACTGAAAAAAAAAAGTATGATTTAAAGCGTCTGAATGCGAATGTGGACTAAACGTTGATCTCTTCTACTATCGTTTAACTGGCACAGGGTGGTTGGGGTATGAATCCCCCCGTCTGTAACGAATGTTTTTAATAAAATGGTTCTCCAGTTCCCTCTACACTAATCCAGATATATTCCCATTAAATGCCTCTTCCTCATTCTTACCCCACCAGCGTGATTAAATGTGGCTAGCCCGGCTATATTGTTAGATTGTGCAAATACATGGTAATAAAGAGGTAGCCAGTGAACAACGAATCCATTTTACCTCTAACAAGAGTACAATACGAATATATAATGTTTTAGCAGAATTAAAATCTCTCTTCTTGTTTTTCTGTATGATTATATGTAAAGAATAGTAAACTAGAGGAATTGTACCAGAACTTCCTCAAATATTTATCCAAATTCTACCTTCATCACTACTTTCTCATTTTAGTGAATATGCTACTTCCTGGAAGTTTATTAAAAAGTTGAACACGCAATTGTTTTTAATATACCATTATTTTTGCAACACGTAAAACTGTCCGGCTGGTCTTTTTGCTCTTTCATGGTATAAGGAGGAGAAATTTGGATTAAATGTACCCTCATTTAATTGGATGAAGAGTAAGAAGCCATTTAGGAAACACCACCTCAAGTACGCAAGGCTAGGACTCGAAAGCCTATTGACAACCTCGCCAGTGAGACAAACTTGGCTAGAATAAGACTAGGCGAGCTTCTTAATAAGTCCATGAACTGTGCTCTTAGGGAAACATATAGCCTACTCTTATTTAGCGGTAGTGTTTGAGTGCTGGAGATGGAGGTGAGGGGTCTTTGTGTTTGGTGTAAAATGAGATAAAACGTTAGTTAGTTAGAATGACCGCTACAATCGGCCGTGGTCAATATTATAAATTATAGTATAGCCACGAAAAAATCACTTATAAAGAGTTATGTTTAAGACTATTAACACCATGAGATGAGGCTCAAGCTATATTAATAACATGACCTCTTAAAGACAAAAATTAAATATCTAATGGTTAATAACTAATCCACCAACAGTTTTAAATACATTTACAATTTTAGAACATTGAGTTAAAAAGTAAATAAACAAACATCTTCCTAAAAATGTAATTTCTATGTGATTAGCGATTATTTAATGGAGTAAAAGTAATCAGGCGATTGTATTGAAATATGTACACTTTAATCTATAACAAATAATTAATAGATTTAATATAAATTAAACACTCCTATTTAATAGGTTTGTAAAATGTAATACTTATAATGTCAGCAATTAAAACAGTTTCTAAAACAAATAAGTAAATTGAAAATTATAAATATTGGTTTGAAATCAAAAGAGACTTAAAATAAATTTTGTTTGGAAAAAAGTTGGTTTTATATAAAAAAAAGTTTGAATTTCCTATGCACTACTCTCCTTAATTTGTACACTTGGAGCAAATTAGTTTTTTGCCTTTACAGATATCTTGAGTTTTATGCCTCAAACCATGTCAACAAAGGTGTGTGCATCTCCAAAACAAAAGAAATGTAGACATTTAAATATGGCTTTATTAACTTTGGTGAACGTAAAAATGTCACTCTCAGCTATAATATAACAATTCATATAGAGTGAGTCTGATGCCTTATACCGCCTCACCACTGGGGATCATGACTTCTGACCCATTTAAACTAGGAAACTAGGAATAGTAATTAGGAAAACATTTATGGTCTAAACATCAGGCGTGAATTAAAAATTATTATATCCATAGCGAACCTGACCTCTCTTATTTTATACTGTGAGACCATTGATTCATTGACTAAAGATAAAAGTCAAGAAACATACAAATCTAAAATTTGTTAATAGCTTACTAATACATGGAACCGTTTGTTGTACTCGGATATAATATTGTTAGTCTAACAACATTAAGAGAGAGTTCCAAACCAAGGAACAAAAACAATTTGGTAACGTTAGGACTTAGCAAAAACATTCTATCTGTACTCTAGATGATTTGTTTAATGTATTGTATTGTAGCAAATAATTTTTGTAACTCTAAACTATTTATTCAATAATTCTTTGACAGAAATATTTATGTTAGATCACTAGTTCTACTATAATTACTACTACTACTACCACTAATACTACTACCACTACTACTACTACTACCACCACTACTTACACTACTACTATCTAATACTACTACACTATCACTACCTACTACAACTACTACCCTACTACATACAACTACTACCTACTACTATCAACTACTATACTACTACATTACTACTACTACTACTACTACTACTACACTAATACTACTACATACTACTACTACACTACTACTTACCTACTTACTACTAATATACTACTATACACTATACTATACTACATATACACTACTACTACTACTACAACTACACTCATACTACTATATACTCCCTACTACTACTACAACTAAACCACTACTCTACCACTACTACTAATACTACTACCACTAACTACTACCACTAACTACAACTACTACTTAAATACTACACACTATACTACTATACTACTACACTAACTTACATACTTAACTACTACACTAACTACTAGACTACTACACTACTACTACACTACTACTACATTACCACACACTACTACTCACTACATACCACTACAACAACTACTACTACCTACACTAACATACTAAACAAACTACTACTCACTACTATACTACTACTACACTCCTACTAACTACTCACTACCTACAATTACTCTCACTACACTACTACTCCTACCACTACTACTACACTACTACTACACTACATACTACACTACTACTATACTACTACTACTACACTACTACTAACTACTAATACTACTCACTACTCACTACTACTACTAACTACTACTTAATACTACACTACTAACTACTACACTACTACACTAATCTACTACTACTACAATACATACTTACTACACCTACTACTACCTACTACTACTACTACTCACTACTACTACTACACTACTACACACTATACTACTACACACTACTAACTACTAACTATACTTACATACCAACTACTACTACTACTATATACTACTACACTACTACTCTAACTACTACACTACTACTACTACTACACAACTACTACTAACTACTACTACTACTACTACTACTAACATACATACCACTACTACTACTACCAACTACTACTACTACTACTACACTACTACTACTACTCTACCAACTACTACAACTATACTACACTACACTACACTACTACTATTACTACCAACCAACAACCTACTACTCAACTACTATACCTACTACTACTATACACATACACCACTACTACTACTAAACTACTACCACTACTACTAACTACTACTACTTACTACAACACCTACTACTACACTACTCTACTACTACTATATACTACTACCAAATACACTACTACTACTAACCACTCTACTACTACAACTACTACTACTACTACTACACTACTACTACATACTACATAACTACCTACTACTACAACTACACTACTACATACTACTACTACTACTACTAACTACATACTACTTACTACTAACTACTACTACTATATACTATACCACTACTACTACTTAACTACTATTACTACACATACCACCTACACTACTACTTACTAACATACTACAACTCTACTACACTACTACACTACACTATACTACTACTATACCAACTACTACTATACTACTATATACTACATCTACTACTACTACTACTACTACTACTACTATACTACTACATACCACTACTACTATACCAATACATACTACTACTCTACACTACTACTACTACTACTACTACTACTACATTACTACCACTACTACTATACTACTACCTACTATACTACTACTACTACTACTACTAACCACTATACTATACTACTACATATACTACTACTACTACTATCCTACTACCACTACTACTACTATATACTACACTACTACTTACTACACATATACTACCACTACTACTACTAACCACTACTACACTACTACTACATAACCTTACTACAACTATACACCACTAACTACACACTATACTACAAACTACATACTACTACTACTACTACAACACCAACACTACTATACTTACACTACACTACACATACTACTACACTACCACTACACTATAATACACTAAACTAAACATAACACCACACAACTACACACACTACATATACCAACATACTACACACTACAACTATACACTACTTACACACTACTATTAACACTACACTATACACTACTACACTACTATACTACCTACTTAACTACACATATAATACTACCACATACACTACATACAACTATAATAACTAAATTACAAACTACTATACTACTACCTCTACACACACTACACTACTACTACATTACAAACAACTACACACTTACTACTTATAAAAACAAATACACAATATACTACTATACTAATACTACATACACTACTACACTACACTACTACTACTCTTACACCAAACTCTACTACACACTAAATACACTACTATACACAACTACACTATACACTACTACACTAATATACTATAATAAACACTACTACTACCACTATACTACTAACTACACAACTCTAAATACCTAATACTACATACACTACTACTACACTACTATACATACACTAAACTACACTATACTACTACCCATACTACACACTACACTACACTACTAATACTACTACCAATACACACTACTACTACACACTACATATAAATACTACTACTACTACTAACTACTATACAACTATACTCCACTACTACTACTACTACTACTACTACACTATACTACTACCATACTACTACTACTACTACTACTATACTACTACTACTACTACTACTACTATATACTACCACTACTACTAACTACTTACTACTATACTACTACATACTATACACTACTATACTACTACTATATACTACACTACTACTACTACTACTACACTACTATACTACTACTACTACTACTACTACTACTACTACTACCACTACTACTACCACTACTACTACTACTACTAATATTACTACCACTACTACTATTTACAACCACTACTACTACCACTTTACTACTACTACCATTACATACACTACTACTACACAGCTACTACTATTAATAACACTACTACTACTACACTACTACTACTACTACCTACTACTACTACTACTATCACTACTACTACTACACTACTACTACTACTACTACTACCTACTACTATCACTACTACCACTACTACTAGCACTACTACTACTACTACTATACTACTATACTACTACTACTACTACTACTACACACTAATACTACTACCATACACTACTACTTAATACTACTACACTACTATTACTACTACTACTACTACTACATACTACTATACTCTTAATACTACTACACTACTATTACTACTACTATACTAACACTAACTACCTACATACACTACTACTACACAGCTAACTATTAATAACACTACTAAATAACACTACTACTACCATACATACACTACTACTACACAGCTACTACTATAATAACACTACTATACTACCACTTTTTTCTTGAGGTTTTAAAGGCCTGAGATTGGGTTTCGCCCCACACGAAGGTAGCTCCCTTTTTTTTGAGTGAATTAAGGGGCGCGGCTATGTCAGAAAACATGGGGATAAAACGAGAGTAATAGGCGCACATGCCGATAAATCTCATGACCCCTTTCAAATTTCTGGGAGGGGAAATTCTACGATGGGCTTAATCCTCTCGGGGTCAATAAGTAAATTACCAGAAGAGATCACATAACCCAAGTAGTTGATCGAGGGTTTGGCCCATACAACTTTGTCTGGGTTCACGGTTAATCCAACCTTACGTAGGCGAGACAACACACTATCAAGATGGACGACATGATCCTCGATACTATCACTATACACACAAATGTCGTCAAGGTAATTAAAAACATATTTATATTTCTGGTCAGAAAAAACATGGTCGAGGATGCGACTAAGCGCTTGACCTCCTATACTACAACCCAGGGGTACTCTGTTAAACTCATATTGCTGCCATGGTGTCACAAAAGCCGTATACTTTTTGGAAGGTTCAGTTAAAGAACACTGCAGAAAACTGGCGTTGAGATCAATAACGCTAAATACCTTAGCTCTGCCCAGATATTGAAACGCAGATTCTACACTCGGCATAGGGTAGGGGTCGAATTGAATTTTCTTATTTATTTTGCGATAATCTACTATTAGTCTGTGTCCTTCCCCTTTTTTAGGAATTATAAAAGCTGGGCTAGCGTAGGGGAAATGGAAGGGCGGATCACCCCTTTAACCTCAAGATCATGAATGAGTTGTCTGAAGATCTCCATTTTTGGGGGGGGGGCATGAATATGGACCAGATCTAACCGGGACGTTGTCCTCTACAACAATGTTATAGGGCAAAATATTACATTCTCCTAGCCTTGTAGTAATGACGTCAGGGTACCTCGCAATAACCTCCTGAATGACCAAATCCTGATTATCACAATAAACAAACGATGGACAGGCAGTCTTATCACTAAATGGAATTTTAACTCTGGGGGCAAATTCAAAATACAGTTCTTTCCGAGACATATTTAACACGCTTCCAGTTTGCCACAAAAAATCATTACCTAAAATGACTTCATATGGGATCGACGACACACAAAACATTTGTCTTACCCATGAAAAACCAGACATTTTGATGGATACTGAAACCATACGATTAACAGTCAAAAAACTTCCATTACCTAACAAAAACTTTTTTTCTTCCACCAGTTCTTGATTACAATTAACTAGACTCCTAATCTTTTCAAGCAACTCAAAACTGATAAAAGACGCACAAGAACCAGAGTCCAATAACGCGTACGCGACATACGAACCAATAGTAATCTCAACCACAGGTGAAGGGGGGGACATTTCCTTCTATTGAGACGCGCAGCGGCCCCTCCACTAACACTGCGCGTTACAAGTTTCCCAAGGACACTGGCGCTGAAAGTGCCCAAGTTGACGGCACTTGAAACATCTAACCTTAGACCTATCTGGGAGGAGAGAGGGTTTGGTCTTAAAATCTAAATTAGCCCTACTACTAGACTGAGGAGGGGTCCTATATTGTTCGGGCATTCTAGAAGAAGAGGCGTTTACACTTCCCACAATGGCCGGTTTCCTACAAACACCTACCGGGTGGGCTTCTAAATATTCTCCCTCGGCCTGTAAAGACCCTTCAATGCTCGAAGCGAGTGTATATAGCTCAGAAATAGTACTCGGTTTGAAAGAGAACACAAAATGCCTACGAGTCAGGGGGGACACATTTTCTAGAATTAACTCTACCACTTCTTTTTCTGAGAGCTCAAGATTAAAAATTCCCGCCGCTTCGGAGATCGACAGAATAAACAATCTAAGCGACTCATCAGGATATTGAAATCTGTGCACAAAAATATTACTAAGTCTCTGTCTCTCCCTCTTATTCACCAAGGATTCTAAGGCTCTATCCCTAACCTTTTTCCAAGATAGACCCAACTGGATACCCTGAGAAATGATATGGGCCAAAAACCCTGAAGTTTTGCCAATACACAAGGTTAAAAAATCGGGGTCTCCAACTGAGTTAAGTTTGTTCACCTTATCCACTGCTAACAGAAATTGAAATAACGCAGTGCTAGATTGACCGTCGCAAGTAACTATATTTTTCAAACAATCTCTGGCAATATTTAACTTAAATTTAATGGAGGGGGCAGTGTCCGCTGGGTTATCAACACTATTGGGAGTTGGTTCCCCTACTTCAAGCCTCTTATTTGCGCCTACTTCTTCCTTTCCCTGATCTAAGGGGGCTTGGCTCACACTAAGGGTGGGTTCACTAGAATAAGGAACGCTGGACTCACTTAAACTTTTTGACAGAAGAGACCGCAACTGGATAACCGTGGCATTGGGGGGGTGCAGTATTCCTCTCCGGTCCAGCTCCGCTATGAGTTCCTCTCCTTTGAGTGTGTACACCTCGGACTTTGAAGAAATCCGGCTCATTCCAGTGGCGGAGTCCATGGCCGATGATGAGTTCATGAAACACAAAATTTACAAAAATAAATATTAGTCCTGAAACGCTCACTTCTGCAAGAGCAGAGTGGCGCAGTTTGTGATACACCCCCTTCTCCTCAACAGGACAAGGGCAGGTGAACACGTACAATAAGGTAAAGAGGGCATGAAAACAACAAGAAAATGAGTTAATTGCAGAAGAGCGTTAGGACCGCATATTTGTTGATAGGCCTATACTTGGACCTATTCAATAATCTGCCGCCGCCATGAACCCTTCTCAATCACCATCCATTACTATACCTAAAGACTCAAAAGGAACGGTACGAGAGTCTTTTGTTTGATCAGCCAAAATTACTTTGAACTTGTCGATGTAAATTAAAGATTGCGAGTCTAATAAATAATTATTTATTTGAGAATAGATTAACAATAATTATATATGTATATATGTGACTATATATATATATATGTAACAACAGATAGTTACAAGAGAATTACATAAAATAAAAAAGGGTTATGCCCATAACAATACTGAGGCGCTGTATCCATAGCAACCTTGTCCTAACGGTTACATTTACAATGTAGCCATTACATAAACAAAAAAAAGAGGTAAAGGGGTTATGCCCATAACTATACTGAGGCGCTGTATCCATAGCAACCTTATCCTAACGGTTACTTTTACAATGTAGCCATTACATAAACAAAAAAAAAAGAGGTAAAGGGGTTATGCCCATAACTATACGGAGGCGCTGTATCCATAGCAACCTTATCCTAACAATTACATTCACTACGTAGCTTACAGCCCCTTAACAGGCCTCAGCGGCAACCCGCAGTGCGCGCTTCATAGTTACAAAACATTGGCGTATTACTTAAATGCCAACCCAAAAAGAAAGTAATATACTTATATTATTCTTAGCCCAAATTAATCCAGGCATTCGCCTTGTAAAGGTAAGTTAAAAAAAATATAAAGGGTCCCTCATAGTTTCAATCACGGGACAACAAGCCGGAAGGGCAAAACCCTGGCAATATATTTAACAAATTATATATATCATTACGTCATATTAATCTACGTACTTAGCCATTCTTACAATATTACAGAAAATGACAGATGAAAGTCGAAAGGAAATTTAGAATGTACTGACCAAAAAGAGAATTTAGACCTAACCTATAGTCTATTTAAAATATTCTTTAAATATTTTCCAAACAGTAAATTTTGAGTAGTACGGCCGAAATTTGAATTTATACCTTTGGGAATAATCCCATCCCGTGATGTGTGTCCTAGACACGGGCAAACCAAGAAGTGCCGCTTAAGGCAAACGACATCAGATTATAAGCAATTTTTCTCTGAGAGGAGGGGAACATAGGGGAAGCAAAAGAACATAGTAGAACATTCACATGAAACAGCGGGATTGGTGGTAAAGAACAAATAGGTCATTGGAGAGACGTCGAGAACATCACGTGATCACTGTCTGACCACTTCCCATGGGGCAACGTGAGAAATGCCACGCTCACCACGCCACACCTCCACAGTCTATCAGTTACGCTTTTTCACTCGGGGCGAGAACAATGTACACGGGCCGGGATGTTTGTTGATGAGACTTCACACACGGAGACCGAGAAACGGGGCAGTTTTTTGGTGAGTCTTGTTAGGTCCACTCTTCGTGGTTGTAGACTTGGTGTTATTTAACTCATATTTGCTTCTTGCTTGTAACGTTGATCTCAAGCAACGTTACAAATCTCGCCCCCTGGACAGATGGGTGATGAGTTCTCTTGCTACCCTTTTCTTTTTTACCTAACAGTCTCGATACACGGGTAGTTCTCTTCTTTACAGTAGGCCCCGGTGTGTCTCATCCCTCCCGATACATCTTACATGACGTAGGCACCTGGCTGTGGCATGAGCGCTCCCATATTCCTGGGTCTTCAAACAGATCCCATTCCAGCCTCTCCAATGTAGGGGGATGGGAAGGGAGTGGCTCAACAGGAGCGGAAGTCCTCTCAGAGATCACTAAACAAAACAAAAAACACAAGCAGTAACATGTCCTTGATTATACATATCAAGGGCTTCTATGCCCGACCGCACTATTTGACTTATTTTATCCAAAGTCATTAGTTTTCACAGGGACAAGTTCCACAATAGTCTGAGCATCTTTTACGTTATACGTACCACTGGCCTTGCTAAACAAGGTCTCTTTCTTATTGTCAAACAATTGCTCACACAGAGTTCACTTAATTTTGACACATAATTTTATACGGAAGTTCACTGAATGCCTTCATGGCGAAAGTTCATTCAGTAGATGCCACAAATAGAGAATTGATTAAACCCTAACACTAAACCTAACATCTAATTACATGATAACAAAAATACGGCACATGCTTCGAAGCATGCAGATTTAACACAAATAATTACGACAAATTTAAGAAAAGGGTATTAACGTGTAACTAAACCTAACTTAACCTAAACTTAACCTAAACTAGGTAGTGGCTTGATAGTCACAACGGTGGCCACCAAGTCACGACCCAGTGACTTCTTGATCAATTTAGTTATGACGGCAACATTTTAAGATGGCTAACATGGGCTCTTCTCAAAAGACTCTCGTCCTCCTGGTCTTTCAGACGCACGCTGACTGGGGTGAGAAACTGATCGATCAGCCATGGACCACTCCATTTTTCACACATTTTCGCTGAGATCTTCTCAATAGCGGAGCTGAGGGGAAACTCTCTGCAGAGGACGGTGTCTCCGACCTTAAAGGGAACAGGGATCCTACCTTTGTTATAGTTTGCTGCTACTCTACGTTGAGCCTTTTTCAAACTTTCTAGCGCGAGGCGACACCTATCTGCGTGGGGAACAACGTCATTCTCGTCAAGCAAAGGGTGGATGTCCCATACAGCTAACAAGGGGTGATTTAACTCTCTTCCTAAAAAAACAGAAGCTGGGGAGGAACTAATAGAATCGTGATAGGCAGTATTAAACGCTAAATTTAAAAACTCTAACTCCTGATCCCACCTATTCTGAACCTGATGGTGGAACACAGTGAGAGCAATAACTAAATTTCTGTTGAACCTTTCAACTTGGTTCGGGCCAGGATGATATGGGCTCGTAGTGATGTGCCTAATCCCCCATCCAAAACACATATCTCTAAATAGTGCTGACCTAAAGCATGGACCATTGTCGCTAACTATGGCACGAGGGGCTCCTAAAAATGTCCAAATCCTTTTGCACAAAGCATTGACAGTCGTGGACGCCTTCATATCCCGTAGAGGGATTAGAAAAACAAATTTAGAAAATGCATCAATAAGTACCAAAATGCAGGTATTTCCCAGAGTGGAGCGGGTGATCGGGCCAATATAGTCCACAAAGACTTTCTCCCAAGGGTAATGAGCCACATCGGCCGAATGCAGCCCAATACGGGAGTTCTGTGTAGGTTTAGCCTTCTGGCAATCAATGCAACGACTAACCCAGGACTTGACGTCACTATACAGGCCGGGCCAAAAGAACTCATGGAAATTTTTCGAACTGTCTTCAAAACACCTAGGTGCCCTCCAATAGCAGAATTATGAAAATACTTTAACAACATATGTCTCACCGCAAATGGAACAACTACCTTTCTTCCTTTTCCCCGAACATTGTAAGATACTAACAAACCTCTAAACAATCCAAACGATCCCACCTTCTCTCCCTTCTCGAGCCGCTCTATAATGTCTCTACACCAGGGGTCATCTCGTTGGTGATCATTAATAGAGATAAATGACTCAGGATGGTTTTTATAACACAAGCAGTTACATTCATATCGTCAGGAGTTACAGGGGCCTGGTCTTCAGTGACGCGCGATAAGGCGTCAGCAGTGACATTGTTTTTTCCCGAAATGTGATGAGTAGTGAACTTAAAACGAGATAACCGCCAAACCCACCTACCAATTTTCCCAAGTTGCTTGGGATGCCGCCACATCCAAGCAAGAGCCATATTATCAGTGTATAACTCGAACTCTCTCTGTTCGAGGTAGTCGGCAAATCGCTCGACTCCAAAAATACAAGCTATACATTCTTTCTCATATGTACTATATTTACGTTCTGAATCCGTGAGCGTCCGGCTGGCAAAAGCAACTGGCCTAACACCTTCAGGGGATCTTTGGGACAATACTGCGCCCAGGGTAAAGAAGATGCGTCCACATGAAGCAAGAAAGGACTTGAAAAATCTGGCATCCTAAGGACCTCTGGGGAGATAAGTTTTTTCTTGAGGGTTTCAAAGGCCTGAGATTGGGTTTCGCCCCACACGAAGGTAGCTCCCTTTTTTTTTAGTGAATTAAGGGGCGCGGCTATGTCAGAAAACATGGGATAAAACGAGAGTAATAGGCGCACATGCCGATAAATCTCATGACCCCTTTCAAATTTCTGGGAGGGGGGAATTCTACGATGGGCTTAATCCTCTCGGGGTCAATAAGTAAATTACCAGAAGAGATCACATAACCCAAGTAGTTGATCGAGGGTTTGGCCCATACAATTTGTCTGGGTTCACGGTTAATCCAACCTTACGTAGGCGAGACAACACACTATCAAGATGGACGACATGATCCTCGATACTATCACTATACACACAAATGTCGTCAAGGTAATTAAAAACATATTTATATTTCAGGTCAGAAAAAACATGGTCGAGGAGCGACTAAGCGCTTGACCTCCTATACTACAACCCAGGGGTACTCTGTTAAACTCATATTGCTGCCATGGTGTCACAAAAGCCGTATACTTTTTGGAAGGTTCAGTTAAAGAACACTGCAGAAAACTGGCGTTGAGATCAATAACGCTAAATACCTTAGCTCTGCCCAGATATTGAAACGCAGATTCTACACTCGGCATAGGGTAGGGGTCGAATTGAATTTTCTTATTTATTTTGCGATAATCTACTATTAGTCTGTGTCCTTCCCCTTTTTTAGGAATTATAAAAGCTGGGCTAGCGTAGGGGGAAATGGAAGGGCGGATCACCCCTTTAACCTCAAGATCATGAATGAGTTGTCTGAAGATCTCCATTTTTGGGGGGGGGGCATGAATATGGACCAGATCTAACCGGGACGTTGTCCTCTACAACAATGTTATAGGGCAAAATATTACATTCTCCTAGCCTTGTAGTAATGACGTCAGGGTACCTCGCAATAACCTCCTGAATGACCAAATCCTGATTATCACAATAAACAAACGATGGACAGGCAGTCTTATCACTAAATGGAATTTTAACTCTGGGGCAAATTCAAAATACAGTTCTTTCCGAGACATATTTAACACGCTTCCAGTTTGCCACAAAAAATCATTACCTAAAATGACTTCATATGGGATCGACGACACACAAAACATTTGTCTTACCCATGAAAAACCAGACATTTTGATGGATACTGAAACCATACGATTAACAGTCAAAAAACTTCCATTACCTAACAAAAACTTTTTTTCTTCCACCAGTTCTTGATTACAATTAACTAGACTCCTAATCTTTTCAAGCAACTCAAAACTGATAAAAGACGCACAAGAACCAGAGTCCAATAACGCGTACGCGACATACGAACCAATAGTAATCTCAACCACAGGTGAAGGGGGGGGGGACATTTCCTTCTATTGAGACGCGCAGCGGCCCCTCCACTAACACTGCGCGTTACAAGTTTCCCAAGGGACACTGGCGCTGAAAGTGCCCAAGTTGACGGCACTTGAAACATCTAACCTTAGACCTATCTGGGAGGAGAGAGGGTTTGCTCTTAAAATCTAAATTAGCCCTACTACTAGACTGAGGAGGGGTCCTATATTGTTCGGGCATTCTAGAAGAAGAGGCGTTTACACTTCCCACAATGGCCGGTTTCCTACAAACACCTACCGGGTGGGCTTCTAAATATTCTCCCTCGGCCTGTAAAGACCCTTCAATGCTCGAAGCGAGTGTATATAGCTCAGAAATAGTACTCGGTTTGAAAGAGAACACAAAATGCCTACGAGTCAGGGGGGACACATTTTCTAGAATTAACTCTACCACTTCTTTTTCTGAGAGCTCAAGATTAAAAATTCCCGCCGCTTCGGAGATCGACAGAATAAACAATCTAAGCGACTCATCAGGATATTGAAATCTGTGCACAAAAATATTACTAAGTCTCTGTCTCTCCCTCTTATTCACCAAGGATTCTAAGGCTCTATCCCTAACCTTTTTCCAAGATAGACCCAACTGGATACCCTGAGAAATGATATGGGCCAAAAACCCTGAAGTTTTGCCAATACACAAGGTTAAAAAATCGGGGTCTCCAACTGAGTTAAGTTTGTTCACCTTATCCACTGCTAACAGAAATTGAAATAACGCAGTGCTAGATTGACCGTCGCAAGTAACTATATTTTTCAAACAATCTCTGGCAATATTTAACTTAAATTTAATGGAGGGGGCAGTGTCCGCTGGGTTATCAACACTATTGGGAGTTGGTTCCCCTACTTCAAGCCTCTTATTTGCGCCTACTTCTTCCTTTCCCTGATCTAAGGGGGCTTGGCTCACACTAAGGGTGGGTTCACTAGAATAAGGAACGCTGGACTCACTTAAACTTTTTGACAGAAGAGACCGCAACTGGATAACCGTGGCATTGGGGGGGTGCAGTATTCCTCTCCGGTCCAGCTCCGCTATGAGTTCCTCTCCTTTGAGTGTGTACACCTCGGACTTTGAAGAAATCCGGCTCATTCCAGTGGCGGAGTCCATGGCCGATGATGAGTTCATGAAACACAAAATTTACAAAAATAAATATTAGTCCTGAAACGCTCACTTCTGCAAGAGCAGAGTGGCGCAGTTTGTGATACACCCCCTTCTCCTCAACAGGACAAGGGCAGGTGAACACGTACAATAAGGTAAAGAGGGCATGAAAACAACAAGAAAATGAGTTAATTGCAGAAGAGCGTTAGGACCGCATATTTGTTGATAGGCCTATACTTGGACCTATTCAATAATCTGCCGCCGCCATGAACCCTTCTCAATCACCATCCATTACTATACCTAAAGACTCAAAAGGAACGGTACGAAAGTCTTTTGTTTGATCAGCCAAAATTACTTTGAACTTGTCGATGTAAATTAAAGATTGCGAGTCTAATAAATAATTATTTATTTGAGAATAGATTAACAATAATTATATATGTATATATGTGACTATATATATATGTAACAACAGATAGTTACAAGAGAATTACATAAAATAAAAAGGGTTATGCCCATAACAATACTGAGGCGCTGTATCCATAGCAACCTTGTCCTAACGGTTACTTTTACAATGTAGCCATTACATAAACAAAAAAAAGAGGTAAAGGGGTTATGCCCATAACTATACTGAGGCGCTGTATCCATAGCAACCTTATCCTAACGGTTACTTTTACAATGTAGCCATTACATAAACAAAAAAAAAAAGAGGTAAAGGGGTTATGCCCATAACTATACGGAGGCGCTGTATCCATAGCAACCTTATCCTAACAATTACATTCACTACGTAGCTTACAGCCCCTTAACAGGCCTCAGCGGCAACCCGCAGTGCGCGCTTCATAGTTACAAAACATTGGCGTATTACTTAAATGCCAACCCAAAAAGAAAGTAATATACTTATATTATTCTTAGCCCAAATTAATCCAGGCATTCGCCTTGTAAAGGTAAGTTAAAAAAAATATAAAGGATCCCTCATAGTTTCAATCATGGGACAACAAGCCGGAAGGGCAAAACCCTGGCAATATATTTAACAAATTATATATATCATTACGTCATATTAATCTACGTACTTAGCCATTCTTACAATATTACAGAAAATGACAGATTAAAGTCGAAAGGAAATTTAGAATGTACTGACCAAAAAGAGAATTTAGACCTAACCTATAGTCTATTTAAAATATTCTTTAAATATTTTCCAAACAGTAAATTTTGAGTAGTACGGCCGAAATTTGAATTTATACCTTTGGGAATAATCCCATCCCGTGATGTGTGTCCTAGACACGGGCAAACCAAGAAGTGCCGCTTAAGGCAAACGACATCAGATTATAAGCAATTTTTCTCTGAGAGGAGGGGAACATAGGGGAAGCAAAAGAACATAGTAGAACATTCACATGAAACAGCGGGATTGGTGGTAAAGAACAAATAGGTCATTGGAGAGACGTCGAGAACATCACGTGATCACTGTCTGACCACTTCCCATGGGGCAACGTGAGAAATGCCACGCTCACCACGCCACACCTCCACAGTCTATCAGTTACGCTTTTTCACTCGGGGCGAGAACAATGTACACGGGCCGGGATGTTTGTTGATGAGACTTCACACACGGAGACCGAGAAACGGGGCAGTTTTTTGGTGAGTCTTGTTAGGTCCACTCTTCGTGGTTGTAGACTTGGTGTTATTTAACTCATATTTGCTTCTTGCTTGTAACGTTGATCTCAAGCAACGTTACACTACTACCACTATCACTACTACTTCTACTACTACTACCACTACTATTACTACTACTACTACTATCACTACTACTACTACCATTACTACTACTACTTCTACTACTACTACCACTACTATTACTACTACTACTACCACTACTACTAATACTACTACCACTACTACTACTTACCACTACTACTATCACTACTACCACTACTACTAGCACTACTACTACTATCACTACTACTACTATCACTACTACTACTACCACTACTACTACTTTACTACTACTACCACTACTACTACTACTACTAATATCACTACTACTACCACTACTACTACTACCATTACTACTACTACTACCACTACTACTAATACTACTACCACTACCATTACTACTACTACTACCACTACTACTAATACTACTACCACTACTACTACTACCACTACTACTATCACTACTACCACTACTACTAGCACTACTACTACTATCACTACTACTACTATCACTACTACTACTACTACTACTACTACTACTTCTACTACTACTACCACTACTTACACAACTACTACTATTACTAACACTACTACTACTACCACTACTACTACTATCACTACTACTTCTACCACTACTACTACTACTTACTACTTCTACCACTACTACTACCACTACTACTACAATCACTACTACTACCACTACTACTATACTACTACATACCACTACTACTACTACCACTACTACTACTACCACTACTACTACTACTACTAATACTACTACCACTAACACTACTACTAATTCTACAACTACTACCCTACTACTATCACTACTACCACTACTACTACCAATACTACTACTATCACTACTACTACTACTACTATCACTACTACTACTACTTCTACTACTACTACCACTACTTACACAACTACTACTATATACTAACAACATTACTACTACTACACCATTATACATACTACTACTACTACCACTACTACTATACTTCTACTACTACTACTACTACACTACTACTACTTCTACATACTACCCTACTACTACTACACTACTACTACTACACTACCACTAACTACTACTACTACTCACTACTACTACTACCACTACTACTACATACTACCACTACTACTACTACTAATACTACTACTACTAACTACTACTACTACCATATACTTCTACTACTACTAATATACTACTACTACCACTACTACTATTACCACTACTTACACAACTATACTATACTACTACACTACTACTACTACTAATACTCTACTACTACTACCCTACTACTAACACACTAACTACTATCAACTACTACTACTACTACCACTACTACTACTACTACCACTACTACTATTACTACTACTACCACTACTACTACTACTCACTACTAAACTACTACCACTAACTACTACTAACCACTACTACTACTACTATCAACTACTATACTAACTCTAACTACTACTACTACTTCTAACTAACTACACTACTACTATACTACTACTACTACTATCACTACTACTACTACCACTACTACTACTACCATTACTACTACTACTACTACCACTACTACTATTACCACTACTACTAATACTACTACTACCACTACTACTACTACTACTTCTACAACTACTAACTACTACTACTACTACTACCACTACTACTACTACTACTACTACTACTACTTCTAATACTACTTGCACTACTTACACAACTACTACTATTACTAACACTACTACTACTACCATTACTACTACTACCACTACTACTACTACTATCACTACTACTACTACCACTACTACTACTACTTCTACTACTACTACCACTACTATACTACTACTACTACTACCACCACTACTACTACTACTACCACTACTACTACTACTACACTACTAACTACTACTACTACTACTACTACTACTAATACTACTACTACTATACTACTACTACCATTACTTCTACTACTACTAATAATACTACTACTACTACTACTACTACTACTACCACTACTTCTACTACTACTACACTACTTACACAACTACTACTATTACTAACACTACTACTATACTACTACTACCTACTACTACCACTACTATATACTACTCTACACTACTACTACCACTACTACTACTACTACCACTACTACTACTATCACTACTACTACTACTACTACTATCACTACACTACTACTACTACTACTACTACCACTACTTACACAATACTACTATTACTAACACTACTACTACTACCATTCTACTACTACTACCATACTACTACTACTTCACTACTACTACTACTACCACTACTACTATTCTACTACTACCTACTACTAACCACTACTACTACTACTACCACTACATACTATACACTACTACTACTACCACTACTACTACTACTAATACTACTACTACTAATACTACTACTACCATTACTTCTACTACTACTAATATACTACTACTACCACTACTTACACAACTACTACTATTACTAACACTACTACTACTACTATCACTACTACTACTACTACCACTACTTACCAACTACTACTATTACTAACACTACTACTACTACTACTACTACTACCCTACTACTACCACTACTACTACTACTACCACTACTACTACTACTACCACTACTACTACTACTACTACTACTACTACCACTACTTACATTACTACGTTACTACTACTACTACTACTACTACTACTACTACCACTACTTACATTACTACTGTTACTACTACTACTATACTACTACTACTACTACCACTACTACTACTATACTACTATACTACTACCAATACATTAATACAACTACTACTGCTACTACTATCTGTGAGCTCGTGTGGATCGGACGTGTCAGCTCGACTCCACGTGGCCTGTGTACTATGTATATTTTATACTGTCGAAAGCGTCAAGCGGCAAAATTGTTATGAACTATGTCGAAATGTGGTATATGTGATGAAAATCTACCTCCACACGGGGATTGTGTAAAGTGTCACAATTGTGATAACTACTATCATATGAGTCCTCCGGGCTATCTGAACCGACATACCGAAGAATGACATCAGAAAGGCGAGAGTCATGGCTCATCGTCTAGATTTAGATCATCATCCCTTACAGATATTAAAGTGGGTGAAGACCTCAAGACATCAATCCAAATGATGAGAGAGGAACAAAAGAAGTACTACGAAAAACTAGAAAATAACATGTCCAAGCTATCTGATTTTTCTGATGATATGAGAAAGGAAACGAAAGAACTGTTAGAAAATAATAGGAAATTAACAAAAGAAAACATATTATACGAGGAAAACAAGCAAGAAAATTATTCAGGATATTCAAAAATGACTTAACCAAATTGAGCAGTACGGAAGAAATATTAACTTGGAAATTCATGTATATGAAACAAGCACATCTGAATATTTGTGTACAGTCATAGAGAAATCGTTAAATATTTAGAACTGCCATATGAAAAAAGTCATATTGAGTTACTCATAAGTGCCAAAATATACAACCTCCAGTGATTGTACAATTTTCATCTAAAACTGTAAGAAGCGCATGGCTGGAAAAAGGCGTCAAGTAGTTATCAATAAAATAGTGATTGAAAAAGAGACAGAGACGTTTCCACATCAACGAGAACCTGACCCCATTTAACAAAAATCTACTGTGGCAAGTAAAAACAAATGACTGTATGGATAAAAAATGGTAAGATCTACGTGCGAAAGAGTGATGGTGAAATCAGATTTAAGATAGAGGCAGACGGTGACACAATTAAAATCAATAACAAAATAAATTGTGCCCGTTTAGTTTAAATTATCATGTTCTTTGTTTGTTTTTTAATATATTATAAATATGATGAAGCAAATTAAAAGTTACTATAGTGTTGTCAACAAAAAAAGAATACGACAATATAAACTAACAACCGATGCAAAAGAAAATGAGGAAAATGAAGGTACAACAACTATTGAAGATGATATTAGGACTAAACAGTGCTAAGAATATGATGATCCCAATTAATGGTCCGAACTTTTAGCACGCAAGGCACAGAATAATAATAACCTTTATATTATTCACCTAATATAAGATCCATAAACAAATATTTGGATGAACATATTATTTTACTGGGAAATGTTATTGGTAAAATAGACATTATAATGCTTACTAAAATAAAATCAGACGATATGCAGTTTATTCAATATCATAATGATGGCTATAATAAATGCTGAGACAATAAGCCCAATAGCTATGGGGGAGGTGTAATTATGTACTATAGAAATAGACTTGAGATAACCATATTAGAAAATAAAATATCACTCTTCGAATATAAATTAATTAAAACTAAGTTAAGTGATAGTTTCAAAATTAGTATACTAGGTATCTACAGTTCGTCAAAGTGGGGTAAGTACACTTTTATTCAGAATATTAGTGGCATAATTAAATAAGTTATATTATTTTAACAAATATTCTTTGTATGTGATATATATATATATATATAAACATATTAGATGAAACTGACATCACAATATAAAGTTATAACAATATGCTTGCTTAGGATGTACAATTAATAAAGTTACAAGGGAAGAAATATTGGAAAGTAGGGTGGTTAAATTATGCCTGGATCACATATATGTTCGAACAAGCAGTATAATAAAGAACAAAATTAATGACAACTATATAGTAGCATTAGAAATTGAATTAAACCAAAAGAATGATTTTTATAGTAAAACTATTTTATTGGATAAACTTGATGAGAATTTAGTTAAAATTAAACTCGAAAACATAAATTGGGATGAGTTGCAAGATCATGGTGACCTGGTGGTCTAGGAGTAAGGTGTCGGACGTCTGTGCTAGGGGTCCGGGGTTCAAACCTCGGCCCCGGCACAGATTTATCTGATTACTAAACCCTCCCTTCACCTGTGACAAAACGTGTATTATTCACAAAAAAAAAATGTGAATGTGAGGAATGCCAGTCCTCAAACGTGGTTTGGATTCCACGTTAAAATGTAGGTCCTCCATTTCATTTCACATTCACCCTACCATTACAAATTATCGTAAGTGCGTATAGCCCGAATGGGTAGTAAGACGCAGTGCTAATAATAATAAGTAACAAACTCAGGAAAATGTTGAATTATATACAAACATTGCTGAGATATTTAATGGCTTTAATGATAGCTCCAAATATAAATATAATCCTGTTGGAAAACGCATACAAAATAAATGGATAACATCAGATTTGGTCGGAGGAATGCGCTACAGAGAAGTGGAAAAGTTGCCCATCTGAAAATGTCTATAAAATAGAATACCAAAGGAAAAGAAACTTTGTCAATAAATTAATTTATAGTAATAAAACAATTACATTATCAAAATGAACTAAACTAAGTGAATAGTACTATTAAGAAACATGGTATAAAATAAATGAAATTCTGGGTAGAAAAAGTAAGATGGCAATTGGTGAAGTAATAAATACACATTCAAGCAAAGGTGAGAAAATTGAAAACTTTGCAAATAATTTCTGTAAAGTATTCAAAAAGCAAGTCACACAACTACAATATACTTGCAATATGCAACCTGACAAAACGAATAATCGGAACGATTACCAAATTCAAAAAATGTTGATACCTAGGGCTACATGCTCCAAAATAAATACATTATTGATAAATTAGATATAGATAAAATCTGAATTAAATACTTTAAAACTATCAATATCCTAATTACACTGTTGATAACAAAACTAATTAATTTAAGTATATAGCAGGGTGTATTGCCTCAAAAACTTAAAATTACAATTATTAGACCCATTTATAAAAAGGGTAAGCACTTATATTATGAAAGTTACAGACCTATAGCAATTCTACCAGTTTTAGACAAAATAACAGAAAGATGTTGCCAACTAACTACTTGATAAATTATTTAGATAGATATAAAATAATTGACCAAAAACAATACGGATTCCAAAAAAACAAAGATACAGAAATATTTTAACACACTTTTACTAATCAAATGCTAAATAAAATAAACACATAGCTATAGCATTTATAGACATGTCAAAAGTGGTTGGTTTGAAAATTACTTAACAAATATGAAAATAATAGTTAAATAAATAATATAGAAAGTGAGAATTGGGTAAAAATATTGGAGTACCACAAGGCTCTATTCTTGGGCCAATACTCTACTTAATCTATACAAGAATAATCTCAAACTGTGTACAGAACTTAGGTATATTTATGTATGTGGTGCACAAAAATGTAGATAGCGCTAAACAAATGTTGCAGGAAGACTTTAATAGGATACAAAACTGGACTCACAATAGTAAATTAATAAAACGAAAACAATGCATATCAGACTACCGCATGTTATAAAGTATAAATTAGATATAAAAGGTCATTGTTTACATAATATCAAACCGTGTAACTGTTAAACATTCACGCAAGTTGAGCCATCTAACTTTCATGGGCTAATGATTGAATTTCATATGAAATAGAATACTCACATAGACATAATGAGCATGAAGCTAAGAGCAGGACTAGTTAATATATATATACTAAAACAATATATTACATTTGAAATTCTAAAATAGTATATCATGCGCTAATAGAATCACATCTAGACAATGGTATTACTTCCTGAGGAAAGACAAGTGATCTGTATTTAAATCAATTGAGAAATATTCAAGTAAAAATTCTTAGAATAATGAGAGAAAACAACAATAGTACCAATCCTCGGTCCCGGCACAAATTTATCTGATTACCAAACCCTTCCTTTACCTCTGACAAGACATCTTGTGAATGTGGGGAATGACAGGCCTCCACCGTGGTTCGGATTCCACGTTAAACTGTAGGTCCTTCATTTCATCTCACAATCACCCTACCATTACACATTAGCGTAAGAGGTATAACCCGAACGGGTAGTAAGACGCGGTGCTAATAATAATAATAATAATAAACAATAGTACCAAGGTCATGAATAGCGAGTGGAAACCATTGACAGTAAAAAACATGTATAATTATAAAATAATAATTCAGTACTACTAATCTGAAACATATACTGTAAGACAGGCTCATAGGCACAACACCAGAAAACAACACTAAAAAATATTTTTATAAATACGGAAAAAACAATGAAAATAAAACTACCGACACTTTTTAATACAATACCGGATACCCTTTTGGGGATAGATAAAATATCAAACGTTAAAAAGAGAGAAAAAATGGCTAATTGGCCAACAGATTATTGAAATAATAATACTAATATGACTAAAAAACTATAAAATGGACTCGAGAATGGTTTTTAAATATTAGATAAAATTAATATACTTAAGGAACTAATTTAAGAAATTTGAATTTGTTAGTTGTAAGAATCGTCTTAAAGTAATGAAATGTATTTATATATGGTGGATAGGACACCAACTGACAAGCACACTCTGCTTAGCTGGACCGTGTTTAATGATTAAAAATATGTAGTCCTGACTCAATAAAAAAACTAATACTACTGCTACTACCGCTACTACTACTACTACTACTACTACTACTTTTACTACTACTATTACTACTACTACCACACTACTACTATTACTACTACCACATCTACTTATTACATGGGTCTACCTATGCTCTATACTACCACTATACACTACAAACATCTAGGTAAATATAACTAATACTACTAATACTAGAACTTCTAACACTGGTTTAAAAAGTCAGAAATGTGCACAATGTGTTCCTCCCTTTCATATTAAACAAACAATAAAATTTCTTCTACTCGTGTCTAACTCGTGTCTATGAAATAGTATGTTAGCTCAATTTAAAGATAAGTTGGCCTTTATGATTAAGAATGTGAAAGAGTGTTACTGACTATTTAAATATTAAATATCATAACTTTATATTTTTGCTATTGTTCTTGGTCGAACGTTGTATTTTATAATTGAAAATGCACCTGACACGTTTAACAAATACTCATGCCCCACTGACTACAAAACCGTTGTTAACAAGTTAGTGATGACTGCAGCTCATTTTCCGGAATTTCTGATACCATGGTTAAGCTTTGTTTAAAGAATAAATGCCATTTTGATTGTGTCAAAAGTAATTTTTCAACTTAAAGTAATATAAATCAAGCTCTAGCTTACCTTGTAAAACGGACAAATCCATATAAAACTCTAATAAACTGTAAGTTAACCCGTCCTGGAAAAACTTTTTTTTTCAAAACAACTTGTTGATCATTTCATCTAGGGTGATAATTTTTAAGACAAATGGGGCACACAAATAAACACTACCTGAATAATATTTCTTCGTTGCCTCGAAATGTTTCTTTTACAAATCCAAACGAGTCGTCAAATGAACTTTTTGCTGAAATGTGAAGTTATGAAGTGCCTAAGAACGAAACCACGTTTGATGATGAAACATTCGGCTGGCGTCATTGCTATTAGTTTCAAAAAACGTTTTCATACGTGGAATGATTTAGTTCATTTAGAAATTGGATGCCACGAGACATTTCATTGCAAATTGCCTTTACACCTCGGGATGGAATGGATATTAATTCATTGGAAGAATAGGTCATGGCCAATATAATATTTAATAGACGCCTATAAAATAATTAACATATTAATATTTTTTATATAATATGAACATAAGTATATATAACATGATAATATATAACATATATGTAAAATGTTGTGGATGAAAATCATTAAATTCCAATAGTCTTACTTAAACAGTGTGTTTTTCGATAGGAGCACTGCTGAAGAATTACTGAAGCATTTTCTGGATGGTATTTCTCCTCTTCCACTCTCTAAGTTGATACAAGTGTCAATGGATGGCCCAAATGTCAATTTAAAGTTTATAACACTTCTTCAGGAACACCTCAAATCTGTAACAGACAATGAAGTATGTAGTTTGCTAAATCTGGGAACATGTGGGCTTCATGTTGTTCATGGTTCCTTGAGAACAGGAGTAGAGTCTGTTGATTGGGATATAAGTAGCTTATTACGTCACATGTACTACCTGTTCACTGACTCTCCAGCTCGTCGAGCATTGTTCACCCAGTTGACAGGGTGTACAACTTTTCCATTGAAGTTCTGTGGTGTGCGTTGGTTAGAGAATGCGAAGTGCTTTCAAAGGGCATTACAAATTTGGGATCATGTTATTAAGTTTCTCAAAGAAGCAAAACTTCCTAAAACAAAACCTGTAGAGACACTGAAAAGAGCAGCCTGTGATCCATTCCTAAAGTGTAAACTAGCGTTCTGCAAGACAATTGCAGATGAATGTCAGCCTTTCCTGCAACGGTTCCAGACATCAAAACCAATGACTCCATATCTTTTTGAAGCTGTAGAGAAACTTCTAAGATACCTTATGAATCGTTGTGTGAAACCTGATCTTATGAAGTGCACGGGTCCAAAGTTACTGTCTATTGACACAAAAAAATCAGAAAATTTGATCCTTAGCAAAAATATTGATATAGATTTGCAACAAAACGTTTGTTAGGAGAAACTGCGATCACAGTAACAGAAAGACAAAAATTAGAATTTATACATGAGTGCCGCAGTATGTTAACCACCATGATTGCAAAACTACAAGAAAAAAGTCCCTTAAAACAGAAAGCTGTGAGAGGTTTGTCTTCATTGGATCCTTGTGTTATTCAACATTCACCTCAACTGGCCCAGAAGAGATTTTCTTTTCTTTTGGAGGAACTCAACCATGCCAACATCATAAATGATGTTCTGGCTGAAAATGCCAAGAAAGAATACTTGCATTTTTGCAACCTCAAAAAATCTGAGCTTCAAGAAATATTTCGTCCTTGTGATCAGTTTAGTGATGAAGTAGGACTTGACACTATTTATGGTAGCTTTCTAATAGGAGAAGCAAACTACAAACATCTTTGGGAAGTAATAAAGATTTGCCTTGTCTTGTCGCATGGGAATGCAACTGTTGAAGGTGGTTTTTCAGTCAATAAATCTTTACTGGTTGAAAACATGCATGAAAAGACAGTCATTGCACAGCGTCACATTCATGATGAGATACAAGAAGCAGGAGGGATTAAAAATATACACATTAGCAAAAAGATGTTGGATTACGTGAGAGGTGCTCGGAAACGCTATCATGAATACTTAGAGATGAAGAAGCAAGAAAAAAGTGAAAAAGACAAGAAGAAGGCAGAAAAGAGGAAATTAGATATACAAGTTAAAGATTTAGAAGGAGAAAGAAAAAAATTAATGATGGCAACTGAAGAGAAACGAGAAGCAATAGACGTGGAGTTGCAAGAACTGAAGAAGAAGCAAGCTTCACTTTATTAAATATAACATAGTTTCTTATTGTATGACTATAGTGATAATTTTAATAAAAATAAAATTGACTTGAGACATGAATAATATGAAAGCAGACAGAGTTCCTGTTGTAAGCTATTCAGTTCAGGAAATGTACAGTTTAGGTAAAATAAAACTGTAATGATACCAAACTCTTTAGTATGTTCTTAGTTGCCTGTTATTTAATACGTATTTCTGCACATGATACCAAAGGGAATCAAGTTTGTTACAAATTTTTGATAGGGATTATTTTTCCATCATTTTCCCTCAACTGATTGGCAAGATGTCTGCTTTCTTATTCTTCCATGAGAGGTGAGGCAAGGTCGGCTGTAAGGGGGGAGGAGGCCGAAATAAATTTATTTAAATTAATATTTTCACGTGTATAGTACCGTAAAGTTATAATGGAAATTTTATGAGATATTGGTCAGGGAACTTGGGAAAATAGTCAGGGAAAGTCAGGGAAAAGTCAGGAGAATATTTTTACAAATACTGTAGGAACCCTGTATTACTACTACCACTACTACTATTATTACTACTGCTACTACTAATATTAGTGCTACTACTACCACTACTACTACTACTACTACTACTACTACTACTACTACCACCACTACTACTATTACTACTACCATTACTATTACTACTACCACTACTACTATTATTACTACTGCTACTACTAATATTAGTGCTACTACTACCACTACTACTACTACTACTACTACTACTACTACCACCACCACCACCACCACCACAACCACTACTACTACCACTACTACTATCTCTACTTCTACTATTACTACTACCACCACTACTACCGCTACTACTACTACTACTACTACTACTACTACCACTACTACTATCTCTACTTCTACTATTACTACTACCACCACTACTACCGCTACTACTACTACTACCGCTGCTACTAATCCTACTTTTACTACTACTATTACTACCATTACTACTATTACTACTACCACTACTACTATTATTACTATTGCTACTACTAATATTAGTGCTACTACTACTATTGCTACTACTACTACCACTACTACTGCTACTACTACTATTACTACTACTACATCTATTACTACCGCTACTAATACTACTACTGCTGCTGCTACTACTACTACTACTACTACTACTAATACTACCACTGGTAATAATGAGAAATGTGCACTTAACACTCTAGTTCCTCCTTTCATATTTCCTAAACCCTCTTAAACTTCTCCTCCACTCGTGTCTACACTCGTGTCTATACTCATGTATGTTGGTCTAATTAAAGGATAAGTGGCCTTTACTGATTAAGGAATGATAAAGATGATTATCTGATATTTAAAATGGATTAAATATCAAAACTATTATATTTTTTGGCTACGGTTTTATCTGCGTGGAAATGTGATATTTTATAAATTGAAAAATGACACCTGAACACGTGAATCAAACCCAGGAGGTACGTCATTGCTCACCACTGAGCTATCTAGAAGTAGTCCCATGTGCGGGCTTAAGACAGAGTTAGTGATGGACGTGCGTAGCTCATCTTCTCCGGGATGGGAAGATTTCTTGATAGCTCAGTGGTTAGAGCTTTGTCTTACTAAGCAATAGTCCCATGTTTGATTCCCGTTTCAAGATGTAATTTTTCAATTTAAAGAATATTAATACTCAAAGCTCTACATTTAACTTGGTTAACTTATCATCTTGATACAATATCCAATAAACATAAATACATACCTAAAATAACGTGTAAGTTAACCCAGTCTGGAAAAAACTTTATGTTTAATAAACAACTTGTGTTATCTATTAAATCATCTTAGGGTGAATAAATTATTTAATACAAAATGGGGGCTATCCACGATTAACTAAAACCACGACGCAGAATAATAGTTTCTTCGTCCTGCCCTTACAATGTTTCATCACAAATCCAAATGGCGAGTTCCTTCAATGAAACTTTTCTGCTGTATAACTGTTGTAAGTTATGAAGTGGGCCGGTAAGATGTCGAAAACCACCGCATTTGATGGATGAAACACTTCCGGTTCTTGCTCTCACTTCTAGAAGTTTCAAAAAGAGCGTTTGTCATGGAAGATGGATGGATCGTTTGTTGGCATTAAGAAACCCTTGGATGCCAACGTAAGACACATTTCACTGAAACTGTGCGCTTTACAAAAAACCTTCGGGATGGAATTGGATATTAATGTTAATGGAAAGAATAAGGTCAAATAGGCCAATAAATATTTAATAAGCCACCCATTCATATAAATAATATATATAACATATATAATATATATAACATATATATAATATATATAACATATATGTATATATAACATATATATAATATATATAACATATATGTAAAATGGTTGTGGATGAATAATCGATTTAAATATTTTCACAATAATCATACTTTATTTAATATACTATATATAATACAAATATTTATTATTTGATATTATATTAAATACTACTCATAGCTAAGGTCCTCACTGATACATTGATGGATTCATTCACTAATTTATAATTAATAGCTTAGCTACAATAATTAGATGGGGTAGTGTTGTAGCGTATTTATTAATAATACAATATGTAAACTACCTCGTAGAAAACTTTCATAAGGCAGATTTAAAAGTATTGAATAGGATTCAATGTACTCCCAACTCCACGTTTTGCTTAGAGATATTAAATTTGTTAAATATAGTTATTGTGGGTTTATATAATATAATATCATATGGTGTGGAAATATTCCTAAAGGAGCCTTGCGTTTTCTTTATTCCCCATCTTCACCCAATTTGTGTCACCCTACAGATGAACAAGTACAGTAATTAGTAGGACCAAGATATTAGCTCAATCTATTAATGCATACGAAATACGGGTATTCCAGTTATTACGTCATATATATATTATGTAAGTAGTGTTCTGGCCCTGTCATCACAGCGTCGTGACTGGTTGAAATTGGTCATGTTACCCCACTTCCTCACTCTCTGATTGGCTGCTATAAATATTCCCCTCCCCACCCCCTGTCCTACTTTCCACATCCATTTGATTCCCCCTCCCTTCCACCTGACCTCTTTTCCCATGTACTCCCTCCCCCTCCCTTACAATCCCCTCGCCTACCAACCCCGGACATGTTGGTTCTTGATGATTAATTATTAATGATATTTAATTAGTTATTGTTAATAGATTTTTGGCTAGGATTGAGGTGTTGGAGTTTTTATTCATTGATTAGGGCGTTGTAGTTTATTTATTTATTTATTAGAACCCGCTATGGCTGTCTTATGTTGAATGAACATTGGCTCCTTCGTCACAAGGCTCTGTCGGACTGTCCCGGAACAGGCAGCACGCACCTCTCCTGACGACCGTTTGGGGTAGAGTGTGATAATTGGTTCCCCTGCCTTGAGACACCCCCCCACCTCAAATTGAGGTATGTGTCGCAACCCTGGCGCCAGTCTGGTGGTCGACAAGAAGAGTCAGGACAAGAATAGATCGCGAAGGCGCAATGGGTTTTCCCTGGCGCCAGTATGTCAGCCCAACAAGCCGAGTTGAGACAAGAATATATATTAAGGTAATTGCCCCGGGGCAACGGGGGATTTCCCTGGCTTCAGCTTGACGGCTCAACAAGACGAGTCGAGGCAATAATAGATCAGGAACTAGTCAGTGTGTCGCAATCCCTTGGGTTTTCCCTGGCAAAAGTTTGGTGGTCCAACACCAACCGAGGGTGGCCCTCGCCGGATGCCAGCAGTGTAAATTGCTGATGAACAGTTAGATTAATTCTGAGGTAGTGGTTTCAGGTAGAAGGTAGGTGGAGCGAGAACTCCGATAGGGCGCCTCCCCAGGTGGTGGATAGGGGGATGCTCATCGTCACCGCCCAGGGCCATGGCTCTGAAAACAGCCGTGGGGCTGGGTGGAAGCAGGGGGTACCGGGGGCGTAAAATACCGGGGGTGGACCAATTAGAAGGAGGACAAGTATGATAATTTAGGACATTAGGACATTAGGTTAGGTGCTAATATCTATATATATTAGTGTTGAAAAAAAAAGAGGATTAGTAAATTAAGGGACAAGGTAAAGATGATGTAAAAGAACGCCCCTCTTTATGTAATAGATACTGGCGCAGAATAAAGAATAAAGGTCCAACAAGACGAGTTGAGACAAGAATAGATATAGAGGTAATTGACCCGGGCAACGGGTTTTCCCTGGCGCCTGGTTGGCTGGCAGACAAGACAAGTTGGGACTCGTAAGGGACAAACAGTGAAAAAAACAGATATTACAAATATAGTTAATTATTAAACATTAAAGACATCTCAATTATACATTTTTACAGGAATGCCTCATATATTCGTTCATAGGTTTTTCTACAGTGTCTCTTAGATGCGTTAGTAAAATAGTTTTTAGTTCACAATCCAGAATGTAATAGTCCAAACCGACGACTTGACGTGTATAGTAGGTAGCACTGATAAGATCCAGGTTTTTGATGTGCGTTTCCACCATAGACTGTTTTATGTCGACGACATCCATCGATTCTGTTAGCGTGT
This sequence comes from Timema cristinae, assembly GCA_039000515.1. Classification (NCBI taxonomy): domain Eukaryota; kingdom Metazoa; phylum Arthropoda; class Insecta; order Phasmatodea; family Timematidae; genus Timema; species Timema cristinae. Next base: position 14,783,867 of record JBCFYV010000100.1, read on the forward strand.
CGCATACATACACGACGAGTGTGTCAATCAAATCGTTGCAATAGCGTGCGACGGGTGTCAGCCACATGTCCCATCGATCGACAGTGACGTCGATAAGATTCCAAACCTCACCAAGACGCACCCAGCTAGGTGCTAAATAGTCACCCCCTTGAGTCCGGCGTCTTGTTTATAGCTGATGACTACCATATGGTTACCGCAAATGCGTCTCAGAGAGATTTCATGATTAGTCAGACTATTCTTCTGAGGAAGTTGTGTGTTGCTGAAAAACTTTGATATTACAGACCTGTAGCTGCCCAGTTCTGGCCACGCTGTACGGTTAGACACGGTACAGTTCCGTCCGCATTTTTATATCTGGACATAGGGCGTAAAGTTGTTCGTGACGCTCATGCCGTGGATGACTCGCTTGGCGTCGACTCTGTTCAGCGGGACCAACGTGTTGAAAATACTGGTGACTTCAAGCGGCTTCAACGGCTTTGCTTTGCGGACGCAAACGTCTTGACCTTCCAAGACGTTTAGCTGTTAAGGGCGGCATGCCACCGGGACGCCCCCTTTTATAGGCGCACGCTGCTTGGACGCAACCTCTTGAAGGGTGGCAGGTCCCTACAGTCTTGAAAGATGTGTTGTAATATTTCACCACCTTAGCGACGTTGTCTGTATATTGGGGGTCGAGAATAGGCTTTTAAAAGTTTTCATTGGAATGTTCTGGGCACCATAGAGAAGGTACATTTGAAAATAATGACCGCAAACGTCTGAAGCGATGCTTTGAAGTTGTAGCGTGCTATGAGACGTGCGGGAAGTGTTTTGCGTATAAACGCCAGATGTGACTTTATACGCGGTGGAAAACCATAACTGTCAAAGTATTCTCCCACGCCGTCTTGTCGATAACGATGGCGACCCAATGCGTCCCGTGTTTGGTGTGTGGATCAGTGTTGATGAATAGAGTGGCAAGCCGAGTTATTGTTGCGGGAAGATGATCAGCAGGGAAAACACCCGACCATACAGAATGGAACCATGGGTTTGTTTTCAGCGCACGTCTTATGGTGTGCGTGTCCATCTTCAATCATCCAATCTCGGAGTCCCTAGATGATAGAGGCCGAACAGAAATTCCACACAGAACTATGTGCCATGCACATAGTGCAGCCCAATTTAAGTGTTTTCAGTGAGGAACAACCTCCGTCGTACAGATCTACGATGGGTGTAGACGTGTATTTGACTAGAAACTTTTTCTTTTCTGCCCCCTTGATGTAGACGGTTTCTGCACGCGCTGTAGCATGGGAGATGAGGTATTCGCGCAGGCTGTAATCCACATAACCGCTATCCCAGGTGATACCGTGCAGATAGTTGACTATATAGTCGGCTTTCTTTCTGGCATCAGTGGAAATATCCTCGATTTCGTATGGGGGTTTTAACACCCAATGTTGAAGTAATATACCGCATACTGATAAAACACTAAGTTACTTGACGATAAACTCTTTGTCGTCGTCGATGAAGCTCTGGAAATCCTCAATGACGTCCATGGTTTAAATGAGGGGTTAAGGGGTGAGAATCCGTTTACATTAACTTCCATAATCAGTCACGACGTTTCTGTCCTTGTCAATGGTGATGATGTTGGCAAAATCCCCGTACACGATACAGTTGACGGTTTAAGGGAGAGCTCTGGTGAAGCTTACCTCGATGCACAGAGAGCCGTGCCTCGTCAAATTCCAATGCGATGTCATGTAGGTGGACAGATTAGGCGTGAGATCGAAATCCATGAGATGATATCCCTTGGGGAAGGATTCCCGCGTGATGTCGCTACCTTCATTCATGAAATGGCTACGCGTTCAAGAAAACAGTGTGTGGTAGGACATGACATATTGCCCGTTTAAAAAAGCGGGCTGTAGCGGTTTCGATGGAACTTGTTCCCCGTCCACGTACATCGAGAAATGGTTCATGTAATAGGTTTGAAACTTGAACGGATTCTTGGTGGCGTCTCCATTGAACGCCGCGTTTGACACAAATCCTACGATGTATCATTTGGGTAACTGTCCGGTGAATACGTTGTCCAACGATTTCCCTTGCACGCCCGTAGGATTAGTGAGTGTTTTTACTTCCACACGGGTGATGGGATACTTTTCGGGACTGACGTTTAACGTTTTGGCATCTGACTACAGTATAGAATGTGCTACTTTGACACGTCGCACTAGAAGTCCGGCTTCGGCGATGTGAACCATAAAGTGAGGGAGTTCAGGGACCGCCATAAGACTAAAACCGTCTCTGGAACGGACCAACTTGACTCCGAGTTCGGTGCCGTTCAAAAGTTATTTCTCTTGGTTAATCACGTCAACGTGTAGATACCCCGAAAAATCCACCGTCTTACTTTTTGTGGTGAGACTGCATGTGCCTAAAATCCCTTGTTGCCGGCGTTAGCCTCCTCAAAGGTTCCGGGGCTGCCTGTGGACTTCAGCCTACAAGTCAAATGGGTTATTTTGGCTTCACTGTTGTAATTGAGCAGCGTCTCAATTTACGCTCTATAGGCATACATGTTGCTTGACGGTGAGGCTAGTTTTTGGTTTAAAAACACATCCACCAGTGTGAATAGCGAATGCAACCAGTTGTTGATGGGAGCTATCTGATCCACCTCGGTGAAAGCGCCACTGTCGGGTTCCATGATGGCAGCCCTGAGATAGAGCATAGTCTGGGAAAGGTCGATATAGAACTCGCCTGGTTCGGTAACGTTAAATTCGATGGGTGGGGGAAGAGACAAATTTGTACTGGAGCCATTACCCAATTTCAAGACTGATTTGAGGGGATGGCACGGTAAAGAGATCCAGTTCACTGCTGGCACACTTGCAGGATTGAGGGTGTAGAAACGACTTTTCAGCTGAAGATATCTACAGCTTCTTTCTTGACCTTTTTACGTCGGGTGACGACATAAGACTAATGTCGTTGCTTTTTACGACGCTCTTTATAGCCTGACCTGGTCATCAGCGTGTGTTGATCTTCTGTTCAGCTTTGATTTTCAATTTAGTTCCAGCCTTGCCGACACATTGCCATAGGGCCTCTTTGAAATTGCGCCGTTGATTGGCAACGTCGGAGAGCAGGTCGATACCCGTATGAAGCACCTATTTTCCGATGGTTTTAGCGCCGCTTCTCACCAACAGTATGACTTTTTCAAAAGGACCTTGAAAAACTTCCTATCCCATGCCCTCGTTGATAGAAAACATCGTGGTGGATCGAAGATATTCCTGTTCCAGCCTGGTTGACGTATTATCCTTTGTAGGGAGAGTTCATGTTGAGCAGTGTCGAAAATGAAGTTTCACGCACACTTTTCCAAACTCGAATGGTACAGGTTCACCCTTGTCTGTTCTTATATTGATTTCCATGCTTTCAATTTCCCTTCCAAGCACTGGCATGTAGTTCAACGGGTCATAGATAACTCTCTTATGTATGCCGTAGAGATAGTTCATGTTGTTGATACCGACGATACGTAACAGAGGTGCCACAATATCACCCATGGGCTGAGGATCGACGATATCCGTGTAGATGTACATTTGCGAGGGCAAGCCTAGTAGAATGTTGGTGGCGTACGGTGACTTTGGTACTTTGATCAGATTAGTCAGAGGATCGAAACCGAGCTGTAGACTTAATTGGTTTGATAGAGTCAGCAGCTGTATATTTGTTGAAGAAGAGGTAACTTCCACTCTTTTGTTGGGGTTTGTGTATTTGGATACAATTCCGGAATCCCCTTTAAAAGCCTGTACGTCCTTTCGAGCTTTGATCAATTCATGGATAGTGCTGTAGTTTCCAGCAGGGATATGATCCTTGAATATTTGTTCCACGCCGTTAGCGTCCACTAAGTTTTACCATACAATATTTTGGCCCTCGGGTAGAGTGGTGAAAGAACACGGATATTGAAATTCAGCCAGAGCGACTTCCCACTAGCCCTCGAGTGTAAGATGGTAAGGAAGTTGCGTGGTGATATTTGTGAGGGTATTTTTCGGGAAATATCCCATAGAGCTGTCGCTTGGCAAAGTGATGTAAAACTGGTCCTTCATGGCAGGGCGCTGACGTAACTGGCAGGAATCCAAGAATAAACTTGGCGGGGTAACCTTTCCACTGCACGTACACTTTCTTTTTTACCTTATCGAAACAACGGTTATTTAAAAAAAATTCTAGACAATTTGAATGTAAATACTCTCGCACAAATCGGCGCTTATTTCACTTTTGCATAGTACGCGTGCCAGCTCCTGTGTTGCTTTTCTTTTCCACTAACAGATAGCATGGCGATATCTAAATTGTCGTTCTGACTATGGAAAATGATTTTGTTCACTTTTTGGACATCTACAAACTAAAAGCCTAGCATTCATTCAATATCTTTATTACAGACGGCCATCACCAGCAAAACGATCTATCCCAGAGACCAATTTATGTTTTATTTATTTACTCATTTTAGTACATGTTAATTGATCACATATTTCAATCAGAAATATTATTATTATTATTATTATTATTGATTTTGTTCACCTTTTGGACATCTCTAAACTAGAAGCCTAACATTAATTTAATATTTTTATTACAGATGGCCGTCACCGGAAAAACGATCTATACCAAAGACCAATCTATGTTTTATTTATTTATTTAAATTAACTAGAAGCCTAACATTCATTTAATATTTGTATTACAGGTGGTCATCACCGGCAAAACGATCCATCCCAGAGACAATTTATGTTTTATTTATTTATTTATTTTAGTATGTCATGTATAGATCGTTTCTAGAGCGGGTGGACCTAAGGTGGTTTTGCTGTTCAACAATCTTAGTGAAAGGTTGAATCTTTGTCTGTTGGTGGTTTGGCAACCACATTTGATGAGCTCAAGTGGTTGAGTGCTGTATAACGGTACAATACGACGTTAACAAGCCTGTAATGGAGGGTTGGTGCTATTAATAATAAGGCAGGCGATGTTTAAATTTACATTCGATGAGCTCCAGAGATCGTGTACCCCCAAGGAGGTTAATGAGTCTGTAATGAGTACGCTACTATTAACAGATGCTTAAATTTTATATTTCTCTTCCTCGTTCTGAACAATAATGGGCTCGCGTCATCTAACAACCTTCACACGAGTGTTTCATTACCGGGTCCCCCCTTCCCCCCACCACGATATTGCTGTGTCCAATAAGTGAAAGGCAGGCAGTCAGAGGAGGGGGAGTGACAGTCGATACACGGCTACTGAAGAAAAAGGTTCACACACTGGCCGGCGCGAGCCACGACGGGTTGCATGTTCCCCCTGATAAATAACACCCAAATCCTAGCCAATAATTAATTAATTAATTAGCAAAAATCAATTAACAATCATTAATAATTAATCATCAAGAACCAACATGTCTGGGGTTGGTAGGCGAGGGTTGTAGGGAGAACATGGGAAAAGAGGTCAGGAGGAGGGGAGGGGGAATCAAATGGATGTGGAAAGAATATCGGGGGGCTATTTATAGCAGCCAATCAGAGAGCGAGGAGGCGGGGTCACGTGACCAATTTAAACCAGTCACGACGCTGTGATGACAGGGCCAGAACACTACTTATGTATTATAAATATACAGCGTGATTTAATTATTAGTTTAAAATGTGAATTATAATAACATTAACCAGGATGGATTGAACACCATCTTATATCTAGATTAATAAAATAAGACTGAAATGTTAACATTTGAATTAAGAACTTCTAGTATATTTCAAAAACTAGTTCTTAAAGTGATTTTATTGTTACTAGCTAAACACTAATAATTACTTTCGGAATCCCCCCTTCTCATGGTATTTAACCGTTCACATTATTAATAACTGATGACTTTGAAAATTAAATTCACATCTCATGATGCCTTTATTTTAAATAATTAAATAAAAATAGTATTACTACCAATGGAAATTAAATTTAACATTTTCCAAAGGTCCTGGGCTATATTTCTTCCGTGTCCAGATGTTATTTTTCAACTAATTCAAATAATTTGAATCCTGGTCTCCCCATGCAGGCAGAGCCGTAGTTACCATTATTTTTAGCCTTGTGTTGATATTCGTTGACATTTCACATTAACTACAATCTTGTATTATATGTTTGACAGAATAGCAGCCCTCCAGAATCACTGATGTCTGTGTTATCTGTTAGCTCAAGATACTATTGGTCACTCATATGTAGCTGATGGTTCCACACGTCCATCACAGACTCGGCCTCAAACTATGAGTGATGAGTGACGGTGGTGGTCAAGGGACGAATCCTGATCAGAGCATTAGTATGTTTATCAAAAGGTTCTGGGTTTGATTCCCGTGTCAAATTGCTATTTTACAACTAATCTAAATAGTTCCTCTAAGTGGATTAAATATTATCTATTTTGAAATATAATAAAGAGGAAAATAGTCCTATACACATTTTGTGTGACGGAAAAATATGTATATATCACCTAATATAAATTGATTTAAATACAATCACTTCATATCAGCAACATACAAAGTGTTAGCCTTCTTTAAAATAAACATACACTGTGGCGTGGATCAAGATTCAGAATATTAACAATTGTGAATGTTGACCAGATTTATTGTGAGCTCTAGACAGGCAGACAGACATAAGGCATGCTCCGATGCTTCCAGAAGGGGAGCACGAGAGCAAATTCCAACACGTACCGACCAATTGGTCACACCGTGTGGTTCGCAAAAATTTAAAAACGGGTTGTCGCGTTTCGCGAAGTTCTGAAACAAAGAAACAGAGATTACATAATATTAGTAATATTGGGGTTAGTGAGCTCTAGGTCTCGTACAAACTATAAATAATGTGCTAACCAAAGGGGCGAGAGGACGTGCTGGGGGTGGGGAGACGTGACTTCTGTGAAGAGAGAGAGAGAGAGAACATTAGACATACTTCTAGAACAAAGCTAGAGCCGCGTTTGCTCTCTTAGATATGATGTGGAGGAACGCTCCTAGCTAAAAATAATGTGCTCTGTTCTGGTATTGAGATACATATCTCTAGATGTTGTATTAATCTCACCAGTGAATTTAAAGTATCAATTATGATTTAAAACTATACTTACTCATATATAACCGTTATTCCAAGAGATAGCAGGAATAAAACTTTAATAAATCAAATTAATCCTGATACGATACAGACTAACGGAGTCTATTAAAATATACTGACTGATAAGGTAGGAAGAGAAATGGATGAATCTAGATTAAATGAATACAGATTTAGATGAAAGTTTAAAGGAGTGATTGAAAAACCACCTTACTACATCCAGCCAGGATTCAAAACCCAAAGCTCCAACAATGACAAAATATAAGACCATAAGAGGTTAATGGACGTGTGCGTGACGTGTAATTTGTAAACATTCTCGTAAGACGCTTTGCTAAAATATAAAATTAATCTTACTTTCACTATAATATTAAATATGTTTAATCATTCATATAATGTATCTAATAATTAATAGGTTCATCATATTTTAACCTTAGCTTATTGTCATTTCAACTGGTTTTCTGAAAAAATATTATAAAAGTAAGTCATGTATACATTAATAAGTTCCACATAATCTAAATCTATCTTCCTTCCCCAATATCCACACACATGAGCTAATAGATGCACGAGTACAGTATCCGTGCTTTGTTCACTCAGTTCTCTCTTATTCTAAGGTTCACCAGAACTGAAAGCCAGGTTTAGACCAAGGAGTGTGAGTGTGACGCAAACAAATGGAACAAGAGAGGAAGGAGGGTTGACCTATTCAACCCAAGTTGGAATCTCGACTACTGGGAATGTAGGGAGTGCTACTATTATTCAAGAGACCTTTTAATGGATCGTCTTCACAGCAGTAGCTGCCAATTAGAACAGACAGTTGAAGAATGAACGATACAGAACTTTGAGCAAAGGAAAAGAAATGAAAGTAGAATAAAAATATAAAATTTATTAAGGAATTAACCTAGGTTTTATAATAAATATAAATAATACAATAACTTACCCAATAATAATAAATTCATGATGTAAGTGTGGTTGGAATATATAAAGTGTGATGAACAACATGCTTGAGCTTAAGTTTATATTATATATTAATTGCATCATACTAGTTTCAACCCCTGTTGACGACAAATATTATCCTGAATAAACAACAATAAACAAAACTTTGAAAAGAGTTCAGTGTTTACATAATCCGAAATATATCTTTGGATTTGACCATGGAATTTCCATTATAGTTTTTACTTGCTTTTGAAGAACAAATAACATGCCGACGAAAAAAAAAGATTAAATTAATCAGGTGTTTATTTTTCCAGGGTGATTCATTTCCTAAAGACCAAAAAATGTTGTGAATATAATTTTTATTTACTTATAGTTCATCATGAAAGTGTATTTATACATATAGCTAAAGGTGAAAAGGGCCCCCTCCAGCATTCAGGAACTTTTACCCACTGAACCTCCTAGTTTTGGAAAACTTAAAAAAAACAAAAAACCTTAGTAATGGTCTCAATATCTTGACGCTTAGCTTCTTTGAGGACTGCGATTGTGCATGGTTTATTTCTGTACGTCCCTTCCTTCAATAGCTACCACAGAAGTCAGTTGATATCAAATCTGGAGATCTTGGTGGCCAAAAGCATTTAATATTACTAGATGTGAAAAGAAAATACTGACATTTGAGTTGTAATATGTTGCACAAACCTTTCGAAAATAGCCATCATTTAGTTTATCATTTGATTTACAGACTCACTGAATATTTATTTATAGGATACTTCTGTTTTGAAGGTTTGTTCCAAAAATAGGGTCCCTACGCATACGTAATAAAGGCAAGGTTACAGTGTAAACCCCTTGAACATATTTCTAACATTGTAGGAAGTGTGACGGGAAAACCAGACAAGAAGTTTACCAATCATAAACATAGTTTGTTTTATTTAAGGACAATCAGAAAGTTAATACACAACTAATGCAAACAAGACAATATAGCGTAAAGCGCTTCTTCACTAAGATCTAAATAACTCTCGGAGTTATTGATATAACCTTACTTTAACAATATCTGAAAATAAAAGGGGAAATATACAGTTATATGTTTGTTGTAAGTTATAACAGTAGAACTAATTGACATCGTGGGATTCTATGGTTATTTCTACGGTTCCCTCAATAATAGCGTTAAGTGCGCGCAATCAAACAATATTTATCATACATTTAAACTTAGAACAAAAACGATAAACATATACGAGTATTTAACTCTAATGAAATCAACAAAACGTTTATTTTAAAACAAAACGTTAGGCCAAGCCTCTACTCTAACACCTAAGTGCCCTGTGTACTCCCAGTTAAATAGACAGTTAAATAAACTCATATTCTCCAAACATGCGAACTACAAAGAACGGGCGGTAAGCCTGACACGCCGAGTACGCCTAGGCGCGATCAAGAACATTATAAATAAACAAATATACATTATGAATGTATAACAAAAACATAAACAAATTGTAACTATCAATATGACTTTAACCCTCGTACCCCGCGAGCGTATTCGTATTGACCTGCCCGCAACATTTCATAATTCCTAAGTTTTACTTATAAATAAGCCCAAAACAGTAATTTAGAAAGTCGTTCCCCATTTAAGTCGAAAATGCAATTTTGAATAAAAGTAAATTACGGTCCCAAGTCGCCGTCCTCACCAAGCCTAGACGGTGATATAATAAGTGACAATTCCAAAATCGCGATCTCTATATATACAATTATTGCATCCACATAGAGGCCTGGAAAGGGAAGGAGGGGGGGGGGGGGAATAATAGAACAAACGGAACAAACGTAACAGCAAAGAATGCGTCTAGTGGCACCCAGAAAGTTCCAGGTCCTCCTAGCGACGGAAGTGATAACTCCGTCTGGCCGCGTGGAAGTTTAGTCGTTTCCGGCCGGCCACGGATCGAGTCCCGAGCAGACAGTTGGTTGAAGGCTCCGCTCAGTCTGTTGTGCCAGTTGGAGGGTAGAAGTCAGAGCTCGGGCTTTGATGTTGGTGTTTGTGTTGTAGCTGATCACGAGAGTCGGTGAGTGTAGACCCATTCGATATAACGTTAACTAGTAACTCGTTACATCCTCCCCCCCAAAGGGGAGCCAGAAAATGTCCTCAGCTGTGGGTGGAACGGCAAGGAGGTACCATCCCTGCCATCAGTAGCCGGTACGGAGGAGGTAGTCACACGAGTCCCGGCGAAAGGCTTCGACAGTGGCCCTCACAGCCAACTAGCAGACCTCCTTGGTATTAGTACCTCAACAAAGTCCAGGATGGTCCATGACGAAGCACCATATTCCAAGCCCCGACCCTCCAACTCCTCAATCCTGACGATCCATTGCCGCCGAGACCCGTTCCTAATGATAACCGGCCCATCTTATGCGGTTGACATCTTTCTTCCGAAGACGGTACAGTCCAGTATTTAGCCGCCAGAACCAAAAGGGGGGAGGTAGGTGAGGAGGAAGAGGAAGACCTTTCTGAGAACACAATAAAAACACATTATACCTAAAACACAAATATACAGTCCAAAACCAAGCCAAGAACGGTTCAATACGAGTCTAGTCCGTTCGGGCCAACATGGGTTGGACAATCTAGGCAATTTTCATAGAGGCGTCTTCCTGCAGATAGCCCAAGGATGGAAGTCTTTCAAACAAAGGCCCAGTCAATTGTTCCATCTTCTTTTAAACGGGCGCGCACACGCGCACTAGTCCTTTCAAAAAGTCCCATAGGGTTATAATTTGAAACACATTACATATTCCTTACAACATTATGTTAGAAAGTAGGGGGCCCCCCTTTTCTAATTGAATATTACACAACACACAACCCACTATTATACTAAAATATATATACAAACTATACAATCGATACCAAACGGGTACCTACTAACACAGGGCACTGGATTATTACATCACTGACTTCAGGTGACTGACATGTGCCGGACGGGTAACCGATAGGCCGGCTATTTCCTTCAGCAGTACAGAGACGGGCGTTAAGAACTTGTCAATACACCATGGCCCACTCCACTTGTACGCCAGTTTAGCCGACGTCTTGTCCACAGCCGAGCTCAGGGGGAAACATTTACAAACTACATTATCTCCAACTTTAAATAATACGGGTACACGCCCCCGATTGTAGGTCGAAGCCACTTTCCTCTGAGACTTCTGCAAATTTCTAAAGGCAAGTTCACATTTTTCCTCAAAGGGGCGGTCATAGGCCTAGGATAAAAGCGGGTCGATGTCCCAAGTCGCCAGAAGGGGGTGGTTCAGATCCCTATTTAGGAATATTGAAGCCGGGGTGGCCCCGACTGTCTCGTGGAATGCAGAATTGAACGCAACGTTCAAACAGTCTAAATGTTTATCCCAGTGAGAGTGGTAATGGTGGTGGAAGATGGTAAGCGCTACTTTCAAATTACGGTTAAAGCGCTCTACGTGATTAGGGGAAGGGTTGTAAGGGCTGGTGGTCACATGTTTCATGCCCCAAGAGAAGCACATGTCCCCGAATGCTTTAGACCTGAAACAGGGACCATTGTCACTTACAATAATCCTGGGTGTCCCTAAAATAGCCCAAACCCGCCTAGACAGGGCATTCACCGTCGTCGATGCTTTCATGTCCCTGAGGGGGATCAAAATCACAAACTTTGAAAAAGCATCCATGGCAACCAGTATTGAAGTGTTGCCCTGGGAGGAGCGAGTAAGGGGCCCTACATAGTCGACAAAGACTTTCCCAGGGACGCGTAGCGATGTCTGCAGAATGGAAAGCTATCTTAGAATTCTGGGAGGGTTTAGCCTTCTGACAGGGTTCACACTTACGTACCCATTACCTCACGTCCTTAGATAAATTGGGCCAATAAAACTGCTTAGAAACCTTCCACTCAGTCTTGAGCACCCCACAGTGCCCACCAAAGGCAGAGTCGTGGAAATATTTAAGGAGCATGGGCCTAACTTTTTCGGGAATATAATACTTGGTTCTCCCTCTAATATTTGCCACTAAGAGTCCCTTGGGTATGTGGTAGTTTCCGAAGACCTCTCCAGCTCTAATCCGCCCAACTACTTGCCTACAAAACTCGTCCTCAGCCTGGTGAGTGCCAATCGAGATAAAAGATTCAGGAATAGTATGGATCACACCTAAAGTCCCAGCTTCCTGCTCCCCCCCCTGCCCCCACGGGGTTGAGATCCTCTGACATCCGCGAGAGCGCATCTGCCACTACGTTCTCCTTGCCAGCAACATGATGGGTAGTGAAATCAAACCTGGAGAGCTTCCAAATCCAGCGCCCTATTTTACCTAACTGTTTGGGATGGTTCCACATCCAGGTGAGATCCATATTATTGGTGTACAGATCAAATTTCCTAAGTTCGAGATAGTCAGCAAACTTCTCTGTCCCAAAAACGCAACTAAGGCATTCCTTTTCATAGGTACTATAATTTTTTTCTGCCACATTTAAGGTCCTACTGGCGAACGCTACCGGCCTATACCTTCAGGGGTTTGCTGCGAGAGGACCACGCCAAGCGCTATTGACGAGCGTCAACATGTAATTGGAAGGGAATAGAAAAATCCGGCATGCGTAATACAGCTGGAGAGATAAGATGGCGTTTGAGCGTAAGAAAGGCATTGTCCTGTTCTTGACCCCACACAAAGGCAGTCCCCTTCTTCTTAAGGGCGTTAAGGGGGTGAGCTACTTCGGAGAATGAGGGAATAAACCTGGCGTAGTACGCACACTACCCAAAAACAGAGCCGCGCCCTTAAGGTTATTCGGGGTGGGGAAGTCAATAATAGGCTTGACGCGTTCAGGGTCAACAAGCAGGTTTCCCTTGGAAATAACATACCCAGATACGGGACAGACTCCTTAGCCCATGTGACCTTCTGCGGGTTGACAGTGAGCCCAGCCGAGCAACCGTCCTAACACTGTCTCTACATGACGTAAATGATCCTGCAGGGAATTGCTATAAATGCAGATATCGTCGAGGTAGTTGAAAACAAATTTAAACTTTAAGTCAGGAAGAATATGATCTAAAATTCTGCTTAGCGCCTGCCCCCCACAACTGATACCCAAGGGGACTCGGTTAAACTCATAAACCTGCCATGGGGTTATAAAGGCAGTAAATTTCTTGGAGGGCTCCGAGAGCGCACACTGGAGGAAGCTAGCGTTAAGATCGATGAGACTGTAGTATTTAGCTGTACCAAGATGTTGAAACGCTGACTCGATGCTCGGCATCGGATAGGGTCAAACGTAATTTTTTTTATTAACTTTCCTGTAATCGACTATGAGACGATGTCCCTGGCCCTTGCGAGGGATAATGAACGCAGGGCTGGCGTACGGCGATTTAGACGGACGAATCACCCCTTTCTCTCCAGGTCAAAAATTAAATTCCTAAAGATCTCCATTTTAGGAGGAGCGCAGGAGTACGGCCTGAACGCACTGGTATGTTGTCCAGAGCAACAATGTCATGAGGGAGGACATCACATTTTCCCCATCTATCCGTGATTACGTCAGAAAACCTGTTGATTACCCCTTGAATAGCCTCACTATCCTTATCCATAGAAAGCAGGGTCCGCGGCGTATCACAAGCAGCAAACGAAATAAATTCTCCGGGCGCAAAACTAAAAGAGACTTCCCGTTTGCCCATATTCAACTTAGCGTTAGTTTCAAACAAAAAATCGTTCCCAAAATCATATCAAACGGAAGGACAGGGAGTACATAAAAAGATCGTCTCCACGAGAATCGACCAATTTTAATGGGAAGATTTACCTTACGGTCAACCAACAAACATTGCCCATTCGCCATAGAATAGGTTTTAGGGGCAACGTTTTCACAAAGAGTATCAATATTATTATCAATTATCCTAACAAGTTTTTCACAAACGAAGGAGTGACTAGCTCCAGTATCAAACAAACCCAAGCATTTCACTGGGCCAATATATACAGGAACAACGGGACTAGGAACCCGTGGTTTATGAACTACAGACGCGGCCGCACCATGGACACGAGCGTGCCTTAAATGTTTACCTCCCTGCATTGCCTCTGTACGTGCCCCAATCTATTACAGCGAAAACACCTGACCCTAGATAAGTCACGAGGTGCGCGGCTCCCAGGGTTAGAACCCACGGGGTTCCCACTCCTAACGTACCTGGTACGGCTACCAAGTGGAGGAGCGCCCAAAGATGGCACAGAATTAGTTGCCCGGGACTTGAACCCATCTGCCCGTGACTTGCAACTGAGGGTGCATGCGCGTTAAGATATTCTTCTTCCGAGAGAAGCACCCCCTCAATGAGTGAAGCCAAGGCATAAAGATCTTGGATGGAGGATGGTTTGTTCGAGAAAACAAAATGGCGCCTTGTCAAGGGAGATACGTTTTCCAAAATAATATCTACCAACTCGGGCTCCTTAAGTTCAGTGTTAAGCACACGAGCTGCCTCAGTAATAGAGAGTATAAAGTTCCTGAGTGATTCATGGGGAGACTGGAACCTGTGAACTACTTCCCTACACAACTTCTCTTTAACCCTATTAGGCAAAAGCGCGTTCAAAATGAGGTCAGTTACCGCCCTTATAGATAAATTGGCATGTATCCCCTGGGATAATAATTCTGTCAAAAACCCAGACCTCTTCATCTTGAGCTTGATTTCGTAGAGAAACAAAATTGGTTTGCGTAATTCGAAAGACTTCTGAATCTCCTATTTTGCCAACAGATACACATCCTGTTGCTAGCACTAAATATAATATTGTGCTTTCACCTGCATTCATTTATAATACACCAAGGCAGCCATAAGCATCTAGTAGTTTGGTGTATAGACGTTTGACCGATTCAGTCTCTTGATTTGAGAGCACAGCGACTGCCTGGGACTCAAATAAAAGTGTTTCATCCCTGCTTCTTTGTTCGAGTAAAATGCTGTAAGGATTTGGAGGGCTTACTTTCTCAAAAACTCGAAAAGATTTTCCCATCGCCATGGTTAGCGAGGGAAGTGATAACTCGTCTGGCCTGTGGAAGTTTAGTCGTTTCCGGCCGGCCACGGATCGAGTCCCAAGCAGACAGTTGGTTGAAGGCTCCGCTCAGTCTGTTGTGCCAGTTGGAGGGTAGAAGTCACAGCTCGGGCTTTGATGTTAGTGTTTGTGTTGTAGCTGATCACGAGAGTCGGTGAGTGTAGACCCATTCGATATAACGTTAACTAGTAACTCGTTACAACAGGAACTATAAATAAAATAATATCGATTGCAGTGGCCAAAGCTTGGGGCCCCTAGTAAGCGAATTGGCCTGTATAATTTCTATTTTTTTTCATCAGTTTGAAAGTTTGAAAGGCTTGCGCACCTCTTGAGCTGTTTGTCTAAAATTTAATTAAATACCTTGGACTTTTATTAATATAGATGTATATATTCTATGTTATCTTACTAAGATATATAATATTACTTCCAACACTGCTAAATTATAACATAGTAATAAATAATTGGGACAGATGAAAGTTTGGATTAGCGGAAATTTGTATCAACCGTAAAAAAAAAACGGAAGGGTCTTCGGATAAACTGAGAATTTCCACAAATTTTTAACTAAACAAATAATATAAAAATGTATCACATACTGTAGTTTTACATCTACAGCATACCATTTTACATTACTTTACTATGAAATAGTTACAGAAAAATGCAATATGTTTAGTAAACATGAAACTATTAAGCATTTTTTACAACTGTTTATATCAATTCTCTTTCAACTCTGAGTTTGAAATTAATAAAATATATTTAGTTTTACTTAGTTTACTACCCACTTCTGTTTTACGAAAATTGTATTTGGGTTTTCATGATTTATGGACCAGAGGCTCTAACGGCTTCTTAATATATGTTAATTTAATATTTATAAGCGTCAAATGCTGCACGGAATTATAATAAGCGTCCATAACAAATGTAAACGCTGTAGGGTGACAGGAAGGGAAATAATTAGCCCTGGAACAACCAGCAGACCAAATATGGATTGTCTATATTACATAGATGTTAATATGCATGTAAAGTTTTGTTTATGGAATAATTACAGTTAAAGGCTATGTTTTACGGGGGAAGGAACGGTATTACAATAGGCATAGCTTATACAGAGTGAGCTTATCCTGGGTCATTTACGTTATGCCACACATTTGTATGAGATATGTTAAAAGAAACAAATTAGCAAATACTAGATTTTAAATTAAATCCTCATAGAACTAATTATATGAATAATATTATATGTGTTTTTGATTCAAAAAGCTTTCAACACTTTAATTAGGTAAACAATTTTTAAAAAAATTAACATTTTAATTGCTTAGTAAGGAATATTTACGCATATTTAGAAACAATAAAATTCAATTCATAAGTGAATTTTAAGTTGGCCAAGTTCTATTAGGCTGAGATAAAAAAACAAAAAACATGTAATGTGAATAAAATTTATATGTACAATATTTAAACCATTTGGTAATATTAATTACAAGTTATGTTACAATTTAATTAAGAATATTGTAACTAACCCGTTTAATTGAATTGATTTCAAGTGCATTTAAATTTAGGTTGTGTCAATTTTATTTAGTCTGACTGTACTGTTGCTGTTTTATTTCCGTACACGTGCAAGCAGGCTACGGTGAATAACATTCAGTTTGATTGTTTACAGCCCTCGCAATAATTGAAGAAAATACCTCGCACTGTAGATGCGAGGAAAAGAGCAATATGCTTCATTTGTAAATTATATATTTTTTATGTTCTTTTTATATAAGTTGTTTTACTTGTGTCCTTGAGAGCTCAGCAGCTCCCGGGCACAAACTGAGTTTGAAGTCTGATAATTAGTGTTTGATTTTGCTTTTACTAGACAGAGTTGTTAAATGTCGATTCGGGTTAAGATGTGTGTGTGTGCCGATATGGCAAATTCATTATGATATATATATATATATATAAAGTAAATCAATTTTAAAGCATTTACTTTTTACGACAATTAAACAAAAATTATTTCTGTAATTTCTAAATAAAAATTATATCAAATTACACAATAAAATGTGTTTAATATATAAGATATTTAAATCTCAGATCGCAGATACGTGTTGAAGATACTGTATCGCAACAATGTGTTATTATAACAACCATCTACAAATTTTTTACATTTGAAAATAATAGAAACTTTAGTTATAATTACACTTAAAACTGGGTTGTAAAATCAAAGGATGATGTGAGAATGCATTTATTCAATATCAATATATTATTCTTGAGAATTTATAGAAATATGTTATTAAATTTGAAGAATAAAATAGAATTTATCTCTTAGCTGTAGTTCACTGTTCCTTGATTTCTGGCTGCAAATGCTGCACACTTAATTAGATGGTATGTTTAGATGCATCATAAATAGTCTGACCCACCATATCCATTATTGATGAATGCCCAATGTACGAGTATTTGGCAGAGTCTGCATTTATTTAGAATAAGCTATGACTCTTGTGTAGAGGCCCATCCATGTGGTTTTCAAATAATGGGTGACTCTTAAACCCGGACAAGATTTTCTGGATATCTTTATCGTCTCTTTATTGACGGGAGTCTCGCAGTTCCACATGTTGGTCACTTGTCTCAAGATGGACAAGACATAGATTATCAATTGCATTGGTCACATTTGAGCAAACAGGCTGCAAGAGGACAAACTTAACAAGTTTGCTTTCAGTAATGGTCCGACCATGCGTAAGACCTCCACAAAACTTCCAATATTTATATGACACTTTTGTCAAAACACAAAAATAAATTCCTTGGAACAGAACAAGCAATGTGTTCTAGTATCAAATCCAACAACATCGTAAGGTCATGTCTGATAAGTTGGCAAACATTCTTTCTCACCCCTTTATTTTTCTCAACCCTTGTAATAGAATTTGGTCTTGTGTAGTTCCTCCTATAGTCTTCTTGCACTTTCAGCAACTTACAATCCCATATTTTGTGTTTCAGACCATCATTACGTAGATTGCTATCGTTCTTAGTTCCCAGAACACCTTTCTCCCCCACATCAACAATTTTGTTATCACCACGTCTTACTAATCGTTCGGGTTATACGCTTATGTACTAATTACCCAATGGTTTAGGATTCAATAACTAAGAGGAAGTTACCCTCATTTGCTTGAAAGGAGAATGGAAAATTAAGAAAGAAAAACCACCTTCAGTGTACCCGACCAGAATAAAGCCCGATTTTCCTGTCAGTGTAGTATACTGCAAGAGTAGCGTGTTTGACCATGCGGCCACGGAGGTGGGTGATTTATAGTTCTAAAGTAACACTGGAACATATATAAAACATGGCGTTATTAATAATTAACAGTCCAAATGTATGAACACATTAACTATAGTTTGTGTATATCATTTTGTTTATATATGAACTGCACACCCCTGATAACTCAAGGACAATCAATATTAAAGCACTGGATATTTTGACATTGAACCAATAACGGCAAGGTATAAGAACTATTAAGGCATTCTAGAGCAAACACAAATATGCCAATTTGTAGCCAGTGAAATAACCTAAAATCTTTGTTAATGAATATTAACAGTTTTGGTAAGGGTTTCGTAAATAGCCGTGGTAAATGTCGAGGTTTATTTTTAAATATATATATTTTATTATCAACCATAAAAATAATTAAATTAGTGGAAAACGAAGTATTAATAATGTAGAGATTTAATCTACAAAACTAACCAAACCCAAAGCCTATATCTCAAATTAAATTAAAAGGTACGCGTACGCAACTTCACATGGACTTTCTCGCCCCATTGGTTAAAATTTTAGATATTTACTCATAACTCGTAATATATGTGAAAAGAAATAATATACACTAGCAAACCTGAGCAAATATTGCGTTATGCTTAATTCAACATTTTTTGACTCCCTGATTTAAATTTGATGATTTTCTTTTTAAAGAAATAAATTCCTCAATATTTTAAATGGACCCAAAAATATTATAATGGCTCCATACCTCGTATTTAAAATTTAAATTCCGATTAAAAAGTTCAATTTTTTTTAGTGGTTGCACATCTTATGGTTATCGCATTTTCATTAAATTCCCCATTTATATATTTATATCAATAAAAAAACGTAAATATTGACTGTTGAGTTAAAATGATAGGGATAGATCATTGTTGTACAAACATTTCATCTAAGAGGTTAAATAAAATAGAACACACATATTTGAAAGACCTACTTATCTATTTACCTTATGGAATTTGATAATTTTTGCTTTAAAACTAAAGTAGTATCTCTATACAACTAGATCCCACAAAATTGTATGAATATATTTTTCATTATCTCCAAAACTATTTATTTTATAAAGATGTATTTCAAATAAAGATTTTTAATTTTAATAATACTATAATTTTGCAATGATACGTTATCTAGTATCTTTAATAGTCACGGAGATACCGAAATTTCCACTTCTGTAAAGTATCCTAAAATTCATTTTAATAAGAAAATGAAAATATCTATTTTGTTTATAATCTTAATCAAAGCCTAGATACGAAATTTAATAAAAATCGTTAGAGCTGGTTTTGAGAAAATGGATTTTCTCTCTTTTCACCCTTTAATAAATTACTCTTAATTTTAGGACTAAACAAAAATATAAACATAACTTACGGCTTTACAAAAAACAATTTTTAGTGTTCGGTGTGTAATGAAACGTCGACTTCCATCAACATCTCGGGCTTCATTTTTTTACGGTTGTAATACTTTACCTTTACTGTTCTTAAAGTTAAATATATATGCATATTTGCGTTTAGCTTAAAATTATTGGTCTTTTAAAAATTTGTTTTAAATAAAATTAAAACAGAACTACATATCAGAATGATAAATAATTTCATCTCAAATAGTTTCAGGAATGTTATAAAAATAAGAATTTACTCTTCAGACCGTAACCCTTAAAGTCATTTTGCCGGAAATAATGACATTGTCATTTTGTTTATAATATTGATGTATGCTTAGAAATGAAATTTAGCCAATTTTGGAAAATTTACTTTTTCTTTTTACACCCTTCAGTAAACTACCCTTAATTTTAGGGTTATATATACAGTTCCAAAATCCTTAGGAAAATCTTATGAAAACCCTAGGTACGAAGTTATAGCCCAATCTGTAAAATAGCTTAGGCTCTATTCAGAGTTACAGACAGATCGACAGTCAGACAGATAGACACACAGACATATGTAAATTCAAAAACAACTTTTTCGGATTCAGGGGGGGTCTTGAAACGTCGAAATTTATAAAAACCTTGAGTTTGATTATTTTGATGATCACAATAATTTCCCTATCTCTAAGATCAAGTGAAAGTAAAAAAGATATGGCCGTTTAACTTCTAGAGCAAAATCTCCTATCTGCCATCTTTGTCAGCCATTTTGGAAGGAAGGAAACACGGGATTGTCAGGGTCTTTTTGTATGCTATCAAGCATGTTTAGTAGAACCATTGGTCAAAAATGAGCCTTTCTCACTTCCATTCCCAGGCTTGGTGTTTAATTGGTATAAAATGACTAGTCTAAGTGACACAATACATACATAATTAATGATGATAGAATTCAATGTGGTAAAAATGGTGAAAATGAAATTTAGAACATTAGATGGAATCTAATGAGTAAATAGTATATAAGTCATAAAAAAAAGTTGAATGAGTATAATTAATTTGTATTATGATAATATTTATAAGAACTTCATTATACTTTTGTATAATAAAATCTAAAAAGTTTGATAACACATTTAAAAAATGTAAACTTTGAGTCAATTTACATTGATGTAAAGTTAAAAAAACATTTATATAAACGGTGAGTTCTAAGTCATGTGTACAATAAAGAAACTATAAAAAAGACGTAATTATAATAGACAGAATTATATAATTGAAAAATAAATTTAAAAAACATGCGCAAATATAAGATTGAAATAAATAATATATAAATGAAAATAATTGAATTCTTACCTTATCCTTATTTCTTAATTCCCCGTTTCTTGTGTGCTGTTTTCAATTTCAGCTAAGATTCTACATTTTTCGTCATTACGCCGGCGCCATCATCAAGACTAAAAAAGAAAAAAGACATACCAGATAAGTTACGGCGCAAACAGCCTAGTGTTAGCCAATGTGAATTCAACCTGTTGGCTTGAAATGAAAGATGTAAATATTAGGAAAACAATTGATGTTACTGAAATAGCATATTTACTGGATTAAAAGCAGTAGGAGTCCTGTGGGTCCAAGAGTTACATGTGAAGTAGTGAGTTTGGAACAGTGTCAATCTCAGCCTTGTGAGAACAAATGAGAAGCTACATGATAAAGCAGTATTAGCTCCGGTCTAGAAAACCGAGAGTAGCAGCTGGAAGGCTCGTTGTGCTTGACCAAATCTCTTGTGAGCGGATGCCTGTTGGTTGGTATAGCTTGCTTGTCGGCTCATGCCATGGAGTCTATTTTTCTAGGGGTGTTAAATGAGTTTTGAAAAAAAAAAGTATTTATATTGTTAATTTTACATGAATCCAGAAGAATTAAATCCTAACATAAAGCTAATATTATATTGCAGTTATCAGAAATAATTTCAAAATAAAATAAATGTTTGCACTTTCAGAAACATACACTTATTAATATTTAAAATTACAAATAAATGTTTGTTTGTTTTCTCCAAACATAATTTTATGTTGGAAAATTTCCATATAATTAAAAAAATATTATGAACATTTTCTTTGAATCCGGGCCGGTTTTCATATCACCACATTCTTACCAACAGGACTGATTAAGCGTTAATATAGCTTTCTTTACCACCAAACGATTGAAATTAAAAATATAATTGTAAAATTTACTTTACCTTTATTGTTAAATACTCACGACTCCTATTATAATAGCTCATTTCAAATATATTAACGATGCTATCAATGAAAAATAACACAGAAATAATGATCAAATATTTTCACATTCCAGAATATACACAGCGAGTGCATGTATGACAGGAGGAACGTGAATTGTAACTACGAATATATTCAGTATTATTAGTCTGGCATAAGAACGGTAAATGGGGGCTAAATGAGTCGTCTCAAATAAGGAGATTAGTAAAACTAGACAACATGACTCGTTTCGAGATTGAAAGTGTTTACTTTCTGCGTGAACACGGCTCGTCTCATTCTTTTCATATAACTTCAGTAGAATCGACCATGCGCGACACGAATAAGGTAGTTAGACAAAATGGCCAAATCTTTCTTCTTTTTAAGAATTTTAAATGCAATGAACATCGCAAATTATTGAATGATGAAAGTAAGTGTCGGTGCGTGGACAGGAAGTGTGGAGCATATTTTAAAGACATTTGTTGAGTCCTCATCTAGTTTTTTTATTTACCTAATGGCTCGGATTATTCATTGCAACTAGGTGTGTAAGGTTTTCACATTTGTTATGTTATATACGAGACTGATAGAAGTGTCATAAAAAAGAGTAATAGACACCACAATCATAGCCTTATGACGAGCATTTATTATAACACTCCTGTCAAACGTAAAGCCACTAAAACATTAACAAACAGCCACTAAAAATCACTCGATCATGTGTTGATGAACCTAGGATCTACGATTGAACGAAATAAATAATAGAAAATGTATGTATGACGTGAGAGGGAAGGTTTTGCCAAAACGTCCATCTAACACCAACGAAGTTCTCATCACATTTACCTAAATATATCCGCTAAGAGAGGTGAGAATAATTATCGTTTTTCTGAGTAACTCGTTGGCAAAGGGGTTTATTTTTGGCACTCTTTATACCCACATATTTTTAACGAACTTACAAACTGTTTATATTGATGGAACATTAGAATATTGACCAAAATATTGCTTCAAATTATTCACTCTTCATGGATATTTTAACAGTTCATATTTTTCTTTGTTATTTTGCCTCCTAAAAATAAAGAAGAAGCAACCTAATTAAAACGTTTTAAAACAATCAATTAACTTTTTTCAGAATTTCATCGGCCCTTACAGCCTCTTGAAATCGTTGTGGACCTTAAACAAGCCATTCACAATGCTGTGAGAATCATTTGGCCCAATACTAAAGTTTTCGGGTGTAGTTTCCACTTGACAAAAGTTTATTGGAGGATAGGACAAATGTTAGGTTTGTCCACATATTACCAGGCTAAAAATGAGGCTGGCCATTGGGTGAAATGGGGTTCTGGTCTGCTTTTCTTAGACCTGTCCGAAGTTGAAGACTGTTTTGTCTTTGACCTGATATCTGTGGCACCTACCGATGGACGCTTAGCAGAGTTCTTGGACTATTTAACGGATACGTTCATCTCTCCTGAAGCTACCATTCCACCAACCGTCTGGCTGAGTTTT
Source organism: Timema cristinae (assembly GCA_039000515.1). Classification (NCBI taxonomy): domain Eukaryota; kingdom Metazoa; phylum Arthropoda; class Insecta; order Phasmatodea; family Timematidae; genus Timema; species Timema cristinae. The sequence continues at coordinate 14,807,131 of JBCFYV010000100.1, forward strand.
CCTTCACGCTGACAAGAGCCATCAAACCATGCGAAGCTTTCTACTTGAACTTAAGCGAAACATTTTATGGTTCTCACCCTTATATTGTAATTTTTATTCAAGCCTTAATCAACCTTCAGATTGAGAAACATACCAAGTATATAATATAAATCAATTAACTTCCCTATCGGTCCAGTAAATGTAAGAAAAAGATGGTGTATAGTGAAAATCCTTTGTGCGAGTATAATAACGGAGAATGTTCCAGCCTTTAATGAATTAAAACTGTGTCGGCTTACTGCGCTAACGAAAAGAATAAGTTATTTTTATATATTTTACTGTTCCTTTTTAATTTAATTGATTTGACATCCACAAATTTTTGTTATTTTCAGGGTTTAAAAAAAAAATAAAGCCTTGTCATTTCTGGTTGGGGAAGGGTAGTGTTCTTGATATGGCCTTGGTTTGAAACATGGGGATTAGATCGGCTATTATCCCCATCGTACCTGAAAGATTTTCTTGAGAGGAATTTAATTAGGGACGAACAATGCCATCACCAGGGAAATTATTATTTCTCGAATAATCAAATTTAACTTTCTTTCAGTATTGTAAGTCACCCTCCTGGATCATAAATAGAAGTAACAATAATTAGTTTATCAATCTGGCTTGATATTTTCTCATCAAATTGTAAACAATTGCAGGTCAAAATTTGCTACTGTTCAATATTTATGAACATTCTTATATTTGTTTAACACTTTGAGTTTAATTATAAATCAAATATTTATTCTTTAATTTTATTATTCTCTTAAAACATGAACTTATTAGAAGTGTACTCGAAGTATGTAACGTGCACTTGCGGTGTTTATTAAGTAAAATGTTTAAAAGATAAGATTGAATGTTAATTATCAATAATAAATATTTTAATAGATAAAACGGATCCTTTGCCTTGCGCTTTGTATTTTAAAATAAAAATAAGTCACTATGTAAATCATCCACACTTAATTGTAAAAGTTGTTGATTTTGATGGTCTTGGAGTAGATTGCTTGAGCTTCGTGGGTTAAAACGCAGTTGTGGTTGATGGATATTTCTTGAGAGAAAAGATACGGTAGCACAACTTCCTTTGGTCTCATGTCGATTGAGGCATTTAAAATAACTCTGGAAAGTATGGAAAATAACTACCAGCAAAATCAATAGGATCATTTATATAAATTCTCGTGTCCTGATTTAATCAGTCGGTCTATAAAATGAACGTTTACATATATCAAAGCAGTTAAATTCCGTTCCTTTAAAGAGATGGCTATAAAAGTTATTCTGCTATTGGCTAAGGTTTCAGTCGCCACAGGCTACCTATAAATTGTAAGTGGAGTCTCTAACTTTAACAGTCAGTTCCTTGTTCTAGCCAAAGTTCCGTTTGTACTTGTGTTCAAAAAAAGAACACGACTGTGTTCCCCTGAGGGTAGACAAAAGGAACGTATTGGCTGGATTCAAAGACAAAATGAACCCAGTAGCCATGTGACTTTAAGAGCCATACTTGTCCCTAAAACCAACGCCTTCTATCGTTTCACAAACGCTCACCCTCCCATTTTGATAAGTTACATACCCAAGAAGTCAAAGGCTGAGAACTTTAAGAAAGGTGAATTAAAAGGACATATATCATTATAAATAGAATCAATTTAAAATGCATTAGGTGCTACGTTTGAACTTCACAATAATATTTTAAAGAACTAAGAATCATATATAAAATTGCATATATAACATCTAAGTATGAATATTATTGGATCTTTTTTGTTCTCTCTTAGTCGCTCCAGTTGATGGGACGTTTGGTTCGCCGCACTTGTATTACTTTGGTAATTCACTATCAGGACCAAGTGTATTACAGTTGTTATCTAGAGTAGCAAGATTCGTTTGTCCCTAGCATGTAATCGGTTATTCTGAAAGTATGAGTATAATAAGGTACTCCAAAGCTGCAACGAAAAACAGAAATCACAGTTTGTTCAGTTTCAAGGATATGTGAATTAAGCCCAAATAAAAATTAAATATAAAAGCAAAGTTAAGCTAACACTCTGAAATGTACCCATATCTGCGCAATGGTCCATTATGTTTCTGGCAGTAATGAGGATGGTTACTATTTAAGTAAGAATTGACTATTTTAAACCAGATATTTGGTTTAAAAAAACTAGTTTGAAAGACAGAATTACTGAGGTCCCAAATGTTCAGCTTTGTAAAATAAAATAATCACTTTAAGGCAATATTAATAGAGAAAACTTAACTTGCTGTGTCTAAAACTTCAGCTATAAAATGTAAATCTTAATAAATCTAGATTATTAAAATTTGTATAAACTAATTGTGTATATAATCCTGTCTTATATATAAGACAGGATTTAAGCAATAAATATTATTAGTACAATATATCGAGTGCCACTTAATATCGGAAAACGTATAATATATTTTTATTCTGAAAGGAAGGCAGGCGTGCTTGATAAATGTAGTTTCTTGGATGATTTAAGACCATAAAGTGGAGAGTGAGATATACCTATAGTAATTTCACTTAATGAGACTCATTATAATAATACTAAAGTAATTGACATTCGGTTTAAATATCAATCGTGACTAAATCGTGGAAGGAGGCATCACCTTGGAACGGTAAAAGGGTTATTGAAAATTGAAAAGAGAAGAGCTGAAGGTGAAACCTTTGGAAGGGATAAGTTTGTTGAATATCCACCCTCATCTCGCTCTTGCAACTCTCCAATTGAACTCTCATTCGGTGAGCCTGAGCCTGAGCCTGAGCCTGAGCCAGAGCCAGAGCCAGAGCCAGAGCCAGAGCCAGAGCCTGAGCCTGAGCCAGAGCCAGAGCCAGAGCCAGAGCCAGAGCCAGAGCCAGAGCCAGAGCCAGAGCCAGAGCCAGAGCCAGAGCCAGAGCCAGAGCCTGAGCCAGAGCCAGCTTGTTCTATGAAGGGAAATTTTCAGATAATAGGAAAGGTGAACTGTGGTTTCATTATCTTATGTGTAGTTTTTGGGCACACGATTAATGTGCGTGACCAGAAAAGAAGAATACGTATGTGACTTTTGCAGATAGACAAACAAAGCCACAATAAAAATGAATTAATTTTTTCACACAATATATATAAGATGATAATCTATAATTATTTCTTGCTATCTAACTGTTTTATAATTATTAAAGGTGTTTGCATTGCAAATGATTTCTTTAATTGTGATTTTCTAATGCAAAATGTGAGCTCCATTTTACCAGCACATCTCTACAACTGGCATACTTGTATTTTCACTCTTTCTGAATCTTTGCAATGAAACAATTGCTATGTGTTATATACAGACTGCAAGCTAAGGATATAATAACTAAGGGTTTAAGATAGATAACTATGCTTTATAACATTAAATTAAGCAAATATTGTATGACCACTATGATAACAACGAAGAGGATTTCCATATTAACACCCACTCCTCTAAATATTTTAAAGAGAACATTTTTAAAATTCAACACCTACTAACTTTGATAACATCGATTTGTACTGGCTGATATATTAAATTATGGTAATTATATACACTCTGAAACGATTACTACACATATAACAAGGTAAAATTTTTTTTATTATAAAATAAAAATTTATTTCAGTAGAAATACATTTCCGTCGTTAAATCCATCGTTAAAATCCATAATATGTATTATTATAGGGTTAAAATTAAATTGAAATGAAAATCACAAAACTTATCATAAAAAACTTGTGTAAAAAATTTATATATAATTATTTAAATATATCTTTGGATATAGGCCTAATGAATTAATATCTTATTTTATACGTGTATGCTATTTATTTTCATAAAAGAATTGTGATTCTTTCACATAAAACTTCTTCATCTCTTGTAGATTTTTATGATTTTCAAAAGAATTTCGAAGTGCTCCTGAAAAAAGGTATATTAATGGTATTAAAAACTTTGGGTCACAGAAAAACTAATCAAAAAATAACTAGAAAAACAGAATACCACGTACCTTCATAAGCCTTCTGTGGATATCAAAATGCCTCCTCTCTGAGTTAGCTGCTGATGACAACCCCTCTCCATTGTAAGTATATCTGTTGCTAACACAACAGTCTCCATTGTAAGTATATCTGTTGCTAACACAACAGTCTCCATTGTAAGTATATCTGTTGCTAACACAACAGTCTCCATTGTAAGTATATCTGTTGCCAACACAACAGTCTCCATTGTAAGTATATCTGATGATAACACAACAGTCTCCATTGTAAGTATATCTGTTGCTAACACAACAGTCTCCATTGTAAGTATATCTGTTGCTAACACAACAGTCTCCATTGTAAGTATATCTGTTGCTAACACAACAGTCTCCATTGTAAGTATATCTGTTGCTAACACAACAGTCTCCATTGTAAGTATATCTGTTGCTAACACAACAGTCTCCATTGTAAGTATTTCTGTTGCTAACACAACAGTCTCCATTGTAAGTATATCTGTTGCTAACACAACAGTCTCCATTGTAAGCATATCTGATGCTAACATAATAGTCTCCATTGTAAGCATATCTGATGCTAACATAATAGTCTCCATTGTAAGTATATCTGTTGCTAACACAACAGTCTCCATTGTAAGCATATCTGATGCTAACACAACAGTCTCAATTGTAGGTGTCTCTGTTGCTAACACAACAGTCTCCATTGTAATCATATCTGATGCTAACATAACAGTCTCCATTGTAAGTATATCTGTTGCTAACACAACAGTCTCCATTGTAAGTATATCTGTTTCTAAGACAACAGTCTCCATTGTAAGTATATCTGATGCTAACATAACAGTCTCCATTGTAAGTATATCTGTTGCTAACACAACAGTCTCCATTGTAAGTATATCTGTTGCTAAGACAACAGTCTCCATTGTAAGTATATCTGTTGCTAACACAACAGTCTCCATTGTAAGTATATCTGTTGCTAACACAACAGTCTGCATTGTAAGTATATCTGTTGCTAACATAATAGTCTCCATTGTAAGCATATCTGATACTAACATAATATTCTCCATAGTAAGTATACCTGTCGCTAACACAACAGTCTCCATTGTAATCATATCTGATGCTAACACAACAGTCTCCATTGTAAGTATATCTGTTGCTAACACAACAGTCTCCATTGTAAGTATATCTGTTGCTAACATAATAGTCTCCATTGTAAGCATATCTGATACTAACATAATATTCTCCATAGTAAGTATATCTGTCGCTAACACAACAGTCTCCATTGTAAGTATATCTGTTGCTAACATAATAGTCTCCATTGTAAGCATATCTGATGCTAACACAACAGTCTCCATTGTAAGTATATCTGTTGCTAACACAACAGTCTCCATTGTAAGTTTATCTGTTGCTAACATAACAGTCTCCATTGTAAGTATATCTGTTGCTAACACAACAGTCTCCATTGTAAGTATATCTGTTGCTAACACAACAGTCTCCATTGTAAGTATATCTGTTGCTAACACAACAGTCTCCATTGTAAGTATCTGTGTTGCCAACACACCGACTTTGTTTAGCTTCAATTTTCAATTGCTTTACTGGACGAATAGTAACTATAGTGTTTTTGTAAAGTAAGGTTCCAAGACAGAAGTCCACTCTGGAAAAATACCTTCGTCAACTTCAAATACTTTAAATGGCTCAGGTTTCACTCTTGATGTTCATTTGACATCAAATAAGTAGAGGCTTTCTAGAACCATTAAAACTTCACTTCTGCTGACTAGAGCAAGCAGTTATGCCAATCTCGGTAGAGAAACTTTAAATGTACCCATATTCCCGTGAACTGAACGGAGTTGCCTCCTTTTTTTTTAATCTGTAGGGCCTATAAAAATCTAACATTATCTAATATTTAAGTAAGTAGCCCCTTTCTTTGCTTGTAAATAATATTAATATAAAATATCTTAATTTATCTATAATATGGCGGTTAAAACTAAAAATACTGAACATTAGAACTGCTCCCTTTATCCCGTGGGTAATTCGTACTAAAAAAATATAGGATTAGATATTAATGGTTAAAGTTAGTGAGATAAAATAAAATAGCAAATATAATTATATCAAGGACATTTATTTAGGATTTTAACAGATATATGAAACGTTATCAGGCTAAGGTAAATTTAGTGAAAAATTATATGATGGCAGATTTGGGCGAAGTTTTGAGAAGATGGAATGACCATTTCAGGCATATTTTGAATGTTCATGAAGGATCAGAATTGGGTGTGGCTATCAAAATCTACACTGCTGAATTATTAGTCGCAGAATCAAGTATCAGTGAAGTCAAATAAACTATTAGGATTTTAAAGAACAATAAATCTGCAGGTATAAATTCAGTTCCAGCAGAGATAATAAACGAAGGTCTAAAAAAGTTCATAACAGAAATTCATTAAACACCTCTATTTGATATTAAACAATAAGGTATTAACACAAAAATGGCTCGAAGGTATTATACTCTCCCTATTATAAAAAGGGGAAAAATAGAGTATAATGCTTATGGAGATATCTTACTACTTCCAACTTGGTATATAATTGTATAAACATAATTTTTAAGGGATCTACGCTATATGCAGAGGAAATAATGGTGAATTATCGATGTGGACTTTGAAGAACTAGATAAACAATCGAGATTATTTTTAGTATTTCCAAAATATTATAAATAAAATAGTATTGTGCAGTGTACAAACTTTCTCTCTATTTTAAGTTAAAATAGATCCGTTTACTAAAATATTGTTAATTTAATAAAATAAAATATATAAATTGTTACAGAATAACTACGCTGAAGTGTTTGGTATCTAATTCCAAAATTCCTCTGGAGAACATAACTACCAGACTGTGGCCCATCGTTTAAAGTTTTTCGTCTCTAGTTGGAGATACTGACATACAGACACACACACACACACACACACACACACAGACCGACATACAGACAGACACACAAACAGATTGGTATGTGTGGGGCTCGAACTATATTTTGTGTCTGCTACTCTTGGAGATTAAACTTAGGAGAAATAAAACTACTATTTCCTTTTCCTCAGTTAATTCTTATGGTAGCACGATGGCCCTTAAGACTTGATATCACAATGTGTGTTCAGGAACACTTTGTGGGCATTGCTATATATATCTTTCTAATGACATGACTTACAACAATGGTAGGATTGAAATCCCTACAAGAGCGGGAGGAAAAAAGTACATATATAGCACAACAGTGAACCATATAAACAAACCGCATCACTCAGTGAATTGTACTTGTGAAAAACCTGAAACATTGAAACTTTCTGTGGGTCATTATTATTAATATATCAAAGTTTTCAGATCCCAATATTATCTATGGATATACTTTACATAAAAGTAGTTTTACAAATTAACAGAAAGTTAGATATAATATATTTAATTATATTACTAACAATAAACTACAAACACCAAAAACAAATATCTAATGACAAAGTTGTATATGGGAATTTAAAAACTATAACAGATTAAAAAGCAGTATTTTTTATACTTTGAGTAAAACAAACTTTAGTAATTTAGAATTGTTAACAAAAAAATCAATAATTATATTAATATTTTTACACAAAATAAGTAGTTAGTTGATGCTCTAGAATAGTTAAAGTACCTTAATTTTTTATTTTCTCTTTTATGATAAATTTAAATAAATAATGGATGACTATTGTGATAAAAATGCTCTTTTAAAACAACTTTAATTGAGGAACAGCACAGATTTGGTTTTAAAGACGCTTAAGAAAGTATATCTTAATTTTATTCAAACAATGTTCCAAGTATCATCTTTTTGAAACCTATTTAAAAAAAACACTCTTTTCTATAATTATTTTCATTAGTAATACAACATAGCAAAAGTACTCGTAAAATGGTTGGTCCAGAGATGAATAAAAACTGAAAATAAATGTAATATGGAAATGAAAAGATATATAATTTATTATGAAATTGGTTCAAGAAAATTAAATTCTTCTTACATTATAAAAATGTCAACATTGAAACTTGGGCTATTTCAGAGGTTAATAAATCTTCTCTACCCAAGAACTTCAGCGCATGGATTTCACCTTTGCGCAAGCTTCCTCTGTGTGTGTAGGTTTATCTCTGTCTAAGCAAATATTTTCATTCTTCTATTCTTATTTATATTCCTGTCCAGACTCGCTCTCCACTTGTCACCTGTTAGTTGTGTCTTGTGTTGCGACAGATTACCACAAACATAAACAAGAACAAATCAACAGAAGGAAAGATTAATGTTTTAAATAGAGAGGTGAGTGTTCCCCCATTCTTTAAATAGTTATTATTATTATTATTATTATTATTATTATTATTATTATTATTATTTATTCTAAACAGCGCTGGGCGAGCTTCCTTTCATATTATTATGAATGAAAATAAGTTGTATCTGATAAGCACACAAAATACTAGCGTGTTAAGTCAACAGTAAAACAGCAAAGAACATTTGGATCTAGCAAATATAATACAGTGTTAAATTTGACCAAATTAAAATAATAATAAAAGGAAATTTATATTAAGGTGGCAACTAACGTAGGATAGGTTAGTAAGACAATTTTTAAAAGATTTCAAACATTTTATTAGATAATAGTAATGAAATAGGAACTTTATACTTCGTCCTAAATATAATAAAGCACACATAGTTCCAAAATATTATGTTTTTGTATTATAGCCTTCGGACAGGTAATTTTACAATTAATCTTAAATGTATTTTAAGCATACATAGATCATAATAACTTATAGCCTGAAAACGTTACTTTCCTTTCCCCTGTTCCCTGTGATAAACCCTCTTTGAGGACTCGGACAGGAGCTGTCCATGAGCTCATGGTACGTGCTCTCTGGTCACAGTGTTGCTGGGAGAAAATAGCCAGTCTCAGGTTTCAAACCAAGCTACAGAGGTGAACACATTATAAAATAAAGATTCATCAGGAGGTGATTTGGCCTAGCGTGAAATGTCTCAGTTCTGGGAAAAAAGTAGATTGATAGAAACTAACTTAGCTATACCATTCTCAAACAAATTAAAGTTGTTACAATAAAAAGTTATAAGATAATTGAGGATATGAATGCTTTTTAAAGCTTTGTAACTGTAAATAAATAATCATTTTAAGAAAAAAAAATCCTTAAAGCAAGTAGAAGGATTAAGGCTATAATAGGATTGGAACTAGACTAGTTTTATTTTTGGCCCTTAAGGGGTCTTTAACATGTGAGAATTTTTGTACTTGGTAATGAACTCCCGATTGTCATCAGTGTTTAAACGTAGTGGGATATTATTGATACAAATATAAATCAAGCTATGATTTTAGATTAATTCAACTTCACCCTGTCCTCTGCTTCCTCCTTAATCTCCCAGAATGTTCTTATTTCCCTTAAGTCATTTAATATTTGAACCTTCCTTCTTCTTTAGCTCTTCTTTTCCTAGAACTTTCCTTTATATATGTAAGTATATATATAAAACTATACATGATATTTTTCTGTATTCAATTATACTCTTAATATGAACATACAAAAACACATTGGTTATGCATAATATAAACTACATGGATAATGATTCAGATTATACAGAATGCTCCAAAAGTCACGCAACCCAAATACAAAACTTATGTTTTGTGCCATCAATTCAGCATATTGTTGATTTATTCAGCAAGCGTGATTTTGGAAAGATACGCACAAACGATTGTTGGTATTCCATTTACGAGTTGGCCTTAAGATAATGTTCCAAAATGAATACTCGCTATGCTCGTGAAAAACTGTTGTTAATAAAAATACCTACACGTTCATAATTAATTATTTTGGGTTCTGATCTTTTCCAAAACAATATTACGGTGTGTACATTAGCCATAATCACAATTGCTTTAAAGCAGCTATTAATGGAAGGCTCTTAATATTGGCCACGGTCACCTTGTTAATGCAATGGGTACTGCATTAAATTTAAGTCAAGGAGTAGGCCTGTTACATGGTCCTTAGTTCACTGTTACAAACAAGTGTGGTCTAAGGTTGATGGATGTGGCTGCTGATAGCACAGTCACTCAAAGTCATCATGAATACTCGCTTGTCATTTACGATAAATTATCCGTGATCGGTGATTAATGATAAGTATATGATGGCTCTGGTCTTAGGAGCGCTCACTGAAGTAGGTTAAATAGATAGATGGCCTTTTTATTGATTATAATGATGATTACTTAATTGTAAGGGTTAAGGGAATATTGAACCGTATTTTAAACAAAAATATGATGTGAATTTGTGAATTTCAGGGTGTATGTTAATTAGCTAACTTTGATATCTCCTGTACTAGAATATTTCGTATACAGGCGGCTTTTAATTACTTGAGCACATTTTAGTCAATTCTGTTGCGCACACCAAGATAAGGGCTATGCGCAAATGTATTTCCAAATATTCATCTTGGACGTGGTTAGCACCTATAACTTGAAAGCTCATTCGTTTAAAACAGGTTGGATATTTAAGCACGTTGATAATTTAGGTACTTGTATTTGTTAATAATTAACTAGTGCCTAATGCCAAAGCAAGTTGAAATCATATCTCAGATACTAATATCTAGGGGCGAACTCTAGAATTTACTGCTTAAAGTTTTAAGTTTAATAAATTTTAGGTTTCTTAGGATTTTTTTTAAGGTCATAAAAATAAATAATCTAGAACATTTAAAAATTAATCGTATCGTTTATATTCTATTTTTAATAGATATAATTAATAAATTATCAAGCAAACTATTTAAAAATCTAGTAAATATATTATTTTTAATAAGAATTCACTATTACTGAAACAATATCAACTGGTAGATGCATCAAGGGTATAATTAATTACATAGCTCACCTATGTTTTTAAAAACAGTATTTTTAACAACTACAACAATTATAATTATAAAATATTTACTACAAAGACCTAGACTTAAAAATGTATTTTCTTAAAATCTAATGGATCATTTTAAAATCATATTTACATCATTACTATGTGTAGTCAAAGTAAAAATAAAATAAAATAATTTAAAGTACTAAATTGACCTTGTTCTCTTTGTGTCCACACGTAAATAAAATATATACTATACTATATAAATAAAATATATTTTTAACATTAATTGTATGTTTTTGTACGCACAAGAATTGCCATTAAAACTCTAAATATGAATAAAAAGGTTAATTAGTCTAGCTATTTGAATTAACTTACCAGGCATAGCAGTTAATAATGGTTTGTATCATAAAATTAATAATTTTTTAAATGTGACTAATCAAATCCCCTTAGTATACGCATTGTACAGTGATCTATACAATTAATGATTATAGCGGTGATCACAAATGCCTTTTAAATTTAATAAAGGAAGTAATACAAGGACTGATTGTTGGATTCGTACTAAATAATAGTATTACTACTACTCTTTTAGTTCTTTCCTTCATTCATTATTTCGTATTTTAAAATATCTACCAATTTAACACACTGTCTCTCCCAGTCAGTATTTATCATTGAATACATATCTGAAACTACCCATGAAATTTGAGAGAGTTAAGGTTCTATTTCAAGAAGTAGTCAAAGAAACAGGAAATAGCATTTAATGTTATTCGAACTAGTGCTAACCTCAATTAAATTACATTCACATAATTATAATATTTTAATTATTTAGAATCCAATATTTTCATTTAGGTGTAATTTGTTTATCATTTATACCTTTTGTATTAAGAAGTGTTTTGTATACAAGTCTCTAATTACTAGCAAAATGAACATTTTTTGTGGTATTTATATTGAATGTAAAGATATTTCGGTATTTAAATTTCCTAGACATAAGATTATAATTGTCAGAAATTATTGTTATAAATTAGTTTGTATTTGTAAAGTGTTTTCCTCTCTAAGATTAAAATAAAATCGCAATCGTAGATTTATTTGATATGGATTTGTTAGTAAATTAGTTAATGGTTTTTGGTTGACGTTATGTTCGGTTAATTTTTATAAAAAATTTCTTTGAAAACTGGTGCATGTGAATAATTGTTGATATAATATCTTTTGTCTATATAAAATCTTTCATGAAAAGATTATTTATTGATAGGTGTTCTGTCTTGCAACATTCCATTACTTTTGCCCAGGTTTTAAATTATTATTTTTAGTGGCTCTTCATTTCATTAAATTACCATCACTTTTGATGTTTCAATGTTGATCTTAATGCCATATCTTCTCCATAGCTCCTCCAACAGGCCATTATTTCCTGCAATTCTCCTTTATTTTTGGTCATATGCATAATTTACTGTGTTGATGACGCGTCCTCCCATCATGAAATTTCCACGTACCTCCAGTGCCTACCTGACCAGCCACTCTCCATACAAGTTGATCAGACTAGGTGACAACATCATCCCTGCCTCACTCTCGTCCTATCTCTACGCTGTTGTCTCTCCATAACCCTGACCAGCCACTCTCCATACAAGTTGATCAGGCTGGGTGAAAACATAATCTCTGTCTCACTCCTCGTCCTGTATCTACATTGTTGGTCTCTCCATCATTCAGCCTCACCTTCAAGTGCAGGTCTGCAATCAGCCTTCTGGCCCTCCAATTGTTGCCAATCTTCTTGAGTAAGTCCATAGGTTTCTTCCATTTAACTCTATCGACCGACCTTTTTTCAATCGATGAAACCAATGTAGACCACTTTTTTGACTTTCAGAACTCTCTGAAATTATTCTTATCTTACCAATGGCATTTCTGTTATAGAAAAAAAAAATCTTAAGGTGTGATGGAAAATTTAAATTTGACAACCGATAAAAGATTCCCTAAAGATATATAATTAGATATTAGAATTAGAAATTTCTAAGTTGGAGTTGAAGATGTGGCGAAGACAACTAAACATTTCCAAAACTTATGCATTAAATCACTTCTTTATAAGGTAGAGAACGATGTTTTCCAAGCAGGCAGAGGAAATATTAGGACATAGGAGAGTAGGGAAGGAGCAGTGAAGTAAGCAAAGCAAATAAAACTAAAATGGGGTAGAAATTTATATTTGTCTGGGATGTAGCGGGATCACTTTAAATAATCATATAGAGGTTAAATATTAATTATTTCTGAAAGGGATATGATGAGCTATAAATTTCTGAAGTTAAAATAATAAATTATTTCTCCCTGTGTTATATTATTGAAAATTGACAGGTGAGTATAAGGACCGGATCACTTAAAACATTATAAATGTCTAAAAAATTCTTAAATTTCAAAATTAGGATCGTAAATTATGGACAGTGGGTCCCTTTAAATTGGCAAAACTAATACAAAAAACACTTATTAAGGGTGTAAAGATAGGAACCTGGCATTTACGAGTAAGTAAATATACCTTCCCAAATTGCCGAAAGACGACTGAAAATATGGAATTTTATAATTAATTCGTGGTAAAGGGAAGAACTTACAGTTTGAATAAACTATTCAAGAATATAATTTTTGATATTATAAGGTTGAAATTTTCCAGGCACATAAGGAGCCTCATACAAGAAATCAAACATTTCCTAAAATTTGTAATTAGGCATGTTGTAAATAAAAAGGGGGGGGGGGGTGAGGTAACTTGATATATTTCCAAAATAGTTTAAAAATATAAGCTTGGTATGAAAGAAATAAAATTATTTGCCTTGTTGGTAAAGAGTATCCCACGTAACAATAAAAGTTAGAAAGCTCGTAGTTTATGAATCAGGGCACTGGGAAATGAGAGAGGAGATTAAACATTTCCTAAGCCAATAAAAAAAATCCTTCTTGATCTGGTGGAAAACTTTAACCTTGTAAAGGAGCACGAGAAATGTCTAAAAATAAAATAATACAAAACTAGAGATAATCTTAAAGTGGAGCCATTAGAATTGATAATACATAACTTTAATTAAAGGGTAAACTAGCGCTAATCTAGGAAAAATGTACAATTTGTAATATATAAACTCTTTCAAAATAGCTTGAGAAAATTTAGATGCTTAAATTGTAATATTTTTCTATAACAAAGTTTATTAATTTAGTTATGGTCTATAGTCCAACATTTTTCTATGACAAATTACTACTATATTGTTTTAACTATATTTATTGATTCTGTTTGAGCCCTCATATTGTGGAATAGGAAATATTTTCTTTCAAATATTTAATTTCTAATCTATCAATTGCCATAATGGGTTTGTGAATGCCATGGTTATCTCAACGCTGTACATGATTGTATCTTGATGTTGAACGTCATAATTTAATACAATTTGATGTGCCCTACCCATAGGAATCCTGAGTCACACTTCTAGTATATATACTTATGTATATGTATATACTACATATATTATAACTATATAAACTAACACGTAAAGAATATCCAAATTTGTGCTAACCATCTTACATAATATTTCACGATTGAATAGCTTTAAATACATCATTTTTGTATCAAATTAAATAAAGTTACTTACAACTATTCATTCTAAAATTTGAACGATAAGTATATTTTGCATAGATTATCAATAAGTTTAGAAAGAAGGATTAGTGTCTCCCTAATTTTCCGTAGAGCTAAGAAGAACACCAAAGAAGATACGCAGGATTATCGACTCTATGTCCTCCCACCTAGCAACGTGCCCCACCTCTTGAGTTTTCATGCACAGCCCGATTTATTGATCTTCCTCTTTCAACGCCTCATTCTTTCTCTATTTAGTAGGGGGATGTGTTTCACAGCAGTGTAAAGTAGTGGACTGTCTGTGTAGATTACACAAACACTCAGATATCTAACTGTTATAGCATGAAGATCCTTCATAAACACTAGATATCTAACTGTTATAGCATGAAGATCCTTCATAAACACTAGATATCTAACTGTTATAGCATGAAGTTCCTTCATAAACACTAGATATTTAAATATTATAGCATGAAGATCATTCATAAACACTAACTATATAATTATTATAGCATAAAGATCATTCATAAACACTAGATATTTAAATAGTATAGCATGAAAATCATTCATACACACTAGATATCTAACTATTATAGCATGAAGATCATTCATAAACACTAGATATTTTAATATTATAGCATGAAGATCATTCATAAACATTAACTATATAATTATTATAGCATGAAGATCATTCATAAACACTAGATATGTAACTGTTATACCATGAAGATCATTCATAAACACTAGATATCTAACTATTATAGCATAAAGATAATTCATAAACACTGGATATCTAGCTATTATAGCATAAAGATCATTCATAAACACTAACTATATAATTATTATAGTATGAAGATCATTCATAGACAATAGATATCTAACTGTTATAGCAAAAATATCATTCATATACACTAGATATCTAACTATTATAGCATGAAGATCGTCATAAAAACTAGATATCTAATTATTATAGCATGAAGATCGTTCATAAACACTAGATATCTAACTATTATAGCATAAAGATAATTCATAAACACTGGATATCTAGCTATTATAGCATAAAGATCATTCATAAACACTAACTATATAATTATTATAGTATGAAGATCATTCATAGACAATAGATATCTAACTATTATAGCATAAAGATCATTCATAAACACTAGATATCTAACTATTATAGCATGAAGATCATTCATAAAACTATATATATAACTATTATAGCATAAAGATCATTCATAAACACTAGATATCTAACTATTATAGCATGAAGATCGTTCATAAACACTAGATATCTAACTATTATAGCATAAAGATCATTCATAAACACTAGATATCTAATTATTATAGCATGAAAATCGTTCATAAACACTAGATATTTAACTATTATAGCATGAAGATCATTCATAAACACTAGATATCTAACTATTATAGCATAAAGATCATTCATAAACACTAACTATATAATTATTATAGTATGAAGATCATTCATAGACAATAGATATCTAACTGCTATAGCATAAATATCATTCATATACACTAGATATCTAACTATTATAGCATGAAGATCGTCATAAAAACTAGATATCTAATTATTATAGCATGAAGATCGTTCATAAACACTAGATATCTAACTATTATAGCATGAATATCGTTCATAAACACTAGATATCTAATTATTATAGCATGAAGATCATTCATAAACACTAGATATCTAACTATTATAGCATGAAGATCATTCATAAAAACTATATATCTAACTATTATAGCATAAAGATCATTCATTAAAACTAGATATCTAATTATTATAGCATGAAGATCGTTCATAAACACTAGATATCTAACTATTATAGCATGAAGATTATTCATAAACACTAGATATCTAACTATTATAGCATGAAGATCATTCATAAAAACTATATATTTAACTATTATAGCATAAAGATCATTCATAAACACTAGATATCTAATTATTATAGCATGAAGATCGTTCATAAACACTAGATATCTAAATATTATAGCATGAAGATCGTTCATAAACACTAGATATTGGTGAAATCATGTGGAAAACCAAGAGTTGAAGACTAATACTATTATTCAGGTATTCCAAAAATTTATTGTTTGGAGGAAACCTTGAAATATTTTCTAAAATATCGTGGGACCCCTACCAGGATGATACATATTATATTCTGAAAATTGAAAATTGACACCTGGACACGAGGGAATCGAATCCGGGACCTTTGGCTTAGTACGCTTGCAAGGCTTAGTATGGTTGCACGTAGGATAATAATTATCCTACATGCAACCATAGTGCATCCGAGAAATATTACAGCTCGCCCAAAGTTTAATTTCAATATACCATCAGAACAAACAGTACATTTCTTAGCTACCACTTTTTTTCCTTCCCCTGAACAAAACCAATCGATTATTAAATCATGAATTCCACTAAAAACCTCATGACGTGTCATTTACTTGATCAAAAAATGGTAGCCACAAATGGCCTAATGCTATTTTCCAATCCACATATCCCTTTGAAATTAAATCAAGCTTTTCTTCCACTTGTGCTCTGATATCATATTCTACACAACGGTGAAAAAAAATTTTTAAAAATCTATTAACAATTCTACCGTGGCTTCTTGGAATAAACCTTTTGTTGTCCAGTGAAATGTACTCATGATCCAGTAATGTTCCTTGTTTAGAGCATTGGCGTACTAAGTCAAAGGTCCCGGACTCGATTTCCGTGTCCAGGTGTCATTTTTCAATTTTCGGAATATGATATCTAGATAGAGTAATCTTCACTAAAAGCATAAACAATAGCTTTGGCTATTTGATTCTGAATCATGTTAGGCGAGACAGGGTTAGTTTACAATATATTCGTGTAAACCAGTGGGGTTGATAAATAATAATTAACACATACTTTTCAATAAAATATTTCAAAATTGTTTATTGCCTATTAATATTTACCATAGTCCCTTTCTTTTGGTAACTGATCTAGCTAGGTCTATCAATAGTCTTACCAACCTCACTTTCAACATAATTATTATTATTCTCTTCATCTTCTTTGGATACACAAGCTATCCTAAAGCCCGTATCACACGACACTTGCTTATACTAGAAATCAAGTGTGCTAGCTAGCACCTAGATATCTGTATACTAGCTAGTACAATGGAAATGGGACTATAGTATTCACACACTGCTAGTTTGGTACTAGGTCCTAGTGCAAATATTTATCGAACGTCAGAGATTAATTTTGGGTGCAGCAGCTGCATTAATTACTAATAAAGATATCGAAAATTATGAGAGGGAGCGTAGGAAAAAGAATATAGACACGGGAATGGTTGGGAAAGACGAAATAATAGTCGCAGGATGCTAAATATGATACATTCGGAGGTTAGGTAATATACATTCGGGGTGATACAAACGTTTAGTATCTCCCTAAATTTGTATTCATTTATTTACATTGTGGTCAGAGGTCCCTAAGCCCATGGGTGTCCAAGTACAGTATCATTGATTAACAAATGTTCTTTTTTAGGCCTACGCACACTATATTCTAAAAAAACAAACAAAAAAAGCCCAAGGTTGGCATGCTATCAAGTTTATTTAGATTAAAATTCGGTCTGGAACATAGTTTGTCATTTTTAGATGACATGTTTTAAATTAAATTTATATATATTAAATATATTGTCATACTGTGCCAATTTGGTATTAAATAAACAAGGTTGTTTAGAATAATTTTCTGCCAACAACAAAGTCACATCCAATGACCATGTTGGCGTCATTTATACCATTTATCTACAAAACAGTCTCAGCGCACATGATTGGTTTAATTACACAGACTAGTGTCGAAACTAGTGCGAAAATAGCACGTGTTCTATCCTCACAACTATTATGGTAGCCAGTACCAAGTGGCAGAACCAGTATACTTTTTTCTGATTCACACGACGCTAGATGATGACGTGCTAGCTAGCACACTGGATTTCAAGTACGAGCTAGTGTCGTGTGATACGGACTTAACATGTTTTCTCATGGAAAACCCCATTGTAATAAAGATTTTGCAAATTTTCACGAATCCCCCACAACGGCTCGCGGAAACCTGGTTGGAAATAACTGTTATAGCCTAAGATAACCATTTTTATATATTTTAGGTTTGGCACTAACGCTAGAGTAGCGGATCATAAATTATTGGTTAAGATTTTGATCGTACCAATGATTATACCTACTCATACTCAACCTTATACAATCCAGAATGCTAAAATGTACAGATGAGAAATAATGCTTAGTTATTCCGCTCAATCACTATTTAAATAACCATATAACTAACACTATATAGTCATATACATACATAGATGTTCATTTATTAAATAGGTTATTGGTGTATTTGCCTTTATTTTAACTAAACTAAGAATAAAACAATATGTGTAGTCTAGAAATTCTCAAATTAAAAAACCTATTTTTATTCAAACAATATATTAATATTCCTACTTTTTACAGTTTCTTGCCCAACCCTTAAGGGAGTGGCATAATTAGGTATGCATGCATGTATTCATATTAATACATACTAAAGAACTGCATGGCTTGTACGCTTCCCCAAACGTGTCACTGACTCTTAAGGGGCGTGTACAAATGAGGACAGCTATGTACACAAAGTTTAGTGGGGAAACCTGGAGATAAAATACCCCTTCAGACCTTTATATTCCAAGATGTGAAATAATAGTATTGTAGATTTGAAGTATATTGGTTGTAATGTATCAGGATAGGGTAGAATGGCAAGCTTATGTTGTAAGTACCACTAACTTTCGATTTATTCAAGGTCATAGAGATAGATATATCAAGTAGTAAATAATGCTATTTTGTTATAAACATCGACTGGTAATATTCCGGCATCAAGGAGCCCTTCAACGATATGAACTTGCTTTAGGGATATTGTGACTCATTAGTCCAATTGGCTGGGAACAAATCCACAAATTAACTAACGATAGTGATCATCCTTAAGATTTGTTTACGTATTGAAGAGCGAAATGTTTGTAGAAATTTTTAATAAAAAATCTTAAAATGTATATGAATTTACAAATAATTACTTTAATATATATATATATATATATATATATATATATACATCTGTGTTTTGACTACCAGCGCCTCAACCTAAGAAAGTATAATAATTAACATAGAGGAGCCTGAAATTTGAGGAAATATATTTTATTTTACAAAGTTGCAAGTCTCTTAGTTTGTGAATGCAAGAGGCAGCCTAGAATAATTTGGCCTTTAAATCGAGACCAAATGTAATTTTACCTACAATTGTTTGGCCTAGAACGATTTGACATACGGTCACCAAAGGTAAACTGTCATAATGTCAAGCCAACTGACATCTAGCCTCTGGTTTAACTCTCCTTCTCGAAAACCAAATAAACAATCGATATTCTACATTTAAAATTATTGTCGATAAATCATTTCCTTAGAATATTTAATAATTATTAATTATTGTGTATCACAAACTAATTCATGATGGCTATCTGCTGCTGAATCAAAATTAGTTAAGTGAAAATGACAAGACGAACACAGGAATTGAAACCGTGACCCACCAATGTCCTACTACTGAGCCATCCTGGTTTGTCTTGTATCCAGGAGTGGTCGATACTTTCACCAGCTACTACAAATAGACTCAACACAACTACGACCAGTGAAGGATGGACCTGGATATGAAACTAACAAGGATGCCTCAGTGGTAGTACAAAGCAAAGGGTCGTGGGTTTATTTCCCGTGTCCAAGTTATCATTTTTCACATAACTGTATCTAATAATTCTATCCATGTTAAAATAAAAATATTTTTTAATAGTTTGTCCCTAGTTATTTAAAAAATAAACAATCTTCAAATTGTTAAATAACGTGTATCATTAGTCAATATCAATCAATGATATATATCCAAAATGGGGCGTAATGAGTTTATTTAATAAAAGTATGCTCTTCGTAATATTGAATGTTTCGTTGAACTCATCCACAGCCCATCACGTTACTAGGTTACGAATAGGAGATAAGGCCTTCTAATGTAAAGATAAGGCCTTATAATGTAAAGAGTATCTGCTAATATATTGAATAAACAGTTGCAGATAGCCAATAGGTCTGTTCCTGCAGCTTGGCGATTAGGCGTGGGCATGATGAACACCATCAAGAAACACCCAACAGTTTGCCATGTCTGTTCCCGGGTGTAATATTCGTCAGATAAAATAATCCCACAATCGAATCTCCTGTTGGGGACCACTGTGGGGGAGTTATAGGATGGCAAATCTAGAAAAGATTTTAGGATTTGGTATGTAGAGAGTTAGTATCTTATAGAAGTTATAATTATAACCTAGAGGCACTAAATCCATTATAGATCAAGTAAATAGGTTTGTGGTGATACAAAAGGTTAGATAGCCAGGAGATGATAAGGTATAATCAGGCGAATACGTTTTTTTATATGGAAGAACAGAAACACATAGTTTAGAAACAACCTTTCAAATCTTCAGAAAGCTTATGCCAGCAGTAAAGGACTTAGAAATCACTATATATATATATATATATATATATATATATATATATATATATATATATATTATATATATTTAGCACCGCGTCTTACTAACCGTTCGGGTTATACGCTTTAAGTACTAATTACGCTAATGGATTAGGAATTGGGAAGGTCGAATTAGAGGAAGTGAATCAGCATTTACGTGGAGGGAGAGTGTAAAGCCATTTAGGAAAAACCACCCCCACTTCACCCGACTAAGATTCGAACCTCGCTCTCCCCGTCCTCGGTGGTCGAGCTCAACACGATAAGCTCTTTAGCCAACTACGCCACCGAGGCAGGTGAAATCACTAACAATAGTATGTCAAGTATAAGGGAGGTTATCATCAATGTAAATTGTCCTACAGAATACAAAGAGGTTCCAGTAAAGGATAGTTTATATGATGAGCTGAGGCACTTGTTTGACCAGGTCCAAGCCTAGCACATGCTAATAGTCATGAGCTGCTTGAATTCAAAGAAAGGGAAGGATTTAATTAATTAGATATAAATTAGTAGAGGAAAGCTTGCATGACGTTAGAAATGATGAAGCAATTCGATTGTTAAGGTTGCAACACCAAATAACATTGTTGTGAAAAGTACATGCTTGGAAAGATATTCATAAATATACTTGAATCTCATGAGATGGGAATATGCATAATAAAATAGATTACTTGTCGATAGGTAAAATACGTCATTCAATCTTGACAGAAGCAAAACATCGGGAACGTTTGTTCTTAGTCAAGATTAATGATTGTTACTTATTTCATACTTAGCTTAGGTATATTATAATGACGAGCATTGTTCTAACTGTCCCGTGCCATTTAAAAATATGTACTCAAGCCTGGCATGATGCAGTAAACCAACTATAGCAACATTTCACTAGACATGAGCTCTCATATGGACCAGCAATAATCAAACAAGGTCTATCTATCATCAGTAGATTTTGACTGAAGTCAGCCTAATATTTTACCCGAGTAACAGATGACACCAACCGCTCAGTCAATTATAGAAACAAATTTAATGTTTAATCGATTTTAATTTACCATTTATTTTACTATATCTCACACCATCTTTAAGAACCATTTTAATTATCATGTCTAGTTTTCATAACAAATATATCAATAAAAATATCATTGTTTGGAGAAATTGTTTTGAATTATTTTTATTAGCATTAATAAAATATTAATTTTCATAACATGTAATAGATACCTATTAAATTCTCCAAACTATTATTCTATGTGAGCAGTCGACCTTATTATAGATTCCTCAGGTTCCAAACATTTCCAAGTGTTAGATGGACGACGGAGGCATAAGGACTTGTCTCGTCATACTTTTGAAGTAGGAGAGAGAAAATAATGCTGACGCTTCTTTTTAGAGGTTGAGTGTCCTGTGCCTCAAGATGCATTCCTCACAAGAAGGGGAGAAATAAGAAACAAAGAGAAGAGAACAGGATTTAGTGAAATAGGGAAGAGACACGAAGCAAACAAAATAGTGCAAATATTTGTTGAAGAGCAGTGTCTTCAAATCTTGCGTAAGGAAGACATCGTCTGATATTAAGAATGAAAGATAACTCCGAATACTTGTGACAATAGTTGCAAAAGCTTGGAAAATAATGTATTAACAGATGGGATAACAACGCCCATTTTTACAGTTTAGTGGTTTTAGATCTCGGTCTCTAGTCTGCCCATTCGCAAGTATTCTCCTTCAAATAAACAACTAAATGTCTACACCAACTCAAAGAAACTTCAACTCAAGAAAGCTTATATAATAAAATAGATCGAACTAAACTTGACTGTGATTGCTATTTAAAAATATTTTGGTGGAGCAATGGTACACTACATGTATCTTCATAAAGCTCATTACAAAATGTATATTTATTTAAAGATACACCTGCTATACGCTTATGAATATTTGTAATCTTAACTTATATTGTAAAAATAAAATTTATTGAATTAAAAAGTATGGAAAATAATTATTAAATAATTTACATCAATTAAATAAAGAATACCCAAAATGTAAATCAATTTTAATTATTATTAATCTAAAATTAGAAGTATGCCATACGTATTCTTTTAGTGTCAGCAAACAGTTATAAGCTTTAAAAAAACAGTGCTTTTAAGTTATTGATTGTTATTATTACAATAATGAATAAACAAATATAATTAGAATAAGATTTGTTTGTTTACCATAGGATCTTATAAACTAAAGTCATAACATGAATAGGAGTCTCTTATGAGTAAAATAATTACTAAAAAATAATGTTTTATTCATTAAGTTCAATTACTTATTATAAGCATATTCTTCATCCTAAGCCTTCCCTCATGACATTAACAAATATTTTATATTGTGGTTTTCAATAATGAAATAAAATATTTAGGACACAGTAGTTGAAAAGAACACTTCCCTTAATGATTTGAATGATCTTGCGTAGAGGAAGTCAGGTTGAGTTAAATCCACGTCTGTTTATAAAATGTATTTGAGGGC
Organism: Timema cristinae; assembly: GCA_039000515.1. Classification (NCBI taxonomy): domain Eukaryota; kingdom Metazoa; phylum Arthropoda; class Insecta; order Phasmatodea; family Timematidae; genus Timema; species Timema cristinae. The sequence goes on from JBCFYV010000100.1 coordinate 14,830,543, forward strand.
AGATTGATCCGGTAACAGGGTTCTTGACACAATCTACATGTAACAAATCAGGAGATAGCCTAAATGTTTGAAAACAAATTCACACTCTCGAATACAAATTACTAGTGCTAAAATAATGTGTATAAAATATATAACTATTTTTGATATCACAATTGGTGTCCATTTTACATATGATAAAATTAGTACATTCACAATAAAGTTATTATTTATTAGCGAAAGAAATATTTGCTCTCTAAAAAGTCAGTTAAATATCTTGGCCTTTTGGACAATAACTAATTTTAATTTATTTGGTGGTGACTATCTCGATTATTTTAAACTTAACAATTTTGTAAATAGTTTAATTTAAAATATTTTTCATTCAATATTCGCATTTATTAAAATGTTCATATTTGTTTAAAAATAGTGTATATAAATATTTTAACAACCAGACCATGGAATTTATTATTTAGATTGCAGTTTCAGGGGAGTTGAAATTTGTCGAAATCTCTACTAAATATATTTGGTGTTCACAGTACTTCTCTCTCCGATGGTTTATAGATAGTAAGAATGTAATTGTATTTGCTACTCTAAGCAGTGGTTGCTTCTGTATCGAGCAAGTGAGCACACAGTATTATATTAATTATTTGAGCCAAGTAATATTATTGTTATAACTCATAAACTATCGCTCATTATTAAATGCAATAATCTAGTACCTTTCCTTGTTTTGTTGCGATGGAAGAGTGTAATGTTGGATAGCTTGAATGTTTGTGGGCCTCCGACATATCACCCGCTCCTACGCCACTGACCCGAGGGAAGCTTAATATTAATTAAAATGTCACTTATTAGTGGAAATTAAGAAAAAAGGTTCATTAAATTAATGGTAATATATAACAAAGTGTGTGGCTCACTGGTGTGCATACCAAATGTTCACGTGTTAAGGGTCCCAATACGTATGCGCACAATAAAATGATACTCAATTTTTAAACCTAAGATATTTAGGGAAACAAATTATTTCTTTGCTAAGTGGAACTATTATCTTGATTGATTCCGTAGCAAAATTCAATAGTTCTTAATGAATTTTATTTTAATGAATATGTGATAATAAGGCCTACTTTCTTATAAATTAAATGACTCAACATTACTATTCCCACTAATCATCACCTAAGAGTTTGAGGAAATATTAAGATATTAATAATAGTAGCCAAGAAATAATAAGAGTATATTATAGTCATAAATATAAGGTTATAAGAGTATATTATAGTCATATATAGAAGGTTATAAGTAGTATGATTTTTTAAAATTTTAATAAATTATCATTTTTTATACTAAGAAACTTAAAGATAAATTTCCTCAATTTGATCAAGTGGCTTACATAAATCATCCCAAAGATTAGGTATCTATCTTATTTACAAGCATGGAAAGTATAATGTTGAAGAGTCCACTAGCAGCATAATCTATATAACATAAACATTATAATACCCTCACTTGTTTACTATGGTAGCCAACCAAAGTTAACTGCATCATTTGTTGAAAGCGCTGAGGATTGGATGGTATAAAGTACACTACTTGCACTTGGACAACAGGCCTCAAACAGGGAGTGACACACTTCAAACATGTTGTGGGAAGTTAGATATACAATAACATTAACATAAGTTAGGTCCAATTTAGTTATTATTCAAAAAGTTCTACAATCTATATTGTGTTTCAACAGCAACATTCTGTCACGTACATCCTGGAATATTATCATCAACGTACTTAATGATGTTTATAATTGTTTCATTTACAGGACATTACCATAGAGTTTTTATTTGTCAAGAGACATTAATTTAGATTGATTATCACTGGAGAGATTAACATTTCTCAGTTTGATCTAATGGGCTTTTAACATGAGACATTTCTTGTTCTGTAATATTCTAACAATTGATTGTCCAATTTGTGCACCATTATAGTGCCAATATTTTGTTTTGCGAATGTTTGCTAAGGATCCATGGCTTCTGATTTTAAAGTTTTGATTAATATAATGTTTTAATACTTTTAGTAAAATTAATATTATACTTTTGAATTTAATAGATTAAGCTTATTTTGTGTGGTTTTGTTAATTGTTGTCATAAATCATAACTTTATGTATACAATTATCAAATCTTAAATTAATATAATATTATAAATATATATAAATCATAAATCCATTTATATAAATACAAATCTCTCTCTTTATATATATATATTTTACATCAAACTTTGGCAGGCTATTCCTTGGGTGAAAATAGAATAATTCACATTAGCAACCTAGGGTCCATCTTAAATATTAAGGGTGGTATACACCCCTAAACATAGAGCTAAAAACGATTATTGTGTGAAATATTATGAAAACTGATTAAGGTATTACAACGAATCTTTGTATACGACTTATTGAAACCTTGATCATTAATAAACTAAATGTGCTATTACCGTTACCCACCCCCATCATGTTAAATAGGGGATAGTAACACTTTTTATGCAATAAAATATGTCAGAGTAATTATTACTAATTTTGACTTGACGATTCATACGAATATATGGTAGACAGTCAAAACTCTAGGTTTGAAATTTCCAAGAGTGAATTGTATAAAAAGTGGTAGGGGTTTAAGAATTTACAAAACTAGCTCGATGCCGAAGAAAATACAATTCCTAAGACAGGTAAAAAAAAGTATCATTTCAAATAATCACAAAAGTTTGAAAACTTAAAATTTTAAAACGTGATTATAGTAAATAGAACAAGCTGGAAGGAAGGGTGTCTTTTAATAGAAAAATAAGCTTTATAATTTGAAATTTATAAGTGGTTTTAAAAATGTCAGGAAGTGAAGGGGTTCCGAATTCCATGAATAATAGAAATAACTACTTCTCAGAGTAGAAGGAAACTTAAATTCGTAAGGAGGGCAAAGGAATCATTCTTAATAAAGTTATGGTCAGAAATATTTAGTTTTATAAGGTAATCCGGAAATTAGAAGAAGTGTATAAAAAACTTTTTTAAGTTTTGATAGACAGTTTAAGTTTGGCAAGTTGGAAGAAATATCCTTCTAGAAACCAAATAAATCTTAAGGTTAAAAGGTGTAATTTTAATAGATATAGTAGAGGTGGTTGGCTACCAATTTACAAAATTTATTATATAGATTAGCGCCTAGCTAGGCGTGACATAACAAATGGTTAAAATGAAATTCTGAAGACATTGTTATCTTTGAGGACCATCATTTTATTATAAAAATCAAGATCCTCAACGTTTACAATATTTTATTAACATGCTATTCATGCTCTTTTGTGAAATATTATATATATATTATATGTTAAATAACATATATTATATTATATATTTTAATAATAGATAATAAATTAAGCGTATTTCAAAATATTATATAGATAAATGATATATTATATTTATTTGATGTATAATATTAAAAATAAAAATAATTTATATAAATAATCGCAATAAAAATGTATTGTATTTTATATTTTTTAATATATTCTATAAATATTAATATCTTACATTTATATAATATATTATATAAATATCTATTATATCATATCTATTTAATATAATATATCTATCATAATATATTTTAATAGCATGAAATAACCATTTTTTTCCGGGAGAAATATTTAAGGGTAAAAAAAGTGTAAATAGGTCAAATATGTTCGTCTAAGGAAAGTATAAATTAAATCTAATACATTTGAAATAACAAAATTCTTAAAAATGATAATTTAAAAGGATAAAAGTTTAAAGAGGATTAAAAGGGAAAAGGGTAGATAAGTAAAATAAGAACATAAGGTTTAAAAATGTGTTATTTAATCTACAATGAATAAAAGTATTTAAGAAGTTACACAAAATTCAAAAACGGCAAAATTTGCATTGATATTTCAAAGTAAATTTAATCAAAAATATTTTAGAAACTTTTTTAACCTTTTATATCCTTCCTTAAATAAATATGTGACTGTTTAGATTGTAACTTAATCATAAAATGTTTTGTTTGAGTTGTAAAAGTCTAAATCAAAACATCACACGTACATTTCAATCTTGTTTAATCAGCAGCGTATCCCTATATCGTAAATAGAATTTGCGCCTAGTTATAGCAAGAAACTGGAAAGTTTTCACCAGTTCAATAACTTACGTTGTCTCAATAATACAAACCTATGGTTTTCTTATCCTGATGCATTTGAAACAATGTCTAGATATAATCCCAACTTACGGAAGTATCCTAAGTGATGTAATGGTATTACTGGTGACTGTAGAGTAATATCCATCCACCCCATACCTCATGAGAGTTTCTTGCCCGTTCTCGGTACATTGCTGTCCCTCCGTCTGTCACTTCTAGTCTGACCATCGGGACGTTACTTCAGCTGAGAGCCTAATGGAACTTTCACTTCTCTCGAATGCTCTCAAGCGTTGCTCTCTAGACGCAATTCCACCTGAGTGCGTTTTCATTTTAAAATAGTTCTGATCGTACCCAAGGGAGGACGATGCTATTATATTAACAAGATTGAGCCATATTGCATCAGGCCTGCCAGAACAGTCTTTTACTGTTTTTGTTGAAATGATTTATTGTGAATGTTTTGATCTGATTGATGGCTTAAAAATTTGGTTTTATTTTAGGTCGCTGTTTATAGTACACTGTGGTTCGTTAAAAAGTTTCTTATCAGGAGATGTAATAATAATAATAATAATAATAATATTTAGCACCACGTCTTACTACCCGTTCAGGTTATACGCTTATCAGGAAATGTTAAGGATGGTTTTATTTATAAGGTATATTTTAATGACATTTAAATTTAGTATTGTAATATTTTTAATCAAGAATTTGATATTATATATATTATATCTGATTAGCTATTAGTTTAGGCACTGATAGCGTAAGAATGTATCGTCACTTAACACGGGTTGATGGGCCCAACCAATACAATTTTGGAATGTATCTAAATTGGTTTATTGATGTAGTTTTGGTCATTTTATGTATCGTTATTATTTGAAATGAAATTCAGTTTTAAGGAAGGAGAGTTGAGTGATATATTTTCATATTTATTATAATTTGTAAACTATAAAGGCTTTAATTAAATAATCAATAATCAAGTAGACTGTAAAGATTGTATTTTAAAAATTGTTTTCAATTTTTGAACAAGCGAGTTAGAACAAACAGCAAAAGATTTTGAGTATGCTAGTTAAAACAAAACAGCAAAAATAATAATATCAGGCACTTAATCTAGGTATTGTAAATTATAGGAAACTCATCAGATTAGGGCCAATTTATTGAAAGATGAGAATATAAATCTGGTGGCAGACACGAACAATGCTTTTGTAGATGTAATGACTACTTCAGGCGTATTTAGAATGTTCATGAATGATCTGAATAAGGCTAGGGTATTAAAATCTATAATGATAAACCACTATAGCCAGATCCAAGTATTAGTGAAGTCAAAGAAGCCACTAGGAATGTAATAAACCACAAATCTCCATGTATAGATTCAGTTCCAGCAGAGTTAATAAACCACAAATCTCCAGTTATAGATTCAGTTCCAGCAGAGTTAATAAACCACAAATCTCCAAGTATAGATTCAGTTCCAGCAGAGTTAATAAACCACAAATCTCCAGATATAGATTCAGTTCCAGCAGAGTTAATAAACCACAAATCTCCATGTATAGATTCAGTTCCAGCAGAGTTAATAAACCACAAATCTCCAGGTATAGATTCAGTTCCAGCAGAGATAATTAACCACAAATCTCCAGGTATAGATTCAGTTCCAGCAGAGTTAATAAACCCCAAATCTCCAGGTATAGATTTAGTTCCAGCAAAGTTAATAAACCACAAATCTCCAGGTATATATTCAGTTCCAGCAGAGTTAATAAAGGAAAGCAGTGAACAGTTGGTAATAGAAATTCATAGCCCGCCTTGTTCCGAGAGTACAAGAAGTGGGACATTTTGACAGTTTTGAGAGAAACAAGTTTTACGTTTGAACTAACTTTGTTAATTCTGTGTTTATATTTAATGTTTGATAGTTTACATATTTTATTATTACATAGTATTAATTATTTTAAAGTATCATCACTATCGTCACAGGTTTTAATTCTTCTTAGCTAAATATCAAAATAACTTATATTACTTTTATTGGCTCTCTATTTGATAGTTAAAGGCGATGATTATATGAAGTACTTATTTACAAAATTAATGTATTCACTATAAAATAATTTAACTAAAAGTTTTATTTTAGTCCCAATAATATTAATGACAATGTTTCATTGTATTTTACTCACGTGAATATATAAAATGATTGTTTATTTCAAGCATCATTATCACGTTCGGCGTTAGTGTTATCTCTACTGTCTTGCACATTTTCTGGAGGCTGACGATTGATTAACTACTTGTATATTATCCCTGTGACCATGTCTTCTTTCACCCCAACGTTTTTCCACCTCCTCTTCCCTCTTTCTCTTCTCCTTCCACTCGTCCTCTTCATTTCCCACCTCCTCTTTCCCCTTGTCCTTCTATTATATCTCTCCTTTGTTTCGCTTCTGTGTCTGATGTGTTATAAAAATGATGGAAGATAGGGTAAATAATTTATTGGAGATTGCTCCATTTTCCAAATGTTATTTTTATATCTCTACATTTAACTCCACCCAAAGTATAAGACGATGGCCTACCTGTTACATTTTTTTTTCCAAGTCTGATATTATTAGTTATTTTTATTTATTTAGCACCGCGTCCCACTACCTGTTCGGGTTATAACATTAAGCGCTAGTTTCGCTAAAGGGCTAGGAATTTAGAAGGTTGAATTTAGAGGAAGTGAACTCACGTTTGCGTGGATAAAGATTGGAAAATCATTTAGGACAAACCATACCAGTTCACCCGAGTGATACTTGAACCTCAATCTCCCCGTATTTGGCAGTATTGCTCAACACGAAACTAGCGCGTTAATTGATTACGCCACCGAGGCGGGTCTGCCCCTATTATAGATTTAATTTCAATATTCATTGTGTATATATCTAATTTGAAATGGATTGTTTTCCTAGTTTTAAAACATCTTATTTCAACCCAAGATAATTAGTTTCCCTCGAAATTTAGGGGCAGTGTCCTTGGTGAGATGAATCCTTATATTTCATCTTTACTTCAGACAAATTCCTACAAACCGCATTCACAGCTTCCATCTAATCCTTTGGAACAAGACATAATTTAAGTACTGCTTACTCATTCAGATCCCATTCCATGTAATTATGCCCCGGTTCATAGGAATTGGTGATCGACACACTCATAATTTGGATTATCTAAGATGATGTGCGTCCAGTATTTCACCATATTTCTGTTTCTATCTCCCCTACACCCAACTACCGCTTTATGCTATTACATAGTAAATATCATGAGGAAGATTTTTGACATATTTCTTGAGATAAGACCCAATTTAATGACATCCCCTACTATCTGTCGTGTATTCCCACCCACTTATATTACCTTTTACAGATTTTATATCCTGTACACCCCAAACTGTACATCCAC
>JBCFYV010000100.1:14838135-14900848 GCA_039000515.1 Timema cristinae
TATGCCAATTTGTAGCCAGTGAAATAACCTAAAATCTTTGTTAATGAATATTAACAGTTTTGGTAAGGGTTTCGTAAATAGCCGTGGTAAATGTCGAGGTTTATTTTTAAATATATATATTTTATTATCAACCATAAAAATAATTAAATTAGTGGAAAACGAAGTATTAATAATGTAGAGATTTAATCTACAAAACTAACCAAACCCAAAGCCTATATCTCAAATTAAATTAAAAGGTACGCGTACGCAACTTCACATGGACTTTCTCGCCCCATTGGTTAAAATTTTAGATATTTACTCATAACTCGTAATATATGTGAAAAGAAATAATATACACTAGCAAACCTGAGCAAATATTGCGTTATGCTTAATTCAACATTTTTTGACTCCCTGATTTAAATTTGATGATTTTCTTTTTAAAGAAATAAATTCCTCGATATTTTAAATGGACCCAAAAATATTATAATGGCTCCATACCTCGTATTTAAATTTTAAATTCCGATTAAAAAGTTCAATTTTTTTTAGTGGTTGCACATCTTATGGTTATCGCATTTTCATTAAATTCCCTATTTATATATTTATATCAATAAAAAAACGTAAATATTGACTGTTGAGTTAAAATGATAGGGATAGATCATTGTTGTACAAACATTTCATCTAAGAGGTTAAATAAAATAGAACACACATATTTGAAAGACCTACTTAGGCCTATCTATTTACCTTATGGAATTTGATAATTTTTGCTTTAAAACTAAAGTAGTATCTCTATACAACTAGATCCCACAAAATTGTATGAATATATATTTTTCATTATCTCCAAAACTATTTATTTTATAAAGATGTATTTCAAATAAAGATTTTTAATTTTAATAATACTATAATTTTGCAATGATACGTTATCTAGTATCTTTAATAGTCACGGAGATACGGAAATTTCCACTTCTGTAAAGTATCCTAAAATTCATTTTAATAAGAAAATGAAAATATCTATTTTGTTTATAATCTTAATCAAAGCCTAGATACGAAATTTAATAAAAATCGTTAGAGCTGGTTTTGAGAAAATGGATTTTCTCTCTTTTCACCCTTTATTAAATTACTCTTAATTTTAGGACTAAACAAAAATATAAACATAACTTACGGCTTTACAAAAAACCCTTTTTAGTGTTCGGTGTGTAATGAAACGTCGACTTCCATCAACATCTCGGGCTTCATTTTTTTACGGTTGTAATACTTTACCTTTACTGTTCTTAAAGTTAATATATATGCATATTTGCGTTTAGCTTAAAATTATTGGTCTTTTAAAAATTTGTTTTAAATAAAATTAAAACAGAACTACATATCAGAATGATAAATAATTTCATCTCAAATAGTTTCAGGAATGTTATAAAAATAAGAATTTACTCTTCAGACCGTAACCCTTAAAGTCATTTTGCCGGAAATAATGACATTGTCATTTTGTTTATAATATTGATGTATGCTTAGAAATGAAATTTAGCCAATTTTGGAAAATTTACTTTTTCTTTTTACACCCTTCAGTAAACTACCCTTAATTTTAGGGTTATATATACAGTTCCAAAATCCTTAGGAAAATCTTATGAAAACCCTAGGTACGAAGTTATAGCCCAATCTGTAAAATAGCTTAGGCTCTATTCAGAGTTACAGACAGATCGACAGTCAGACAGATAGACACACAGACATATGTAAATTCAAAAACAGCTTTTTCGGATTCAGGGAGGGGTCTTGAAACGTCGAAATTTATAAAAACCTTGAGTTTGATTATTTTGATGATCACAATAATTTCCCTATCTCTAAGATCAAGTGAAAGTAAAAAGATATGGCCGTTTAACTTCTAGAGCAAAATCTCCTATCTGCCATCTTTGTCAGCCATTTTGGAAGGAAGGAAACGCGGGATTGTCAGGGTCTTTTTGTATGCTATCAAGCATGTTTAGTAGAACCATTGGTCAAAAATGAACCTTTCTCACTTCCATTCCCAGGCTTGGTGTTTAATTGGTATAAAATGACTAGTCTAAGTGACACAATACTAATACATAATTAATGATGATAGAATTCAATGTGGTAAAAATGGTGAAAATGAAATTTAGAACATTAGATGGAATCTAATGAGTAAATAGTATATAAGTCATTAAAAAAGTTGAATGAGTATAATTGATTTGTATTATGATAATATTTATAAGAACTTCATTATACTTTTGTATAATAAAATCTAAAAAGTTTGATAACACATTTAAAAAATGTAAACTTTGAGTCAATTTACATTGATGTAAAGTTAAAAAAACATTTATATAAACGGTGAGTTCTAAGTCATGTGTACAATAAAGAAACTATAAAAAACAGACGTAATTATAAGTTAGAATAGACAGAATTATATAATTGAAAAATAAATTTAAAAAACATGCGCAAATATAAGATTGAAATAAATAATATATAAATGAAAATAATTGAATTCTTACCTTATCCTTATTTCTTAATTCCCCGTTTCTTGTGTGCTGTTTTCAATTTCAGCTAAGATTCTACATTTTTCGGCGTTACGCCGGCGCCATCATCAAGACTAAAAAAATAAAAAGACATACCAGATAAGTTACGGTGCAAACAGCCTAGTGTTAGCCAATGTGAATGTGAATTCAACCTGTTGGCTTGAAATGAAAGATGTAAATATTAGGAAAACAATTGATGTTACTGAAATAGCATATTTACTGGATTAAAAGCAGTAGTGAGTCCTGTGGGTCCAAGAGTTATATGTGAAGTAGTGAGTTTGGAACAGTGTCAATCTCAGCCTTGTGAGAACAAATGAGAAGCTACATGATAAAGCAGTATTAGCTCCGGTCTAGAAAACCGAGAGTAGCAGCTGGAAGGCTCGTTGTGCTTGACCAAATCTCTTGTGAGCGGATGCCTGTTGGTTGGTATAGCTTGCTTGTGGGCTCATGCCATGGAGTCTATTTTTCTAGGGGTGTTAAATGAGTTTTGAAAAAAAAAAGTATTTATATTGTTAATTTTACATGAATCCAGAAGAATTAAATCCTAACATAAAGCTAATATTATATTGCAGTTATCAGAAATAATTTCAAAATAAAATAAATGTTTGCACTTTCAGAAACATACACTTATTAATATTTAAAATTACAAATAAATGTTTGTTTGTTTTCTCCAAACATAATTTTATGTTGGAAAATTTCCATATAATTAAAAAACTATTATGAACATTTTCCTTGAATCCGGGCCGGTTTTCATATCACCACATTCTTACCAACAGGACTGATTAAGCGTTAATATAGCTTTCTTTACCACCAAACGATTGAAATTAAAAATATAATTGTAAAATTTACTTTCCCTTTATTGTTAAATACTCACGACTCCTATTATAATAGCTCATTTCAAATATATTAACGATGCTATCAATGAAAAATAACACAGAAATAATGATCAAATATTTTCACATTCCAGAATATACACAGCGAGTGCATGTATGACAGGAGGAACGTGAATTGTAACTACGAATATATTCAGTATTATTAGTCTGGCATAAGAACGGTAAATGGGGGCTAAATGAGTCGTCTCAAATAAGGAGATTAGTAAAACTAGACAACATGACTCGTTTCGAGATTGAAAGTGTTTACTTTCTGCGTGAACACGGCTCGTCTCATTCTTTTCATATAAATTCAGTAGAATCGACCATGCGCGACACGAATAAGGTAGTTAGACAAAATGGCCAAATCTTTCTTCTTTTTAAGAATTTTAAATGCAATGAACATCATAAAATTATTGAATGATGAAAGTAAGTGTCGGTGCGTGGACAGGAAGTGTGGAGCATATTTTAAAGACATTTGTTGAGTCCTCATCTAGTTTTTTTTATTTACCTAATGGCTCGGATTATTCATTGCAACTAGGTGTGTAAGATTTTCACATTTGTTATGTTATATACGAGACTGATAGAAGTGTCATAAAAGAGAGTAATAGACACCACAATCATAGCCTTATGACGAGCATATATTATAACACTCCTGTCAAACGTAAAGCCACTAAAACATTAACGAACAGCCACTAAAAATCACTCGATCATGTGTTGATGAACCTAGGATCTACGATTGAACGAAATAAATAATAGAAAATGTATGTATGACGTGAGAGGGAAGGTTTTGCCAAAACGTCCATCTAACACCAACGAAGTTCTCATCACATTTACCTAAATATATCCGCTAAGAGAGGTGAGAATAATTATCGTTTTTCTGAGTAACTCGTTGGCAAAGGGGTTTATTTTTTGCACTCTTTATACCCACATATTTTTAACGAACTTACAAACTGTTTATATTGATGGAACATTAGAATAATGACCAAAATATTGCTTCAAATTATTCACTCTTCGTGGATATTTTAACAGTTCATATTTTTCTTTGTTATTTTGCCTCCTAAAAATAAAGAAGAAGCAACCTAATTAAAACGTTTTAAAACAATCAATTAACTTTGTTCAGAATTTCATCGGCCCTTACAGGCTCGTGAAATCGTTGTGGACCTTAAACAAGCCATTCACAATGCTGTGAGAATCATTTGGCCCAATACTAAAGTTTTCGGGTGTAGTTTCCACTTGACAAAAGTTTATTGGAGGATAGGACAAATGTTAGGTTTGTCCACATATTACCAGGTTAAAAATGAGGCTGGCCATTGGGTGAAATGGGGTTCTGGTCTGCTTTTCTTAGACCTGTCCGAAGTTGAAGACTGTTTTGTCTTTGATCTGATATCTGTGGCACCTACCGATGGACGCTTAGCAGAGTTCTTGGACTATTTAACGGATACGTTCATCTCTCCTGAAGCTACCATTCCACCAACCGTCTGGCTGAGTTTTCCTTCACGCTGACAAGAGCCATCAAACCATGCGAAGCTTTCTACTTGAACTTAAGCGAAACATTTTATGGTTCTCACCCTTATATTGTAATTTTTATTCAAGCCTTAATCAATCTTCAGATTGAGAAACATACCAAGTATATAATATAAATCAATTAACTTCCCTATCGGTCCAGTAAATGTAAGAAAAAGATGGTGTATAGTGAAAATCCTTTGTGCGAGTATAATAACGGAGAATGTTCCAGCCTTTAATGAATTAAAACTGTGTCGGCTTACTGCACTAACGAAAAGAATAAGTTATGTTTATATATTTTACTATTCCTTTTTAATTTAATTGATTTTGACATCCACAAATTTTTGTTATTTTCAGGGTTTAAAAAAAAAATAAAGCCTGGTCATTTCTGGTTGGGGAAGGGTAGTGTTCTTGATATGGCCTTGGTTTGAAACATGGGGATTAGATCGGCTATGATCCCATCGATCGTACCTGAAAGATTTTCTTGAGAGGAATTGAATTAGGGACGAACAATGCCATCACCAGGGAAATTATTATTTCTCGAATAATCAAATTTAACTTTCTTTCAGTATTGTAAGTCACCCTCCTGGATCATAAATAGAAGTAACAATAATTAGTTTATCCATCTGTCTTGATATTTTCTCATCAAATTGTAGACAATTGCAGGTCAAAATTTGCTACTGTTCAATATTTATGAACATTCTTATATTGGTTTAACACTTTGAGTTTAATTATAAATCAAATATTTATTCTTTAATTTTATTATTCTCTTAAAACATGAACTTATTAGAAGTGTACTCGAAGTATGTAACGTGCACTTGCGGTGTTTATTAAGTAAAATGTTTAAAAGATAAGATTGAATGTTAATTATCAATAATAAATATTTTAATAGATAAAACGGATCCTTTGCCTTGCGCTTTGTATTTTAAAATAAAAATAAGTCACTATGTAAATCATCCACACTTAATTGTAAAAGTTGTTGATTTTGATGGTCTTGGAGTAGATTGCTTGAGCTTCGTGGGTTAAAACGCAGTTGTGGTTGATGGATATTTCTTGAGAGAAAAGATACGGTAGCACAACTTCCTTTGGTCTCATGTCGATTGAGGCATTTAAAAGAACTCTGGAAAGTATGGAAAATAACTACCAGCAAAATCAATAGGATCATTTATATAAATTCTCGTGTCCTGATTTAATCAGTCGGTCTATAAAATGAACGTTTACATGTATCAAAGCAGTTAAATTCCGTTCCTTTAAAGAGATGGCTATAAAAGTTATTCTGCTATTGGCTAAGGTTTCAGTCGCCACAGGCTACCTATAGATTGTAAGTGGAGTCTCTAACTTTAACAGTCAGTTCCTTGTTCTAGCCAAAGTTCCGTTTGTACTTGTGTTCAAAAAAAGAACACGACTGTGTTCCCCTGAGGGTAGACAAAAGGAACGTATTGGCTGGATTCAAAGACAAAATGAACCCAGTAGCCATGTGACTTTAAGAGCCATACTTGTCCCTAAAACCAACGCCTTCTATCGTTTCACAAACGCTCACCCTCCCATTTTGATAAGTTACATACCCAAGAAGTCAAAGGCTGAGAACTTTAAGAAAGGTGAATTAAAAGGACATATATCATTATAAATAGAATCAATTTAAAATGCATTAGGTGCTACGTTTGAACTTCACAATAATATTTTAAAGAACTAAGAAACATATATAAAATTGCATATATAACATCTAAGTATGAATATTATTGGATCTTTTTTGTTCTCTCTTAGTCGCTCCAGTTGATGGGACGTTTGGTTCGCCGCACTTGTATTACTTTGGTAATTCAATATCAGGACCAAGTGTATTACAGTTGTTATCTAGAGTAGCAAGATTCGTTTGTCCCTAGCATGTAATCGGTTATTCTGAAAGTATGAGTATAATAAGGTACTCCAAAGCTGCAACGAAAAACAGAAATCACAGTTTGTTCAGTTTCAAGGATATGTGAATTAAGCCCAAATAAAAATTAAATATAAAAATAAGGTTAAACTAACATTCTGAAATGTACTCATATCTGCGCAATGGTCCATTATGTTTCTGGCAGTAATGAGGATGATTACTATTTAAGTAAGAATTGACTATTTTAAACCAGATATTTGGTTTAAAAAAATGGTTTGAAAGACAGAATTACTGAGGTCCCAAATGTTCAGCTTTGTCAAATAAAATAATCACTTTAAGGCAATATTAATAGAGAAAACTTAACTTGCTGTGTCTAAAACTTCAGCTATAAAATGTAAATCTTAATAAATCTAGATTATTAAAATTTGTATAAACTAATTGTGTATATAATCCTGTCTTATATATAAGACAGGATTTAAGCAATAAATATTATTAGTACAATATATCGAGTGCCACTTAATATCGGAAAACGTATAATGTATTTTTATTCTGAAAGGAAGGCAGGCGTGCTTGATAAATGTAGTTTCTTGGATGATTTAAGACCATAAAGTGGAGAGTGAGATATACCTATAGTAATTTCACTTAATGAGACTCATTATAATAATACTAAAGTAATTGACATGCGGTTTAAATATCAATCGTGACTAAATCGTGGAAGGAGGCATCACCTTGGAACGGTAAAAGGGTTATTGAAAATTGAAAAGAGAAGAGCTGAAGGTGAAACCTTTGGAAGGGATAAGTTTGTTGAATATCCACCCTCATCTCGCTCTTGCAACTCTCCAATTGAACTCTCATTCGGTGAGCCTGAGCCTGAGCCTGAGCCTGAGCCAGAGCCTGAGCCAGAGCCAGAGCCAGAGCCAGAGCCAGAGCCAGAGCCTGAGCCAGATCCTGAGCCTGAGCCTGAGCCTGAGCCTGAGCCAGAGCCAGAGCCAGAGCCAGAGCCAGAGCCAGAGCCAGAGCCAGAGCCAGAGCCAGAGCCTGAGCCTGAGCCTGAGCCTGAGCCTGAGCCTGAGCCAGAGCCTGAGCCAGAGCCTGAGCCTGAGCCTGAGCCAGAGCCTGAGCCAGATCCTGAGCCAGAGCCTGAGCCAGATCCTGAGCCAGAGCCTGAGCCAGATCCTGAGCCAGATCCTGAGCCAGATCCTGAGCCAGAGCCTGAGCCAGAGCCTGAGCCAGAGCCTGAGCCAGAGCCTGAGCCAGATCCTGAGCCAGAGCCTGAGCCAGAGCCTGAGCCAGATCCTGAGCCAGAGCCTGAGCCAGAGCCTGAGCCAGATCCTGAGCCAGATCCTGAGCCAGATCCTGAGCCAGAGCCTGAGCCAGAGCCTGAGCCAGATCCTGAGCCAGATCCTGAGCCAGAGCCTGAGCCAGCTTGTTCTATGAAGGGAGATTTTCTGATAATAGGAAAGATGAACTGTGGTTTCATTATCTTATGTGTAGTTTTTGGGCACACGATTAATGTGCGTGACCAGAAAAGAAGAATACGTATGTGACTTTTGCAGATAGACAAACAAAGCCACAATAAAAATGAACTAATTTATTCACACAATATATATATATATATATATATATATATATATATATATATATGATGATAATCTATAATTATTTCTTGCTATCTAACTGTTTTATAATTATTAAAAGTGTTTGCATTGCAAATGATTTCTTTGATTGTTATTTTCTAATGCAAAATGTGAGCTCCATTTTACCAGCACATCTCTACAACTGGCATACTTGTATTTTCACTCTTTCTGAATCTTTGCAATGAAACAATTGCTATGTGTTATATACAGACTGCAAGCTAAGGATATAATAACTAAGGGTTTAAGATAGATAACTATGCTTTATAACATTAAATTAAGCAAATATTGTATGACCACTATTGATAACAACTAAGTGGATTTCCATATTAACACCCACTCCTCTAAATATTTTAAAGAAAACATTTTTAAAATTCAACACCTACTAACTTTGATAACATCGATTTGTACTGGCTGATATATTAAATTATGGTAATTATATACACTCTGAAACAATTACTACACATATAACAAGGTAAAATATTTTTTGATTATAAAATAAAAATTTAATTCAGTAGTAATACATTTCCGTCGTTAAATCCATCATTAAAATCCATAATATGTATTATTATAGGGTTAAAATTAAATTGAAATGAAAACCACAAAACTTATAATAAAAAACTTGTGTACAAAACTTATATATAATTATTTAAATATATCTTTGGTCTAATGAATTAATATATTATTTTATACGGGTATGCTATTTATTTTCATAAAGGATTTGTGATTCTTTCCCATAAAACTTCATCTCTTGTAGATTTTTATGATTTTCAAAAGAATTTCGAAGTGCTCCTGAAAAAAGGTATATTAATGGTATTAAAAACTTTGGGTCACAGAAAAACTAATCAAAAAATAACTAGAAAAACAGAATACCACGTACCTTCATAAGCCTTCTGTGGATATCAAAATGCCTCCTCTCTGAGTTAGCTGCTGATCCTAAATAGCCCCAACAGAACTGATGAAAACCCCTCTCCATTGTAAATATATCTGTTGCTAACACAACAGTCTCCATTGTAAGTATATCTGTTGCTAACACAACAGTCTCCGATGTAAGTATATCCGTTGCTAACACAACAGTCTCCATTGTAAGTATTTCTGTTGCTAACACAACAGTCCCCATTGTAAGTATATCTGTTGCTAACACAACAGTCTCCATTGTAAGTATATCTGTTGCTAACACAACAGTCTCCATTGTAAGTATATCTGATGCTAACATAATAGTCTCCATTATAAGTATATCTGATGCTAACACAACAGTCTCCATTGTAAAATATATCTGATGCTAACACAACAATCTCCATTGTAAGTATATCTGTTACTAACACAACAGTCTCCATTGTAAGTATATCAGATGCTAACATTATAGTCTCCATTGTAAGTATATCTGTTGCTAACACAACAGTCTCCATTGTAAGTATATCTGTTGCTAACACAACAGTCTCCATTGTAAGCATATCTGATGCTAACATAACAGTCTCCATTGTAAGTATATCTGTTGCTAACACAACAGTCTCCATTGTAATTATATCTGTTGCTAACACAACTGTCTCCATTGTAAGTATATCGGATGCTAACATAACAGTCTCCATTGTAAGTATATCTGATGCTAGCATAACAGTCTCCATTGAAAGTATGTCTGTTGCTAACACAACAGTCTCCATTGGAAGTATATCTGTAGCTAACACAAAAGTCTCCATTGTAAGCATATCTGATGCTAACATAATAGTTCCATTGTAAGTATATCTGTTGCTAACACAACAGTCTCCATTGTAGGCATATCTGATGCTAACGCAACAGTCTCAATTGTAGGTATCTCTGTTGCTAACACAACAGTCTCCATTGTAAGTATATCTGTTGCTAACACAACAGTCCCCATTGTAAGTATATCTGTTGCTAACACAACAGTCTCCATTGTAAGTATATCTGTTGCTAACACAACAGTCTCCATTGTAAGCATATCTGATTCTAGCATAACAGTCTCCATTGAAAGTATGTCTGTTGCTAACACAACAGTCTCCATTGTAAGTATATTTGTTGCTAACACAACAGTCTCCATTGTAATTATATCTGTTGCTAACACAACAGTCTCCATTGTAAGTATATCTGTTGCTAACACAACAGTCTCCATTGTAAGTACTTCTGTTGCTAACACAACAGTCTCCATTGTAAGTATATCTGTTGCTAACACAACAGTCTTCATTGTAAGTATATATGTTGCTAACACAACAGTCTCCATTGTAATTATATCTGTTGCTAACACAACTGTCTCCATTGTAAGTATATCTGATGCTAACATAACAGTCTCCATTGTAAGTATATCTGTTGCTAACACAACAGTCTCCATTGTATGTATATCTGTTGCTAACACAACAGTCTCCATTGTAAGTATATCTGTTGCTAACACAACAGTCTCCATTGGAAGTATATCTGTAGCTAACACAAAAGTCTCCATTGTAAGCATATCTGATGCTAACATAATAGTCTCCATTGTAAGTATATCTGTTGCTAACACAACATCTCCATTGTAGGCATATCTGATGCTAACGCAACAGTCTCAATTGTAGGTATCTCTGTTGCTAACACAACAGTCTCCATTGTAAGTATATCTGTTGCTAACACAACAGTCTCCATTGTAAGTATATCTGATGCTAGCACAACAGTCTCCATTGTAAGTATATCTGTTGCTAACATAACAGTCTCCATTGTAAGTATATCTGTTGCTAACATAAAAGTCTCCATTGTAAGTATATTTGTTGCTAACATAACAGTCTCCATTGTAAGTATATCTGTTGCGAACACAACAGTCTCCATTGTAAGTATATCTGTTGCTAACACAACAGTCTCCATTGTAAGTATATCTGTTGCTAACACAACATTCTCCATTGTAAGTATATCTGTTGCTAACACAACAGTCTCCATTGTAAGTATTTCTGTTGCTAACACAACAGTCTTCATTGTAAGTATATCTGTTGCTAACACAACAGTCTCTATTGTAAGCATATCTGATGCTAACACAACAGTCTCCATTGTTAGTATATCTGTTGCTAACACAACAGTCTCCATTGTAAGTATATCTGTTGCTAACACAACAGTCTCCATTGTAAGTATCTCTGTTGCTAACACAACAGTCTCCATTGTAAGTATATCTGTTGCTAACACAACAGTATCCATTGTAAGTATATCTGTTGCTAACACAACAGTTTCCATTGTAAGTATATCTGTTGCTAACACAACAGTCTCCATTGTAAGTATATCTGATGCTAACATAATAGTCTCCATTATAAGTATATCTGATGCTAACACAACAGTCTCCATTGTAAGTATATCTGATGCTAACACAACAATCTCCATTGTAAGTATATCTGTTACTAACACAACAGTCTCCATTGTAAGTATATCAGATGCTAACATTATAGTCTCCAGTATAAGTATATCTGTTGCTAACACAACAGTCTCCATTGTAAGTATATCTGATGCTAACATAACAGTCTCCATTGTAATGTATATCTGTTGCTAACACAACAGTCTCCATTGTAAGTATATTTGTTGCTAACACAACAGTCTCCATTGTAAGTATTTCTGTTGCTAACACAACAGTCTCCATTGTAAGTATATCTGTTGCTAACACAACAGTCTTCATTGTAAGTATATCTGTTGCTAACACAACAGTCTCCATTGTAATATATATCTGTTGCTAACACAACTGTCTCCATTGTAAGTATATCGGATGCTAACATAACAGTCTCCATTGTAAGTATATCTGTTGCTAACACAACAGTCTCTATTGTATGTATATCTGTTGCTAACACAACAGTCTCCATTGTAAGTATATCTGTTGCTAACACAACAGTCTCCATTGGAAGTATATCTGTAAATAACACAAAAGTCTCCATTGTAAGCATATCTGATGCTAACATAATAGTCTCCATTGTAAGTATATCTGTTGCTAACACAACAGTCTCCATTGTAAGCATGTCTGATGCTAACACAACAGTCTCAATTGTAGGTATCTCTGTTGCTAACACAACAGTCTCCATTGTAAGTATATCTGTTGCTAACATAATAGTCTCCATTGTAAGTATATCTGTTGCTAACACAACAGTCTCCATTGTAAGCATATCTGATGCTAACACAACAGTCTCAATTGTAGGTATCTCTGTTGCTAACACAACAGTCTCCATTGTAATCATATCTGATGCTAACATAACAGTCTCCATTGTAAGTATATCTGTTACTAACACAACAGTCTCCATTGTAAGTATATCTGTTACTAACACAACAGTCTCCATTGTAAGTATATCTGTTGCTAACACAACAGTCTCCATTGTAAGTATATCTGTTGCTAACACAACAGTCTCCATTGTAAGTATATCTGTTGCTAACATAATAGTCTCCATTGTAAGCATATCTGATGCTAACATAATATTCTCCATTGTAAGTATATCTGTTGCTAACACAACAGTCTCCATTGTAAGTATATCTGTTGCTAACATAATAGTCTCCATTGTAAGCATATCTGATGCTAACATAATAGTCTCCATTGTAAGTATATCTGTTGCTAACACAACAGTCTCCATTGTAAGTATCTGTGTTGCCAACACACCGACTTTGTTTAGCTTCAATTTTCAATTGCTTTACAGGACGAATAGTAACTATAGTGTTTTTGTAAAGTAAGGTTCCAAGACAGAAGTCCACTCTGGAAAAATACCTTCGTCAACTTCAAATACTTTAAATGGCTCAGGTTTCACTCTTGATGTTCATTTGACATCAAATAAGTAGAGGCTTTCTAGAACCAATAAAAGTTCACTTCTGCTGACTAGAGCAAGCAGTTATGCCAATCTCGGTAGAGAAACTTGAAATGTACCCATATTCCCTTGAACTGAACGGAGTTGCCTCCTTTTTTTTTAATCTGTAGGGCCTATAAAAATCTAACATTATCTAATATTTAAGTAAGTAGCCCCTTTCTTTGCTTGTAAATAATATTAATATAAAATATCTTAATTTATCTATAATATGGCGGTTAAAACTAAAAATACTGAACATTGGAACTGCTCCCTTTATCCCGTGGGTAATTCGTACTAAAAAGATATAGGATTAGATATTAATGGTTAAAGTTAGTGGGATAAAATAAAATAGCAAATATAATTATATCAAGGACATTTATTTAGGATTTTAACAGATATATGAAACGTTATCAGGCTAAGGTAAATTTAGTGAAAAATTATATGATGGCAGATTTGGGCGAAGTTTTGAGAAGATGGAATGACCATTTCAGGCATATTTTGAATGTTCATGAAGGATCAGAATTGGGTGTGGCTATCAAAATCTACACTGCTGAATTATTAGTCGCAGAATCAAGTATCAGTGAAGTCAAATAAACTATTAGGATTTTAAAGAACAATAAATCTGCAGGTATAAATTCAGTTCCAGCAGAGATAATAAACGAAGGTCTAAAAAAGTTCATAACAGAAATTCATTAAACGCCTCTATTTGATATTATACAATAAGGTATTAACACAAAAATGGCTCGAAGGTATTATACTCTCCCTATTATAAAAAGGGGAAAAAAATAGAGTATAATGCTTATGGAGATATCTTACTACTTCCAACTTGGTATATAATTGTATAAACATAATTTTTAAGGGATCTACGCTATATGCAGAGGAAATAATGGTGAATTATCGATGTGGACTTTGAAGAACTAGATAAACAATCGAGATTATTTTTAGTATTTCCAAAATATTATAAATAAAATAGTATTGTGCAGTGTACAAACTTTCTCTCTATTTTAAGTTAAAATAGATCCGTTTACTAAAATATTGTTAATTTAATAAAATAAAATATATAAATTGTTACAGAATAACTACGCTGAAGTGTTTGGTATCTAATTCCAAAATTCCTCTGGAGAACATAACTACCAGACTGTGGCCCATCGTTTAAAGTTTTTCGTCTCTAGTTGGAGATACTGACATACAGACACACACACACACACACACACAGACCGACATACAGACAGACACACAAACAGATTGGTATGTGTGGGGCTCGAACTATATTTGGTGTCTGCTACTCTTGGAGATTAAACTTAGGAGAAATAAAACTACTATTTCCTTTTCCTCAGTTAATTATTAAGGTAGCACGATGGCCCTTAAGACTTGATATCACAATGTGTGTTCAGGAACACTTTGTGGGCATTGCTATATATATCTTTCTAATGACATGACTTACAACAATGGTAGGATTGAAATCCCTACAAGAGCGGGAGGAAAAAAGTACATATATAGCACAACAGTGAACCATATAAACAAACCGCATCACTCAGTGAATTGTACTTGTGAAAAACCTGAAACATTGAAACTTTCTGTGGGTCATTATTATTAATATATCAAAGTTTTCAGATCCCAATATTATCTATGGATATACTTTACATAAAAGTAGTTTTACAAATTAACAGAAAGTTAGATATAATATATTTAATTATATTACTAACAATAAACTACAAACACAAAAAACAAATATCTAATGACAAAGTTGTATATGGGAATTTAAAAACTATAACAGATTAAAAAGCAGTATTTTTTATACTTTGAGTAAAACAAACTTTAGTAATTTAGAATTGTTAACAAAAAAATCAATAATTTTATTAATATTTTTACACAAAATAAGTAGTTAGTTGATGCTCTAGAATAGTTAAAGTACCTTAATTTTTTATTTTCTCTTTTATGATAAATTTAAATAAATAATGGATGACTATTGTGAAAAAAATGCTCTTTTAAAACAACTTTAATTGAGGAACAGCACAGATTTGGTTTTAAAGACGCCTAAGAAAGTATATCTTAATTTTATTCAAACAATGTTCCAAGTATCATCTTTTTGAAACCTATTTTAAAAAAAACACTCTTTTCTATAATTATTTTCATTAGTAATACAACAGAGCAAAAGTACTCGTAAAATGGTTTGTCCAGAGATGAATAAAAACTGAAAATAAATGTAATATGGAAACGAAAAGATTTATAATTTATTATGAAATTTGTTCTAGAAAATTAAATTCTTCTTACATTATAAAAATGTCAACATTGAAACTTGGGCTATTTCAGAGGTTAATAAATCTTCTCTACCCAAGAACTTCAGCGCATGGATTTCACCTTTGCGCAAGCTTCCTCTGTGTGTGTAGGTTTATCTCTGTCTAAGCAAATATTTTCATTCTTCTATTCTTATTTATATTCCTGTCCAGACTCGCTCTCCACTTGTCACCTGTTGGTTGTGTCTTGTGTTGCGACAGATTACCACAAACATAAACAAGAACAAATCAACAGACGGAAAGATTAATGTTTTAAATAGAGAGGTCAGTGTTCCCCCATTCTTTAAATAGTTATTATTATTATTATTCTAAACAGCGCTGGGCGAGCTTCCTTTCATATTATTATGAATGAAAATAAGTTGTATCTGATAAGCACACAAAATACTAGCGTGTTAAGTCAACAGAAAAACAGCAAAGAACATTTGGATCTAGCAAATATAATACAGTGTTATATTTGACCAAATTATAATTATAATAATAATAATAATAAAAGGAAATTTATATTAAGGTGGCAACTAACGTAGGATAGGTTAGTAAGACAATTTTTAAAAGATTTCAAACATTTTATTAGATGATAGTAATGAAATAGGAACTTTATACTTCGTCCTAAATATAATAAAGCACACATAGTTCCAAAATATTATTGTTTTGTATTATAGCCTTCGGACAGGTAATTTTACAATTAATCTTAAATGTATTTTAAGCATACATAGATCATAATAACTTATAGCCTGAAAACGTTACTTTCCTTTCCCCTGTTCCCTGTGATAAACCCTCTTTGAGGACTCTGACAGGAGCTGTCCACGAGCTCATGGTACGTGCTCTCTGGTCACAGTGTTGCTGGGAGAAAATAGCCAGTCTCAGGTTTCAAACTAAGCTACAGAGGTGAACACATTATTAAATAAAGATTCATCAGGAGGTGATTTGGCCTAGCGTGAAATGTCTCAGTTCTGGGAAAAAAGTAGATTGATAGAAACTAACTTAGCTATACCATTCTCAAACAAATTAAAGTTGTTACAATAAAAAGTTATAAGATAATTGAGGATATGAATGCTTTTTAAAGCTTTGTAACTGTAAATAAATAATCATTTTAAGAAAAAAATTCCTTAAAGCAAGTAGAAGGATTAAGGCTATAATAGGATTGGAACTAGACTAGTTTTATTTTTGGCCCTTAAGGGGTCTTTAACATGTGAGAATTTTTGTACTTGGTAATGAACTCCCGATTGTCAGCAGTGTTTAAACGTAGTGGGATATTATTGATACAAATATAAATCAAGCTATGATTTTAGATTAATTCAACTTCACCCTGTCCTCTGCTTCCTCCTTAATCTCCCAGAATGTTCTTATTTCCCTTAAGTCATTTAATATTTGAACCTTCCTTCTTCTTTAGCTCTTCTTTTCCTAAAACTTTCCTTTATATATGTAAGTATATATATAAAACTATACATGATATTTTTCTGTATTCAATTATACTCTTAATATGAACATACAAAAACACATTGGTTATGCATAATATAAACTACATGGATAATGATTCAGATTATACAGAATGCTCCAAAAGTCACGCAACCCAAATACAAAACTTATGTTTTGTGCCATCAATTCAGCATATTGTTGATTTATTCAGCAAGCGTGATTTTGGAAAGATACGCACAAACGATTGTTGATATTCCATTTACGAGTTGGCCTTAAGATAATGTTCCAAAATGAATACTCGCTATGCTCGTGAAAAACTGTTGTTAATAAAAATACCTACACGTTCATAATTAATTATTTTGGGTTCTGATCTTTTCCAAAACAATATTACGGTGTGTACATTAGCCATAATCACAATTGCTTTAAAACAGCTATTAATGGAAGGCTCTTAATATTGGCCACGGTCACCTTGTTAATGCAATGGGTACTGCATTAAATTTAAGTCAAGGAGTAGGCCTGTTACATGGTCCTTAGTTCACTGTTACAAACAAGTGTGGTCTAAGGTTGATGGATGTGGCTGCTGATTGCACAGTCACTCAAAGTCATCATGAATACTCGCTTGTCATTTACGATAAATTGTCCGTGATCGGTGATTAATGATAAGTATATGATGGTTCTGGTCTTAGGAGCGCTCACTAATTAGGTTAAATAGATAGATGGCCTTTTTATTGATTATAATGATGATTACTTAATTGTAAGGGTTAAGGGAATATTGAACCGTATTTTAAACTAAAATATGATGTGAATTTGTGAATTTCAGGGTGTATGTTAATTAGCTAACTTTGATATCTCCTGTACTAGAATATTTCGTATACAGGCGGCTTTTAATTACTTGAGCACATTTTTGTCAATTCTGTTGCGCACACCAAGATAAGGGCTATGCGCAAATGTATTTCCAAATATTCATCTTGGACGTGGTTAGCACCTATAACTTGAAAGCTCATTCGTTTAAAACAGGTTGGATATTCAAGCAAGTTGATAATTTAGGTACTTGTATTTGTTAATAATTAACTAGAGCCTAATGCCAAAGCAAGTTGAAATCATATCTCAGATACTAATATCTAGGCGCGAACTCTAGAATTTACTGCTTAAAGTTTTAAGTTTAATAAATTTTAGGTTTCTTAGGATTTTTTTTAAGGTCATAAAAATAAATAATCTAGAACATTTAAAAATTAATCGTATCGTTTATATTCTATTTTTAATAGATATAATTAATAAATTATAAAGCAAACTATTTAAAAATCTAGTAAATATATTATTTTTAATAAGAATTCATTATTACTGAAACAATATCAACTGGTAGATGCATCAAGGGTATAATTAATTACATAGCTCACCTATGTTTTTAAAAACAGTATTTTTAACAACTACTGATTAAAAGTATTATAATTATAAAATATTTACTACAAAGACCTAGACTTAAAAATGTATTTTCTTAAAATCTAATGGATCATTTTAAAATCATATTTACATCATTACTATGTGTAGTCAAAGTAAAAATAAAATAAAATAATTTAAAGTACTAAATTGACCTTGTTCTCTTTGTGTCCACACGTATATAAAA
The DNA here is from genome assembly GCA_039000515.1 of Timema cristinae. Taxonomy (NCBI): domain Eukaryota; kingdom Metazoa; phylum Arthropoda; class Insecta; order Phasmatodea; family Timematidae; genus Timema; species Timema cristinae. The sequence continues at coordinate 14,856,631 of JBCFYV010000100.1, forward strand.
TATATACTATACTATATAAATAAAATACATTTTTAACATTAATTGTATGATTTTGTACGCACAAGAATTGCCATTAAAACTATAAATATGAATAAAAGGGTTAATTAGTCTAGCTATTTGAATTAACTTACCAGGCATAGCAGTTAATAATGGTTTGTATCATAAAATTAATAATTTTTTAAATGTGACTAATCAAATCCCTTTAGTATACGCATTGTACAGTGATCTATACAATTATTGATTATAGCGGTGATCACAAATGCCTTTTAAATTTAATAAGGGAAGTAATACGACAGGGACTGATTGTTGGATTCGTACTAAATAATAATATTACTACTACTCTTTTAGTTCTTTGCTTCATTCATTATTTCGTATTTTATAATATCTACCAATTTAACACACTGTCTCTCCCAGTCAGTATTTATCATTGAATACATATCTGAAACTACCCATGAAATTTAAGAGAGTTAAGGTTCTATTTCAAGAAGTAGTCAAAGAAACAGGAAATAGCATTTAATGTTATTCGAACTAGTGCTAACCTCAATTAAATTACATTCACATAATTATAATATTTTAATTATTTAGAATCCAATATTTTCATTTAGGTGTAATTTGTTTATCATTTATACCTTTTGTATTAAGAAGTATTTTGTATACAAGTCTCTAATTACTAGCAAAATGAACATTTTTTGTGGTATTTATATTGAATGTAAAGATATTTCGGTATTTAAATTTCCTAGACATAAGATTATAATTGTCAGAAATTATTGTTATAAATTAGTTTGTATTTGTAAAGTGTTTTCCTCTCTAAGATTAAAATAAAATCGCAATCGTAGATTTATTTGATATGGATTTGTTAGTAAATTAGTTAATGGTTTTTGGTTGACGTTATGTTCGGTTAATTTTTATAAAAAATTTCTTTTAAAACTGGTGCATGTGAATAATTGTTGATATAATATCTTTTGTATATATAAAATCTTTCATGAAAAGATTATTTATTGATAGGTGTTCTGTCTTGCAACATTCCATTACTTTTGCCCAGGTTTAAAATTATTATTTTTAGTGGCTCTTCATTTCTTTAAATTACCATCACTTTTGATGTTTCAATGTTGATCTTAATGCCATATCTTCTCCATAGCTCCTCCAACAGGCCATTATTTCCTGCAATTCTCCTTTATTTTTGGTCATATGCATAATTTACTGTGTTGATGACGCGTCCTCCCATCATGAAATTTCCACGTACCTCCAGTGCCTACCTGACCAGCCACTCTCCATACAAGTTGATCAGACCGGGTGACAACATCATCTCTGTCTTACTCCTCGTCCTATCTCTATTCTGTTGTCTCTCCATAACCCTGACCAGCCACTCGCCATACAAGTTGATCAGACTAGGTGACAACATCATCCCTGCCTCACTCCTCGTCCTATCTCTACGCTGTTGTCTCTCCATAACCCTGACCAGAAACTCATTATACAAGTTGATCAGACTAGGTGACAACATCATCCCTGCCTCACTCCTCGTCCTATCTCTACGCTGTTGTCTCTCCATAACCCTGACCAGCCACTCTCCATACAAGTTGAACAGACTGGGTGACAACATCATCTCTGTATCACTCCTCGTCCTATCTCTACGCTGTTGTCTCTCCATACCCCTGACCAGCCACTCTCCATACAAGTTGATCAGACTGGGTAACAAACATCATCTCTGTTTCACTCCTCGTCCTATCTCTACGCTGTTGTCTCTCCATAACCCTGACCAGAAACTCATTATACAAGTTGATCAGACTAGGTGACAACATCATCCCTGCCTCACTCCTCGTCCTATCTCTACGCTGTTGTCTCTCCATAACCCTGACCAGCCACTCTCCATACAAGTTGAACAGACTGGGTGACAACATCATCTCTGTATCACTCCTCGTCCTATCTCTACGCTGTTGTCTCTCCATACCCCTGACCAGCCACTCTCCATACAAGTTGATCAGACTGGGTAACAAACATCATCTCTGTCTCACTCCTCGTCCTGTATCTACATTGTTGTTCTCTCCATCATTCAGCCTCACCTTCAAGTGCAGGTCTGCAATCAGCCTTCTGGCCCTCCAATTGTTGCCAATCTTCTTGAGTAAGTCCATAGGTTTCTTCCATTTAACTCTATCGACCGACCTTTTTTCAATCGATGAAACCAATGTAGACCACTTTTTTGACTTTCAGAACTCTCTCTGAAATTATTCTCATCTTACCTATGGCATTTCTGTTATAGAAAAAAAAAATCTTAAGGTGTGATGGAAAATTTAAATTTGACAACCGATAAAAGATTCCCTAAAGATATATAATTAGATATTAGAATTGGAAATTTCTAAGTTGGAGTTGAAGATGTGGCGAAGACAACTAAACATTTCCAAAACTTATGCATTAAATCACTTCTTTGTAAGGTAGAGAACGATGTTTTCCAAGCAGGCAGAGGAAATATTAGGACATAGGAGAGTAGGGAAGGAGCAGTGAAGTAAGCAAAGCAAATAAAACTAAAATGGGGTAGAAATTTATATTTGTCAGGGATGTAGCGGGATCACTTTAAATAATCATATAGAGGTTAAATATTAATTATTTCTGAAAGGGATATGATGAGCTATAAATTTCTGAAGTTAAAATAATAAATTATTTCTCCCTGTGTTATATTATTGAAAATTGACAGGTGAGTATAAGGACCGGATCACTTAAAACATTATAAATGTCTAAAAAATTCTTAAATTTCAAAATTAGGATCGTAAATTATGGACAGTGGGTCCCTTTAAATTGGCAAAACTAATACAAAAAACACTTATTGAAGGGTGTAAAGATAGGAACTTGGCATTTACGAGTAAGTAAATATACCTTCCCAAATTGCCGAAAGACGACTGAAAATATGGAATTTTATAATTAATTCGTGGTAAAGGGAAGAACTTACAGTTTGAATAAACTATTCAAGAATATAATTTTTGATATTATAAGGTTGAAATTTTCCAGGCACATAAGGAGCGTCATACAAGAAATCAAACATTTCCTAAAATTTGTAATTAGGCATGTTGTAAATAAAAAAAGGGGGGGTGAAGTAACTTGATATATTTCCAAAATAGTTTAAAAAAATAATCTTGGTATGAAAGAAATAAAATTATTTGCCTTGTTGGTAAAGGGTATCCCACGTAACAATAAAAGTTAGAAAGCTCGTAGTTTATGAATCAGGGCACTGGGAAATGAGAGAGGAGATTAAACATTTCCTAAGCCAATAAAAAAAATCCTTCTTGATCTGGTGGAAAACTTTAACCTTGTAAAGGAGCACGAGAAATGTCTAAAAATAAAATAATACAAAACTAGAGATAATCTTAAAGTGGAGCCATTAGAATTGATAATACATAACTTTAATTAAAGGGTAAACTAGCGCTAATCTAGGAAAAATGTGCAATTTGTATTATACAAACTCTTTCAAAATAGCTTGAGAAAATTTAGATGCTTAAATTGTAATATTTTTCTATAACAAAGTTTATTAATTTAGTTATGGTCTATAGTCCAACATTTTTCTATGACAAATTACTACTATATTGTTTTAACTATATTTATTGATTCTATTTGAGCCCTCATATTGTGGAATAGGAAATATTTTCTTTCAAATATTTAATTTCAAATCTATCAATTGCCATAATGGGTTTGTGAATGCCATGGTTATCTCAAAGCTGTGCATGGAGGAACTATCAAAATGATTGTATCTTGATGTTGAACGTCATAATTTAATACAATTTGATGTGGCTTACCCATAGGAAGCCTGAGTCACACTTCTAGTATATATACTTATGTATATGTATATACTACATATATTATAACTATATAAACTAACACGTAAAAAATATCCAAATTTGTGCTAACCATCTTACATAATATTTCACGATTGAATAGCTTTAAATACATCATTTTTGTATCAAATTAAATAAAGTTACTTACAACTATTCATTCTAAAATTTGAACTATAAGTATATTTTGCATAGATTATCAATGAGTTTAGAAAGAAGGATTAGTGTCTCCCTAATTTTCCGTAGAGCTAAGAAGAACACCAAAGAAGATATGCAGGATTATCGACTCTATGTCCTCCCACCTAGCAACGTGCCCCACCTCTTGAGTTTTCATGCACAGCCCGATTTATTGATCTTCCTCTTTCAACGCCTCATTCTTTCTCTATTTAGTAGGGGGATGTGTTTCACAGCAGTGTAAAGTAGTGGACTGTCTGTGTAGATTACACAAACACTCAGATATCTAACTGTTATAGCATGAAGATCCTTCATAAACACTAGATATCTAACTGTTATAGCATGAAGATCCTTCATAAACATTAGATATCTAACTGTTATAGCATGAAGTTCCTTCATAAACACTAGATATTTAAATATTATAGCATGAAGATCATTCATAAACACTAACTATATAATTATTATAGCATGAAGATCTTCATAAACACTAGATATTAACTGTTATACCATGAAGATCATTCATACACACTAGATATCTAACTATTAGAGCATGAAGATCATTCATAAACACTAGATATTTAATATTATAGCATGAAGATCATTCATAAACATTAACTATATAATATTATAGCATGAAGATCATTCATAAACACTAGATATGTAACTGTTATACCATGAAGATCATTCATAAACACTATATATTAACTATTATAGCATAAAGATAATTCATAAACACTAGATATCTAGCTATTATAGCATAAGATCATTCATAAACACTAATATATAATATTATAGCATGAAAGATCATTCATAGACAATAGATATCTAACATTATAGCATGAATATCTTCATAAACACTAGATATCTAACTATTATAGCATAAAGATAATTCATAAACACTAGATATCTAACTATTATAGTATAAAGATCATTCATAAACACTAACTATATAATTATTATAGTATGAAGATCATTCATAGACAATAGATATCTAACTGTTATAGCATAAATATCATTCATATACACTAGATATCTAACTATTATAGCATGAAGATCGTCATAAAAACTAGATATCTAATTATTATAGCACGAAGATCGTTCTTAAACACTAGATATCTAACTATTATAGCATGAATATCGTTCATAAACACTAGATATCTAATTATTATAGCATGAAGATCTTCATAAACACTAGATATCTAACTATTATAGCATAAAGATCATTCATAAAACACTAGATATCTAACTATTATAGCATAAAGATCGTTCATAAACACTAGATATCTAACTATTATAGCATGAAGATCATTCATAAAACTATATATATATAACTATTATAGCATAAAGATCATTCATAAACACTAGATATCTAATTATTATAGCATGAAAATCGTTCATAAACACTAGATATCTAACTATTATAGCATGAAGATCATTCATAAAAACTATATATTTAACTATTATAGCATAAAGATCATTCATAAACACTAGATATCTAATTATTATAGCATGAAGATCGTTCATAAACACTAGATATTGGTGAAATCATGTGGCAAAACCAAGATTTGAAGACTAATACTATTGTTCAGGTATTCCAAAACATTTATTGTTTGGAGGAAACCTTGAAATATTTTCTAAAATATCGTGGGACCCCTACCAGGATGATACATATTATATTCTGAAAATTGAAAATGACACCTGGACACGAGGGAATCGAATCCGGGACCTTTGGCTTAGTACGCTTGCAAGGCTTAGTATGGTTGCATGTAGGATAATAATTATCCTACATGCAACCATAGTGCATCCAAGAAATATTACAGCTCGCCCAAAGTTTAATTTCAATATACCATCAGAACAAACAGGACATTTCTTAGCTACCACTTTTTTTCCTTCCCCTGGACAAAACCAATCGATTATTAAATCATGAATTCCACTAAAAACCTCATGACGTGTCATTTACTTGATCAAAAAATGGTAGCCACAAATAGCCTAATTCTATTTTCCAATCCACATATCCATTTGAAATTAAATCAAGCTTTTCTTTCACTTGTGCTCTGATATCATATTCTACACAACGGTGAAAAAAAATTTTTAAAAATCTATTAACAATTCTACCGTGGCTTCTTGGAATAAACCTTTTGTTGTCCAGTGAAATGTACTCATGATCCAGTAATGTTCCTTGTTTAGAGCATTGGCGTACTAAGTCAAAGGTCCCGGACTCGATTCCGTGTCCAGGTGTCATTTTTCAATTTTCGGAATATGATATCTAGATAGAGTAATCCTCACTAAAAGCATAAACAATAGCTTTGGCTATTTGATTCTGAAACATGTTAGGCGAGACAGGGTTAGTTTACAATATATTCGTGTAAATCAGTGGGGTTGATAAATAATAATTAACACATACTTTTCAATAAAATATTTCAAAATTGTTTATTGCTATTAATATTTACCATAGTCCCTTTCTTTTGGTAACTGATCTAGCTAGGTTATCAATAGTCTTACCAACCTCACTTTCAACATAATTATTGGCCTTTTCTTCATCTTCTTTGGATACACGAGTTATCCTAACATGTTTTCTCATGGAAAACCCATAGTAATAAAGATTTTGCAAATTCTCACGAATCCCCACAACGGTCGCGGAAACCTGGTTGGAATAACTGTTATAGCCTAAGTAACCATTTTTATATATTTTAGGTTTGGCATAACGCTAGAGTAGCGGATCATAAATTATGGTTAGATTTTGATCGTACCAATGATATATACCTACTCATACTCAACTATACATCCAGAATGCTAAAATGTACAGATGAGAAATAATGCTTAGTTATACGCTCAATCACTATTTAAATAACCATATAACTAACACTATATAGTCATATACATACATAGATGTTCATTTATATAAATAGGTTATTGTGTATTTGCCTTTATTTTCACTAAACTAAGAATAAAACAATATGTGTAGTCTAGAAATTCTCAAATTAAAAAACTATTTTTATTCAAACCAATAGATTTAATATTCTACTTTTTACAGTTTCTTGCCCAACCCTTAAGGGAGTGGCATAATTAGGTATGCATGCATGTATTCATATTAATACATACTAAAGAACTGCATGGCTTGTACGCTTCCCCAAACGTGTCACTGACTCTTAAGGGGCGTGTACAAATGAGGACAGCTATGTACACAAAGTTTAGTGGGGAAACCTGGAGATAAAATACCCCTTCAGACCTTTATATTCCAAGATGTGAAATAATAGTATTGTAGATTTGAAGTATATTGGTTGTAATGTATCAGGATAGGGTAGAATGGCAAGCTTATGTTGTAGTACCACTAACTTTCGATTTATTCAAGGTCATAGAGATAGATATATCAAGTAGTAAATAATGCTATTTTGTTATAAACATCGACTGGTAATATTCCGGCATCAAGGAGCCCTTCAACGATATGAACTTGCTTTAGGGATATTGTGACTCATTAGTCCAATTGGCTGGGAACAAATCCACAAATTAACTAACGATAGTGATCATCCTTAAGGTTTGTTTACGTATTGAAGAGCGAAATGTTTGTAGAAATTTTTAATAAAAAATCTTTAAATGTATATGAATTTACAAATAATTTACTTTAATATAATATATACATCTGTGTTTTGACTACCAGCGCCTCAACCTAAGAAAGTATAATAATTAACATAGAGGAGCCGAAATTTGAGGAAATATATTTTATTTTATAAAGTTGCAAGTCTCTTAGTTTGTGAATGCAAGAGGCAGCCTAGAATAATTTGGCCTTTAAATCGAGACCAAATGTAATTTTACCTACAATTGTTTGGCCTAGAACGATTTGACATACGGTCACCAAAGGTAAACTGTCATAATGTCAAGCCAACTGACATCTAGCCTCTGGTTTAACTCTCCTTCTCGAAAACCAAATAAACAATCGATATTCTACATTTAAAATTATTGTCGCTAAATCATTTCCTTAGAATATTTAATAATTATGGTGTATCACAAACTAATTCATGATGGCTATCTGCTGCTGAATCAAAATTAGTTAAGTGAAAATGACAAGACGAACACAGGAATTGAAACCGTGACCCACCAATGTCCTACTACTGAGCCATCCTGGTTTGTCTTGTATCCAGGAGTGGTCGATACTTTCACCAGCTACTACAAATAGACTCAACACAACAACGACCAGTGAAGGATGGACCTGGATATGAAACTAACAAGGATGCCTCAGTGGTAGTACAAAGCAAAGGGTCGTGGGTTTATTTCCCGTGTCCAAGTTATCATTTTTCACATAACTGTATCTAATAATTCTATCCATGTTAAAATAAAAATATTTTTTAATAGTTTTTCCCTAGTTATTTAAAAAATAAACAATCTTCAAATTGTTAAATAACGTGTATCATTAGTCAATATCAATCAATGATATATATCCAAAATGGGGCGTTATGAGTTTATTTAATAAAAGTATGCTCTTCGTAATAGTGAATGTTTCGTTGAACTCATCCACAGCCCATCACGTTACTAGGTTACGAATAGGAGATAAGGCCTTCTAATGTAAAGATAAGGCCTTATAATGTAAAGAGTATCTGCTAATATATTGAATAAACAGTTGCAGATAGCCAATAGGTCTGTTCCTGCAGCTTGGCGATTAGGCGTGGGCATGATGAACACCATCAAGAAACACCCAACAGTTTGCCATGTCTGTTCCCGGGGTGTAATATTCGTCAGATAAAATAATCCCACAATCGAATCTCCTGTTGGGGACAACTGTGGGGGAGTTATAGGATGGCAAATCTAGAAAAGATTTTAGGATTTGGTATGTAGAGAGTTAGTATCTTATAGAAGTTATAATTATAACCTAGAGGCACTAAATCCATTATAGATCAAGTAAATGGGTTTGTGGTGATACAAAAGGTTAGATAGCCAGGAGATGATAAGGTATAATCAGGCGAATACGTTTTTTTATATGGAAGAACAGAAACACATAGTTTAGAAACAAGCTTTCAAATCCTCAGAAAGCTTATGCCAGCAGTAAAGGACTTAGAAATCACTATATATATATATATATATATATATACAGCACCGCGTCTTACTAACCGTTCGGGTTATACGCTTTAAGTACTAATTACGCTAATGGATTAGGAATTGGGAAGGTCGAATTAGAGGAAGTGAATCAGCATTTACGTGGAGGGAGAGTGTAAAGCCATTTAGGAAAAACCACCCCCAGTTCACCCGACTAAGATTCGAACCTCGATCTCCCGTCCTCGGTGGTCGAGCTCAACACGATAAGCTCTTTAGCCAACTACGCCACCGAGGCGGGTGAAATCACTAACAATAGTATGTCAAGTATAAGGGAGGTTATCATCAATGTAAATTGTCCTACAGAATACAAAGAGGTTCCAGTAAAGGATAGTTTATTTGATGAGCTGAGGCACTTGTTTGACCAGGTCCAAGCCTAGCACATGCTAATAGTCATGAGCTGCTTGAATTCAAAGAAAGGGAAGGATTTAATTAATTAGATATAAATTAGTAGAGGAAAGCTTGCATGACGTTAGAAATGATGAAGCAATTCGATTGTTAAGGTTGCAACACCAAATAACATTGTTGTGAAAAGTACATGCTTGGAAAGATATTCATAAATATACTTGAATCTTATGAGATGGGAATATGCATAATAAAATAGATTACTTGTCGATAGGAAAAATACGTCATACAATCTTGACAGAAGCAAAACATTGGGAACGTTTGTTCTTAGTCAAGATTAATGATTGTTACTTATTTCATACTTAGCTTAGGTATATTATAATGACGAGCATTGTTCTAACTGTCCCGTGCCATTTAAAAATATGTACTCAAGCCTGGCATGATGCAGTAAACCAACTATAGCAACATTTCACTAGACATGAGCTCTCATATGGACCAGCAATAATCAAACAAGGTCTATCTATCATCAGTAGATTTTGACTGAAGTCAGCCTAATATTTTACCCGAGTAACAGATGACACCAACCGCTCAGTCAATTATAGAAACAAATTAAATGTTTAATCGATTTTAATTTACCATTTATTTTACTATATCTCACACCATCTTTAAGAACCATTTTAATTATCATGTCTAGTTTTCATAACAAATATATCAATAAAAATATCATTGTTTGGAGAAATTGTTTTGAATTATTTTTATTAGCATTAATAAAATATTAATTTTCATAACATGTAATAGATACCTATTAAATTCTCCAAACTATTATTCTATGTGAGCAGTCGACCTTATTATAGATTCCTCAGGTTCCAAACATTTCCAAGTGTTAGATGGACGACGGAGGCATAAGACTTTTCTCGTCATACTTTTGAAGTAGGAGAGAGAAAATAATGCTGACGCTTCTTTTTAGAGGTTGAGTGTCCTGTGCCTCAAGATGCATTCCTCACAAGAAGGGGAGAAATAAGAAACAAAGAGGAGAGAACAGGATTTAGTGAAATAGGGAAGAGACACGAAGCAAACAAAATAGTGCAAATATTTGTTGAAGAGCAGTGTCTTCAAATCTTGCGTAAGGAAGACATCGTCTGATATTAAGAATGAAAGATAACTCCGAATACTTGTGACAATAGTTGCAAAAGCTTGGAAAATAATGTATTATCAGATGGGATAACAACGCCCATTTTTACAGTTTAGTGGTTTTAGATCTCGGTCTCTAGTCTGCCCCATTCGTAAGTATTCTCCTTCAAATAAACAACTAAATGTCTACACCAACTCAAAGAAACTTCAACTCAAGAAAGCTTATATAATAAAAAAAATATTAGATCGAACTAAACTTGACTGTGATTGCTATTTAAAAATATTTTGGTGGAGCAATGGTACACTACATGTATCTTCATAAAGCTCATTACAAAATGTATATTTATTTAAAGATACACCTGCTATACGCTTATGAATATTTGTAATCTTAACTTATATTGTAAAAATAAAATTTATTGAATTAAAAAGTATGGAAAATAATTATTAAATAATTTACATCAATTAAATAAAGAATACCCAAAATGTAAATCAATTTTAATTATTATTAATCTAAAATTAGAAGTATGCCTTACGTATTCTTTTAGTGTCAGCAAACAGTTATAAGCTTTAAAAAAACAGTGCTTTTAAGTTATTGATTGTTATTATTACAATAATGAATAAACAAATATAATTAGAATAAGATTTGTTTGTTTACCATAGGATCTTATAAACTAAAGTCATAACATGAATAGGAGTCTCTTATGAGTAAAATAGTTACTAAAAAATAATGTTTTATTCATTAAGTTCAATTACTTATTATAAGCATATTCTTCATCCTAAGCCTTCCCTCATGACATTAACAAATATTTTATATTGTGGTTTTCAATAATGAAATAAAATATTTAGGACACAGTAGTTGAAAAGAACACTTCCCTTAATGATTTGAATGATCTTGCGTAGAGGAAGTCAGGTTGAGTTAAATCCACGTCTGTTTATAAAATGTATTTGAGGGCAGATTGATCCGGTAACAGGGTTCTTGACACAATCTACATGTAACAAATCAGGAGATAGCCTAAATGTTTGAAAACAAATTCACACTCTCGAATACAAATTACTAGTGCTAAAATAATGTGTATAAAATATATAACTATTTTTGATATCACAATTGGTGTCCATTTTACATATGATAAAATTAGTACATTCACAATAAAGTTATTATTTATTAGCGAAAGAAATATTTGCTCTCTAAAAAGTCAGTTAAATATCTTGGCCTTTTGGACAATAACTAATTTTAATTTATTTGGTGGTGACTATCTCGATTATTTTAAACTTAACAATTTTGTAAATAGTTTAATTTAAAATATTTTTCCATTCAATATTCGCATTTATTAAAATGTTCATATTTGTTTAAAAATAGTGTATATAAATATTTTAACAACCAGACCATGGAATTAATTATTTAGATTGCAGTTTCAGGGGAGTTGAAATTTGTCAAAATCTCTACTAAATATATTTGGCGTTCACAGTACTTCTCTCTCCGATGGTTTATAGATAGTAAGAATGTAATTGTATTTGCTACTCTAAGCAGTGGTTGCTTCTGTATCGAGCAAGTGAGCACACAATATTATATTAATTATTTGAGCCAAGTAATATTATTGTTATAACTCATAAACTATCGCTCATTATTACATGCAATAATCTAGTACCTTACCTTGTTTTGTTGCGATGGAAGAGTGTAATGTTGGATAGCTTGAATGTTTGTGGGCCTCCGACATATCACCCGCTCCTACGCCACTGACCCGAGGGAAGCTTAATATTAATTAAAATGTCACTTATTAGTGGAAATTAAGAAAAAAAGGTTCATTAAATTAATGGTAATATATAACAAAGTGTGTGGCTCACTGGTGTGCATACTAAATGTTCACGTGTTAAGGGTCCCAATACGTATGCGCACAATAAAATGATACTCAATTTTTAAACCTAAGATATTTAGGGAAACAAATTATTTCTTTGCTAAGTGGAACTATTATCTTGATTGATTCCGTAGCAAAATTCAATATTTCTTAATGAATTTTATTTTAATGAATATGTGATAATAAGGCCTACTTTCTTATAAATTAAATGACTCAACATTACTATTCCCACTAATCATCACCTAAGAGTTTGAGGGAAATATTAAGAAATTAATAATAGTAGCCAAGAAATAATAAGAGTATATTATAGTCATAAATATAAGGTTATAAGAGTATATTATTGTCATATATAGAAGGTTATAAGTAGTATGATTTTTTAAAATTTTAATAAATTATCATTTTTTATACTAAGAAACTTAAAGATAAATTTCCTCAATTTGATCAAGTGGCTTACATAAATCATCCCAAAGATTAGGTATCTATCTTATTTACAAGCATGGAAAGTATAATGTTGAAGAGTCCACTAGCAGCATAATCTATATAACATAAACATTATAATACCCTCAATTGTTTACTATGGTAGCCAACCAAAGTTAACTGCATCATTTGTTGAGAGCGCTGAGGATTGGATGGTATAAAGTACACTACTTGAACTTGGACAACAGGCCTCAAACAGGGAGTGACACACTTCAAACATGTTGTGGGAAGTTAGATATACAATAACATTACCATAAGTTAGGTCCAATTTAGTTATTATTCAAAAAGTTCTACAATTTATATTGTGTTTCAACAGCAACATTCTGTCACGTACATCCTGGAATATTATCATCAACGTACTTAATGATGTTTATAATTGTTTCATTTACAGGACATTACCATAGAGTTTTTATTTGTCAAGAGACATTAATTTAGATTGATTATCACTGGAGAGATTAACATTTCTCAGTTTGATCTAATGGGCTTTTAACATGAGATATATCTTGTTCTGTAATATTCTAACAATTTATTGTCCAATTTGTGCACCATTATAGTGCCAATATTTGGTTTTGCGAATGTTTGCTAAGGATCCATGGCTTCTGATTTTAAAGTTTTGATTAATATAATTTTTTAATACTTTTAGTAAAATTAATATTATACTTTTGAATTTAATAGATTAAGCTTATTTTGTGTGGTTTTGTTAATTGTTGTCATAAATCATAACTTTATGTATACAATTATCAAATCTTAAATTAATATATATATATTATAAATATATATAAATCATAAGTCCATTTATATAAATACAAATCTCTCTCTCTCTCTATATATATATATATATATATATATATATATATATATATATATATATATATTTTTTTACATCAAACTTTGGCGGGCTATTCCTTGGGTGAAAATAGAATAATTCACATTAGCAACCTAGGGTCCATCTTAAATATTAAGGGTGGTATACACCCCTAAAAATAGAGCTAAAAACGATTATTGTGTGAAATATTATGAAAATTGATTAAGGTATTACAACGAATCTTTGTATACGACTTATTGAAACCTTGATCATTAATAAACTAAATGTGCTATTACCGTTACCCACCCCCATCATGTTAAATAGGGGATAGTAACACTTTTTATGCAATAAAATATGTCAGAGTAATTATTACTAATTTTGACTTGACGATTCATACGAATATATGGTAGACAGTCAAAACTCTAGGTTTGAAATTTCCAAGAGTGAATTGTATAAAAAGTGGTAGGGGTTTAAGAATTTACAAAACTAGCTCGATGCCGAAGAAAATACAATTCCTAAGGCAGGTAAAAAAAAAGTATCATATCAAATAATCACAAAAGTTTGAAAACTTAAAATTTTAAAACGTGATTATAGTAAATAGAACAAGCTGGAAGGAAGGGTGTCTTTTAATAGAAAAATAAGCTTTATAATTTGAAATTTATAAGTGGTTTTAAAAATGTCAGGGAGTGAAGGGGTTCCGAATTCCATGAATAATAGAAATAACTAGGGGAGAGTCGTGTAGTACCGGACACTTAAGATTTTTAAATTTAATTTTCAATTTTATTAAATGAAAATGAGACAAATGACATGTAAATATTAAGATTACATGTGTATTCATATACCTGCTGTATTAAAATAGCTTATATAAAATATTCTTCTTTCTAGAGTCATTTAAAAAAATAGGCTTAGTTCACTTTAAAAAAGTACTGTCGGGTAGTACCGGACATATTACAATATTACAATTTTTTAATCAAATTTGGACACCAATCTTCTCTTATTGTCTTAAGATGCTTTCTCACAAGAGTCACATTTATAAAAAGAGGTATTTAATTCAGTATTGGCACAATTCTTGTGCGCCCACCCTTGGCAAAAGTCACACTTTATCCAATCCTCGTCAAAATTTTCTCCGCATATTATGCAGTCGGTTTTATCTTCAACTTCTTCGCTCATAAGTTGTGCCGAAGTTTTGTTAACTTTTCTGTTATTTTGATGTAATTTTTTTCTTTTTTTATCGTGACTTCCAACTTAGTTTTTGATTTTCCCATTTTCGTTAATTGTTTTTCTTCTAACTGAGCTTTATAAGGACTTGATGTTAGTATTTCGCTCTTAGCACCACGTCTTCTTCTAACATTTAACCTACGTTCTGCAGCAAAAGGCACTGGTGACACTTGTGTGATTATGGTGTGGAAAAATCCAGTTGAAGGAGTTGATGACTGTGGAGTCTTTGATGTTGAAGTTTGTACGGTTGAAGTTGACTGTTGTGAAGTCATGGAAGTAAATAACTCTGGAAATGGAGGTTGTGGAGATACAGAAGTTGAGGCTCTTGGAGATTCAAATGATGGCTGTAAATTTTCGTGTCCATAATTTGATGTGTGTGGAGTCTTAGGGGATATTGATTGTAGATTTCCTGGATCATCTTTCATTAGCTCTGAGTCTTCATAGACAGAGTCGGGAATATCTAGTCCTTGCGATGGCAAATAATCCAAATCTGTGAATATGTTTGGATTATATGGATGTATACCTGTACATTCAAACCCTTTTTTTTAGCTATATCCATTCGGCAAATTTTGGTAAAAGCATAGATTACTAATCCAACAACATCATAATCTGTTATCCTGGAAAAAGGATTCTGTCGCATCCAAATAGCACAAGCTTCATTATATGACTCTTTAAAAGGCTTCATTATGGTCCTATCAAGTGGTTGCAGTTTGTGCGTTGTGTGGGGGGGGGGGGCAAACTTAATATATGAACATTGTGTTGACGTGCAAACAGAATCACGTCAAGCTCCTTGTGGCTGCAGTAACCATCTAAAATGAGCAGCACAGGTTCATGTTTAGTAGGATGGACACGTTTGACGAACTCTTGAAGCCACTTCAGAAAAATTTCACCAGTTATCCATCCACTAGTTTGAGCAGCAAACAAACTTCCAGGGGGTGCACCAATCATGAGGCGGTTGTTCATCCTCTGCCTAGGAAATATAAAGAGAGGCGGGATAAATTGGTCTCCAGAAGCATTTACGCAAAGAAGCACAGTGACCGTACGACCTCTTTCCCCAGACGTTAATTTTCCAACTTGTTTTTTCCCTTTTATGGATATAACTTTAGAGTCATTTGAATGAACGCACGTAACTCCTGTTTCATCTGCATTGAAAATTCTACATGCAGAAAAGGAATATTTACTTTGAAGTTGATTAAATTTTTCAAAAAATCTAGAAACCTGAGGTTTGTTGAAACCAACTGCTCGTTGCATGCTAGTAGATTCAGCGGTTCTTAATGTGGTTTCAGGGTGTTGTTTCATAAAATCATAGTAGAAGTCCTTACCAGCACACTTCTTTTTCTTGTTGAAGCGGTGATCAAGTTTCAAGGCTTCGGCCACATCAAAAGCCAACTTCCCAAACTCCTTACGACTCAATGGCATCAAACGGTTATCAAGGTCTTTAATGTGTATTACAAGTTCCTCTTCAAAATTTTCTGAGAAAGTAGGTTTGAATCACCCCATGTCAGGACCTATTTTTACTTCATTTCCTAGTTTTAACTTCGCTACTCTGTCTCCTAAGGAGCTTTTAGGAACAGTGTATGTATTTGCCGCCTGTCTCACTGTCATAGCGTTACTTAAAACTTTCTCTACAGCTATTTTCATGTTCTCTTCTTGCCACTTCCCACGTAAGCCTACTTTTTCTTTTTTCTTTAATTTAGGCATAGTATAAAATTCCAGAATCGGTTACCTGAAAGAAAAAGTTCTATGAAGACAAAATAAATAAATATATATATATTATATATATATATAATTTAGTATTAGATATATATACCTAATCTGAGTAATCTTATCTAACCTTAAATTAAGTGTTTTATTTGAGCTTTATTTGTTGTTAATGTTGATAAAAACTTTGTGGCATCCCTTAGTTTGTCCGGTACTGGACGAAAACAACTTGTCCGATACTAGCCGATCTGTATGGCAATAAAATAATGGTAGTCATTCCAATAATATTTTCTTTGTTGACCAAATCAATATTATAACTTATTCATGAGTTTACCCTTTACCTTATATCCAATAAACAAACTAATTGTAACTACCGTGTGAGAATGAGAAGTCTTGAAAATGTAGTTGTAACAATGAAACAAAGCACATAAACTACACAAACACTCGTGGGAACCGTACGGCTAGAGGGCGCGCCTTCAACTAACGGTTGTCTTTGGCTGCAAGCAAGAGGAGTAATATTATATCCGAGAGGATTCTCTAGCTAACGGTAGTTTACTGAAACATGATCTGTCCGATACTAGCCGCTGTCCGATACTATACGACTCTCCCCTACTTCTCAGAGTAGAAGGAAACTTAAATTCGTAAGGAGGGCAAAGGAATCATTCTTAATAAAGTTATGGTCAGAAATATTTAGTTTTATAAGGTAATCCGGAAATTAGAAGAAGTGTATAAAAAACTTTTAAGTTTTGATAGACATTTTAAGTTTGGCAAGTTGGAAGAAATATCCTTCTAGAAACCAAATAAATCTTAAGGTTAAAAGGTGTAATTTGAATAGATATGGTAGAGGTGGTTGGCTACCAATTTACAAAATTTATTATATAGATTAGCGCCTAGCTAGGCGTGACATAACAAATGGTTAAAATGAAATTCTGAAGACATTGTTATCTTTGAGGACCATCATTTTATTATAAAAATCAAGATCCTCAACGTTTACAATATTTTATTAACATGCTATTCATGCTCTTTTGTGAAATATTATATATATATTATATGTTAAATAACATATATTATATTATATATTATATATTTTAATAATAGATAATAAATTAAGCGTATTTCAAAATATTATATAGATAAATGATATATTATATTTATTTGATGTATAATATTAAAAATAAAAATAATTTATATAAATAATCGCAATAAAAATGTATTGTATTTTATATTTTTTAATATATTCTATAAATATTAATATCTTTCATTTATATAATATATTATATAAATATTTATTATATCATATCTATTTAATATAATATATCTATCATAATATATTTTAATAGCATGAAATAACAATTTTTTTCCGGGAGAAATATTTAAGGGTAAAAAAAGTGTAAATAGGTCAAATATGTTCGTCTAAGGAAAGTATAAATTAAATCTAATACATTTGAAATAACAAAATTCTTAAAAATTATAATTTAAAAGGATAAACGTTTAAAGAGGATTAAAAGGGAAAAGGGTAGATAAGTAAAATAAGAACATAAGGTTTAAAAATGTGTTATTTAATCTACAATGAATAAAAGTATTTAAGAAGTTACACAAAATTCAAAAACGGCAAAATTTGCATTGATATTTCAAAGTAAATTTAATCAAAAATATTTTAGAAACTTTTTTAACCTTTTATATCCTTCCTTAAATAAATATGTGACTGTTTAGATTGTAACTTAATCATAAAATGTTTTGTTTGAGTTATAAAAGTCTAAATCAAAACATCACACGTACATTTCAATCTTGTTTAATCAGCAGCGTATCCCTATATCGTAAATAGAATTTGCGCCTAGTTATAGCAAGAAACTGGAAAGTTTTCACCAGTTCAATAACTTACGTTGTCTCAATAATACAAACCTATGGTTTTCTTATCCTGATGCATTTGAAACAATGTCTAGATATAATCCCAACTTATGGAAGTATCCTAAGTGATGTAATGGTATTACTGGTGACTGTAGAGTAATATCCATCCACCCCATACCTCATGAGAGTTTCTTGCCCGTCCTCGGTACATTGCTGTCCCTCCGTCTGTCACTTCTAGTCTGACCATCGGGACGTTACTTCAGCTGATAGCCTAATGGAACTTTCACTTCTCTCGAATGCTCTCAAGCGTTGCTCTCTAGACGCAATTCCACCTGAGTGCGTTTTCATTTTAAAATAGTTCTGATCGTACCCAAGGGAGGACGATGCTATTATATTAACAAGATTGAGCCATATTGCATCAGGCCTGCCAGAACAGTCTTTTACTGTTTTTGTTGAAATGATTTATTGTGAATGTTTTGATCTGATTGATGGCTTAAAAATTTGGTTTTATTTTAGGTCGCTGTTTATAGTACACTGTGGTTCGTTAAAAAGTTTCTTATCAGGAGATGTAATAATAATAATAATAAAAATAATAATAATAATAATAATAATAATAATAATAATTAGCACCACGTCTTACTTCCCGTTCGGGTTATACGCTTATCAGGAGATGTTAAGATGGTTTTAAATATAAGGTATATTTTAATGACATTTACATTTAGTATTGTAATATTTTTAATCAAGATTTTGATATTATATATATTATATCTGATTAGCTATTAGTTTAGGCACAGATAGCGTAAGAATGTATCGTCACTTAACACGTGTTGATGGGCCCAACCAATACAATTTTGGAATGTATCTAAATTGGTTTATTGATGTAGTTTTGGTCATTTTATGTATCGTTATTATTTGAAATGAAATTCAGTTTCAAGGAAGGAGAGTTGAGTGATATATTTTCATATTTATTATAATTTGTAAACTATAAAGGCTTTAATTAAATAATCAATAATCAAGTAGACTGTAAAGATTGTATTTTAAAAATTGTTTTCAATTTTTGAACAAGCGAGTTAGAACAAACAGCAAAAGATTTTGAGTAAGCGAGTTAGAACTAAACAGCAAAAATAATAATATCAGGCACTTAATCTAGGTATTGTAAATTATAGGAAACTCATCAGATTAGGGCCAATTTATTGAAAGATGAGAATATAAATCTGGTGGCAGACACGAACAATGCTTTTGTAGATGTAATGACTACTTCAGGCGTATTTAGAATGTTCATGAATGATCCGAATAAGGCTAGGGTATTAAAATCTATAATGATAAACCACTATGGCCAGATCCAAGTATTAGTGAAGTCAAAGAAGCCACTAGGAATGTAATAAACCACAAATCTCCATGTATAGGTTCAGTTCCAGCAGAGTTAATAAAGGAAAGCAGTGAACAGTTGGTAATAGAAATTCATAGCCCGCCTTGTTCCGAGAGAACAAGAAGTGGGACATTTTGACAGTTTTGAGAGAAACAAGTTTTACGTTTGAACTAACTTTGTTAATTCTGTGTGTATATTTAATGTTTGATAGTTTACATTTTTTAATATTACATAGTATTAATTATTTTAAAGTATCATCACTATCGTCACAGGTTTTAATTCTTCTTAGCTAAATATCAAAATCACTTATATTACTTTTATTGGCTCTATATTTGATAGTTAAAGGCAATGATTATATGAAGTACTTATTTACAAAATTAATGTATTCACTATAAAATAATTTAACTAAAAGTTTTATTTTAGTCCCAATAATATTAATGACAATGTTTCATTGTATTTTACTCACGTGAATATATAAAATGATTGTTTATTTCAAGCATCCACGTTCGGCGTTAGTGTTATCTCTACTGTCTTGCACATTTTCTGGAGGCTGACGATTGATTAACTACTTGTATGTTATCCCTGTGACCATGTCTTCTTTCACCCCAACATTTTTCCACCTCCTCTTCCCTCTTTCTCTTCTCCTTCCACTCGTCCTCTTCATTTCCCACCTCCTCTTTCCCCTTGTCCTTCTATTATATTTCTCCTTTGTTTCGCTTCTGTGTCTGATGTGTTATAAAAATGATGGAAGATAGGGTAAATAATTTATTGGAGATTGCTCCATTTTCCAAATGTTATTTTTATATCTCTACATTTAACTCCACCCAAAGTATAAGACGATGGCCTCCCTGTTACATTTTTTTTTCCAAGTCTGATATTATTAGTTATTTTTATTTATTTAGCACCGCGTCCCACTACCTGTTCGGGTTATAACATTAAGCGCTAGTTTCGCTAAAGGGCTAGTAATTTAGAAGGTTGAATTTAGAGGAAGTGAACTCATGTTTGCGTGTATAAAGAGTGGAAAACCATTTAGGACAAACCATACCAGTTCACCCGAGTGATACTTGAACCTCAATCTCCCCGTCTTTGGCAGTATTGCTCAACACGAAACTAGCGCGTTAGTTGACTACGCCACCGAGGCGGGTCTGCCACTATTATAGATTTAATTTCAATATTCATTGTGTATATATCTAATTTGAAATGGATTGTTTTCCTAGTTTTAAAACATCTTATTTCAACCCAAGATAATTAGTTTCCCTCGAAATTTAGGGGCAGTGTTCTTGGTGAGATGAATCCTTATATTTCATCTTTACTTCAGAAAACTTCCTACAAACCGCATTCACAGCTTCCATCTAATCCTTTGGAACAAGACATAATTTAAGTACTGCTTACTCATTCAGATCACATTCCATGTAATTATGCCCCGGTTCATGGAATTGGTGATCGACACACTCATAATTTGGATTATCTAAGATGATGTGCGTCCAGTATTTCACCATATTTCTGTTTCTATCTCCCCCACACCCAACTACCGCTTTATGCTATTACATAGTAAATATCATGAGGAAGATTTTTGACATATTTCTTGAGATAAGACACAATATAATGACATCCCCTACTATCTGTGGTGTATTCCCACCCACTTATATTACCTTTTACAGATTGTATATCCTTTATACCCCAAACTGTACATCCACAAGTTATGGAGCATGAGTAGGGAGACTTATCAGCTACTGAGACACTAAGGGGAAGGTTCCCCTCCCCTCAACCCTTTCCCTCCCCTTCCGCGGTGGAGACTCGCGGACGTGCTCTATCTGTTTCTCTCTCTCTCTCTCCTTCTCCTCTCTCTCTCTCTCCTCTCTATCTCTCCTCTCTCTCTATCTCTCTCAGAGTGAGAGGTAGGTTTTTTTGGTATAGACCTCCTCCCTCGAACAGTATTTTTTCAGAGCTGTCTGGAAACATACATATCTAAATGATCTTTTTTGCTCTGAATGAAACATACATACCCCTCTTATTATAAAAGATCATAACCTTAAATGGATACTCTTTTATTTCTATGTAATATGATCAAGGACTTAAATAAATAGTACAACTTTTTTATTTATCGAGTATATTCTTAAGATTATGATGATACATACATACACATAAACATATAAATTCTTTCTCTCTCTCTCGGAAAAAAATATAGTCTTTCACTCGATGCATACAAAAAATCTCTTTCTCTAAAGTACTACATATAGTTTTTCAGTCTTGTCTAAACACGTACATACGTCTTAGAACGCGCACGCGCGCGCGCGCGCACTTGCAAACGCTTCACCACTTGAACAATTCGTACTCGCCATCACCTAGATATATCAGTCCTCTCTGTGAAGCGTTAAAGCGACTCCTGTACCGCGCACCAAAGTTTTTACCCGGAAGATGCACTCTGCCCACATAGTCTAGCGTTATGATGTTCGGTTCGTCTTCATCCTCACTGACCTCTTCGTCCCCTTCTAGACGACAGACGTTGTACATTCGATACTTTTCAAGTTCGGAGATGTTCTTGACCCGATCGAGTTCCTCACGCTCGATTCGATCCAACTCACGCACAAAGCGTCTTCCTCCTCCAGCGACTCATCCCAGGGACAGGCTGTAGAACCGCGTTCGCCGGAACGACTCGATTCCTGGAGAATATGAGGGTCGTCCCTTTCCTTGAGATTGTAGAATGGGCAAGCGGTAGAACAGCGTTCGACAGACTGACTCGATTCCCACATTCCGGGATTATGGCATCCGAGCCAGTGCACTGAAGAATCGCAGAACTCGCTGTAACCTTTGTCGGCCCGCGCGATGAGTTATTCTAAACCAACGTTCGAGATCATAATATCGCTCATGTCCTCCAGACGGTAACCCAACTGCCTAAACATGTTGAATGAGATACGTCTCCCTGCCTCGCAGCCGTTTATACGCTCGGGATGGAGGGGGACGCGCCCTCCCCTCCTTCTATACTATGTCCTTCGCTTCAATCCACGAATTGTGAGACGAGTCGAACCCCAACCATTTGACGTATACTCTATTTCCAGAACGTCTGATTATCTTCTCTACAAGGTAAATATCCGGATACGAAGTCTTTCTAAGCTCCTTACCGTAGAAACCTCCCGTGATAGGATTATCTTTCATATCTTCGAGTAGGAAGGTCCTGGGATTAGTCTCGACGACGTTACGTATTTTAAACAGTTCGGTCGACCAGTTCGCGGTATAACCCTTTTCGAAAACGTCCTTATACTTGCTGATACGAACTATATCCGCCACTTTATAAATGTTCGGTGTGGAATCTAAGATCTTGAAACGTTTATAGACGGTATGTAAAAGTCTATTGTCCTTGACGTCTATAGGTCTCATCTTTATGGTCGAGTGTACCGTATGGTTGTATTCGTCCAGTAAGGAATCGATCATATCGATCCATCGATAGGATCCTTTACCCGTGAACCTCCTTCACATCATGTTCTTGAGAGTACGATTAAATCGTTCCACGACGCTAGCCTTGACGTTGCTGTATGTAGAATAATGATTGATCCTCTTTCTCTTCATGAGCGTTTTGAATTCCACGTTGTAAAACTCTGTACCATTATCCGTTTGGAGATGACGTAAGGGAGGCAAAAATTTGTCGGTCACCTTGTCGAGGAGGAGAGCCATTGCGGCGCTGGCATTCTTACCCGTCTTAGTCTTGACGGGTGCAGCCCAAGCCCTCTTGGAATACACGTCGATGACGGTGAGAAGGTACTTGAAGCCCTTATTCGATCCTGAGTAGAGTATCATCTCCACCAGATCGGCCTGAAGGAGCTCGTTCAAGCCACGTACGCTAACATGTCTTCGAGGAAATCGTCGTCTTGCAGGACGAAAGTTCACGCGCAATCTCCCACTTGACGCTGGACATTATTGTGATAAAATAGCGAAAAGATGAACGTCTTTATACGATGATTCTGGCCTCACGTAATTCCTCAATGATAGAAACGATCTTGTTCTCGTGAGCGGAATGACCGGCCTCGGTATATGCGTGCAAGAGTCGTAATCGATCGACCAATTCGTTAGGATCGTCCCAATAGGTATAATTGACCCCTCCCTGTCTCCATCTTGTATAAACCCTCACCCTCAAGCTTCTCCTCAAACATAGGTTTGATGAATAACGAATACTTTGATCCGGCTCACATCTTGATACGAGCGTACGGTTCGTTTCTCAACCGATGCGCGCTCGTTTTTTCGAGCATAGATTTGTATACTTTCAGATCGTTCTTAGTATAATGGACGGGTGCTCTTCTGAAGAAGAATTCTAATAGTCCTCGAATATAAGGCATCGTCTTATTGTTAAGGAGTATTGTACCGTCTCTCCCGTTGAATACGATACGGCTATCTCCAAGATTGGTAGAGTCAACTTCATGACGGACTCCGTAGGTCATATCGGAATTCGCGTGAGATGAATAAAGATAAGTATCCAATAGAAGTTTGTTTTGCTATCTCTCAGGTAAGGCTTCTGTCTCCTCGGGCTCGGGTTTGGCGAGCGCCTTCGCCATCTTGTTTAGAGGATCCGTGATAGGTTTGAACGTTTCATTCGTGACGTGCTCTGACTCGCGTCGGGCATCACGTAGTTGCTTATACTTTCGTTTAATAATCTTACTCGCTTTTATGATATCCTCCGTGACCTTCGTCGACATGATGTAAGGTGTGAATGTCTCTTACCGTGAAGAAACGGTTCATTATATCTAAACGTAAGTAAAACCTAATTCTACGTGTAAAATCTGAGACGTCGTCGGGCGTTTTTCTATCATGAAAGATATAGAGTCATCTTTGGACACCTCGAAAGTAGATCGTCGATAATTTTAAGATTCAACAAGCAAATAATATCTTTCATGTTCATGACCATCGTTGAAACGATGCCTGCTCTCTTGAACTTATAACCACGTTCACCCGTTAGAGTCAATTCGAAATGTCTCGTATCTTTCCGCATAGGTTTCGAATCCAAGTAGATGTAGATGAAACTACGATTAACCGTAGAGTCTACATAAGCTTTAGGCACGGCGTCTGAAGGTGATGAGGGCATACCTATGTTCCGCAAAACTAGGCCACCTGCATCGTAAAGCCGTTCGATATCTGTCCCATTTACGTATAGTATACCTCTCGCTATCAAATCGTTGTAAATGGTTCGTTGTATCATGAAAGTTTCCTCTATGCTTAGCAGCTTTGAACCTAAAGCGTCAAGCGTCGTTTATTTCGTCGAGACGATCTTGAGTGAGTTTCCACACCTCCTTCATCCCTTGACAACTACTCTTCTCAAAGTCGACGTATTTTATTCGATCCTTCTCCAAATCCTCGATCAACGATTCCATCTGTTATTTGATGACGTCCTTAGCGGTGTTGAGGGCAACTTTCTTCTCGTTACTATGTCTTGCATCCATCCTATCGACGTCATACTTGTTACAGACATCCTTAGATGCGATAGGCGTCTCGACGTTGACGATCCTCTTCGATCTAGCGTCGTAATAGCCTTGAGAGTTTAGAGTCAGATTTCCTTCCGTCTCGACGAGAGATCTATATTTGTGCAGACTATGGCCGAATTTAGATATGGACGACATGATGTCTTACCGTGTACTGAATATACGTTCTTGTCAATCGTGCAAGATAAAGGAATCGAACCCGTAGCGATATCGTCCTTTATCAATCTCATAATCTTTGCTCACCTCCAGAAAATCGTACTTGTGTTTTTTCCAACACAGTGAGCACACTTCCTTAAATTTTTGGAATGTCATATCCGTGTTCACGTGATCGTCATAGACGTGTCTCTGATTCGTATCGTCCATCCTGAATAGGATGAGAAGATTTGCGTTATCTCTCAACATCTGTTTCGGAATGCGCGAGTACGTCTGACAGAGATAGAAACAGTTTATAGCCTTATGTCTACCTATACTGAAATAAGCCTGTATATTAAACTGTTTATCGCAAGCGACGTCGTCGAAAATGAATACAGAGTCGGGTTTGGCCTCGGACCGAGGGATAATTTCCGCTTTGTCGGAATATGGGAAATAGCCCATACCTTCGACGAGCGAGAGAAACTTTGATAAACGTTGATAATTAGGCTGGTACAACGATTTAGAGTAAACGTACACGTTCTTGAAGCGTAGGCCGTTAGTTTCCTCCAACAGACTGAACATGGCGTTGGTTTTACAGCAATTCTAAGGTCCGCAGATGATGCAGCAGATAGTATAAGGTAACAACGTACCCTCATCATGATCGTTGTTGTGTACAGTTAAAGAATCTGTCTGTTTCTCGAGCCGCATGTTGACTACTTCATCTATATAATTCGCGCACCTATATAAATGTTAATCAGTACGTGTCATGAGACGAAGAAGAGGGGAGGATTGTTGGATAAGATAATCAATAATCTACCGTTTGAAGCGCATATACCTGGATACCAGTACTGCGGACCAGGGACAAAGTTGGAAAAACGATTGAAACGGGGCGATCCCGGAATAAATGAGTTAGACCGGTACTGTAAAGAACACGATATCGTTTACTCCAAGGTGAAAGATCTTGCAGGGCGTCATACTGCAGATCGTGAACTTATCGAGAAATCGTGGAAAAGATTACTCGCACCTGACTCAAAGTTGGGCGAGAAAGCCGCCGCGTGGGTGGTCACCAACGCGATGAAAGCTAAAGTCAAGATGGGTTCCGGTCTAAAGAAGAAGAAGAAAACTCAACGCCGTCAACGGCGAGCTACTACTACTAGACGCCGTAAGAAGAAGGGTTGAATTCTACCTATACTACCTTTGATCGCAGCGCTTGGAGCCGTCGCCGGAGGACCCGCAGGAATCACGAAGGCGGTACAAAGTGCTAAGGCGAATACGAAACAATTGAACGAGGCTCAGAGACATAATCGTACGCTCGAAGCTATCGCCATGGGAAAGGCAAGTATCTATGACCTTACCCGAAAAGAAAATGACTACCTAAACGTGCCCTTACTGAAACGGATCTGCGCAAGTACGCCGCCGAGTTAAAAATCCCCTTCTTTAGAGGAGTATTTCCGAGAGACACTTTACCTAGCGGTCCTCCTTGGAAGATAGAGAACGCCATCATCAATCTTGATGATGATAGCGGTAAGTGTACGCATTGGGTGGCGTATAAGAAAAACTGCGGATCGGCTGATTATTTCGTTGTTTTGGTGATCTAAGGCCACCGCTCGAACTTGTCCGATATCTTGGAGGAATACCCATCACCTATAATCATACTCGGTATCTAGAGTACGGTACCGTTTTATGCGGTCATCTTTGTTTAGCTTTCCTTAAATACTCGCGTTGACGTTCGATATTAGTAAATATGTCTATGACGTTTACACTGACAGGTCAGAGATCGAATCTGAAAGAGAACTACTTCCCGCATATCCTGCTCGGAGAAGAGAATCGTGAAGAAGAATGGTTCATCGGACTGTTCAAACTGGCCACGTTCAATTCCATACCGAACATTGACGAACGTAATAATAAATTTTATTGTGACGGTAAAGAGTATACAGTCCCTCCAGGCACCTACGAACTTGAGGCGTTGGATCGATTCTTACTAAGAGAAGTTCCGAGTAACGTAAAGCTCTCGATTATCGTAGATCCTAGCACTTTAAAGAGCTATATCACTTGCAATAAACCTATCGACTTTACCCGACCTGGCACGTTTGCATCCTTGCTAGGGTTCGATTCGGTCATACTTCCTGCGGAAAGACGCACATTTCTACCAATACCGTGAATATTCTTCACGTGAACGTGATTCGCGTAGAATGTAGTCTCGCTAGCGGAGCTTACGTCAACGGAGAACCGAGTCATACCTTGCACGTGTTCAGCATGACCGTCCCGCCGGGCTACAAGATAGTGGAAGCACCTAACAATATCATTTACCTTCTGGTAACGAAGCGAGTAATAGAGTCTATCGCGGTACGGCTTGTTGACGAACGAGGCGATATCATCAACTTTAGAGACGAGACGATATCGCTACGTCTGCATCTGAAACGAGTCGGTGGAGATGAGTCTTGTACCAGATAAAACGAGACGGCGAAGTCTTCCACGAAACATTGAGAGAAGGACAGTGAAAGTGTTAACACCTGCAAATAAACTCTATTTAAGACGTATAGGTTACTCGTTACGAAAATGATGATAAATTATTATATTTTCTTCTTCAGTTGAGTTATAGAATATGAATATTTTTTTCTCAAGTCTTTTTTTAAAAGCAGTTACATTTTCTAGTTCTTATACATAGACATTAATTAATCACTCTTGTATTATTCAAAAACATACATAGACACACTCACACGCGCAGAAAACTCTATTTAATGAATATAATGATATACTTTTTTTTTAAACAGATACGCACTAAATTAGTTTATTTTCTTCTTCAGTTAAGTTACAGAACATGAATATATTTTTTTCCCTGAAGTCTTTTTTTTAAAAGCACTTACATTTTCTAGTTCTTATACATTGACATTAATTATTCACTTACACTATAGAGACATGGAGGGTTAGTATCATCGTCTCTTAGGAGGAAGTAGATGCCTGCTCACTTGTACTGGATAAAGTTGTAGATCATGAATATACAGAAGCACTGACACACACTTGCACTATAGAGATGACGGCCCGGCTTCAATCAACGTCTCTTGGAAGGAAGTAGATGGTTGCTCACTTATAGAGTAATGACCCCACGGTAGAGTTTTAACTGAGCCAGCTATTACAAATCTGTTGTCGTCGATAGAGCATAGTGTAACCCGATTGAAATTTTGAGTGTAAAGTTTGAAGCCTACAGCTCCTATTGAACGATCCTCTCTCATGAATACCGTCTCATTGGTCAAACAATTACGATAGTCCTCTAACGAGAGTGTTCTTAACGCGCTACTCTTGACACCTTTAGCCTTGAGCGTCTCACCATCTCCTTGCACCGCGAATGAATAGAGTTTAGGACGTAAACCTATGAACTCGGTGATGATCCGACCTCGAGTCTCGTCTTGTAGTTTACCGAGCACCCCTTTATTTACTACGGGCATCCTTTAAACATTGTCTTGTCCGTAAGTGGAGGTGTCCAGGTAGTCATTAGCTAACGGGATAAGTCGCTGGTACGCATCCTCAACAGTCATGTAGTAGAGAAGTGAGCCTGTATCTGTGTATTGGAGTTTTAACGTACCTGGAGGGAAGGCAGGAACCATAACCTGGTAATGTAGAACGTACATGACTACTTTTGAGATTTCCAAAATGGCGAATCCCTCATAAATCGGCATATCAAAGTAAATCTCCTGCGGTTCCATCTCAATGATGACCAGGTTTTCTGACACGATCATACGGTTTTTAAAGTTTGGACTGGCTATGAGGTTACCCGCTCCAAATTACCCTTCCCACCTGGTAGTTATCTTTACCGTGCGGTAGGCCCTCTTGTTAGATATAAGACGACCGAATGCGGCATTGTTCATCAGTTTGAAAAACATGTTTTCAAATTGATTGCTTGATTTACTCCTCATTTCCGCGTTCAGCTTGATATATGGAGCCATCCATGGAGATTGCTTGAAACTGAGAACCCTGTATACCCTCCTCAGTTTCAATCCATTCACTAAACATAACTTTAGATGACGATAGTGAATGACGTACCTAGTCTTATCAGCTAGAGTCGTTAACAATTTCTTGTGCTTCCCTACAGGTTGAATCCCTTTCTCAGGACAGAACGGCAAGTCAGAATGAGCATCGTGTACATTTTGTGGATATTCAAGATCTACCTGCAAGATATACCCCGTATCCGCATCGTCCTCTACTTTTAGCACGTCCAAACGCTCAATTTCAACATCTTCAAGCCACCTGACCCTCCATAGGGTAACGAGCTCATATACTAAATGAATAGAGCCCAATCACGTCTAGATAAACGAGGTAAGACTCTGGTTTGGAACGGTCAAATGAGCTCATATAACGATTACTCGCTACAGAGTGACGATTAGCTACGAAACATATCCCTCCTCGAATAGCCCCTCAATGAATTGATGTATATCCACATCATCTATTAATTCAAGACGTACCCGGGTTATTCTCAATAGAGCCTGGTACGCGAGACTGGGAGCTGTAAGAGACCATCCGGGATCGAGTCTATACGTCTTCATACAAAGATCACGAAAGTTCTCAAAGACGTCAGCAAGTAGCGTTACGTCTGTATACAGGTAGACTTTCGAGTAATCCCAAAGATTCTTACATTCAAATAGTCGCCAAACCTCACAGGCGTGATCATAGTCTTCCTGAGAGATATGACTATCCGTGAGCGCGTTATAAAATTTATCTTTGCTCGGTAACTGAGTCTCGTTCAGTCGCTCAAATGAATCTATATAGTCATAGGGGAACACACCTTTACGAGTGACTAGTTTGAAGCGTTCATCATCAGGATGACACTTACGAGTGATTTTAAGTTGCTCAGGTTCGAGGTAAGATACGCATTTCTCTAGGGAGGTGCATAGAAAGCTGAAACTATCTATAATTTTAATTGTGATCCCTCGAAACCCATGCCGAATATACTTCATGATTACTTTGAATCTTCTCATAGTCTCTCCAATATCTTTAACTTTTCCTGGATTGACAAGAACGCACTACCCTGTGAATGGATCAGTTTCTCTACGTTCAACAAGTGATTCGAGAAGGAAAAAATTGTCGTAGCAACGCGCGTTATGGATTACCAGGCTCAGATGACTAGGGTTCTTGTAATTAATATTACATCCCGCGTTACTGCTTCCACGATATAGTCCTGTCAAGTGGCAATGATCCATAACACGGATATCATCATTCGCGTAAGGTTTTTCACATATATGACAATGAGTGGCCGTATTATGAGCATCTCTTTGAGCAGGTGTTAGCGGTGTCATTGGAACTACTGTACTATAATAATCTATTACGCGCTTTGCCGTATCTACGAGAGCCTCAACAAATTGGTCTGTACAATCTTTTCCCGTGAAGTGTTGGTACTCTGAGAGATTATCATCAAAAATACATTTAGTGTACATACCTGCAGAACACGCTACATAACTCTGTACATTCTCAGTATAAGAAAATTTCGTGTCAGGATCGCACGTCTCTATCGGCACGAGTAAGCTCTCCAAGTCAGCGTATACGATAAATCCTGTTTTCTCCTGTTGTTTATACTGTGAGAACGACAGGAATTTATTCTCTCCTTGAGGGAATGTACTCCTTACCGCGCCAAATTTTTTACACGTTTCTTTATGTTTTGCAAGTTTATTTTCAGTCAGAAGAGAGGTCAGACATCGGTCACAAAAATACCGGCGTCTTCTGTCAGATATGGGTGCTAGTTAAGGGTTTATTAACCGTGACAGATTTTTAATCGCGCTGAAATGATAAGTTTCCGTCCCATGTACTCTTATCATGAATAAATGAACATGTCTAGCACGCTCTTTAGCAATGACGTGTACGGAACGACCACTAGCGTTTTAGAGTTGTCTGCTGTGTCAATATAAGAGTCACTACCTTCGTGTTTTGCAGTGTACACATTAACAGATATATCGTTAAGTCTTTCGAAGCGTTCGATATATCTCATATCGAATGGGAGCGGGATCCCATCCAGATTCAGCACATCTCGAAATTTAGGATATGATGATAAACGCTGAGCTCTCCCTGTCGGCTCAAAGAGTCATGCCAATACGGATACGGGGAAGCAAAGTCCTTCTTCAGCTTGAACATTTATCAGTGCTTTACGTCTGGATATAATTTCAGGGATTTGAACGTGGGCCCCGATCGTGAAAGCGGAGTTTTTCGGGAAATTTACTCTCATTTCCAACGTGCCGTCGTCTATCCATCCCGAGTCTCTAGAAAAGAATCCCCCAATCTGAGCAAGGAGTGGCAAGACCACGTTATTTTCATATATCTCCTCCAAGTTTATTGGGTTAAATATATCGCATAGAGAAGAATTGAAATAGCCTTTTTCAATTCTACCTTCAGTAGGATGCTTAAACTCGCAAATGAGGGTACAATTTACCTTTGTCAAGCCATTCGCGTTTGATTCGTTTTCTACGGTCTTTACATAAATATCCCCACATGCAACGAGAAGCTGTACGGGATCCTCATAGGATAGTTCATTACTGATTGAGTACGTCTTTATGCGTCGGGCGTATGCTTGTTCAATAAGTTTGATAGATAGTCCTAGCGGCTCCAGGTAAAGCCTAAACTGAGTAAATCCTGCACCTAAGTTTCGTGAAAGGGTTATAAGTCTTTGAATCTGCGTGTCTATATTGTCATGGTTCAATATCAGTACGCTTGAGGTCTTAATTTGGCCGGGTATATGTTTAATGTAAGCATTATATATCTTCCCTTCGCGAAGAGCGTCGTCATGTTTCAAGTATCTATTTAAAAGTTGTTCATTAGCACCTAGATCATCGAGAGTATACACCCTATTCCCATTAGTTTGCCGAGATACAATGATAGGAGTTGACAAATGAGCTCGTTTTGCTGGTGGTCCTGACATGTTTTTTTTTTAAAGTTCGTGGGTGCACTATGCTCTAAACAGGCCCTACTCTCTCCTTCGTATTTACCTCTTCATTTCTGGCCAGCTTGCTCTATAATATCTTCGAGTGGCTCTGAGACGGCTATAAAAAACAAACAGGGACATCTAGTTAGCAGTTCATGAATCCATGATATACAAACATTGAAGCTAATGTCTTTATGCGTGTATGCAAGTATGTTTAATTCAGGATATTTACGTATTTAAAGGTAAGGGCGAGTAGTCCACTATGTACCATTATTTGTGCATGAAGGGAGTTTAAAATCACTCAGTGTACTAATTGGGAAGTGAACCCGAGGGTTGAACCTTGTAAAATTAAAAAAGAAAAAAAGGTTTATCAGAAGTTTCCAAATAATGCAGGAGGGCTAAAGCAAGGCTCGAACCTGAATCGTCAGCGTAGAGGAAGCAGACCTGCATTTACGTACAGTAAGAGTAGAAAAAACCCTTCTCTTCATTCAGCATGACTGAGATTCGAACCTTGTAAAAGGGAGGGAGGAAAAAACCCCAGCTCTTCATTCGGCATGACTGAGATTCGAACCTTGTTAAAAGTTTTATCAGAAGTTTCCAAATAATGCTGGAGGGCTAAAGCAAGGCTCGAACCTGAATCGTCAGCGTAGAGGAAGCGGACCTGCAATTACGTAGAGTAAGAGTGGAAAAAAAACCTTCTCTTCATTCGGCTTGACTGAGATTCGAACCTTGTAAGAAAAAACCTCAGCTCTTCATTTGGCATGACTGAGATTCTAACCTTGTAAAATTAATAAAGAAAAAAGTTTTATCAGAAATTTCCAAATAATGATTTCTATTAATTTATTCTGTATGTACAAGTTAGATGTTAGCTATCAGAAGAT
This sequence comes from Timema cristinae, assembly GCA_039000515.1. Taxonomy (NCBI): domain Eukaryota; kingdom Metazoa; phylum Arthropoda; class Insecta; order Phasmatodea; family Timematidae; genus Timema; species Timema cristinae. Next base: position 14,889,840 of record JBCFYV010000100.1, read on the forward strand.
ATTTGTAGTAATGCTCCTAATATATTAGTATTTTGTTAGTATAAAAACTCATTCACAGAGGTGAAAAATAAAATCACAGAGTAAAAATGTATTGCTTCTGAAGTACTGAAAGCTGGCCTAGCACCCTAAAAATATCTTTCAAATCCCTACACCATTGTGTTCTTAAATTTGTTTTCAGAGAACCATCTCTTAATTTGAACAGTATACTCATTACAATTGCCACAGCGTCAGACTTTTATGCTGAGGTGTCCGGGGCTTAATCCTCGGTCCCGCCACAGATTTATCTGATTTCTAAACCCTTCCTTCACCTCTGACAAGACAACTTGTGAATGGGAGGAATGCCAGGCCTCCACCGTGGTTCGGATCCCACGTTAAGCTGTAGGTCCTCCATTTCTTCTCACAATCATCCTACCATCCCACATTAGCGTGAGGACGTATAACCCGAACCGGTTGCAAGACGCAGTGCTAATAAAAATAAAACTTTTTTTCTCTTCCCGTATTGGCTCGAGAATATGCATGTTTTTAGAATTGTGAACAATAATCTTAATATTTTCAATGATTGTTTACAAGTGGGCACATATTATAGCTGAGGTATCAAGCCTAAGGCTATCTGATAAAGTACACTACTTTATTTGTAGCTTTGAACTACCAAAGTAAGCAGCCCTATTTCCAGAGTCTTACCAACAGTGTAAAGATAAGAATTTTGTAGCTTTGTACTGACATGACAATTTTATCTTTTTTGCATGTACATTCTGTTATTGTTTTTTTAAATGAACGTTGTCTTAGAGCTTTAATATTTCTTATTGGTGGTTCAAAACAAATTATATTTTTTAGGATGGACTCAACAACCAGGCTCCAGACCAGTAATATGACACTTTTAACGGACTGAATGTATGCTGAATGGATTATAAGTAATAAATCAAATAATATTAAAATTTAATTACTATTTGTATTTTCTATTATATTATTAAATCGTGTTTCTTCTCGAATTCATGATTTTCTAAGATGTGTATTCAAGATCGGATATTTGAATTTGAGATTAAGATTTATAAATAGTAGATTCAACCCAACTCTACACACTTAGATTTATCCAGTTTTAAATACTAAACACTTAACAACTCAAATCCCCGCATAGATTTATCTGATTACCAAACCCTTCCTACACCTCTGACAAGACATCTTGTGAATGTGTGGTTCGGATCCCACGTTAAACTGTAGGTTCTTCATTTCATCTCACAATCACCCTAACATTACACATTAGCGTATAAAGCGAGGCACGAACCTGAGTCGTCAGCGTAGAGGAAGTGAACCCGCATTTGCGTAGAGGAAGAGTGGAAAAAACCACCTCTTCATTAGGCAAGACTGAGATTCGAAGCTAATATCTTAACCAATGAAGGATTAATTTTTTACATTTAATTCTTATACAAATTTTGAATATAAGAGGATTAGTAGACTATTGAAGGAAGTGAACCCGCATTTGCGTAGAGGATGAGTTGAATAAACATACTCTGTACATCCTAACCGAGATTTGAGTTGAAAAATACATCTTTTAACTGATTTGATTAATCCTAGAAATGGTTGCAATAATCGTACCTTCGAATCTTATGAGCGCCGTCTTGCTGTTCTTGGAGATGCCTTGGTATACTAGCAGTAAGCCAGCTTTGGAAAGCTCCTTCAGTTGATCATCACTTAGTAAAGAAAACCGTTTCGGTAACCACACGTTATATTTGTCCTCCAGCAAGGCGAGAACTCTACGACCGTATCTAGATGTTATTGCTTTTATATCCAAGATATAATATCTGTGACCTATTTCTAAATCAGTTAACTTCCTTGACACTACCTTGGTCGAACCAATCACGGTTAAAATTGCGGCTGAGTACTCACTAGACATTCTTGGTGTTGTTGTTAATCTTTAGAATGTAGATGATAGCTAATGATTTCATCTTAAAGGGGTAGCTCAATATATAGAAAGAAAGAAGTAAGGGTTGTAAACTACTACCCCCCTCTACAGGAGGGGGGGCGAAAAGGAGTTCAGAGACACTTACCCCCTCCCTCTACAGAGCGTGGGAAGTTTAAAGTTCTCAGTAAACCTCACGTCAAGAGAGGCATTTACCAACATGAATAAACTACTTCTTAAGCCCTCTCTTGAAGATATTCTTTTAAAATTCCCACAGACTACTTATGTTCAAAAGCTTCTCCCCCTCAGATAAAAGTAAAACAGAAGCTAACTTCCGGAGTTAAAGCAGTCTCACAGCTAGGGGAGTCGAGCTAGCCAGCCGATACAGAGGAAGACATCCATAAATTGTCACAAACCCTCATTCCACAAACATTTCTAAAGGGAGAGCTGAGGAAAGTCACCCCAATGTGAAAGAACATCGTTTCTCAAGTTTGTTTTAGAGATAGCTGCGTTAAAACTAAAAAGAAAATGTAACACTAAGATTAAAGGTTAACCCTTTTTTTCTAGATCATATTCATGAGAATCTCACGCCCCCTTGGCGAGCTTGCATAGTCTGAACCAATCATACAATCCTTTCTCTAATGCTCCATCTCCTTTAGCAACTCACAGAATCATCCCCCCACTCCCCTCTGCATGTATAATGAAGCTAAGCGCAACCGCGAGTCTCCGCCACGGGAGGGGTGGGAAAGGGTTGAGGGGAGGGGAACCTTCCCCTTAGTGTCTCAGTAGCTGATAAGTCTCCCTACTAGCTTGGCATACTGTAGTCCAGATCAATGTCAGAATCATCTTCTACACTACTTTTCTCTACAGCAATGAAAAATGTAAGATCACACATCTGAAAGATTAGTTTTAATTAGATATACAATTATAAATATTGCTTAAGAAACAAACAAGTAAATTTAAAACCATTTATTGTGACGTAATTTGCCACCCTAGCATGTATTTCCCTATATTTTATACTTTTGTGAATAGTTTCCAATTTAATTTCGTGTGAAATTAAACACGTCTAAGTTCGACCTTTGTATTGCCAGCCTGACAAATAATACTATTTACATCCATTCAAGAAAATAAAAGGACTGAAGGAACAACGTATAACATTGTTTTAAATAATTTAAATAAGAAATTTTGATTTAAGGAAGAACACTTACCTTTTATTAAACATATTAATTATCGTTTCAAGAAGTTTGTTTGAATCTTGTTTTATTTATAAGGAACGTCAGCCATGTTTGATTTAAACGCATGCACGGATATGTTAAACAAGGAACAATGTAAATAACTCAAAGCTAGCGCGCTTTTCAATTTTGACAGATAGAAATAAACATTTAATTCTTTTAGGAAAACACTGTTCACATTCATTATCATACAGTTCAATATTTATATTTAACCTGCATTGTAATTTAATTTATCCCTAATCCATATCAAACATTTTATCTTTTGGTTTAATATATTAGTCTTCTCTTTGGACTTGGAAGTAAGGAATAGAACATTTTTAAATTTGACTTTGAAAGACTTTTTGAAGGAGACTGGGTCTTCTCCCTCGGTGTTGGTCTAACATGGAGCTAGATCTGTAGAGCTCTTTATTTAATTTATTTTAAAAGTGAAGCAATAATTAAAAAGTAAGGTGTGAGCAGCAAACGGAAAGTTAAGAGTGTGTGCAAGAACTAGACTGTTTATTTTTGTTTAAATTGTGGAAGAATCACAATTACGGTACTAAAGTGAAACAAATTTCTAAAGTTGGTGTTGTTTCAACATAGACTCATTCATGGGTGAGGCCAAGCCAACTCTTCAACTCTAAATTAAGGTGACCTGGTGGTCTAGGGGTAAGGTGTCAGACTTCTGAGCTTGCGGCCGGGGTTCAATCCTCGGCCCCGGCACAGATTTATCTGATTACCAAACCCTTCCTTCACCTCTGACAAGTTATCTTGTTAATGTGGGGAATGCCAGGCCTCCACCATGGTTCGGATTCCACGTTAAACTGTAGGTCCTTCATTTCATCTCATAATCACCCTACCATTACACATTAGCGTAAGAGCGTATAACCCGAACGGGTAGTAAGACGCGGTGCTAATAATAATATTAATAATAATAATAATAATAATAATAATAACTCTAAATTCATATTTTCTTTTCTTTTATCTAAAATCAGCCTCATGTAATAAATGTCAATAAGACTATCTAATTCAGAGAATTAATTAACATTTCATTTTATGTATAAATATTCATTTTATTGATTCTTTTCTCTTCTTTTTTTTTTTGTTTCAACAATATTATTTTATTTTTATAAAAATTAGAATTATAAATATACGGAATTCCATGGGTAGGATTGGGATGTGGTAAATAAGGAAACAACAATAAATCCACAAAAGTTCCAAAATTTTTATCTTATACACTTATTTTTATTATAGTCTAAATTACTACATTTGGTTCCAACAATCCATTTTTTTAGTGTTCATGTTTTATCTTAAGTATTCCCCAGTGGTCTCGAGTATTGAGAGTCGTCGTGCCACTGTCTGTTTTAGCCGAGGTAAATGTTTATTTTTATTATTAATAATATTTTCTCCTATATACTAGGAGTGGCACCCAACATATATCAAAATCTTTATAAATCTTGACATTAACGCTTTTAAGTGAACAAAATTAAGAAGACACTAATATTAGATACACAGAAAATTATAATTATATATAACACACATTTCTCTTTTCTTCTTTTTTTTTACTACATTATATTTTAAACAGTCCGTGAAACAGTAATATTAGTAATAATATTATAGCTTTGAAACTATATGCTTGGATGAAAATATTAAAAAATATCACAAACTACTTTTACAATCCCCTTCTATCAAACCTAAGTTTTACCTCAAGAATGAAGGGAGGGTATTATTAAATTACCTATTTTCAAAAAGGTATCTAAACCAAAGTGTAATAACAACAGAAGTATTCCACTACCAGAAACATGCATTAAAAAGTTATCTGACAATTTTAATGAGGTTGACGCCATATGCCAAGGAAATAATTGGTTGTTTAGAAGAGATAGATCAAGAAAGGGTCATATTTTTACCACTAGGCAAATTTTAGACCAAAGTGGGAATACAACATGACGATTAATTTATTGTACATGAATTTTAAAAAGGCCTATGATTAGGTTGAAAGAAACATTATTATAAGAAAATATTCAAGTTAAATTTGGGAACCCAATATCTTGTAAAGCTAATTGAGGTATGTTTGACTGATACACTTGGCAGGGTATGGATTGGATCTCACTTTTTGGATACTTTCAAAATAAAAATTATGTGGAAACAAGGAGAGGCACTTTCCCCATTAATTTTTAACCCAACCAATTTGGGTGGACCTAATGAATGAGAGTAGGGAAGGGTTGACATTAAACGGTACAATTCAGTTATTAGGATACGCAAATTATTTTGTTTTGTTGTATAATAGTAAGGAAGCTGTCGCAAGAAAGGAAACACATTTTATTGGAGGCTAGTAAGGAAATAAGTTTAGAAGTAAACCCTTAAAAGAAGTATAATGACTACACAGAGAACATAGATTGAGCACGATAATTTAGAGATTACTTCAAATTTAGATTTTAGCTTTAACTTGAAATAACAATATAAAATTGGAAGCTAGGAAAATAATAGATTTGGAAAATGAATGCTATTACTCTGTCGATAAGTGGTTGTCATCCCACCTGCTTTCAAGGAATGTAAAACTCAGAATATACTAAGCTATAATTTTAGCAGTTGCTCTCTATGGGCGTGAAAAATGGTATCTTACCTTACATGACGAAAATAAGTTTTTAGGGTGTTCGAAAACAAGGTTCTTAGGAAGGTATTTGCTTCAAAAAGTGATGAGGCTATTGGAGCGTGGAGCAGGTTACATAATGATGAGCTATATACCCTGTATTCATCATAAGACATTGTTAGGGTGTCAACTCTTGTAGATTACGTTGAGTAGGCAGCGTGAATTGTATAAACTAGAAACGTTTAAAGGTGTTAGCTGGCAAGCCCAATGAGAAGAGACCATTTAGAAGATGTAGACGCAAATGGGAGTATAACATTAAAAATAGTGTATAGATTGGTGGACTAGATTGAACTATAGCTCAAATTAGGGGTAGGTGGAGTATATTTGTAAGAGCGGCATTGAACTTTCGAGTTCCTAGTGCCATAGTGTAATGATTAAGTAGGTCAGTTACATACCATGTTAGTGTTAGATATATGTTTTAAAATGTTTAATTCACTGTATAATATATTATATGCTAGCACCTTCAAAGAAGAATAATTACTGCCAATACTTCTCCTAAATAGAAATATATTATTATTTCCAGATGTAACTTGTCGTATGAATAAATGTTTAACATGTGCTACTACATAATTTACTGTTCCAGAGCATAACTCAACGCTGCCTCACACCCAGGGAGTAAAACTGGAACCAGAACCAATATCTGTAGTTAAAATAATCCATACTTTAATGAGCTTGTTCAGGTACAGAAAACCTTAAAATAAATGTGATTAGAACCGGAACTAGAATTAAATATAAGTTATTTTAAAATTAAATCAAGTTCTTATCGGTTATTAAAGGCTCTACCTTTTAAAACCTCTTTTTAATTATTGCATTTAATGCCGTTCTTTCTGTTAGTAACTATCTGAATTATAAGTTTTTTTTATTAAAAGTTTAAATTTTGTTGTAGGGCCACATATTATATAAGAAGGTCCCGACCCTTTTATTCCCTTAATGGATACAAATTTAACATTTGTGACAATTCTAGAGTTAATAGATCATTCTTAATGAAACATTAAACAATAATACTCAATAATATACTTAGTTCTGTGGAAGGAGCACCGAAGCTTGTGCATTGGTCAATATTACTCACTGTAGTGTTTGAAAGCATCAAGGTGCTTGGATATTAACCGTTTGGTTAGTTGGAAGATGGTGCTCATTGACGCGTTACATCTCCCTGGATACGGTCTAACATATTACACTCCTTCGGGCGTTTAGTTCCAACCTCGACCACGAGGTCCGGTCAACTCTACAAGACAGGGAAGGAGGTCAAAAGTTAGATTTAATGAAACGAGGCTTAATGAACTCGCTCTCGGAATGTTGGCAACGTTTACTGGGATATTATTCCTCTCCGATAGTTCACGCGATGGGTCACGGGACTAGGGACAAGAAGTGTACACACGCCTGTCTGCTCATGATTGGTTGTTGGGCTCGAGCTGTGAGATTTTAGTTGTTACTTAGAGATGCATTTATTATCATATGGTATTTAGTAAAGATGTCGTTCAGAACTAAAAACAATTTATCAAAATGTTATATAGTTTTCTAGTAACTATAAGAATCAGGTCTAAGTAAAACATAATGTTTGCCATAACAAGCAGCCAAACCTTAAATTCCAACGTATAATATAGTAAAAAATTAAGTTTAGTCTTAGTAAATAGAACCAAATTTAAATTTTGGCATAGTAAGCAGCAACCAATCATATTTTAAATATTTTCTTTGAGAATGGAACATAATTTCTAGAAGCATTCAAACAGTGGCAGGTGGTGAGGGAGGGATTTAGGTCACTGCTCCTTTCAAAATATTACAAAAGGAATGAAAAAACTTTATTTTATTCCTAATATTTTTTCATTACATAATGAATAACATAAATATATAACCTTTTTTACGTTATCTGCCTTCCTCCATTTTATTGAGGTTACCTTGACAACCTGACATCACTCTGTGGCTGTGGGGAGTGGGGGGTTGGTCACTCCACCCAGGCTCAGAATGTATCATAGGGGGTTACCATGACAACCTGACATCACTCTGTGGCTGTGGGGAGTGGGGGGTTTGTCACACCACCCAGGCTCAGAATGTATCATAGGGGGTTACCATGACAACCTGACATCACTCTGTGGCTGTGGGGAGTGGGGGGTTTGTCACACCACCTAGGCTCAGAATGTATCATAGGGGGTTACCATGACAACCTGACATCACTCTGTGGCTGTGGGGAGTGGGGGGTTTGTCACACCACCTAGGCTCAGAATGTATCATAGGGGGTTACCATGACAACCTGACATCACTCTGTGGCTGTGGGGAGTGGGGGGTTTGTCACACCACCTAGGCTCAGAATGTATCATAGGGGGTTACCATGACATCCTGACATCACTCTGTGGCTGTGGGGAGTGGGGGGTTTGTCACACCACCCAGGCTCAGAATGTATCATAGGGGGTTACCATGACAACCTGACATCACTCTGTGGCTGTGGGGAGTGGGGGGTTTGTCACACCACCCAGGCTCAGAATGTATCATAGGGGGTTACCATGACAACCTGACATAACTCTGTGGCTGTGGGGAGTGGGGGGTTTGTCACACCACCCAGGCTCAGAATGTATCATAGGGGGTTACCATGACATCCTGACATCACTCTGTGGCTGTGGGGAGTGGGGGGTTTGTCACACCACCCAGGCTCAGAATGTATCATAGGGGGTTACCATGACATCTTGATGCCAATGCCACTTAATTTGGTTTTCAAAGTCTTCATATTTCAGAAGTTTCCGAATATTTGGACTGATTAAACAGCTTTTTTTCAGTTTCACATCTAACGTCCCTAAAACTTGTTCCACTTGTATCTAAAACTCTCTTCTTATTTTGAAAGAGACTTTACAAATTGCTTTATCGAACCAAGCTTTATATGAAGTATAGGCAGGAGGACTTTTCTTGGATCAACCAAAGTCTTTTGCACAACTTGTTTTATTCCAGAATCTAAATAATCCTTAAGTGCTCACACCTTTTTGGATCCAGTGTTTCCTCTTGTCCCGGCATTCACACACGAAACAGAGGCAGAAGAAGCACTGCTTTATAGGCTTTTTTTACGATTCAATATAGAGTGGAAACACTTGTCTTGTCACCCCTACAACCTTTATAATTGTTATCTAGAGAGATTAATAGCCATATATATTACAAACCAGGAAACTTTAATTAATCACCATCACTAACATGTTAAAAACTGAAATGTTATACAATTTGTTTTCACTAGCAATGTGCTGTTGAATATAGTAGCAATTCTTTTTCTGTTTAAATTATTCTCCAACGACTAATTTCAACCTTCACCTCAAATAGATTTTTAAAAGACCATCAACTATACTCGGCAAAGATGGGCACCAGCGCTAGCGTAAATTAAATAAAAAGTAGTTAAAAATCAAATTAACCCTTAGCTGAAACAAAACATCATTTGGGCTATAGCTTGGGTTTATTTAGATTAATCTTGTGTAAGTTTGGCCAAACATAATTTAAAATATTTAGGTCTGACTAAAACTTGACATAACGTCATAGCATAATGTCATAGAACAGCCTCACACCTTGTAACTAATAGTAGGAAAGAACAAAAATAAAATGTTACAAGTAGAAACCTTAGGAAGATCAAGGGATGTGGTCAAAGAGTTGTTAAAATTAGTTTGTCATTAACTACACAGGATGAGACAATTTACTGCCAAGAATCCAATTACCCTCACGCATTGACACAATCATGTCACCATTACTTTGATTAGCACATCTGAATGCACGGAGAACAGCTCCGAGCACACGGTAGCGATTAATATGGTAATGACGTCGATGTCAGCTCCTGGGGATGTAGTTCATGTTGGGTCTCCCCTTAGAGGAAGATTTTGAATTAGAATAGCAAGTTTAATTTGTTGTTTAGACTCATGTAAGATAAAGCAAACTATTTAATTTCAATGTGTCAATTATAGATCAGTATTTTACTCCTTAAGGGAGGAAAAATAACTTGTATACCTTTTTGATGGTTGAGAAATCATAGTCATTTGTGATACCCCCCATAACTTAAAAATCAAAAATAGACCACCCCTGCTCCTACTACTATCAAAGGAAATATAACTCAATCCTATTCAATACACATTGCTTTGTTGCTGTTGAAGACTTGGTTGATTTTTTTTTAATTGGTCTTTTGAATTGAATCCCAGATTTATAGTAAATGTATACGTACATAATATATATAAACCTTTCAATTATTTAAAAATTAACTTTTACTGGTTTAAAAAAATTAAGTGGCATAACTTTTTTGACATTTTTAAAATCTTTTGATATATTTCCAATACAAACTAAAATATTGTATTCATACGTTGGCGGTTTTTTATATTTTAACTCCCCAATTAATTATTGTTTTCTGTTGTAAGTACACGCAGGAGCAAAACATTATTAAAATAAAAATATTAATTTGTACATCTCTACCTTGAAATTATGTTCCTATGAAATACCGGAAAGTAAAATGTTTAATGTATTTGTAAATTTATGCATAGAGGTGTGCAAATTATTATACTCAAAGAAAGAATTTTAAACAAAGTCACACTTTTTCTATTAAACCCTTATATTAACATAATCTTGTTTAAAAATGTTAATACCTATTGTGATAAACTTTGTTTTTATCATAGTTTTTGTATGGTTTGGCATACTGTTCATAAGAGTTTCACAGTTTATCTCTATATCTTCATCCCTAAGCCATATTCAGATAAGGTCTTCTTCTATGATGTCAATTTTGGTGGTGATCGTCTTCATCTTGAGTTTTTCTTTACAACTTCCCAAAGATTCTTAATAGGATCTGTATCTGGAGTAGAATACAATCTCGTGTATGAGAACAGGTAGGGGGAAAGTGTAAGTGTGTGTGTGTATCCCCCCACTCCTCCCCCCTTTCCCTCCCCTCCCGCGCCGTAGTCTCGCGTGTTCCAGGGATTCCCCCCTCCCCCCCCCTGATGATCCAGAGGAGACGGTGGTCTCGGGGGACGGGTAGTATGATTGGTTCAGGAAGTCCCCTCACACCCTTTCCCTCGACGGGTTATCGGAGTTCTCCCCCTCTCTCTCCCTCCCTCTCGCTCGGAAGGCTGTTCATGTTTCAGAACGGAAATGCCCCCCTCACCCCTTTCCCTCCGGGGAGTGTACCTTCCTTGGCTGGAGTTCTCCCTCTCTCTCTCGCTCCTACAGCTATACCACTCTTATACAGGCATCATGTTTCAGGGCAGCTATCGGAAAATGGTGTGTCTGTTTTTCCATCCTCTCCGAG